>CM034154.1:492094307-493329967 GCA_019776745.2 Taxus chinensis
GGAAGAAGGTTATGTTTTTTATGGGGTAGGATCTTGATTAACAGTGAGGAGAGTGTTTATGGTATGAGTGTCAAGTGCTTGGGATGTAGAAGAAGTGGTGGTTTGGATTGTTGGTGTGTGGTTAGGGAATGGTTGTTTAAATATGTCAAGTGGTTGGTTGGGAGCTGCATTAGGATTGTCCACTTGAATATTGGCTTGATCAATGAGTCTTTGTACTAGATCTTTAAAGGTTCAACACCTCTCTATATCATGTCCTGAATGTGAAGGAAGAAAATAATTAGATATGAAGAAGGAAGGAAAAATGAGTTAAATAAAATGTAAAAGAGAATGTGAGAAAAAATCCATATAAGATTAAGAAAATTTAGATCATAAAATCATATACACATTAGAAACAAACATAGTGAATGACAATTGAATAAATTATATAATATTTATAGAGAGTAAGATTTTTCACATTCATTAGACATAAGAATAACAAATGCTTAAGAAAATAAACAAATAAAAGACATAAATTTCTCTATAAATGGTAATTTATTCCTCTTAAAACAAGAACACAATGTTTTTAACTATCTCTCTACAAATGGTATTTATCTTTTCTCGAAAACTATCTTTATAAATGAGCTCTAACTTTATTTTATAACCCAAAAGTTGGTTAAAAAGTAGTTATCATTTCTTATGACACTAAATTAGGATTAAATTAAGTCATAATATTAAATTATCTAAATTTTAATAACTTTGATTTTATTTATTAAAATAATTTATAATTTGAGTGAATTAATTAAATTATTTCAAGTATCTCAAAAAAGAGTGGGTAAAAATGAAATCTCCTTAGATAATGACATGAAAACACATAAACAAGATATTGACACATGGATCCAACATGAAACTTAGGATCATCACATTACCTATAGGGCTAAGAGTCCACATATTTAACTTGCAGGATAAATGAAATCATTGGTCACTAAGGGAAACCTCAAAAAAACATTAAAAATCTTATTTTGAAAATCATGGGTCAAAGCATCTTGACATCTTGAACTTTTAAAATGATTCCAAAAAAATTTTCTCTTTAGGGAAGCAATGAGGTACAAGGAAAGTTTCACATTTGAATTTCACTTCCAAAATTATATCAGGAACAACATGAAATTGAGCCATTCTCTCTTCCATATTGGTGAACAAGTTATGGAGTTCGATGATTTTATTAAAAGAATCATGATAAAAACTTGCTGAGGAATCATACTAGTTTTTGACCAGATCAAACATTTTCTCCTTAAAAAATGTCACTAAGATATTTTAATTGTGTTCAATTAAAAATTTGCAAGGGATCTCTTTAATTAATTCTTGAATGGAAAACATGAATTCTTATCGTTAGTCTTTTACGTCATCACATTGAGCTTGAACATCATTAAGCACCATATTTATTTATTTTTAAAGGTTCAACCACTTGAGATGAAGACCATGTTGATTAAATATCAGAGTTCCCTCATTGAGAAGGGATGGGGAATCCATTTTTGTGAGTTCTTGAATATATATATAAAATTTGTCAAGAGTGCTTGTTTTGTCTTTAAGAGACTCCTTAGAATGTAGGCTAGAATATAGATAAGTATGAATCTTATCATAGAGTATCATTGATTCATCAATCACTTGGAAAACCTATATCAATACATTATCGATCCAAAACTTATTTACATGACCCATAGTATTTATTTATTTATTTTGATAGTACAAGAGTCCCTTAGTCTTGTACCACCACTAAAATAAGAATTTGAAAATTAGAAGAGATTGGATTGATTAGGTGTTGGACATATGTAATTAGTTTTCAATTCTCCTCTTTGAGGTGAATGCTTTGAAGCTTATATTTGTCCATTTTCCTTAGAACAATATAACCTAATTCATGAGCATGGGTCACATCATTTTCCATGGTTAATTTCCCAAGAATCACTATGTAAGCTTCATAGTCATTGAATTTCATTTCTCTTTTGTATTTATCAACCACTGATGTTGCTATGTTAGCTTATTGAAATCAATATTAATTTACTACAATCTTGGCGATGAATATGAAAATTTTATGAGTGGAATAATTAGTCATCATTGTAATGGCCTTAGGGTCAATTCTCACTATTTTGATTATCCTCTTTATCTTCTTGATTTCCCCTTGAAGCCAAGAGGGAATTTCACAAGGCAATTTTCCACCTAGGATCCTTACATTTTATGGGATTTGTTCAAGAATTGGTGACAAGGGTTCAAGTTTAGGAGGTTCTTGAATAAAATATTATTGTTAATGAAGATGAGATGAAACAATTTATTCATGGTGAATTGGATAATATTGTATATTATTCTTGAGATGAGAAGGCTCAGGTGAGTTGGAGATTTGGATTATGGGAACTTACATTTGATCTGATAACAAAAATTACAAGGTGGTATTTTCAATCAACCCCTAAGAATTTGGAAATGTTGTGAGTTGATGAATGGTAACTTGATTGTGATATCCCAAAAACATGGTATTTTCCTTCTTCTACTTCCTTTTGTTGTTATGGTTTTCTTGTTCATGAAGGGTGATTTTGATATGATTTTAACCTCCATTGTTTCTTACTTATTTTTGTGTGTGATAAATCTTGTGTTGCAAGGTGATAGGATGAATGGGTAACTTGTAAAATTATATTCTCTCTTTGAATGATTAGACTCTAGTATTCATGTGTATTTTTCTTATTTGTAATGCATTGAGTCAACATATCCTCATACCAAGAAAGACTTTTCTTAGTCACTTGTTAAATCCTATAATCAAATGACATATAATCTCATCTAGACCAATTGATTTTTGGAAGAGATGATGATGTGAAAAAATCATATTTAGGCTCAACCATATTAATGCCATTACCATTGATTGCTTAAGGGACATAATTTAATATGTGGATTTTTAATCTAGGGTCATTGTGAAGTAGTCATGATGTCAAACTTTGAATTTATCAACACAATCAACCAAATCATATTCTACTTTTAAATGGTGTCTGTATTTAGGACTGATAACTTTTATATGAACCTAAAGATATAAAATTCCCATCTCCTTACAAATGGATACAATTTCATGACAGTCATCTCCTAATCCATTTTATCAGTTGTACATAAGGATTGAAATTTGTACACACTGATTGAGATAGGGAAACAAACACAAGTACAATGTTTTTCTCCTAACAAGTGGTTAACTGATACCAGTTATTGTGAAAGCTCCATGAGGGCCTATTTTTCACTTACGTACTTTGGTAGTTTATAAGGAACTCCATTAAATCCACTGATTTGAATGTATGTGAAAGTGGAAAATTGAATGAACCATGAGTCCCATCATGATACCACCTCTTTAGCCTACTATGAGAGTCTCTCTTGTGTCTTGTGTGTGAGCATATTGATGACATAGAAGAGAAAGGTATCATTGACATAGTGAAAATGATGCATATTGGATTTAAACTCAAATTGTGGATAATAATGAAAACAATAGTTTTCCTAGGTGCCATCGTGCCTCTAGTCTCAAGACCAATGAAAATACTTCTTTTTGCCACTTCATAGACTAGGTGGGAAGTCATATAAAAGTGACCAGTCATATTCACTTCAACCAACTATTTTTGTAAAGTATCGTTGATGATTGTGGCCCAATCAATGCAAATTATTTGATCCAAAATAACAAAAAAAAATTTATGCATCCAAGGTTGGAAATAGTGTGCAGAGGAAATTCCCAACACTCTACTCAATAAGGTGATCATGTATCCAATCTCATCATATAAATTAATGCAGTGAAAATTCCTAGGAGTTCTGTTAACATGTGATCTCCTATTGACTAGCCAATTCTTATTCAATAGTTTAGAGCATGTCACTTGATATTCATCCTAATACTATTATGAAAAATTCTTAGTGATAAGGTGCCAACCTAGTGACTGTAGGATCAAAAAGGGAATATTCCATGCATGCGATGGAAGGTTCGAGAAGAACATTATTACATAGAGTGGAGATCTCAGATTAGAGGAGGCATGCTCCATTGGAGGACCACTTGGACACTTGGACGTCAATATGTTACCTCAAAAGGCATGGTGATGAAGGTAGGAAAGCTATATATTGAGGTGCATGGGTAACAAGAAAGGGATATGGATATATATATAAGTAAGAACTAGAGAGTGTGAAGAGATAGAGGCATATACATGGAATCATCTTGAGAGAGTAGTGTGCTAGAAAAAAGGAAAAGCTCTGTAGAGATCTCATGGATGATTATATGCGTTAGGATTAGGGAAATTTAGGAGTGATGACACACTTAGAGGGATGGTTCTATATTCTCCTTTGTAATATGATGGGAATAGTGTAGTTTTGATGTATGACTTGGCTCTGCATTGGTATATGAGGTTTTGTAATGGTTTCCTGGAATGTAATGTGGGTTATTGAACTTGTTAATATGAATATAAGGCTCTGTTCTGAATCATATATGTGTTCACGAGTATAATCCTTATGCATTTCCCTTATGTATGAACCATTTATATATGCCTCTTGTTATTTCTCTTTTCTGGATATATTGAAATGAAAACTTGTCCTAGGTTCTCAAAATGATGCATGTTTATTTTCTATTCACTTACACTTGAGTATTTGTCATAAGATTATGCATTCTCAAAAGAATCACATAAAGGATAGTCTCAGCACCCACGCGTGCCTCGGGTGAGCACCCAACGACTGCTAGGTGATAAGAAAATGCGTATGGGATTAGACTATTGGTCTAAGGGTATAAAAATGACTACATCTTGGTTCCATTTCCAGGACCTCTTTTCGAAGTTGTGAGAAATGACATACATCTTTGTCCCTATGATGCATGATGATAGAATTTTTGACCTTGGAAAGTGTTGAAACATGGTTCAAAAGCACGGATGAATAATTTTCTCAAAGATTCAACATTGGATCTGAGTTCAATGCACGTAGATGGGTAGAAGAGAACCTATACCATGAGCTATATGATATGTTCTTCTACCATTTTCTAGCAGAACTATATGAATGGATTTCAACATATGCATCCAGATTGAGATGGTACTATAGATTGCGTGTGGATCCAAGATGAACATTAGAGGATGTAGGATGTAGATATGACTTAGACATGTGCTGTTGATCACTGGTGGAAAGGAGTACTGACCAATTATACTCTAGAATACACCATTTATATGTATTCTTATGCAGAAGTTATAGAGTTTGAGTTTTTGAGGGAGCCTAGAGGATCATTTTTGCATGCTATTCCTCTGGCTATGAAGATCTTGGTCATTACCTTGAGTTTAGAGGTATTTCCCATGGCCGGATAATTTTATCTAAGCATTGGGAGAGGAAGATAGGGTGGAGGAAGATGGAGGACATTTTGGACGAAAAGGAAAGGGAGGAGAGATGACTCAAGTATAGCAAAGATCATGAAAGGGAGATGACTAGACAATGCGAGGTTGTAAGCGTGATGGATTTATGGAGGTAGATGTTGCATGAAAGAGTTGAGGTTCACGCAGAGGATGTGAAACCTGAGTAGTTTGTGCTACCCCATCTTGGAAAGCATGGGAGAGAAACCTCTTTAGCTTTTGATGAGATTTTGTCACATAGAGAAAGGAGAGCCATTGGTGTGCATCTAAACCCACATGGCAACCAACCCCTGGTGCTTGGTTTTCTAGACCAAGGGAGAAGTATTATTAACCCATTTGGTATCAGTGGGAGTAACCGATATTTTCCTAGGAGATATAATTTCTCATTTGGAACATCCATGGTTGTGTAATCCATTCTTGTATTTGGAGGAATTTTTGGACAAGGTGTGAGTACACAAGGTTTGGGTATCACATCTGGGAGTAACATGAGACATATAAATGAAAGTGGGACAATATCAGAAACCATCGGCTCATAGTTCAATGGGATGTTGGGAACCCTTGGCGTGACCACTTCAGGCCCTTTTCCAACTACAGGAGGTGTATTTGGAGGATCAAGAGTAGGAACTGGTGGATCCAATGGTTCTGGTGGAGAAGGAAACATAAGAGGGAACCAAGGCTCTAGATCAAGAAAATAAGGGCCTCAACCACCTTCATAAGTATTATTTGAGATGTCTTTGCACTTGCCAGACTACAGGGGTATTGAAGATGCTGTAAAGTATGTGCACAAGTGTGAATTACTATGGCATGTGAAGGAATCACTACCCTAGAGTGGAAGGCAACTCAGTTTGAAACAACTTTGCAAGGGTGCATGCATAGTTGGTATAGGAATTATGACCCCCATCAGATGGTGGTAGAATACAACACATTGAAGAATGCCTTCTTAGAAAAGTTCCATATCCCTCTAAAGGAGATCCAACAGGGAATGGTAGAGAGTGTGCGATAGTGTGATGTGCATTTCAAGAATCTTTTGTCAAAACTATCCTATGAAATTCATCCTTCTCAACATGATAAATGGTTTTTTAGAGGATTGATAACATCGTTTATGAGGTCTCTATCACACAAGACTTTGATAGAACTGCATGAGGAATTGAAAGCTACCCTTCCCACAGAAGTTGTTAGGAGTGTTGATCCTGGTGTTAGTACTTTTCTAGAGGCCCAAATTACTACAATGGAAAAGTAGTTGGAGAATCTATTTGCAAACTCAACACATGAGGTTCGTAGTGGGCTTTGGTATACAGATTGTGAAGTGGAAGGGTATATAAAGGATAGTTTCCCTCAAAATTCGGTACGCACTAAGTTAGTAGACTGTTAAATTTTCCATGGGGATCATGATGTAAGTAGATGTCCTCTACTATAGTGCACAATCTGCAAGAATGTTTCTTTCTATTGTAAGATTTGTACCTCTACGACCCATGATACCAAGGATTATAGATTTATTAATCAGATCCATGATGCTATTGATCTGGGTGTGCACCAGAATAGCCTTACAAGTAATTCCAAGGATGATGACCATCCTTATGAAGGATGCATAGATGGAGAAGCACGTGGAAGAGGTTTTTGCGGAGGATTTCATGGTCATAGTAACCACGGAGAAGGACGAAGAGATTTCTCATGAGGAACCTTATATAATCTTGAATCTACATATCATTACAAACATGAGTGTCCTGATCTGTTACAACTCTCATGGTGTGGAAAGAAACATAAGTACAAATAATTTCTAGAGCTCTATGAGCATATGAACCAACAACACTGTAAATACAAAGGCACTGGGATGGTGAGCATAAAGAAGGCCAATTCACAGTGGATGCCATGAGTGACACGTGAGTTAGGGCTAGAACCTGTACTAGTGATGACGTGAGCAGAGGCTGCACATGTCAGGGAGATGCCAAGACAAAGAACACTAGTTTTAAGAGAAGAAGTGGTACATGGAAAGTATCCAGACCCTACTCATTAGAAGGAGGTGTACGAAGAAACTATGGATGTGATATGGAGTTTACAAGGGGAGATCCAATGTCTAAAGGAGAAATCAAAGCATGTAGAGCAAAGGAAGAATACCGAGACTCCAAAGGATGAATTCGATGGGGTGAAGAAAGTATGCATGATGTTAAGGAAAGATAATATTATTCCCTTGCTAGGAGAATGGCTAAGAGAGAAGGTATCACACATCAGAGAAGAGTGTGAAAGATAGGTTTTGTATGAAAACCTTTATCCTCACAACCTTGATATGACAAGGAGATTACTTTAAATGTGGTTGTTGATGGATGGATTCATAACAATATCATCATCGACACATGAGAAAAGGTCAATGTTATTACCTTAGATGACTGGCTTCAAATGGTGATGCCCACGTTACAACAATATTCAAATGTGTTGTATATGGAAAAAAGGACTAAGGTAGTGCTCATTGGAGTCCTGAAGGATGCAACCATCACCATTTCAGGGGTCAAGTTCATTGAAGACTTAAAAATCTTGGTGCTCATGGAGGCAGACAACTATCTAGCATTACTTGGGCACCCATGGTGTTACAAGAACAATTCCTACCTACCGTTTAACAAAGGGTATATCATCTTTGAAAATAAGGAAGAAAGGGTGATTATCCCTGTGACAAATGGGAAGTTAATGCCATATACTGATCCCTTAGGAGAATAATTCCTTGACAAAATCTATGTACACTCCATCAGAGATCCTAAGATAATTCACCCCACGGAGGGAGTTATCCAGTTTGAAGATGCTTAGTCCTTGAATGATACCACTAATGTGGCATGCAAAAATTAGCTGCATGGGACCTATGAGTTAATTGGGTGAAATTTGAGAGGATCTGTAACAAGGGTGACAATGGCACACTCAGTCAAGTGCCTAGGAGAGAAGAAGTTGCCAAGTTACTCTGGAGGAGAACAACCAAAAATTTTCTTGTGGGAAATAGAGGCTCAGTTACAACCTACTTAGAACTGCAGTGGAAGAATGAAGACGAGAGAAGAGGAATGCTCAGTTACAACCTACTCAGAACTACAGTGCGCTGGTGGGCTACACATCGGTATAACTTCCTAGAGTGGCATGAGGTAAGAATCACATTTTCTATAAGGTTCTCTAGAAGTAACACACCCACTATCATATAAGACTACCATGGTAAAGAGACCACTTCATTTCATATCCAAGTGTGTGAGAAGTCTTGGATGGGAAAGGTAAAAGTGTTACCACCTTCATTATGGGTGCATAAGTTGTATTCCAACTTATAAGGCTATGTGTGTGCGTGGTATATTCATTCAAAGATGCATTCTCAAATAGGTAATTGGTAGGAGTTAGCGGATGATCTCATTCAATATTTTGAGTACAAGAGTACCAAGAGATCAATAAATATGGCATTGTAAGTAATCAAGCGTTTCACAATGAGAGATAGTGCTATGGTAGAGGATAGGATACTAGAGTTGTTGGGTGAGCCTTATTTGGAGACGTGCCTTAATGAAGAAGAATTAGAGGAAGTACAACTTGAGCACGCATGCATAGAAAAAGGAAAAGGAAATATGGTCTATGTAGTCTGTTGGACCCTTGGAATATTGGCCAAGTATGAAGGTGCTTAGGTGCACAAGGTCCCAGTTATGGAAAGGTGCGCAAGGTAAAAGCGTGCAAGAGAAAGGTTTAAGGAAGCACATAGCATGCACGACACACAAAAGGAGGTTTGGGACTTAGTCAATTTGAGTTCCCATGGTAGAACATGTGAAAAGCATGATCAGTTGCATGTGGATAAGATGCCAGCCTGACGACAAGTTGGCCCCGATAGGGGCATGCCTTGGAATCTTCTAGAAGAACATCATGAGATAAAGTGGAAAGCTCAGGCCTAGAGAAGCATGCTCGCATGAAGGACCACATTTGAAACTTGGCACCAGATCTGAGGGCGCTAGAAGGTGAGTTGGTAGTGTAGGAGAATTATAAATACAAGTGCCTGCAGAGTAAAAGAGATACAAGTTTGAGATATAGAGGGTTAGAGAGAGCGGGAATTGATATATAGATCTAGAGAGTGAGCGGAGCTCTGTAGAGATGATGTGAGGACTCTGTTAATGGATAATTACAGCTAGGAGAATGTCTTAGGAATGGAGTTGTAATTTTTCTTTTGATAGCTTAGTTACACAAGTCCAGTGATATGCATGACTACGGTCTACTCTCTGTGACACTTTGTAATGAATAAATGAATGTAATGAGGTTACCAATATAATATAGACATGGAAATCAATGGTTTTAATGCATATTTCTCTCTTATGAGTTCTCCTTCCTTTTATGCTAAGTATGAATGCTTGTATAATTATTTCTGTCATAAAATATGTTCTGGATTCTGTTAAAGCACTCACTCTGAAGTGACTGCAAGGATCTAGAGGCCGTTCTGAGCCCTATGGTTCTTGTATGTTTCAACCTCCCTCATGAAAACTCTTACACTAATCATAGATGATGTTTCCCATTAAACTCACATAAAAGAGAGACTCGGTACCCATGCGTGCCTCGAGTGAGCACTTAGATTTCACTGGGTGATAGGCCGACATGCATGGGATTCCTTCCTTTTGTGATGGGAGTAAAAATGACTACATCTTGGTTCCATTTCCGGGACATCTTTTTGAAGTTGTAGTGGGATATAGCACACATCATGATCTGTGTAGTGAGTAATGATAGAGTGGTTAACATTGGAAAATGTTGAATCATGGTTCAAGAGCACGAAGGATGAATTTTCTCAGAGATTCAAAACTAGAGCTGAGTTTCATACACGTAGATGGGTAGAAGATAACCTCTACCATGATCTGTATGAGACCTTCTGCTGCTTCCCAGTAGAACTATATGAATGGATTTCAGCCTATGTGTCTAGATCAAGTTGGCATTATGGATCACATGTGTGGACCAAAGAAGACTACCAAAGGCTGTAGGATGCAGATCTGACATGGACCCATGCTGTAGATCATTGGTGGAGAGGAGTACTAGCTAGCTACACTCTGGAGTACACCATTTCTATGTACTCTTGTGTGGAGGTTACTGAGTTTGAATTTCTACGAGAACCTAGAGGAACATTTCTACGTGCTATTCCTCTAGCTATGAAGATATTGATGGTTACCATGAGTTTAGAGGCTTTCCCAATGGCTGGCTAAACCATTCTGAGTGATGGGTAAGGGAGCTTAGGTGGAGGAAGATGGTAGATATCATGACAGAGAAGGAGAGGGAAGAGATATGGCTCAACTATAGTGAAGTTCATGAAAGGGAGATTGCTAGACGATGTGAGGCTGTTAGTGTGATGGATGTATGGAGACATATATTACGGGAAGGAGTTGAGGTTCACGTGAAGGATGTGGAACCTTAGCATTCTGTGCTACCCCATCTTGGAAAGTGCGTAAGGGAGACCCCTTCAGCTTCTAGTGAGAGTTCTTCACATGGAGAAAGGAGAGTCATTGGCGCATATTTGAACCCACCC
The DNA here is from genome assembly GCA_019776745.2 of Taxus chinensis. Taxonomy (NCBI): domain Eukaryota; kingdom Viridiplantae; phylum Streptophyta; class Pinopsida; order Cupressales; family Taxaceae; genus Taxus; species Taxus chinensis. The sequence continues at coordinate 492,105,174 of CM034154.1, forward strand.
AGTGACCGAGCCTTGGCACTTGGTTTTATCGAACTAGGAAGAAGTGTTATTGACCTAGTTGATATCAATAAAAGAGACAGATCCACACCTAGGAGGTACAATTTTACAGTCCCTTATTCTATGGCTGCACATATTCTAGTATTCAGAGGAGTCTTTGGACAAGGAGAAAGTGTACAAGCTTTCAGTCTCACATCAGGGAGTGGCATGGGACAAAGTAGTGGTAGTGGGGTGCTATCATAGACCATCGGCACACAGTTCAGTGGGACCATGGGGGTGCTTGACACAGCTCCTACAGGCCCTATTGGACCCAGTGGTTCTGGTGGATCTGGTGGCTCTAGAGGCATAGGACCTAGTGGACCTGGTGGATCAGGTAGCAGAGGAAACACTGGAGGGAACCAAGGCTCTGGCTCAAGAGGACAGGGACCCCAACCACCACCTCAGGTATTCTTTGAAATGTCTCTACATTTTCCAGATTACAGGGGCATTGAGGATGCTGCAGAACATGTTCACAAGTGTGAACTGCTATGGCATGTGAAGGGTATCACAACCCCAGAATGGAATGCTAGTCAGTTTGCAACCACGTTACAAGGGCGCACACATAGTTGGTATAGGAAGTATGACCCTCATAAAATGGTGGTGGACTACATTGATTTAAAGAATGCATTCTTGGTAGAGTTCCACACTCCTGAGTTTGAGTAGAAGAGCATCAAAGCTTTGAAGGAGATTCAACAAGGAATGGCAGAGAGTGTGTGGGAGTATGATGCATGCTTTAAAACTCTCTTGTCTAAATTATCATATGATATTCATCCTTCTTAGCATGCACAGTGGTTTGTTGGAGGATTGATCACCCATTTTAGAAGGGCCTTGTCTCATAAAACTTTTACAGACCTGCGTGAAGCATTGGAAGCTGCCCTGCATGCCGAAGCTATTGGTAGTATAGATACTGGCGTTAGCCTGTTCTTGGAGGCTCAGATTGCTGCTATGACAAAGCAGTTGGAAAAATTATCTGCAAACTCAGCCCATGAGACTCGCAGTGGTTTGTGGTGCACAGATTGTGAGATAGAGGGGCACATGTTAAGGATAATTTCCCCCAGAGGATGGTATGTGCTGTGAGTGGTAGATTATGAAATTTGTCATGGGGACCATGATGCAAGTAGATGTCCCTTACTACAATGCACGCAATCAGGAAGAATGTATCTTGTTATTGCAAAATTTACACCTCTACAACCCATGATACTAAGGATTGTAGGCTCATTGATCAGATCCATGAGGCTATTGATCATGGGGTGCGCCAAACCAGCATTACTAGTGGTTCCAAGGATAATGATCACCGTTATGAAGAGCACATAGAAGGAGGGTGTGTGGAAGAGGTTTTTGAGGAGGATTCCATGGTTGAGGTAATCGTGGAGGAGGAAAGAGTGAGTTCCTATGTGGAACATGTTTCAACTGTGGATCTGCAAAACATTACAAACGTGAGTGCCTAGACCTGTTATAGTGCTCATGTGGTGTGGAAAGAAGCATAAGTATGAGGAGTGCCTAGAATTATTTGAGCATATGAATCAGTAGCACCGAAAGGACAAGGGCACTGCAATGGTCAGTATTAAGAAGGCAGACATACAGTGGATGCCTCGGGTAACAAGGGATAAAGGTTTGGAGCCTATCTTGGTAACAACAAGGGTAGAAGCCGTGCACAAGAGAGGTACCAAGACAGAAAACCCTAGTTTCAAGGGAGGAGGTCGTTCATGGAAAGTATCCAGACCTTGTGCATCAAAAGGAGATATATCAAGACACCATGGATGTTATTCAGAGCTTACAAGGGGAGATCTAGTGTCTAAAGGAGCAATCCAGGAGGGAGGAACAAGGAAGGAGAGTTGAGGTGCAAAAGGATGACCTAGATGAGGTCAAGGAGGTGTGTAAAATGCTAAGGCAGGAGAATATCATTCCCTTGCTAGGATCCTAGTTGATTGAGAAGGTACCATGCACTGGAGAAGAGCATGAGAGATAGGTATTACACGTGAACCTTCCCCCTCATAGCCTCGACTATGACAAGGAGATTACATTGAATGTAGTTGTAGATGGATGGCTCCTCAGCAATATCCTCATTGACACAGACACGGAGGTTAATGTTCTGACTTTGGATGCATGGCATCAGATGGGAAGACCTGCATTACAGCCATCTTTGAATGTGTTGTATATGGAAAACAAGACTAAGGAAATTCCCATCGGTGTCTTGAAGGATGCAACTATTACTATCTAGGGAGCCAAGTTTACTAGGGACTTTGAAGTCTTGGTGCTCGCCGAGGTGGACAATTTCCTAGCACTACTTGGGCACCCTTGGTGTTACAAGAACAATGCGGACCTTCGGTTCAACAAAGGGTACATCAGCTTTGAGAACAAGGAGGAATGGGTCATTATACCCTTGGTTGATGGGAATTCGACACCATATATTGAACCATTGGGAGAGGAAGTTCTGGATAGGATTTATGTGCGCTCAATCAAAGACCCTGAGATGATACACCCTACTAATGGGGTTATCAGTTTGAAGATGCTCAGTCAGTGAGTGATACCACTAGTCTGGCATGTGACAATTGGGTGCATGGAACTTATGAATTAATGGGATGGTAGTTGAGAGGGTTGGTGACCAAGGTGACTAAGGCGTGCATGGTTAGGCACCTTGGAGGAAAATAACTACCCAAGTATTCAGGAGGAGCCTTCCCTAAGATCTTTCTATAGGAGGTGGAAGCTCAGTGGAAGGATGGAAAGGAACGGAGGGGGATGTTAAGTTATGTCTTGCTTGGCACAGCAGCTTGGTGGTGGGCCACACATCAGGAGAGCCTTTTAGAGTGGCACAAGGTAAGAATTACTCTCTCTGTCAGATTTTCTAGGAGTAATGTACCCACCATCATCAAGGAGTACCATGGGAAGGAGCCCACCTCTTTCCATATCCAGGAGTGTGAATGGGTCTAGAGAGAAGGCATGGAAGCTTTTCCACCATCCCTCTGGGTGCACAAGTTGTATTCTACACTACAGGGTTACATGTGCGCATGGTACATTCATTTGGAGACACGCCGCCAGACAAGGAATTGGCAAGAGCTCATGGTTGACCTTATTCAAACCTTTGAATATCAGAGTACCAAGCCATCAGTTGATAAGGCCTTGTAGGGTATCAAGCACCTTACCATGGGGGATAGTGCCAGGATGGAAGATAGGCTGCTAGAATTACTAGGTGAACCAGGATTGGAGGCACGTTTTGAAGAAGAAGAGGAAGCAGAAGAGTTACAAGCTTGAGCACGCGTGTTTGGAAAAGGAGAAGGGAAATTTGGTATATGTGATTGATGGAGAGGAATCAGAAAGCTTAGATGTTATCCATTCTGTAGGGATGCGTGAGGTAGTGGACAATGTAGATACTCACATGCACACCTACCATGAGCCTTTAAAAATGAAGAAAGTTAACATCGGTTCAGGAGAAGAACCTAAGGAAGCTATTATTGGGGATTACTAGATAGAGAAGGAAGTATCGAAGATCATTGATCTGCTACCAAAATTTGAGGATTTATTCTAGCATGGGTACCATGAGCTCAAAGGTGTTCACCACTCCTTGGGAGAGGTGAAGATAAAACTAAAGGATGGTGCACACATGGTTAGAAAAAGGCCCTACCAGATGAATCCCAACTTACATGTGAAGGTCAAGGAGGAGATAGACAAAATGATAGCTTCTGGGATCATTGAGGCAATGGAAGAATTAGAGTGGATAAGCCCGATGGTAATCAACATCAAGAAGGATGGGTGGATTAGAATTTGTGTGGATTATAGGGAATTGAACACAGTTTGTGTCATTGATCCATTTCCGACCCCCTTCACTGAAGAAATTTTGGAAGGATTCGCTGGGCGTGAAATCTATTCCTTTACAGATGGATTTTTAGGGTACCACCAAGTCTGGATTACAAAGGAAGACCAAGAGAAGACAACTTTCACCACCAAGTGGGGAAGTTTTACATATATGGTCATGCCCTTTGGGTTGAAGAATGTGCCAACTGTCTTTTCACGCATAGTGGTGCAAGCATTCCAAGACTTCATCCATAAGTTTCTTCAGGTCTATTTGGATGATTGGATAGTATATGGTCTGGTTAAAGACCATTGTGACAATTTGAGGTTAATGTTTGAGAGGTGTAGGCAGTTGAGGATATCCCTCAACATTAAGAAATGTGTGTTTGCTACACCCTTTGGGACTTTATTGGGGCATATCATATGTAAGGAGGGCTTGTTGGTAGATCTCGCTAAGGTTGTAGTTATTGTGGGGTTAAGGGAGCCTACTAGCAAGAGCATAGTGCGTGGATTCCTTGGGCATACGGGCTATTACAGAAAATTCATTAAGGGATATGCCAAGATCACTGCACCTTTAGAGGAGCTTCTTAGACATAAAAGTGCCTTCCATTGGGGAGAGGTGCAAATAGAGGGCATTTGATACATTAAAAGATAGGCTTATCACCGTGCCTATTTTACATTTTCCCTCTTGGGACAAGCCCTTCCATGTCCATGTAGATGCCTCAGGGACCACCATTAGAGCAGTGCTTGCACATCCAGGTGAAGGGATTGTTGATCACCCTCTGTGTTTTGCAAGTAGGAAGCTAACACCAACAAAGAAAAATTATACCACAACCGAACATGAGGTATTGTCAATGATCTATGTGCTCATCAAGTTTAGATCATATCTACTGGCAACACCCTTAGTGTTTTACACCGACCGCATGGCACTAAAATATTTAGTGAACAAGTCTGTTCTACAAGGATGCATATGTTGATGGGTATTGTTGTTTCAAGAGTTTGAATTCACCATTGTAGTGAAGCCTGGAAAAATAAACTATGGGCCTGATCATCTTTCAAGAATTGATTCAGGGGAGGACACGTAGAGTATTGAGGAAGCAATGCCAGATGCACAACTGTTTAGGTTGCGGCACGTGCCCTCGGATTTGGAAGAGATTGTAATATTTTTAAAGGTGTGGCGCCGGAAGGAATGAAGACATTGGAAAAGAAGCAGTTGGCCATACATGCCATGCCCTACATTTTAATCAGTGGAGACTTATACAAGTTGGGATGTGATGAAGTTTTGTGCAGATGTGTCTTAGAGCATGAGCACTTGGTCATCATGGAGGAAGCACATAGAGGAAGTGTGGGTGGGCATTATGTAGGTGATGCCAGTATGCACAAGATATTAATGGCAGGTTTGTGGTGGGAAACCTTGTACAAAGATTGTAGAGACTATTGTAAAGTCATGTGACCATTTTCAGCACATTGGAAAACTAGGAAGGAGAGATGAGATGCCTTTGCACCCTATTCCTAGCGCGAAGCCTTTTTAAAAGTTGGTGATAGACTTTTTAGGACCTATTACACTAGCAACGCGTAGGAATGGGTCACGTTATGTCATCACTTGCATGGATTATCTCACAAGGTGGGCAGAGGCAGCCCCGACTAAAGATTACACAACAGCAACAGCGGCAAGGTTCTTGTGGGAAAACATTATCACAAGGTATGGATGCCCATTGAGTTTGACCAGTGATAGGGGTACACATTTCTTGAATGAGACCATGAGGATCCTATTATCAGAGTTCATGGTGGCTCATCACAAGACTATGCCCTATCACCCACAAGAAAATGGAACCACAGAAGCATTCAACAAGATACTAAGTCATACCTTGACCAAAATTTGTGATGTCAAAAGACAAGATTGGGATGACAAAGTATCGGCAGTATTATGGGCTTATAGGACAACGTATAAAAGGATGAACAAAGCCACACCATTTCAATTGGTGTTTGGTGGAAGCTATTTTTCTGGTTGAATTTATGTTACCTTGTCTGCGAATAACACGTGTAGGAGGGTTAGCTGATGAACAAGAGCTAGAAGAAAGGATTGATGAGTTAATAAAACTAGATGAGAGATGATCACTCACCCGATGGAGCCAAATAGTGGAAAAGGCAAATTAAAAGGCTTGGCATGATCACCACATTAGAAACAAGAAGTTTGAGGTTGGGAAGATGGTGTTACTATATGATTCCAAGTTTCTGCACCATCCTGGGAAGTTGAAAGTCCATTGGTTGGGTCCTTACACAATCTCGTACATCCTTGATTTGGGCGCATGCCAGTTACAAGCGCTGGATGGGATGAAGTTTCCTGGACACTTCAATGGGAGTAGGCTGAAGCCCTACTATAAATAAGTCTTCTTGGTATTTGTAAATAAGGTAGTTTTTCCAATTAGTTTAGAAGTTTCCTTTATGCATTTTCCCTTTCTTGTGTTTCCCTTTTGCGTTGTTGTTTTGTTTTGCGCCTTGGGCGCTGGTAACCTTTTTTCTATTTTTGGAGAATTTTTGAGTGTGCAGAGGACTGCACATCATTTTAAGTGTGGGGTGGAGAAACTGTAAAGGAGTGTGTGATTAAAGTACCAAGGAAGTTGTGTTGAAAAGCCTTGTTGAATGGCCCAGTTGAAAGAGGTATACAAAGAAAAGATGGAAGAATGGTTGGTGCCAGGGTAAAGCTACTTGTAGATCCCACGTACTAAGGAGGAAAAAGTGCATTTAAAGAAACATGAGGTAGGTGAGAACAAGAATTAGGATAGAAGAAGTGCCTTCGGTGCGGATTACGCGTGTAGAAGAGTCTCCTGTCAGGCTAGATTGGTTACGTGCCAGAAGGTTGGAGGATTTTTCACGTAGGATGGAGTAAGTGAAGGTGCTAAAAAAGGGATTTGTTTGAAAAATATGCATTAAATGAACAAAGTACGGTGGTAGGTGAAGTAGCATTTAATGTTTAGAAAAGAGAAAAACTATAAGTAAAGGGTCGGGGCACTCTCATTCTTACTTTGTGAAATAGAGGAGTTTGAGATATAAGCGAGTTCTATAAACTAGGGTTTTCAGATTTGATCGAGTGAAGGAAGATCTGTGAGATTGAAGCGTGAGCAGCTAGTTTGAGTTTGTGAACTAGAAGGGGTTACACAGGTGTGGAAAGAGTTGAAGAGGTGTTGTCTTGTGAATATTTTATCCCAGTTAGGGTTCGACAAACTAGGGCACGGGTTCAGAAGAGTTGTATCATGGATTTGAGATCGAGAGGATTGGAAGAAGTAAGACAGAGTAACAAGGAGAGAGTAGGAGTGATAAGAGGACCTCAACAATGGCACCTAAGAAAGGAAAGGCCAAGGCCAAGGCCAAACAACAAGAACCTGAAGTAAACACAAATGAAGAATGGTATGCAGAGATGCAATACCCAGATGGGGTGATGATGGGGAAGGAATGGGAATCCCACCTAAGAAGTGTACCTGTTAGTGACTATAATCACCACACAAACACAATAGAAAAGGAAATGGTACTGGAATTAGTGTGCCCCACCAACAAACAAACACCAGAGGGTTTGCCAATATACAATGATGATGTTAAGGTCAAAATGGAGAAGGCAGGGCTTCTACAACTCTATGAGTTGCTTTATTTTGGAAAGCCAGAGCACCTGTACCAATGGTTGATGTCACAGGTACATGAAGATTACTTCCACTTTGCAGGGTGCAAGATGCACGTGACTCCCTAGCTTATTTCACAATTTACAGGCCTCATATGTGAGGGAGATAGCTTGGAAGATGACCTTGGTGACAAGGAGGCTATTCAAGAGACCATCACCAAGTATGCCTGCAAGAAGGGGTCATGATATTATGACATTTCAGACATCAAGGACCCCGTAATGAAAATGGCCACGCATCTGGTGACTAAGCTGAATGGCCAGGAAAGGTGGACACAGGTCAACAAACCTTGGTTACATGTCTACAGGAAAATTGCAGAAGGCACCATATACAACCTATCTGCATACATCGCAGAAGAAATCGTTAAGTGCATGAAGGAAGGGGACAAGATCCTCTTTGGAAACATCTTACTCACCATTGTATTCATGGAGATTGGGGTGGTTGATGCACCAGATAAATTTGTATGGGAGTACCCCGCCAAGGATCCTTCACCCATGAAGAGGTTCGAAAAGTATGCCTGCGATACAATGACAACACCCCACAAGGCGCGGCTGGAGAAATGGTACATGCACCTAAGAAATGCATTTGAGGTAGAGTGGAGAATCCCTAAACAACTCCCAGCAGCCACTGAGGGGGAAGCCGAATTCATGGTTTATCAACATTTCTGCTTGGGTAGGTTCAAGCTAATAGACGAATCATGGAGCCCTTGGTGCAAGCTCCCCTTCGCATTCACTGCTCAATACTTCCAAGTGGGAGTGAATAGATTTAAGGAGTCAAAGAAGCTAAGGTTGGAGCTAGGTAGTCTAGACGGGAACATAGGGAGATGAAAAAGAATCTGAATTACCCTGGTGGCAAGCACCCGTACGTGGAAAAGTACGTGTCGCACGAGATCCAGATGACTACACTAATAACACTACCCATCGTTGGAGGAGCTGCGCGTGCGTGTACCTCTATGTATAAGGCCAAAGTTTGAGAAGGGTGCATATCTGGAGAAGTGAAGTCTCCATACCTGAGGATCCCTTGGAGAGAAAGAAGCCCGCCCAAGAAGAGGGGAAGAGAGGAAAAAGCACCAAGTGTGTCTGACTACTCAGACAATGAGCATGCCAACAACATGTGTTAAGCCAAGCACCTACATATGGAGAAATAAGTCTCTGGTGAAGGAAAAGATGCCAGAGGTAGAGGCACCTAGGCAACCCATCACCAAGGAAGGGTCACCTAAGGAAGAAGATAAGGCTGAATCCCTTGATCAGGAGCCACCTCTCAGGAAAAAGTAGAGGGTGGATAAGGAAGCTGACTCAGAGGTGACCGACAGCTTGGAAAAATACTTGGGAGAAAGAGAAGATGAGAGTGAGGAAGATGTTGACAAGGAAGAAGAGGCAGAGAAAGACCAGGAGCCACATGTGTTTAGTATCTATGACTCAGAAGAGGAGAGTGGAGATGGGAAGTAGGAGTTCATATTCACATGGCGCAAGGGCACACAGGATGAGGAAGACACCAAAGACATGAAGGGGGATGAGGAGGTTTCCAGGGAAAAGTAGGGAGCCATAAGTTTTACAAAGGAGTAGATCACTGAGGTGGTAGAAAGAGAAGCACAGAAAATGCTTGAAGTCCTGGTAGACCAAGAGTTAGAGCGTAGCACAGACATAGTGCTGAAGGAAGGGAAGGAGGAGAACATCAAAAAAGAGCATGACAGCCTGGGAGGCCCCACTCTGACAGTAAGCTTCCCCAAAGGTGCGCGCTCAGGCAGAAGAACTCTTGATGTAGAACAGAGACAAGTAATGGGCTATGTTGATGACACAAAGAAGGTGTTATGCATGTGATTCCAAAGCACTGTACCCACGGAAAGGCTCCTAGCCATGGGGTCTTTTGAAAAGGATGGCACGTACCCCAGAACCAAGAAGATGCTCTCTTGGGCGTTTGAGTCCCACATTGATGAGCCAGACTTCAAAGTCTGTCAGGGGGCACTCATAACATTGCCAGAATCTAAGGGGGTCAATCCCTTAGTGAATGCTTAGGAGCTCTCGGATGAGCAAGTCTGCAATGCACTTAACAAGGTCACGGTCGAGACCGAGGCTAGATTATTCACGTGCAACGATAGGATCAGAGTGCTGGAGGGGAAGTTAGGGAAGAAGGAAGAAGAACTGGCAGAAAAGGCCAAGAGCTTGAAACAGGAAGAACTAATCAGTGCATAGTTAAGGCGCGAGTTAAAGGAAGAGAAGATAAAGGTGCAGGAAGTGTACAAGAAAATGGAGTCTATCAAAAACACCATCCTTTTGAAGCACCCAGACTTAGCGCCACCCACACAGAAGTACTCGTCCCTCCTGGAGTGTCTAGAAGATCTAACGCGTGCCGTCAGTATGGAGAGATGACCCTTGGCCCTGGAATCTACAGAAGAAGTGGCTGTGTGCTTGAAAGAGGAGGATAGATTGAAATTAGTAGCGCTTGTTTCTTAGTATAGCCAAGTACTCATGGAGGTTAAGGTCACTACCTAATCTACAGAAGCTGTGTATGATACATGCGTAGACAGGGATAAGGTGGCAAGCTCCTTGGTCGCCACACTTGAAGCAGAGTTAAAAGAGTTCCAAGAAAAGAACAAGGGGAATAGGGTGGAGAGGGACAAGGTTCTGGCCAAAGTAGAGAATAAATCAGAGGCAATTGAGGCTTTAAGGAGCTCAATTAAGGCCCAGCTAAAGGAACTATACCCCCAGATTACTAGGAGGATGGATAAACTTGAGGACCTAGGTAAAGAGATGGAATAGATCATGGACACTTTGGGCACCCAGGGAATTGGCCTGAGTTTTGATGAAGTGAGCACCCTGGTGGGAGACCTCTACCAGAAGGCACAGGGTGAGGTCAAAGAGTGGAATAAGCTAGAGGTAGATTTATGAAAAGATTTCCCTAGCTTGCTGAATTGATGCTCCCCCACATTCTTCATTCTTTCCCCAATTCTTTCATTCCTTATTCTTTGTAAAGTGTAAGACTATTCATTGATTCCCTAGACAACATGCATCTTGGTCAAGTAAAATGTTTCCAAGGATGGAGAACATGCATAGTGTGGGGTGATGTTGGACCCCTGGAATATTGGCCAAGTATGAAGGCGCTTAGGTGCACAAGGTCCCAGTTATGAAAAGGTGTGCAAGGTAAAGCACATGCACAAGAGAAAGGTTTAAGGAAGCAGATAGCACACACAGTGCACAAAAGGAGGTTTGGACTTAGTCAATTTGAGCACCTAGGGCAGAACACGTGAAAAGCATGATCAGTTGTGCATGGATAAGATGCCAACCTGGCGACAGGTTGGCCCTGATAGGGGCATGCCTTGGAATCTTCTAGAAGAACATCATGAGATAAAGTGGAAAGCTTAGGCCTGGAGAAGCATGCTCACATGAAGGACCACATTCGACACTTGGCACCAGATCTGAGGGTGCTGGAAGGTGAGTTGGAAGTGTAGGAGAATTATAAATACAAGTGCCTGTGGAGTAAAAGATATACAAGTTTGAGATATTACAGGTTAGTGAGAGTGGGAATTGATATATAGATCTAAAGAGTGAGTGGAGCTCTCTAGAGATGCTGCGAGGACTCTGTTAATGGATAATTGCATCCATGTGAGAATGTCTTGGGAATGGAGTTGTAAATTTTCTTTTGATAGCTTAGTTACACAAGTCCAGTGATATGCATGACTGTGGTCTGCTCTCTGTGACACTCTGTAATGAATCAATGAATGTAATGAGGTTACCGATATAATATATACATGAATATCAATGGTTCTAATGCATATTTCTCTCTTATGAGTTCTCTTTCCTTTCATGCTATGAATGAATGCTTGTATAATTCTTTCTGTCATAATGCATGTTCTGGATCCTGTTAAAACACTCGGTCTGAAGTGACTGCAAGGATCTAGAGGTCATTCTGAGCCCTATGGTTCTTGTATGTTTCAACCTCCCTCATAAAAACTCTTACACTAATCATAGATGATGTTTCCCATTAAACTCACATAAAAGAGAGACTTGGTACCCACGCGTGCCTTGGGTGAGTGCTCAACTTTCACTGGGTGATAGGTCAGTGCACATGGGATTCCTTCCTTTTGTGATGGGAGTAAAAATGACTACATAGTAGATAGAGAAGAATTGGAAACTTTAGATGTTAGCCATTTTGAAGGTATGCTTGAATTCATAGACAACGCTGATGAGTGAGCATGTGCCTGCCATGAGACTTTGAAAACAAAGAAGGTTAACATTGGGATGAAGACAAAAAATAAATAAGCTATCATTGGGGACTATTGGTTGGAAAAATAAGTTTCAAAGGTCATTGATCTATTGCGTGAGTTCCAGGATTTATTCCCTCACGGGTACCATGAACTCAAAGGCATTCACCATTCCTTGGGGGAGATGAAGATAAAGTTTAAGGAAGGTGCACACCTGATTCAAAAGAGGCCTTATCAGATGAATCCAAACTTGTGCATATGGGTCAAGGAAGAAATAGACAAAATGATAACATCTGGTATCATTGAGGTGGTGGAAGAATCAAAATGGATAAGCCCAATGGTTATTAGTATCAAGAGGGATGGAAGGATAAGAATCTATGTTGACTATAGGGATTTGAATGCAGTATGTGTCATCAATCCTGTTCCAATCCCCTTTACTGAAGAAATTTATGAGGGAGTAGCTGGGTACGATGTCTACTCTTTCATAGATGGGTTCTCAGGGTATCACCAAGTTAGGATTGCAAAGGAAAACTAGAGAAAGACAACTTTCGCCACTAAATGGGGAAGTTTTTCCTACACGGTTATGCCTTTTGGATTGAAGAATGTGTCTATTGTGTTCTCGCGCATCGTTGTACAAGAATTTTAGCACTTCATTCAGAAATTTCTTCAAGTGTACCTGGATGACTGGACTGTATATGGATTGGTGAAAGACCATTGTGACAATTTGAGGCTGATGTTTGAGAGATGTCAGAAATTGAGGATATTTCTCAACATTAAGAAATTAGTCTTTACTACTCCATTTAGAATCCTGTTGGGAAACATTATATGTAAAGAAGGTATACTAGTGGATCCCACTAAAGTTACAGTTATTGTGGGGTTAAGGGAGCCTACTAGTCAAGGTGCAATACATGGATTCCTTGGGCATAGAGGGTATTACATGAAATTCATCAAGGGATATGACAAGATCACTGTGCCCTTGGAGGAAATGCTAAAAAAAAAGAGTTCCTTTTGTTGGGGAGAGGCGCAACATAAAGCATTTGACACTTTGAAGGATATGCTTGTCACTGTGCCCATACTATGTTTTCCTTCTTGGGACAAACCTTTCCATGTGCATGTTGATACCTTAGGAATAACTATGGGAGAAGTACTAGCACAACCTGGTGAGGAAATTGTTGATCATCCCTTGTGTTTTTCAAGTAGAAAGTTGACACCAAAAAACATAATTACAAAACTACTGAGCACGAAGCATTGTCCATGATCTACACACTGTATAAGTTTAGGCATTATCTGTTAGCAACACCATTTATATTCTACATGGACCACATGGCATTGAAGTACTAAGTAAAAAAGCATGTTATGTAAGGGCACATATGTCGTTGGTTCCTTTTATTTCAAGAGTTTGAGTTCACAGTGGTTGTGAAACCATGAAAAAGTAATTTGGGACCTGACCACTTATCAAGAATCAAATTAGTAAAGGACATAGAAAAGGAGGAGGGCAAGCCAAAATAAGAGCTTCTAAGGCAAGTCGAGGACAACTAAGGCTGATCTACGATGACCAAAAGTGGTCAATGGAGACCTGGTGTCGGCAGATATATAAGCCCAAAAATCAGCCGATGATGCTAATTTTCACTAGTACAATTGACGAGTGAGATAAAAGAGTAAAAGAATAAGATTGAGAGATGGAGACAAAAGGAGCAACCAGGAAATGTTAGAGGGTATGTAGGATGGTTAGTATCGAAACCCACACTTTTATTTTAATTTCTTTAATTTTTTATCAATTTTATTTTGCATTTTTTAGAAAAATGGATGATGCAAGGGGTGCTTGGTGGCAACCCGATAGGATTGTCGTCAAACCTTCCCTAAGGCATGTTGATTGGTCCCTACACATGTTGACCCGACTAGGTCGACATCGACTAGAGCTAGATTACATGGTTAATGATTAAATTGGATTTCAGATAAATTTTAATGGTTAAATGGTATGATGTTATCTATTTGATTGGTGATTATAGGCATGAGAGAATGAGTGCCATCTCTATTAGAGTAGATCAAAGGAGATGTGAATCATGATGTGTGGGATCACTTAGAAGCTGCGGGGTTAGGAGGATTCTGTTATTATCATAGGATCCCATGGGACATGGGTTTGATGATTGCTTTGGTTGAGAGATGGGATAGAAAGACAAGCACTTTTAGATCTAGGAAAAGTGAGATGACCATCACCCTAGAGGATGTATATTACATCCTTAGATTGCCTATACAAGAGGAGCAGATAATTCCCATCAAATATGATATCGTACTTGCAATGTTGACATGAATATTTGGAGCCGATGTACCCCACATCAGATTCTCTTCAGGGGATTTTTCATATGAGTTGAAGTACAAGGATGGGGTACCATGAAGTTAGTTGATTTGTTTGATTATGATGGTTATTTCATGTTATGAATTTCCTAACTCGAGGGGGGGGCATGTTTCCATGACCACTAGAAAGTGTCATAGTAGATATATTTGAGCACCAGGAAATGTTTTCATTTGGCACTGCTTTACTAGCACAGGTGTACTATGAGTTAGTCATGTATAGAGAAGGGAGGAGATCAAATTTATATGTAGGATTATTACTACATTACTAAGCCTATGAGAATATTCTAGTGATCTGGCCACCAGGGCTACCATGGGTCACCGGGGACCACATAGAGCTTACAGTGGGGTTTTTGAGATGGTTGGCCGATCATGCTCATGGAGATAGAGGAGAGATGGGTGTGGATTGGTATGTCGATAGGTTTAAAGAGTTTAATGTGGATTGGATCAAATGCCGACCATATACTAACTTCCTTGCATGGTCTGGTGTGGATGTAGAGTTAGCGGGTATGAGGAGGACAAGATGGGTGCATGGAAGATAACTAGAGATGATAGAGATCATACAGTTTGATAGAGTGTGAATATAATTTGGAGTCATGCAGATGGTGTCTAGGGATCCAATCTCATATAGGAGAGAGGATATTGATAGGGAGCTACCACTTGCTGACATGAAAGATCCGTTGGAGGAGGTGGTAGTACCATGGGATGATGATGATGAAGTAGGAGTTGGAGTGGTATTTACTGATTGGATGACTGCAACTTGGGCACCTTGGGTGGTTGGGGAGAGAGGATATGAGGAGGAGGAGAAGATGGAGGTTGAGGTAGAGGTGGATCTAGGAGGCAATAAAGATGGGGATAGAGGAGATTAAGCATAGATGGCATGATTAAATTTGGAGCTAGATTAGATGCATGTTGAGAGGGGACATTGTGATCTAGTAGAGGGATGCAATTACATATGAGAGAGACCAAGTCACCCAGGATAGGGATTGATACCACAGAAAGAGGGAGGTGTACGACTGAAAATAAAAAAGTGACCTTCAATCATACTCGACCTCTCGAGGTCATGCTAGGACATCCGATGTGGAATATTGTAAGGGTTATGATGGGAAACTACAGGAGAATCAGGGACTAAGATTGGGTAGTGTGAATTCCTAGTAGTTGAATAAGTCAAAGGGAAATTAGAGGCTAAGTGCGGGTAGTGTAAGTTCCTTATTGCTTGTTTGATTCATCTACTTAAAAGGACATTAATTAAATAAAGAAAATAAACAAATAAACTCAAAATAACTAATCTAATCTAATTTAAGTTAATATTTTTTATATTTTCTGGGATAAAAGTGCGTACAAAAGAAATGAAGAAATTTATTCTAAATAAATTAACCAATCCTATACAAATAAATAGCCAGATGTAGCTATTTATCTATACAACAATATATTAAATCTATTCTAATTTAAATGAATCTTTTTCTAATTAATAATTGTGGATAATCAAATCCTCTTCCTATCTCAGAGACACAGGAAGATTTGAAGCTTCTGAGAATATTTTCTTCCCTTGCAACTTCCCAGATAAAATCTGAGAAGATTCAATAGAAACCAAAATTTGTAACATATTTGTTATTATCTATGGTGACATAGAAAGGTTCCTCCATATATTCTTCCCTCACAAATCCACTGAGGATAGGAAGGGAAGGATTTATCACCAGAAAGTTCTATAGAAGATGTGAAAGGATCTTAGAAATAATCTAACTATTTGAAAGAAATAAATTGATTTCTTCTACTCTAGACGATAAGTGTGCGTACGTTCAGAGCTAAATGAAGAAATGAAGACAATCAATAACAACTCTAACCTGGAATTACAGTGCAGAGACAATGTCAGTTGTGGTATCAATTTGTCCCCTCAGTTATCTTTACCATTATTTTATGTCCATGTGAGTCCAGGGAATTGGGAATGCAGAGGAAGCAACAAGATGAAAGTGCTTGAGTAATGACAACTTGATGACACTATGGTTGTGATGTAGGTAAATTAAATATAACACAAGAGAACAAATCTTGGCTATATAGTTTCTGGAAAGATTGTGGCAGCCCAACTAAGAAAGATACAGAAATAATCTTCAGTCATTTGCTTCAGAATAAGTGATGGCTTTATAGAACACAAGTTGGGAAATGGTCTAAGCCATTTGGCAGCAATGGGGTGCCACATCACAATGTGGAAGTGGAGTTAAACTATCAATCAACAATTATAAGAGGAAGAGGAGGTTGGCATGAATCAATCAAGCTTAAAATCAACAAAATTGATCAAGAAACATGTGCTAGAGGTGAATTGGAGTGAGTTAGCACGTGTCTAAATCTCGCTTGAGAAGTCTCAAGTAATTCACATGGAACCACCGTCCTGTGTAGAGCAGTGGTTATGCAATCACCACCTAGGGAGATGGTGAAATGAGTGATAAAACACGTGTCTAATAATGCAACACGATGTGAAGGAGGATTCTTTAGTAAATCCAAAAATGATATGTGCGAGAAGGTATTTTTAAAATCTGAAATCAAATCATAAGCTACTATAGGTTTTAAAACTATATGAGAGTGAATTTCAACCAGACTGCCTTCAAGATGGCATTTCTCTAGCGATTTATTCTTACTACTTCCTCTACATTCCCAGTTCCCTCGACTCGTGTGGACATAAAATACTATTAAAGATAAATGAGGGGATAAAGTGATAACACAACTGGCATTACCTCTACACTGTAATTCCAAGTTGGGGTTATTATTGAGTTTATTCATTTCTTCATGTATCTATGAACGTACACACACTTATCAGCTATAGTAGAAGAAATAATTTTATTTATTACAAATAGTTAGATCATTTCCAAGAGCCTTTCACATCTTCTATACAACTTTGTGGTCATAAATGCTTCCCTTCCTATCTCCGGTGGATATTTTTGGGAATAATATTTGGAGGAAACTTGTTATATCACCATATATAATAACAAATCTATTTTAAATTGTGGTTTCTATTGAATCTTCTCATATTCTATCTGGGAAGTTACAAGGGAAGAAAAGATTCTCAAAAGCCTCAAATCTTCCCGTGTCTCTAAGATAGGAAGAGGATTTGATAATCCATAATTATTAATTGGAAAAATATTAATTTAAATTAGAATAGATGTAATATATTGTTACATAGATAAATATCTACATCCGGTTATTTATTTGTATAGGATTGGTTAATTAATTTAGAAGCAATTTCTTCATTTCTTCTATACGTACTGTTATTGCAGAAAATACAAAAATATTAATTTAAATTATATTAGATTAGTCAATTTTCTTTTATTTTTTTATTTATAGTATTTAATTAGCTTACTTTCAAGAAGATAAATCAAACAATAAATAGGGAGCTTACGCTACCCACACTTAGCCTCTAATTTACCTTTGACCAATTCAACTACTAGGAATTCACACTACCTGATCTTAGTCCCCAATTCTCCTGATATTAGTACTTAATATTTGATATTGGGAGAATCTATATAGGAGAGTGGCATATGGAGCTAGGTCATTTAGGATCATAGTGAGTGTGGCTCAGCCGCATCGAGGAGAGGGCCAGGGTGGAGGTGACAAGGCTGATAATTAGACTAAGGGAATTACCTCATAGGGGAAAGAGTTTAGGATTTTTGATGTATAGTTTACTATTTTTACAGACATCTCTGCTTTGAGAGAGGACCCCTAGAGGTCGATGATGTACAAATACACTTTATTTTGGTGACATATATGATATATGATTTTGTCATTATTTAGCATGTGTGTATTGTGTGATGTTGATTCTTTGATTCATGATGATGTAACTACATGTTTTACTTATATTTGATGATGATGGTAAAAGTATAAGATGATATATTATCTTAATGATGATTATGATAATATGTTTTATATTGCTGATGGTGATGATTACATGTTTAATAAATGTTTGATTATGATGCTGAATGTATATGCATGGGTAGTATGTGATGAATGATGGGTATTGGAAAGGGTAGGTAATTTTATGTGATATAATAGATGGGTAGCATAAATGGGATTTACATAAAGAAAGATGTGCTTGTAATAAAACAAAGGAGTGATGAAAACTAGAAGTGAAAAGGTTTAGAGTAAAACATAACTTAACTATGGAAACCCATGGGTACGAATGATGCTATGTCATATCAAGGAACAAACGAGGAAAATATGCCTCCAATCTCATTGGAGGTAATCACGAGGGGATCCAGGTGACGCAAGGCACAAGAGACTAAAACAGACATTAGCATATAAACAACGATAGTTAGTTATACCAAAGATATCGATAAAAACATGGATGGAATGAACTCATAAACCTAATGTTGACATGAAAAAGGGGTTTGTGATGTTGCTTGTATGTGGGAATAGGGTTATCCATAAGTGGTTTTCCCTAAATCTATGCCCCCACTCTAGGAAGGGGAAAGAGAAAACTGATAAATGCGGGAAGTTTTCTAGAATAAATTTGATCAATGCGAGAAGCCTTCAATGCCATGATACAAAAGAGTAGCCATCCTTTGAGGGTATGGTATAATTGTTACACATATGATATATATGGAAAAAACTATACATGATAGCCATCCTTTAAGGGATCGGTCTATTTATTTGATTTGATTTAATAATAATAATAATTTTTTATATGAACAACTGTCCTTCGAGGGAGTAGTCTTTTTTTAATAACTTTTGAATTTTGATAAGAGAATTCATGAATTTTGATTTTTAACATGGGGGAGAGCTGGGAATAGCTAGGTAGACCACTTAGAATGGGAAAATGAATGTACAAGAGACACTTGTGAACCCTCAGCATGATTCAAAGAGGTAAACAAGAGGGAAATGGATGTAATAATCGCAAAGTTCTCACCAAAGAGGGAGAACTTATCCTTAAGGAAAATGTTATGGAGATAGTGATGGTGTCTATATTTAAGGTTGTGTCAAAGAAAGTAATGGTAGACCACATAATTCCAAATCATTACAATGATAGATGGAAGAGGTTATTATGGATGAATGATCTATGGATATGACTAAGGGATCAATGGTAGACATGCTAACAATAGAATGGTTGCAAGTGCAAGGCGTTAATCACTTCCACTTCTAGTTTACCATCAAGGGAGTTAAAGTGATAGGATCTTGACCCATACTAATGTGTGATAATGTATGGTCCAATCCAATTGGGGGAAAACTTTCCACGTTGGCTCCTTTCTAGAGTAGTAATATTCTGATTTTAAGGGTAAGGTTTTTGATGTTAAAGTCACATAAGACTTGAAAAAATATGGTATACGATGGGATAGATGAGTAAAGATAAAAGCTATATACTACCTTTGAGGAAGTGAAGAAAATATTTGTCCCTAACAAGATGATGAAATGGCCACAAGAGTGGACTTAGGAATTAGATATGACTAGAGGAGGAGGAAATTATGCGCTACCTTTCAAAAGTGAGAAAAATATATGTCCATAATGAGATGAAGATGGCCACAAAAGGTGGACTTTGGATGGGATAAATTTAAATAATATTATATGAGATGAGTAGGATAAAGATTAAAAAAATATGCGCAACACCTAAAAAATTAGGAAGCAAGAAATATGCATCGTAGGAGATGAGAAAATGGCCACAAAAGTGGGCTTAGGATGAAAATATGGTGCCCCTAAGAGCGGCACAAATATGGCCACAAAAGTGGACTTTAGATGAAGCCATTATGCCATCAGGGGAAACACACATATGGCCACAAATGTGGACTTGGGATTATATAAGATGGTGGATAGATAATTTGACTAGAGTAAAGTGGATAAGATCGGATGGGATAAGAAAATGTCAAGGATGGAAATGAATTGATCCACAAATAGACAAACCCTAGAATGAATTCCCCTAGTGTTAATGGAGCCATGTGGATATGATGTGTGGAGGAGGAAGGTACAATAGGATCAATAATAAGGGGAATATGTGTACTAGGAAGAGGGGCTTTGGCTAATTGATCTTCAATAGCTTGGACCTTAATGGATTTTTGAGAAATGAACTCGAGGTTGAAATCAGTCATGAGCATGAGCCATCAAGTGATATGATCATTGTGATATGGTTTAAAATGCATCTTCTTAAGAAGATGAAAGCTAGTAACAACGTTAGTCTTATGGTTGAGAAGATGATGTCAAATTTTAGAGGTGGAAAAGAAGAGGTCCAACATAGATTTTCATCTTCAGTGTAGTGAGTCTCGCAGTTGTGGAGGGTGTGACTGATGTAATAAACGACCTACTCATGACCTTGGTCATCATGGTGTGCTAACATAGCACCTAGAGTGTGATTAGTAGTAGAGATGTATATATAAAATGGATCCCCCTTGCATGGAGGTTTAAGAACTATCGAGGATAAGAGATATTTTTGAATATCATCAAAATTATTTTGACAGTTATGATCCCAATTGAATTATATGTCTTTACAAAGAAGATGATGAAAGGGTTGTCAACAATTTGAAAGTTGAGAAATGAAGCGATAGACCAACTGAAGTCATCCTTAAAGATTGAAAAGTTGTTTAAGATTGGAAGGAAGAGGAATTTTGATGATTTCTTTGATTTTTGCGGGTTAAAATTCAATACCCCTAATAGACACGATAAAAAAAGGATTTTACTGGTGAACACCCCAAATACACATTTGGTTGGATTGAGATGAAGGCATAAATGAATGATGCACTTAAAAAGGACTTTGAGAACAGAAAGATGGTTGTGACGATGTTTAGATTTACCTAAGAGATCATTGAAATAATCTTCTATTGTTTTGTGGATGAGATCATGAAAGATGTAATTCATGGCCCGCTGATATGTAGCTCTGGAATTTTTCAAACCGAATAGCATGACATGGTAGAAAAAGGTACCCAAAGGAGTGATGAAGGAGGTATTATGTTGGTGTTATGGTGAAATGAGAATTTGATTATAAATAGATAATTTTTCCATAAGAGAGAAAATATCATGACCTGTGGTAAGATCCATAAGTTGATCGATGTTGGGAAGAGGATAATCATCTTTAGGTAAAATGAGATTAAGATCTCAAAAGTTGGTGCATATACAAAGCTTTCTAGATTCCTTAGAAATAGGTACGTTGTTGGAAACCCATTGGAGATAGTCAATGGGTATGATGAAATTGGTAGAAATAATATGTTGCAACTCCTCTTTGACAAGGAGGGTAACTCGAGGATGCATGCGGCAAAGATTCTTCTTAACTGGTTTAACATTGGGAAAGGTGACGATATTGTGGATAATGATACAAGGATCAAGACATGATATGTATGAATATGACCATGTGAATGCCTTGTTATAACAAGAGAGGAATGTGATGAAAGACTCAAGCTCTTGTAGATCAAGAGATTGACCCACTTTGAGGATGGAAGGCTCCCAAGGAGTCTTGATATTGATATCAATGGTGGCTTTGTTGTGAAGAGTGGACATGTCAGATAGTAAGGTCTTATGAAGATAAGAATCCTATGCGCCCATGTGGGAAATAATTATGTCATCATCAACACACTAAATAATGTTGATGGTAGAAGAATATTCTTCTATCATGTCTGGATGGTAGAAAGGAAGGGACCTAGTATTAATTTCAAATTGATAAGTGATCGGTCCCAAGGTGAGGGTGGAACCTAAAAAAATTCCAGAGGCAATAGACACAATATCATTTGTATCTATGGACTCATGGGATGGAGATGATGGAGAAGTAATGTCCATGCCCATGCTTGTAATGTCCCATGCTGAATCACTTCCATGCGTAATGGTGGAGATATGTGTGGGTGAAGGATGGTTTGTTGAGGAACACAAAAACACCGGTATAAGATTTGACATGTGGATGATAAATGATATGAGAAGAAGGGGTGTCAAAACCACCATAAATGAGGTTGGTACGAAGATGTGGAGGGCCAAAAGAAACAATATCCTTGACATTTGGTTGATACATTAGAGATTGGATGGGTCTACTGAGATAATGAGGAATGGGCAATGTGTTGAGTGTAAGAAGATGATACTCCCCCAATGTGAGTTTGTCTATTAATTTATCTAGGGATTCATCATTATGAATTTTAGATGAAGGGATGGATGAGCTGGTGGATGGTGTAGATTGATTGTTCTTGGGAATGAGGAAATCATTGGATTAATAGATCATATTGCACATTTGGAAGGGATGATCTTCCCCATGAAGTGTCAAGATCTTCCCCTCATTCTTGTATTTAAGACAACAATGAAGTGTAGAGGGGACGCAACACATAGCGTGGATCCAAGGTCATCCAATGAGAACATTGTACTGAAATTATCCTTCAATGATGTATAAGACCTCGTGGAGGATATTCTCACGAATGCAGATAGGAATCACAATCATTCCCAAGGTGGGAGATATTACATCATTGAAGGTGCGAAGGACCGCGTGTGTTTGGGAGATGATATATTTTTGGGATATTGACCTAATTGAAGGTATGTGATGGGATTATGTTAATGCTTGCCCCATTATAGATCATGGATCATCGAATGAAGGTATCGTTGATCCTAACCATGATGAAAATGGGAATATCATGTTCTTTTGGTGTGATATACAGAATCTCAACATTATTAAATGAGATAGCAACAGAATATGTGAGTGCTCTTATGAGAGATGCAAAGGGATGAGCCTCATCACCAAAGGTCAAAATATGCTTCAAGGCTTTAGTGATGTCCTGTCTATGTTCTGAAAAGCTTTGGATGATCTTGTAAAGTGATATATTAACTGGGGCTTAATGAAGTTATCTGACGATACTTTTTTCAATAGGCCGAGGGGCATCTAAGATAGAAACCTTAGGTTTCGATGACGAGGTGAACTCCTTAGGAGGAGGAATGGTAACAAAGGTCTTGGATTTTTGTTGGGGTTTCGATTTAGGATCATTTGGGCCAGATCGAGTGGATATTCAAATAAAATTTCTAAATAAATGGGTACCATCCTCAAAATAATCATCATTCGGAGGTGGGGTGGCCACAAAAGTCGATGAAGAATGAGGGAAGTTTTTCATTTGGACGTATGAGGTAGAATGTGTAGGTGTTGGAATGGATGTGGAAGGAGGAGATAGGTTTTCCTCAATAATAAGGTCATATTCCTTGATGATTTTGTGGACAAGGGTTTGGAGTGCTTTGCAATGTTCAATATCATGTCCAGGGGTACGATGATAGGTGTATATGAGGATGGAATCGAACCAAGATAGTTTCTTGCTATTTGGGTCAAATGCATTAATAGGTAGAAACATGATGGTGGAAATTTGGAGTAAGTGTTAGAGGACCTCCGTATATTATTCAATCAAGATATTAGCAGGTTCCGTGTCTTTGTGATATGTATTGGTCTTGGAATAAGAATTAGATTCTTGAAATGATTTGGATGTCAAGTGTGGAGTTGGAGTATTTCGGGGGTTTGATGTCTTAGTTTCATTTTTTGTGATGATTGGTGTTCTAGAAGAAGAGGCATTGGATGGTTTTGGCTTGGGTTGATTTGTTGGTTGAAACATTTTTGATGAAGGGGATGGTCCTAGAAGAGATGGATGTGGTCCTAAGATTGATGATGTGGCATTGGATTTTTTGATCTTAGGAGGGGGATGTTGATTTGCTTGTGAGGATTTGAAAGAGAACATTAAGGAAATGTGCCAAGGGTTCTAGATATTTTTTGCAAAGAGGCACCCTTGGGAGGGATGAAAACAATCTCTACTAGAGGGTCTAAAGATTGCGTTGGTATAGATGGAGGGAGTAGTTTTTCATGAAGAGTTCAAAAGAGGGAAAATATTGGTTTGATGTAGAAGTGTTTGATTGCATAGACGATATGAGAGGATCACTTGAAGTTGCAGCAAGTGGAAGTGCTTTACAAAATTCTTCAAATGATTAAAGTGGTGTGTAAGGTGATGTAGATTTGGTCATAAGAGTTGATGTGGTGGATGCAGGAAAAAGTGCAGAAAGAGGAACTAGGATTGATGTTAAGGATGGTATAATGGGTAAAGATGGAATTGATGTAGATAAAGTAGTCAAATCTAATGAAGTGGATGTGATAAGTGGTGAAGTAGATGTAGGTGATGAAGTGAATATAGGCATTAGTTCAATGGTGGATGTAGAATTGAATGGTTATTTAATAAATGTTTCAAGGGGAATTATTGATATTCTTGAAAATGGGGGAGATGCAACATATGTGGATGTGGGAATAGTTTTTGAGATAGATGTGGGTGTGATTGGTGTGGTTATGGGGATAAGTGTTGATGAGCTGGTAGATGTAGGAATGATGTCTAAAGAGGTGGATGTGATAGTTGAGGAAGAAGGTTAGGTTGTTTATGGGGTAGGTTCTTGATTAACAGTGTGGAGAGTGTGGATGATCTGGTAAACTCAGTCTTAGGTTTATTTGATTTAAGTTTTAATTATCCTTGTTCAATGGCATGAATCTCAAGTTTACACACCATGGTGAGGGCTTATTTGAATGTTTGGAATGATTGTATTTGAAATGTAAAAGAAATATGCTTCGCATAAGAACATAAGAAGAGTTAGATGAGTTTGGTTTGTAGAAGAGAAAATGATAGTTGGTTTATAATGCCACACAATTATGTGAAAAAGTATGTAATAGACTCGTCATTGAGCTATCTAATGGTGTATAAGTCAATGATGGTGGTTTTGCATGCAATATTAATTGAAAAGTTATATAAGAACAATTACACGAGTTGGGTGAAGAAGAATAATGAATATTGAGGAATGCCATTGTACTAGTCTAATGTTGGACCAGCCAAGGATATAGGGAGGGTGTGAATCATAAGATAATGATAATGGGAAATAAGGTAACATGCACACCTAAATGCGTGGAGATGTTGTTGGGGATCTTCATTGCTATTAAAATTGGTAAAATTGGGAATCTCCCAATGAGGGGGTAAGGTTTGATTATAACTAACAAATGAATAGGTTCATTACAGATTTGTTCATAAGATAAGGTACACTTGGGTAACAAGGTAGTGGCCTCCAGAATAGCCAACCTATTCATTAGGGCATGCATGGGTCTTTTCAATGTGATGATTGATTCGGATTGTGATTGTGTGTCATGGAAAGTATCTTGAAAAGGTGATTGATAAGTTTGTGGATGTGTAGGTGTTTCAGGAATCATTTGATAAGGATGTATGTAAGTCACAGGTTGGGATTGAGGAGGTTGTTGTAATTTTATATGTTATGATATGGGGATGTGATATGATTGTTGGGATTGGGTTGACTGTTGTGGTAAATGATGAATGGGAATGTAGGTATGAATACATTGAAATTTTTGATGAGGTGGATTAGACACCATATAATGCAAAGAACTCGTAAGAGGAGGTTGAGAAGAAATGACATGTATGTGTGATGTAAGAGGAAAATAAGGGTTATGTTGTTTGTATATGGGATGCGATAATTGGGCATATTGGGTTGGGAAACTAGTAATGATAGTGGCCGAAGAGGTAATAGTAATGGATGTGGTGATAGTTGTGTTGATTAGAGGGAGGATAGGAGGAATGAGTGTGATTAAATGAGTGGTTTGATGAGATGGGGGATTGGTAGAAGATGAAGCAAGATCATGTTGAACTGTAGAAAGTTGTGAGGAGTGAGGTTGCATGTTTTTAGGATTTGACTGATATTGGGTTGGGAAACTAGTAATGATAGTGGCCGAAGAGGTAATAGTAATGGATGTGGTGATAGTTGTGTTGATTAGAGGGAGGATAGGAGGAATGAGTGTGATTAAATGAGTGGTTTGATGAGATGGGGGATTGGTAGAAGATGAAGCAAGATCATGTTGAACTGTAGAAAGTTGTGAGGAGTGAGGTTGCATGTTTTTAGGATTTGACTAATAAGGATAAAGTTTTTGAAGTGGTGGACCATCAATAGGAAGTTGGGTTGAATTCCTAAGAAGGTATTCTTGGAGAGATATTATATTGGCATCAAGAAGATCTTGGAAATATAAACTACCATGTGGGATAATAAGAGGTCTAAAAGGTTCAGATGTAGGAGATGGAGGGGTGGCTAGTCAAGAAGGGATAAATTGATGATATAAGAAAGGATTAGTCTCACTTACAATAATAGTTTGAATAAAATATCCTTGACAAGAAAAATTGATGAGAGGTTGGATGCCCATGGAGGAAGTAACCAAGTGCACATATGAGACATTAGTCATGGTGGATGTTTGTTGAGATGAGACGATAGAACTATTTGAGGAAACGTTTTGTTCCATTTTATTGGATATCGAATGAGTAACTATGAGCATGAAACAAAAAAAAAGTTTATTCTAAATAAATTGAGCAATTCAAACACAAAAATTTTTGGTTTTTGTTTTCATTTATTAAGAAAGTGTGAAAAATAAAAAAATGGGAATGGATGACAAGGGTACCTAGGAAATGTCAATCTAGAGTTGGTTTCATATAGTTATGGCTGGGTATTCCTCGATATAACTGAAGGTATGTGAGGCTTGAGTCTGTGTAGGATTTCTAACGTGTCCAGAACATCACGGTAACTTCCTGTTGGGTGGTGAAATCCCAATGAGTCCACCTAATAAGAAGATGTCTAGATATGTAGATTAATGTGTGAATTTGGTTGTGTGATAGAATGTGAGATGCAATCGACTGACCCCTAATTAAGTTATATTTTCAAGAAAGGATGTAAAAGGGTTATTTTTAAGAAAAATAAAAATGTGAAAGTTTGATGAGAAAAAGCACTCAAGAAAGGGGAAATGCGATGCAAAATTATAAAATAAGAAAATATGAAGAATACCTAGAGAAACATTTTCATTTTTATTTGATATTTAGGAAGATGCAAGCGAAGATAAATTTAAGCAATGCTAGAAGCCAACAAAAACAAGAAAAAGAAAATAAATTCTACCACAGTGTTAGTGAAAAATAAGAAAATGAAGAAAAAAAATGCAAAAGACTCACCTAAAAGGGTCATCCAATCGGGCATGCCAGAATGTTGATCTAATTTTTTGTTCCTTTTTCAAGTTAATGAATTTGTACCAAAGGAAATAAAATAACTCCAAAATGTGAGGGTTTAAGGTACCTCGAATGTGTGATGGATGCAAATGGATGAGATAAAAGTGAATGATCTCTCAATAAGATTGATGAACCTACAAGACAAGGATAACTAAGAAGAAAATGGATTAGATGGTATATGTGAGGGTTGCCTGATGAAGCCACTTCCAAGATAAGTTACTTTCCTTTCATAGATGTCAACTCCCATTTGATAAAATTAAATGATATAAATGAAATATGGGTGGATAACATGTAGAAACTGATAAATAACAAAATATGGAAATGGAAGAGATAGATGAAAAGTAATGATCTAATATAAATAGACATAAAAAAATTGTACCTAGATGGGTCGATGGTGACCTAGGCTGGATAAGGTCAAGTCAACGATGACCTGAGTAGATGAAGCTAAACAACAATATAAAAATACAGACCTGTAAGGTTATGAGTGCAAGCAAGGTAATCAAAAAATTCTAATAACTTTGACTGTAACTTGCAGGGGAGGATTTGAAACACTAAAAAAGAAAAGATTTGAGAAAATGAAGATCGAGATGATTTAGGTGGAAACATGACTTGGGTTGACAATGAGTGGGTTGGCTTGGCAGTGACTATTGTGTAGACAGAACAATTTGGGATGACAGAGGAGCAAGAAGACAAATTTGGGAATCAGGAACAATAAGAAAGAAAAAGCAGACACTGGAAGGAATCTGGAAAAAAAAGTATGGTAATATAGGGATGGGTTGATGATGATCTGGGAAGAGTGAAAATGACCTGGATAGTGAAAAAAAAATCTGAAGGTAGATGGGATAAACAAGGATGTTGCAAGAAAATTGGATAGAAGAACATATTGATGGTGGAATTCTGACAATGTCTAGACTTGCAAGAAGTTAGATTTAACAAGATAATAATGAAAATAACATATAATAGTACACATAAGAAAAAATCAAATTAAACCTCCCAAATATCCAAAAGTGA
Source organism: Taxus chinensis (assembly GCA_019776745.2). Classification (NCBI taxonomy): domain Eukaryota; kingdom Viridiplantae; phylum Streptophyta; class Pinopsida; order Cupressales; family Taxaceae; genus Taxus; species Taxus chinensis. The sequence continues at coordinate 492,133,229 of CM034154.1, forward strand.
TGAAAGGAGAGCTTCAATGGAATCCAAGAGGGTTAACACAACTGCAAGGATGATCAGATTCTAATAAAAGTTCACACAGTGCAATAAAACTGAAATTGTGTCTCATTTTGGAAAGGGGGTGAAATTAGTCTTACAGCGTCGATGAATACCTAGCTAGGTCACCTCCCACTACAGGTAACCATTCATTAAATAGTAAAATCATAGATTTACATGGGATATGGGGCTTTTAGATATTGGGGATAAGTTTTTAAAAGCATGTAGGTGGGTAAGGGTTGTGTAGGGAAGTGTCATGGTTAGATAGGAGACACAGATGGGTAGTATAAAAGCTATAAAAATAATAGGGATGTGGATTTAGGTGGTCAGGGATAAAAGTATCCTAAAATAAAATCTAATTAGAGGTTATTATCTAATTAGGAGAGATGAAATCTAATTAGGGGTAATTAACTAATTAGGAGAGATGAAAGCTAATTAGGGGTGATTAACAAAATAGGAGAGATGAAAGCTAATTATGGGTAACTAGATAATTTCGGTTAATGAGAAGAATTAAAGTTGATGGGATAATAGATGGTAATTTAAATAAATTAATCAAATTAAGGGGGTGTAGCTAGAACCATGGTGAAAAATGCACATGTGGGAAATCAAGGGTAGTGATACCAAATTTTTGTGTCTATAGTATATGTGTGAACCTTCACACGTTGAACTCTTCTGTATGTTGTGCACACATTCATGCATTATCCTATTTATGTTATATTCCCTTGCACACATGATCCTACACACATTCTCCAACTCTTGTACATGGATAGTAATTAGCCATTTTCTCTAACCAACATTACCCCACACCAGGAGTATTGTTTTTCCTTGGTAATATTAAAAAAGAATGATCCTCCAAGAATGAATGAATCAAAGAATCTGAAGAATAAGGAATGTGGAAATTTACCTAAATAATAAAAGAATAAAGTATTTAGCATCCACACGCTCATCATATATCAAGCCTTAGGTGTTTGAAGAAGCTCTAGAAACTCCTTGTTTAATAAATTTTCCAACTCCTTCCACCCCTTAAACTCCTGGGCCACCTTATCTCGCGTGGACTCAAAAATACCAAATAATTTCTCAAGGACCAGCTCATCGACATTCTCCTTTAATTATTTCACCACCACCTCTAAGTCTGAGGTCACACCCTCTAGCACATCTATCTTGTGCAATACCTCTGGGTGGATCTCCTTGAGTCTTTTCTCAAGCGTGTATTTCATGGATTTGATTAAGTCTTTCTTTAATACTACTTTGAACATTACTTTCTCCCACTCAACCTTGTTATTGTTCATAGTGGTTTAATTTTTTGTTAACTCTTCCTCTGCATGCACAATGTGTATGATAATAAATGGATCAAATTTTTGGTAGTTTTCAAATTCTTTTTTACCTTCCATTCGACCTTTTTTATCTCTACGATCAATGCCTCCGATTCTGCTATCTTCTACTCAAATGATTCCTTATTATTTTTCTTCATCTCGGCTAATTATTCATCCATTAGTGCTTTCCTATAGTGGCCACTTCCCTTTGACACCTTTTTGATATTGATCTTGATATTGTTGATTACATTATGGACATTATTATGATTTTGATTTAGTATAATGGTAGATGTTGGACCTTGGATTATTATTGATCTTGAGTTAGTTATGATGCATGATGATTATTAGAGACACTCCATGTGTGGATGATGATATACTATTTGACGTGGATATATTATGAATGTTGTTCAAACATGTGATTTTTGGATATTGTGAGTAGACCTATAAACTGGACATTATATGATGATGATATAGTTGTTGATACAAATTGTAAGTGATATTGTTGATTGCCTTCATGTTGTTGTGATTCATATGTATAGATGATTTTTTGATTATATTTATATCATATTGGATGTTCTGATATGGACATGAGGCTGAAGGAGGTATTTTTGTTTTGCAGGTTAAACTATCACAACAAACATCGAGGGATTGAAGACCAACCACATTAGAATTCTAGATGAATTCAACAAGGTCACCATGGCAACATGTTTTGTGTGTGTGTATGTGTTGTTGTTGTAGGGATTCCCATGGGGGGGATTACCTTTGAATGTGACCAAGGGGTTTTGTATATTTTATTAATGTGGTTTCTTTTTATTATTGTTTGCATGTGTTTATTTTGTGATGCATTTACCCCTTTCATTATTCTTTTAATTGTGGATAATTAATGTGAGTAATCATATTGTTAAAATAAATAAATAAATCAAATTTGGGATATAAAAAAGTAATTATAGAAGTTGTTGGCTCTTGTATTAAATGTGGTATGTGATGTGTAAGTATGTGTAAGAGTTGTGTAAGCCAGATTTTGGAGTATGAAACACTCCACCTCCTTGGAAATTCGAAATTGTCCTTGGAGGCTGATTTTAGAGGCTTGTGGGACAAGTAAAAATTGTCCCATACCTCTTAATTTTATTTACCAATCATACCTATGGTTGGAGGGTTGATATTAGACCTTTTTAATGCATTTTGGGAAGACAAATTGTAAGTTTTAATTGCAATATTCTTACATTTTATTAAATTCAGTCATTTGGGGTGTGGGCTTTTTGGAGTGTGTAAGTTTAAGGTCATAGTATTCACCCACCTCTTTATTGTGCTTTGGAGAATGAATTTGAATTTTGTGTTGGAGTTGAGGATGTGTGATGTGGCATCCTACATGGATCCACCTCATCCTCTTCTCTTCCCTCTTCTATAAAATTGAAACTCCTTACTTTTTTTTTTTTGGGTTGTTTAACATTTGGCATACTTACTTTTGGGCGATTTTTTGCTATTTGGAGCTCTTGTTGAGTTTGGAGGAGATTGGTGAGCATTTCATACTTGATCATTGCCAATTTTGGGACTGTATATTGACATTGAAAGTTTGCTTTATTGGAACAAAATCTACCATGGAGAGGTAGGAGCATAGCTCGTCATATATGATTTTATTTCTTTTTATGTTTGTGTGAATGGTGAATGTTTTGTGTGTTTGTTGGCTGTTTTGGTACACTAGCATAGGAATGGTGTAGGAAAAGGCTATGGAGAATACATGTGGGGGGGAAAAAGGGAATGCCAATGGCATCAAATTTGTTGTGGAGGGAGTTTGGGATTGAGATCCACCATGGAAAAGAAATAACTTGCATTTCTTACTTTGTGGGGGGAATAAGGAAATTTGTGTGGGGAATATGGAGGGATTTTGGGGGGCATAAGGATATGTGTGATGATTTATATTGGTGGTTTGTTACAGGTGGATGCCCAATTCCCATTGGGAGGCATAAGCAGATTCCCCCATAGTTCTTTCTCCTTTGGCTTGCACAATGAATCCTGAGTTCTGTCTTAATGTTTCATGCAGTTGTAAACTACTCTTTTGTTTGGATTGTGTTTTAAATTTGAAATGTGCATGTTGAAATAATGCTTTGTGATGTCAAAGCCTGTTGTTGCCATGTGTTGAAATACTTCTCTTATTACATTGTGGTTAGGGCTCGGGGGCTAATTAAGAAGGATGAATTCTCCTCTTCAGTGGATGTCTTGGTTAGGTAGAGAGCATTGCCTTTCCCCTACCTTTGTTGTGATCCAAAAGGATAAATTCATGTTACTATTATGGAGCAGAGGAGAAAGACAGTTTGATAGTACCTTGTGAAATGAAATTTCATTGTAACCTTTCCTGCTTGAAGTGGATGAATTTGTAAATGTTTGAATTAGAATGAGGTTGTATGGATTATGAAATTTGTAAAGTGAAATGAAAAAGAAATAGAATCTGTTTTTGCTTGAAAAAATGTGAAGGAAATGTAATCTGTATGATGAATTGCGAAGTTTGAAAGAAAGCGATTGAAATTTATTATTACCTTCAAGAAATTGAAAGATGTAAAGTTGTATATTTGAAATCAATAAAAGGATTGCTATACCTTTCTTCATTTGCATTGTTGCATTTAAATATGTTCTTTAAATGTTATTGAAATCTCTGTTTGAAAGAAGGGAATATGTATGAAAGGAACTGTATTACTTTGTTCTTTTGAAAATATGACAAAATTAGAAATCAGACTTTGCATTTTAGCCAGTAAATGGTTTATTGAATCAAATAAATGGATTTGAATAGGATTAGAATAAATTTCCATCCTTGAATGATGAAAAATGATAAACAGATTCTTTAGAAATTGATCTCTGTCTTAAAATTTAAAACTGGCAATTAATTCATCTAAAATGAACAGTTCAAACCTTCAAGCAAGATATAACAATGAAACATTAAAATTGAACATGCCAGGGTATAAATGAGTTCAATTTGACAAAAAAACACTTAAGGAAATATTTTAAAACATTGCAAAATTTGGCCCAAACCTTTCACAGTCTTTTTGCTGTCAAAAGTCATAAAAGTTCAAGGTGGAAATCAATTAAGTAAAATTACCTTCCAATGCATCTTAAAAATCTTCTTAGAATAATCCTCCATGTCTATTTGACATGTTAGAAGAGAAAGAATGAAAAATTTGAACCAAATTTATTAAGTTAAAATTTACCAATTTGCTTTTAAAAGCCTGTAGAACATTTTCATGAAATTAACCCCTTAAACTTTATCAAAATCTAAAATTGATGATTCCTGTGCAAAGAGGACGTCGAGATCTTTCAAGAAAGTCCTCGTTTTCCCAAAATTGAGATCTCTATCAAAATTTATGGCCCTATAAAGTTGTCTTCACTTGGCATTAAATTTTGGGAAAAAATTTCCTTGGCAGGCCCGCGGCCTGAATTTTTCCCTTAAAAAATAGAAAAAATTTTGGGAAAATTTTTGAACTTTTCTCCACCATGCCACTGGCCCATGGCCAATCAAAGGCTGCCACATGGCATGGTGGAGGGGAAAAACCCTCACAACTTAATCTTTTTGAGAAAATAGTTTTTGGAATCTTTTTATAATTTTCCCCACAGCCCCACAAACCCGCTGCCAATCCAGAGTTTCCACGTGGCTTGGCGGAGGCGCAGGAGGATTTTGGAACTTAAAATTTTAATTCTAATGCTGGAAAAATTTCCTAAATTTCTCTATGGCCCTACATCCCTACCTTTTCTTTAGAAAAATTGTTTTCGCAGATGAGCGGGCCCGCGCGTGCAACTCAACCCTTTTACCTCCCCCTTTGGCAAATTTTATCGAGTTACTCCGCCGCTCCGCCTTTCCTCATTTTTTTTTCCACTTTGGATTAGAGGGCACCACATATCCTCTTTGGACCCACGGGGGCATCGGTGAAAAATTAGTTTTTACCTCAGCGCAGGAAAATTTTTCAAAAGTCTCCCCGCGGTCTGCCAACCCGCCCTTTTTGGAAAATTTTCATCCCTGGGCCTGCAAGCTTGCCAGCCTATAACTTGAGTTTTATGAGGAGTTAGGAGGAATTCTTTATATAAATGAAAAGGTGAGGAAATTTTCTATCCAATGGGAATAATTTAGGGAAATTTTGAATGCATTAAGTGTAATAAAAATCAAGTTGAATCTGTAAGTCTGTTAGAGAGTGGGTATGGTGATAATTTACCCTCTGAACCTAATTGACACTTCTAATCCTAAATTTTGGACCTTGTGACTTTAATAATTGTTAATAAAAGAAAATATATTCTAGTGGATTAGAATTGTTCTGAAATTTGTTAGTGATAGCTGTTGCCTTGTAACCTGGTTGTAGATTCTTTTAAACAAAAAATAAATTATTCCATAATTTTCCTAACTAACCCTAGGTTGTTTCTTGGGTCTCAAGTGTGTTGTTTTAATGGGCGTTACACTTGGTATCATAGTATTGGTTCAAAAGATTGGACCATAGGGAACACTAGAAAACTTGAGACATGAAATTTAAACCTAGCAAACTTTTAAATCTAGAAAACAACTTAGTTAGAAATTACATATTTTAGTAAACATGGAAATTGAATAAAACTTAGAAAAAAAAACTAACTCTCACCTTGGTCTATGTAGGAGGCACAAACAGGACAAGAAGAATTTTCACATAGACTCAGACTTACCACCACCAGATTAGGGTGTAGCAGCCATCCTACCCTAGATTTTGTAGACTCTTCAAGATGTTAATGCCGCTCTACGTGGAGGATCAACAGGAGGACATGCAACTAGACATGATAGGGAAATTTCCATTGAGGGTCAGGTATCTCCTTGACCTAGCGAGGAGCATAAAGGAGAGAACTCCCATGTAGACTTAGCTAGGGAAGATTCACCATAGAGGGGATAGGGTGACTAAGTTTCAGAGCATAGAGCTAGGTCTCAGATCCATAGGCTTAGGGATGAGCATGCAGAGAGACCTATAGGTCGTCAGACCATAGCTGCAGATCACATGAGGGAGATCCTAAAGCTTTGACCCTTACATTATTCTGGTGACACAGGTGGGTTTTAGGTAGAGGCTTGGCTAGTGAGCTTTAGCGGTTGCTTCAAGATTTGTCCTTGCTCTAGCAACACAAAAGCTCATGTTGCGATCCATATACTGAGGGATGGAGTTGGGGTATGGTGGAGGAAAGAGGAGCAGAAGCTCCATGTTGATTTTGAGACAGTGACCTAAGAGCTATTTGAGGAGAGATTCAGGAGTAGATATTTTTCATGAAGGTTCATACAACAGTGGATAGATGAGTTTCATAACCTTTGATAGGCATCTCTTTCAGTAACAGAGTATGAGAGTAGGTTTTTAGATCTACTCTAGTATGTTGAGTACATATAGGTTGAGCAGGTGCGGATCCACAGGTTCATTTGGGGCCTAAATTTAGACATTGGAGGTGTAGTGCAGATCCATTACCCATAGACATTAGCTTATGCCGTTGAGAATTCCTATATAGTAGAGGAGACTCGGGGAAATACCCACAAGCTAGAGACCGAGTCTAGAGCCACATACAACAGATGCAAGATAGTAGATCAAGGGGGTCAGTACCTCTTCCTCATGGGGGACAGGGTTCAACATAGTCATCCTTTAGACCATAGTAGTAGCAGCTGCAGTCCCGGCCACCTTCTAGACCTCCACAGAAAGTTGATGCATAGAGAGGTCAGAGTATGGGGCCTCATCCTAGGGGTCCCATCAGGACATAAGGTGGAACTAGAGCTTAGTTAGCGGGAGCTTGCCAATAGAGACCTAAGTAGATTACATCCAGATCATCAATATCCACACAAAAAACTTCTAGAGAACCTACTGGAGGTGCTACTCATTGGGGAGGATCAGGTGGTTGTTTTGGTTGTGGTGTTACTGGAATTGTTTTGGAGAGACTTCCCATAAAACCCTAACAACAAGGGTAAGACATAGATCTCAGAGCCGAGTGTTGGTGACATGGGACATAGCTATAAGATTTATGCAGTGGTTGAGAACCACTAGGTTGAGCATCAAAGTACATTCATTGAGACTACAGGTAGCATTGGGGGTATTCCTACCTCCATCTTGTTTGATTTCGGGTCTTCTGATTCTTTCATTGCACCATCTTTAGTAGATCAATGCAGGCTAGTGACAGCTAGGCAGGGTCATAGTTGGGATGTTGAGATGGCTTATGGAGCCAAGATATTTGTATACTCCTTAGTTTAGGAGTGTGTAGTGGATTTAGGACCTTTCACCACTACCTCAGATCTCCGTATCCTTCCTTTGGGTTCGTATGGAGTCATTTTGGGTATGCATTGGTTATCTACACACAGGCCCAGGATGGATTGTTACCATAAGACTATATCTTATGTAGATGATTTGGGAGTTGAGTCGGTGATTTTAGGGGTCACAAGACCCATTTCTATTCACACCATCTCCACTATATAGCTTAAACGATGTGTGTAATGGGGTCATTAGATGTATGTTGTTATAGTCAATGACTAATCAAAGGATGGGTCTAGTGGACCATCACTAGACGATCATCCCATTTTGAGAGAGTTTCTAGATTTCTTTCTTGGGGAGCTACCAAGGTTTCCACCCCCACATGAGATTGATTTTCATATAGACCTAGTTCCAGGAGTAGAGCCTATCTCACGAGCACCTTATCGGATGACCACCCCAGAGCTCTGTGAGCTCAAGTTACAGCTTGAGGGGCATTTTGGGAGAAAAGGCCTTATCTATCCTAGTGTATCCCCTTAAGGTGCACCAGTTATCTTTGTGAAGAAGAAGGATGGATCCTTGCAGTTGTGTATTGATTACCGCTAGCTGAACAAGGTAATGATCAAGAATTGTTATCCCCTTCCTCACATTGATGATTTATTTGATCAGATGAAGGGAGCCATAGTCTTCTCTAAGATTGAACTTAAGTCAGGCTATCATCAGTTGAGGATTACAGAGGAATATATTCATAAGGCTACTTTTCATACGAGATATGGGCACTATGAGTTCACAGTGGTGCCTTTTGGTTTGACTAATGCCCCCACAGTGTTTATGAGTTTGATGAATGGGGTATTTAGGACCTTCTTAGATCATTTTGTGCTCATCTTCCTTGATGACATTTTTATTTAATCACATATGTGTGAGGAGCATGAGGGACACCTTCACCAGGTTCTTTAGTGTCTTTAGGAGCAAAAACTTTATGGGAACTTGGAGAAGTGTGAATTATTTTAGACGAAAGTGTAATATTTCGGTCATATCATTTCTGGGGAAGGTATCGCCGTTGATCCTTCCAAGATTAGAGCCATTATGGATTGGCCAACACCCACTACTATGATTGAGGTATGTAGCTTCATGGGATTAGCAGGGTACTACCAAAGATTTGTTCAAGACTTCTCTCATATTACACACCCCATCACTTCCCTTCAAAGGAAAGGGAAGAAGTGTGTTTGATCGGATAGATGTGAGAAAGAATTCAGGACACTAAAGGAGTGTCTCACTACAACACCTATTCTTGCAGTGCTAGATCCACAGGGTGAGTTTTTCATTTGCACGGATGCTTCCTTAGTAGGGCTCGGAGGTGTGTTGATGTAGGAGGGTAGAGTTGTAGCTTTTGAGCCTCACAAAATCAAGCATTATGAGCTTAATTATCTGAATCATGATCTTGATCTTGCGGTAGTTGTGTATGATTTGGTTCGATGGAGGTACTTTATTCTTGGTTAGAGATTCACACTCAAGACAGATCACTTGAGTCTTCACCACTTCTTCACGTAGCCCAATCTCAGTGCATGTTAGCGGCATTGGATGGAGTTACTTTGTGAGTATGATATGGAGATCGAGCATGTGAAGGGGAAGGAGAATGTGGTGGTAGATGCTCTTAGTAGATGGAGACATGTGGCTATGGCCACCTCAGTGAGAAAAGACTTGCGGATCAGGATTCTTCAGCAGATTCCTCTTGACAACTTCTACATTGTAGTTTGAGCAAAGATTGAGTCCCAGAGACCCCTCGAGGGGAAGTTTGATAGTTTTTCCTTAGAGGTAGATGGTCTTCTTAGGAACATAGGCCGGATTTATGTTCCTAGAGAAGGAGGCTTGAGGCAGAACATCTTAGTATAGGCACATCATGCACACTATTCAGCCCATCCTAGGGTGAAGAAGATACACGCCACCTTGAGATAGTTGTATCATTGGAAAGGAATTCAAAGAGATGTGGAAAATTTCGTGTCATGATTTTTAGAGTGCCATAGATTTAAGTCTAAGCATCAACATCCAACTGGCCTTCTCTTTCCTCATGCTATACTTGAATGGAAGTGGGACACCATTTCCATGGATTTCATTATTGGGCTACCGATGTTGAGTTATCACCACAACACCATCATGGTCACAGTTGATAAATTGACAAAAGTGGCTCACTTTTCTCTGTGAAGACCACTTATAAAACTAGAGTAGTGGCATGGGTATATTTGGATGAGATTGTAAGGTTACACGGGATTCTGTGGAAGATCATTTGTGACCAAGATCCTTTATATACTTCACATTTTTGGACTACCATGCAGTATGCCTTTAGGATGAAGATCAACTTTAGCACTACATATCACCCCAAGATAGATGGATAGACTGAGCAGGTGAATCAGATTTTAGAGGACATGCTTAGGATGTATGTGATGGATCAGCAATCTAAATGGGAGGAGTACCTGTACTTGGTGGAGTTTTCCTATAATAATAGTTTTCAAATTTCCATAGGCATGGCTCCTTTTCAGGATTTGTATGGTAGAGAGTGCAGGACACCTCTTAGTTGGGACAGGTTAGAGGATAGAGTATCTCTTGGACCAGCTCTTTTACAGGACATGGAGCAGCAGGTCATGTTGATCAGGAAGAGATTGTAGGAGGCACAAGACATGTAGAAGAAGTATGCAAATCAGCATAGGACCGACCATATTTTTGATGTGGGAATGAAGGTATTTCTTTGTGTTAGGCCACATAAGAGCCCTATCTATTATGGAAAAGGTTCTAAGTTAGCTCATAGATTCACTAGTCCTTTTGAGATCTTGGAGTATATTGGCCCTTTGGCCTATCATCTAGCATTGCCACATAGCTTGTCTCACATACATGATGTTTTTCATGTTTCAATTCTCAGGAGATATGTTGCAAATCCTTCTCATGTGTTAGATTTGACATCATTACAGGTGTAGGATCAGGGGCAGGTGATTGTGGAGACCATTCACATCCTAGATCGCAGGACCTTGGGCCTTCAAGGTAGAGAGGTTGATTAGGTTCGGGTGTAGTGGGACAGATATGATGAGATTGGAGCTACATGGGAGGATGCTACCTTATTATGAGTTTAGTTTCCACATTTGTTCTAGTGACTTCAAGGAGGAAGTCAAGAATAAGGGGAGGGGGATGTAGTGCCCACTTCCCTTTGACACCTTTTTGATACTGATCTTGATACTGTTGACTACATTATGGAAATTATTATGGTTTTGATTTAGTATGATGGTAGATGTTAGACCTTGGATTATTGTTGATCTTGATTTAGATATGATGCATGATGATTATTAGAGACACTCCATATGTGCATGATGATATACTATTTGACATGGATATATTATGAATGTTGTTTGGACATGCAATTTTTGGATATTGTGAGTAGACCTAGAAAATGGACATTATATGATGATGTTATAGTTGTTGATATAAATTGTAAGTGATATTGTTGATTACCTTGATGTTGTTGTGATTCATATGTATAGATGATTTTGTGATTATATTTATATAATGTTGGATGTTCTGATATGGCCATGAGGCCGAAGGAGGTATTTGTGTTTTGTAGCTTAAACTATCACAACAAACATAGGGGGATTAGAGACCAACCACATTGGAATTATAGATGAATTCAACAAGGTCACCATGGCAACATATTTTATGTGTGTGTGTGTGTGTGTGTGTGTGTGTGTGTGTTGTTGTTTTTGTAGGGATTCCCATGGGGGGGATTACCTTTGAATGTGACCAAGGGGTTTTGTGTATTTTATTAATGTAGTTCCTTTTTATTATTGTTTGCATGTGTTTATTTTGTGATGCATTTACTCCTTTCATTATTATTTTAATTGTGGAGAGTTAATGTGAGTAATCATATTGTTAAAATAAATAAATCAATGAAATTTGGGATATAAGAAAGTAATTATAGAAGTTGTTGGCTCTTGTATTAAATGTGGTAAGTGATGTGTAAGTATGTGTAAGATTTGTGTAAGTCATATTTTGGAGTATGAAACACTCCACCTCCTTGGAAATTCGAAATTGTCATTGGAGGCTGACTTTGGAGGCTTATGGGACAAGTAAAACTTGTCCCATACCTCGTAATTTTATTTACCAACCATAACTATGGTTGGAAGGTTGATTTTAGACCTTTTTAATGCATTTTGGGAAGACAAATTGTAATTTTTAATTGCACTCTTGTTACATTTTATTAAATTTAGTCCTTTGGGGTGTGGGCTTTTTGGAGTGTGTAAGTTTATTGTAATAGTATTCACCCACCTCTTTATTTTGCCTTGGAGAATGAATTTGACTTTTTTGTTGGAGTTGAGGATGTGTGATGTGGCATCCTACATGGATCCACCTCATCCTCTTCTCTTCCATCTTGTATAAAATTGAAACTCCTTGCTTTGTTTTGAGTTGTTGAACATTTGGCATACTTCCTTTTGGGTGAATTTTTTCTGTTTAGAGCTCTTGTTGAGTTTGGAGGAGATTGGTGATCATTTCATACTTGAGCATTGCCAATTTTGGGATTGTATATTTACATTGAAAGTTTGCTGTATTGGAACAAAATCTACCATGGAGAGGTAGGAGCTTAGCTCTTCATATATGCTTTTATTTCTTTTTATGTTTGTGTGAACGGTGAATGTTTTGTGTGTTTGTTGGTGGTTTGGGTAGACTGCCATAAAAATCCTTATGGAGGGAGTTTGGGATTGGGATCCACCATAGAAAAGAAATAGCTTGTATTTCTTAATTTGTGGGGGGCATAAGGAAATTTGTGGGGGGCATAAGGAGGGATTTTGGGGGGCATAAGGATATGTGTGATGATTTATATTAGCGGTTTCTTACAGGTGGATGCCCAATCCCCATTGGGAGGCATAAGCAACTTCCTCATAGTTCTTACTCCTTTGGCTTGCATGATGAAGCCTGAGTTCTATTTTAATGTTTTAATGTAGTTGTAAACTGTCCTTTTGTTTAGATTATGTTTAAAGTTTGAAATGTGCATGTTGAAAGAATGCTTTGTGATGTGGAAGCTTGTTATTTTCATGTGTTGAAATATTTCTCTTATTGCATTGTGGTTGGGGCTCGGGGGCCAATGAAGAAGGATGGATTCTCATCTTCATTGGATGTCTTGGTTGGGTGGAAAGCATTGCCTTTCCCCTGCCTTTTTTGTGATCCAAAAGGAGAAATTGATGTTGCTATTCTAGAGTAGAGGAGAAAGATAGTTTGATTGTACCTTGTGAAATGAAATTTCATTGTAACCTTTCCCACTTGAAGTGGATGAATTTGTAAATGTTTTAATTTGAAGGATGTTGTATGGATTATGAAATTTGTAAAGTGAAATGAAAAATAAATAGACTTTGTTTTTGCTTGAAAGAATGTGAAGGAAATGTAGTTTGTATGACGATTTTTTGAATTTTGAAAGAAAGAAATTGAAAGATGTAAATTTGTATATTTGAAATCAATAAAAGGATTGTAATACCTTTATTATTTTTCATTTTTGCATTTAAATATGATCTTTAAATGTTATTGAAATCTCTGTTTGAAAGAAAGGAATACGTATGAAAGAAATTGTATTACTTTGTTCTTTTGAAAATATGACAAAATTAGAAATCAGACTTTGCATTTTAGCCAGTAAATGGTTTATTGAATCAAATAAATGGATTTGAATAGGATTAGAATAAATTTCCATACTTGAATGATGAAAAAATGATAAACAGATTCTTTAGAAATTGATCTCTGTCTTAAAATTTAAAACTGGCAATTAATTCATCTAAAATGAACAGTTCAAACCTTCAAGCAAGATATAACAATGAAACATTAAAATTGAACATGCCAGGGTATAAATGAGTTCAATTTGACAAAAAAACACTTAAGGAAATATTTTAAAACATTGCAAAATTTGGCCCAAACCTTTCACAGTCTTTTTGCTGTCAGAAGTAGAAATTCAAGGTGGAAATCAATTAAGAAAAATTACCTTCCAATGCATCTTAAAAATCTTCTTATAACAATCCTCCATGTCTATTTGACATATTAGAAGAGAAAGAATGAAAAATTTGAACCAAATTTATTAAGTTAAAATTTACCAGTTTGCTTTTAAAAATCCTATAGAACACTTTCATCAAATTGACCCCTTAATATTTATCAAAATCTAAAATTGATGATTCCTGTGCAAAAACGACATTGAGATCTTTCCAGAAATTCCTCATTTTCCCAAAACTAAGCTCTCTATCAAAATTTATGGCCCTATGAAGTTTTCTTCACTTGGCATTAAATTTTGGGAAAAACTTTTCCTTGGCAGGCCCATGACCCGAATTTTCCCTTAAAAAATTAGAAAATTTTTTGGGAAAATTTTTGAACTTTTCTCCACTGCCCCATCGGCCCACGACCAATCAGAGGCTGCCATGTGGCATAATGGAGGGGTGGAACCCTCACAACTTAATATTTTTGAGAAAATATTTTTTGGATTTTTTTTATAATTTTCCTCGCAGCCCTGTAAACCTGCAGCCAATCCAAAGATGCCACGTGGCTCAGCGGAGGCGCGGGAGGATTTTGGAACTTAAAATTTTAATTCTAACACTAGAAAATTTTCCTAAATTTATCCATAGCCCCACATCCCCACCTTTTCTTTAGAAAAATTATTTTCACAGACACACTGGCCCGTGCGTGTAACTCAACCCTTTTACCTCCGCCTTTGGAAAATTTTCTTGAGTTACTCCACCGCCCCGCCTTTCCTCATTTTTTTTCTTCTTTGGCTTGGAGGGTGCCACGTGTCCTGTTCAGATTGGTAGGAGCATGGACAAAAAAGTGGTTTTTACCCCTGCACAGGAAAATTTTTCAAAATTCTCCCCGCGGTCCACTAACCTGTCTTTTTGGAAAATTTTCATCCCTGGGCCCGCATGCCTGCTCTTGGGGGGAAATTTTCACCCGAAGGACCACTGGCCCATAACTTGAGTTTTATGAGGAGTTAGGAGGATTTCTTTATTTCAATGGAAAGATGAGGAAATTTCTTATCCAATGGGAATAGTTTAGGGAAATTTTGAATGCATTAAGTGTGAGAAAAAATCAAGTTGAATCTCTAATACTGTTAGAGAGTGGGTATGGTGATAATTTACCCTCTGAACCTAATTGACACTTCTAATCATAAATTTTGGACCTTGTGACTCTAATAATTGTTAATAAGAGAAAAAGTATATTCTAGTGGATTAGAATTGTTCTGGAATTTGTTAGTGACAGCTATTGCCTTGTAACCTAGTTATAGATTCTTTTAAACAAAACAAAATAAAATATTCCATAATTTTCCTAACTAAACCTAGGTTATTTCTTGGGTCTCAAGTGGGTTGTTTTAATGTGTGTTACATTTCCCATGCTTCCTTTCCATCAAAATAATGCACTCCGGGTCCTCTAAATAGTCCAAATCTTTGGGACACATCCTCCTCTTGATCCACTGACTCTGAGAACGCACTTGTGATACTCATCACTATATCCTCCGCTTTATCATAAACATCCACGATTCACTTCTTCTATTCTCTCAAGTCCTCTATGAGATTATTTATATCTTTCTATTTTTATCCTTTCCCCCCTACATTACTCTTATTCTAAACTCTTTGTCTATATTTCTTCATGCAACTTTGAAGGCCATTTTATTGAGAGCATTGTAGGATTTCTCGGATAGCTTTGTGGGATCAATGACAGTGAGGAATATACTTATCTCTTTCTTCATATACATATTGGAGTATGATTCTTTACTTAATTTGAACTCTGTTTCCTCTATATGTGTCTACATACTGCACAACATCATCTTCTTGGTCCACGAGAGATCCCCTACTTGATTGATCAACTCCCATCCAAAATGTTCCATAGTTGGCACTATGATATGAACTATTTCACTTAGCACTTTCGTTTGATCATTAATTTAAGTCATGTGAGGTGCTTGTAGTGTTTCATGTTTATTTTTTATTTCTCCTTGCTTCCTCCTTGGTTTCTTTTGTGAAATTTTCAAGCACCCACTTCTTCCATCAACTCTTGCAACACTTGTGTCTTCCTTAGTTGGTTCCTCTCCATATCCTTTATCCTCCTCTTCATCTTCCTTGGGATCTTCCTCTTTCTCTTCGTCACCCTTGGAGCCTTAACCCCGTGTTTCATATATCTCCTCATCAACCTAGAAAGTTTCATCCTTGGGTTATTCTTCTTCTAGTTTTGGCACTTCATGCCGCATCAACATATCTTCTTATAGTTTCTCCTCCTCACAAAATATCTCCTACAAGTTCTCCTTGTCTTCCTTGATATGAATCACTTAATGTTTCTTCTTTATCAGGATATTTTTTTTCTTCAAGGGAATTAGTTTGGCTAGTGTGACTAATGGTGAACCCTTAGGTTCCTATGATATGATTGCACCCTTACTCTCGTTTCTGTGTTTCCTTTTCATTTTATTCCTTTGTATATGGTCCAAGGAAGTATATTCTTCTTCTTCATCTTCTTTTTCTTCTTCCCCCTCCATCTCCTCTTCTTGCTAGGGGTGTCTCTGTTAGAATTTAGAGGATTCCAACTATTACAAATTTAATCAACCAACATATTTAAAGATTAACATAAACCATTAAAAATCAAATGTTAAACATTATGTAATGTAATAAATAAATTACATAGCATATTAATTAAGTAATACATACCAAAATTAAAAACACAGTGACACAATGCTTATAGTGGAAAACACCAAATATGTTAAAAAAACTGTGGAATAACCTTTTACTTTCAAAGAACCAAAGTTATATCCAATAATTTTCACCTCCTCTTTCAAACCCTAATCTCAAGGGTAAATAATTTTCACCTTTGATATATTTCACAAAGATATCAAATGAGGACCTAAAGTCCTTTTTATATTAGGTGATCAGGTATGTCTCCTAACCCACCTTTTCAACCTACAAGGTTGAAACATACACTTAGGTTTATAATATTTAATATTAGAAATATAATAATTTCATAATATTAAATATTTAACCTAAAGTATATACCTATGTTAGCATATTTAAAAATAGAAATAGAAATATTTCATATTATTAAATATTAACCTATATATTAGTGATGGACCCATACATTAAGGGGTGGCCAATCCACTTAATCATTATGTTCCAACACTCCCCCTTAATATTAAGTGGGGTAACGTATGCCAATAGATTACCTGTCCATGGTACACTACATGATTTACAATCCTTAAGCCATAAAGGTTTTTGGCTAGCATATCAGGTGAAGGAATTATAACACCTTCATCATACTCAAGTTACCTTTTAGTACAAAAGGATTTGGTATCCCAAAGATCATCCCATGAATAATGGCTAAGTATGATTTGTGAGTTTTACATGTTCTCGTAAAAAGTTCTTTGGTATTATAGCATATTGTTGCCTATTCATATATATCTAAGTAATTTCATTAACAAGTGGTATCAAAGCTTTGCATCTGGCCAAATTTACTAGTCAAAGCCCTAATAACACTGAAGATTCGATTGAATATCTTCAAATTAGTAGCAATATTTCTATGCTTTTTCATTTGAAAAAATGAATCTTAGGAGGTATATTAGCCCGAAGGTAATTTTACACTTTCCTGAAGAAATTTCGAGATATGCCCGGAGGTTATTTTTCACAAAGTTACAAGTTCCATTTTAGGAGGTGACATTTTCATGCAAATTCACCTCCATAGTTTGTTATTTATGGATTTTTTTTTTATAAGTTTCTTAGTATTTTCACGAAATCTTGACAAAAACTTTATAGCACTCAGGGGCTTTGTTCCTAGTGTCTTTATCTATTCAACCTAAATCTATATATAATTTGAATTCCTAATTCAAACCATAAACTTTAAGCCTAAACACTAAATCAAAAGTATATGTATCTCATGACAGGGCCACAAACTCTGATGGGATATTGGATTAAGTGGAAGATATATATTACTCTTGGAAACAATATCCAGGATATGGGAATGGAAGGAGAACTCATTGAATCCTCAACCCTAGGGTTTTCATCAACATATCCTAAGTTCATTCAACTTGATAGATAGCTACATAATATATAGTCAATAACAATTACAAAAGATGTTCTTGATGCTAGATTACAAGAAATGGAATAAAAAATCATGGCATCTATTTGTAGAGTACATCCATAAGCCTAAAACTCCCAACCTAGTCAGCCAGGTCCCACCATAAACCATACCTCCCATTCAACATGACCACATCACTCATCCTGTTTTAATGTGGGGAGTATAAAAATGATGTAAAAAGTGGAGGTGAGGAAATTTGATTCTTGGTGTAGTGCGACCAAAAATCATGCACTTGTATACATTTAATTTATCTAACAATCCTTTTTGTAAAATACTACTGATCTCTAGAAGGTTCTTCGCAGTGAACTTGAAAGTACTAATTAACCCCCATGCTTTTGGAAATATCTTGTCTAGTTATAGTTAGATTCATCATTACTAGCCAACTTTTTTTGCCACATGCCCATATAATGTTTCGACCATTTCCCATCGTTTTGCATCCTAGATTGGGGCACCAATTTTCAGTACTGGGGGCAACTTCCATAGGCCAGTAAAACTTGGTTTAGCCCTCAACCATTTTCACATTTTTTCCACCACATTGGGTTGGGCATCTTTCTAGCCGTTGAGAAACATCTTTATTTTTTCTTATCTTGAAATACAGCCATTTTTTGAAAATGGTGTAAGAGACATAAATTAGTCATTTTCAAGAGAACCCTATAAATTATAAATTTAATGAGACAAATTAAAGAAGGGACCTATCATCACTTACTACTATCATTCCATCTATAGTATGTGTCAAATCTATTGCATAATATGAGATCACTTGCATGCTTACATGAATATCCATCATTTTTAAAGGCTAGGACAATCTAATATCACCTAACTGTTCATAGGGGGAGAGATTATATTCTATTCCATGCACTACAGCTCTATTAGCATTGTTCTAACACAGTTATTACTCGCTACTTCATAAAGTATGGCTAGCACAAGAGCAAACTTTAGGGCCATGTTCTTCACATCACTTGCACATTTGAGAGATGTACATTTCATGTTTGAGATGTAGTGCAACGCTCAGTTAATAAGCATTTTCCACCATCTATGTGGCTGCTG
The DNA here is from genome assembly GCA_019776745.2 of Taxus chinensis. Taxonomy (NCBI): domain Eukaryota; kingdom Viridiplantae; phylum Streptophyta; class Pinopsida; order Cupressales; family Taxaceae; genus Taxus; species Taxus chinensis. The sequence continues at coordinate 492,151,947 of CM034154.1, forward strand.
AGGATAGTCCCTGACCCCAAATTCAGCATGCAATTGCAATATTTTTTAGGCCCTTTGATTACTTTTTTTTGGGGTCTTGCAAGGGAATATTTCTTCAACATCTTGGGAGTATTGGCGACATTAAAACGTAGGACAACGAAGTCTGATGCGACACATAGTCTGAGGGTCTTTGAACCATGTTTGTCAATACTACCATGTAAAATTACTAGTTTTAGAGCTTTTGCATAAGACACAGGGTGCCCTATAATACTTCTTATACCAAAGAGGTGGAACCAAGTGCCCCAAGTCCTGATTCCAGATTAGCGCATTTTAGTCTAGCTAGCATCCTCCAGTGATCCATCCTTTTCGGGATCTTGATGTATAGTCATTCCTGCTCCTAAGTTTGTGGCTCAGGTTACCTAAGGTGATTACTGCATGATAGGTATGATGGCATCTGGTCATTTATCAGCTGAGTTCAATAGGATTCTAACTCTCTTTACACATATTGAGCCCATTTTGCATATCTACTTAGCTTAGTTGCTTGGGTCACTTTCTATATTTATTCATCATAACTTTTATTTGCTGTTATTTACTGTTGTTCCTAGTTATATTAACTACTATTCTTTCATTTTTAGTTAATCAGATGGTACTAATCTAGTCACTTGGATAAACCAAATGATTTTTTTGATGAAAAAAAATCATTTTTCTCAAGCAACCACCAGAATGTGGTTTTTCAGTTACATCCCTTGTATCGCAGAACCATAAATCCTTAAAATTATAGTGTTAATACCATATCCAATGAAAACAAAAGAAAAAGAAGTCATCAAGTTTCTTTATTTTCTTTTTAGGAATGTATAAAGAATCAGGACTACCATAAACTTTTAGATGAGAAATATTAGGTTTTTGATTTGACCATTTTTCTAAAGGAGTCGAAAGATTAATAGCTTTGGTAAGAAACCTATTTAAAATGTAGACTGCTGTGTTAATTGATTTTTTTCATTAAAATTTGGGAAGACCAACATAATGAAGCATAGTGCGAGCCATATCTAAAATAGTCATATTTGTTCTTTCTGCAACACCATTAGATTGGGGAGAATGAGGAAAAGTTAATTCCCTTTTAATACCACAATCAATATAACTTTTTTCAAATGTCTTGCTAACATATTCACCCCCATTATCTTTTCTAAGTCTCTTAATTTTATAATTTGATGAGTTTTAAATAGATGCTTTAAATTCCTTAAATTTTTCAAATATATCAGATTTTTTAAAAAGAAAATATGTCCAAATCATCCTGGTGAAATCATCAATAAAAGTCACAACATATAAATAACCATTTAAATAAGCTACTTCAAGAGGTCCTCTTACATCATTATGAATAAGATCTAGAGGATAAGAGGAATTCTCCTCAGGATGTGAGTGAAAGGGTTTAACACTTTGTTTTGAGCGTAAGCACTCTTCACATGCATCATGAGAAGAAGAAAACACATGAAAACCTTTCAAAATATTATATCTATCCATTTCATATAAAATTCAATAATTAACATGTCATAATCTTTCATGCCATAGTTTTTAATTATTCAAACTTTGAGAAACAAAACATGATACGAAAGATAAATGATCCAAAATATATAGACCATTTATTTAATTTACTTCAACTATTATATTATCATTACTATCCTTGATATACCAAGTATCTTTCAAAATTTGAATAGATAAACCATCATGAGTTAATTGAGAACATGATAAAAATCTCTTTTTGAGCTTAGGAACAAATAAAACATTATTCAACACACCATTATCAAATTTTACTTTTCCTTTCTCTATTGATTCTAAAGATGAGTTATCACAAAAATACACACGTTTATTGATTTTCACAACATCAAATAAAGAATTTGAAACACTAGTCATATGATTTGATACTCCTAAATCTAGAATCCCTTCAGAATTAGAGGAAGAATACAACACAATAGTTTTAGGAATACCATTAGAACTATCCTTTTCCCTTAAATTATATATAGAAGAAACAATGTTTTTTATTTTTATGGATACGTTTCTTAGATTTTCAATCTTCCTTTTTATGTCCAAATTTACCACATTTGTGACATTTACCATTAAAGCTTACACACAATTATTCAGAAGTAAAAAATTTCTTATCAGAAAAACAAGATTTAGATTTATTCTTCTAATTAGAGAAGGGGTTGCGAGGCTTGAAATTTGAATTATGAGCAAGAATTTCCTGAGAGGCATTCTCTTTAGTGTCAAATTTCATCATCACTTACTCTTCTTGAATCAGAAGAGAGATTAAAGTATTTAAATAAGGCAATTCATCTTCATTATGATATTTCAAGTTTAGGATAGAAATAAAATTCCTAAATATTTCATGTATATTTAACTGAACAATAAATTAGATTAATTTTTCACCAATTAAGTCACAATTGCATCAATCTAATTGTGCTTTAATATTTTTAATTTTGGGTAAGAAATTAACTACTTTTCATCTCCTTTCATAGGAGTTGTAAGCAATTATAAAACAATATTAATGATATTAGATAAACATGTACCTTCATGAGTGGATTATAATTGTGTCCATACCTCTTTCAGATGTTTGATATTACAAATGTGTAGAACGTATTCATTTTTAACATTGCACAAAATCATGGAAAGGGCTTCCTGCATATGATGAGAGAATGCATTTATATTATCCGTAGTTGCTTGGTGTTGATCAGATAAGAGTATGACACTAAGGAGAGGGTACATAAAAGATTTTCTTGCAGAAGCAAGGAACATTTGAAGGTGTGAAAGGATAGGGAAGGAAGCACATGTGAAAGACAAGGACTGTAGCCATTTTCATGATTACGGGCTATTTTTAGAGATAGTGTATAAAGCAAATAATGGGATGGAGACTTGCATGACACACAAATGCTATTTTGGGAATAACGTCTACTAGGTGCCATACATGAGTTCGAGTTAATAATAGGATTACTACTACCAGTTAACTATAAGAGATATATTATTAGCACACTTGCATGTGTGCATATTAGTATAAAGGAACATGACTATTTTTAGCATGTGACCTCTTTTGAGAGGTGTGTAAGCAGTGAAGGGAAAGTCCCCACCCTTATAAATATGTATTGAACTGTGTAGACAAAGATGAGGAGATAGAGATAGAGAGAGACACTATGTATGAGCTATTGTGGAGTTATGCTCCCATATCTGATGTGCACATAAACTTATGATACTACATAATGTAAGAAGCTTCTGTATTTACTATGTTTTAATATAATGGAGTGCATTGGGTGAATAATGGTCTTAAACATGACTGTAAGTGGTTATTACATGGTTGAATTCATTATGTTTATCAATTAATACATGATTCTTTTAGATCTAGATTTGGAATATGCTATGCGGAATATTTGTGTTATTTATGGGTCTGAATACATTATATCTTCATCATGTTCAAATCCTACACAAGAAACTCTAAGGAGGGACCTGGTACCTTTGCACACTTTGGGTGAGATCTTTGCTTAGGTTGGGTGATGTGTCAGCGCGCCTGGGCTATTCGTAGTAAATTCTAGGCTACATCATTGATTTCATTTCTGGGATGTCTTTCTTAGTGTTTTTAGGATGGTTTGGGATGAAGATGTATCGATTTACCCTAGAAAGTGTTGAGGAGTGGATAAAAGATCTAGAAGAAAAGTATGCAAGAAGGTTCAACACTAGATATGAGTTTGACACATGTGCATGGGTGGAAAAGAATTTGCATAACTATTTGTATGAGATCTTATTTGTCATGTTCTTGGTAGAAATGTACGAGTGGCTGGTTACTTATGCATCTAAATAGAATTGGAGATATCACACACTTGTCTAGACATACAAAGAATTTTAGGCCCTATATGATGCTAATCTAATTTAGACACACGTTGTGGATACTTGGTTCCATGGTATTTTGAATAGCTATATTCTAGAGTACTCAATTTCCACTTATTCTTTCCTAGAGGTAGCTGAGTTCCAATTTTTACGGTATCCTAGGGGAAATTACTTGTAAGGCATCCCACTAGTGATCAAAATATTGATGGTAACCCTGAACTTAGAGGAAAAACTGATGACTAGCTAAACCCAACCACGTGTGGGGGTATGAGAAAGTTTGGTGGAAGATGGCAGAACTAGTGGCCGAAAGGAAGAGAGAAGAAAGGTGGCTTGAGTAAAATGAGGCACACGAGAAGGAGATAGAGAAGCAGTGTGACATTATAGAGTGGATGACGTTGAGGAGCGAGATGACTCGTGAAGGATTTGGAGCTCACACAAAAGGCATGGAGCTAGATCATCATAAACTCCCCCATTTGGGAAAGCATGATAAGGAACCTCTCTCGGCCTCACATAGGAGTGCACCAGCAGAGACAACCTAGGCCATAAGTGCACATCTGAATCTACCTAGAAACCCAGCCCTTATGCTCGGTTTTATAGTATCTAGTACATCCAATAGTCAACAAGCCAGTTTGGGTAATAGGGAAGTAGGAGTAAGTCACATAGCAAGTACATATATGGAAGGGAAAACATATTCATTTTTGTTTGGAGGTACCTTCTTAGGTGCATCATCTACATAGAGTTCAAGCACATAAAATTTGGGGCTCATTTCTGGGAGTAGTTCCACTAAACAGACTAGAGGAGTTTAGTGTAGTACTAATGTTGCGATATAGGGAAGTGCATCTTTTAGTCCAATTTTGGCTACAGGTAGAGAATAAAGGGGTATATGTGGCTCTAGTTCTGGTTGATTTGGTGGTTCTGGAGGCAAAGGCAACATAAGAGGTTCTGGATTAGGTGGGTAGGGTTTGCACCAACCCCATAGTATTTACATGGAGATGTATCTTTGTCTTACATAGTATAGGGGCATAGAAGATGTTGTTGAACACATGCACATTTGTGAGATACTATGGCACACAAAAGGGATCATGGCTTCTGAGCTCAAGGAAAGTCAATTTGGAACTACATTATAGGGACACACACACAGTTGGTACAAAAAGTTTGACCCTTATCAAACTTTCTAATATTATGTAGCATTCAAAGATGCATTACTTAAAGAGTTTTATATCCCTAAATTTGAGTAGAAGAGTATAAGTGCACTCAAGGATATTAAGAAGGGCACTACTGAGAGTTTCTGAGAGTATGATTCTTGTTTCAAAACACTTTTATCTAAGCTTTCTTATGATATTCACGTAGGCCAGCATAGATATTGGTTCATTGGTGGTATGATCAAACCTTTTATAAGGATGTTTTCACATAAGACATATATTGATCCGTGCAAAGCACTTGAATAAAATTTGTGCACTGAGGTAGTCGGGAGTATAGACACTGGAGTTAACCCATTCTTGGTAGCATAGATTGCAAATATGGAAAAGAATTTAGAGAAACTATCGGTGAATTAGGCACATGAGACACACATTAGGATTTGATGTATAGACTGTCAAGTGGAATGACACACCAAAGTTACTGTCCCCACAAAACAATACATTCATTATTGCTAGACTATGATATATGTCATCTGAACCATGACACCAACCACTGTACATTATTACAATGTGTGCTAAGGAAGAATCTATCTTGCTATTGTAAAATTTTCTGGTCCAAAACTCATGATACAGAAGACTGCAGGTTGATTGGTAAAATCCATGATGCTATAAATATTATTGTGTGATAGATAGGAGTATAAGATAAATCTAAGGGTAAAGGTGAGCACCATGATCAGAATCACAATCAAGCACACTATGATCGAAACAAGGAGTGCTATAAAGTAGAACATGGTAGAGGTCAAGGATACCATGGTGGATTCATAGGTCAAGGCCGTGGTGGTGGATGATGTAAATTACCTTGCGGAACATGCTTTACATGCGGATCACCTAACCACTACAGGTGTAAATGTCCTCAGAATATTACATGTTCTTTCTGTGGGAAGAACCAAAGCTATGAGGAATTCCCAGATCTATATGAGAATATCAGCAAGTAGCATAAATAAGAAAAAAAAGATGAAGGGATGGTTAGGTTACAATGTGCTGTGTAAAATCAGTGGATGTCAAAGTTGGCACTAGAACCTGAGGTATTGTCTGTGAAGATTACTACATGCGCTGAAGCTATGCACACTAGAGAGGAATTATAGCAGAAGCCTACCATCACTAAGGAGGATTTTTTACATGCAAGGTATCTGGATCCTGCACACCAAAAGGAGGTTTATCAAGAGACCATGGAGGTACTTAGAGACCTTCAAGGGGAGATACAATTTTTAAAGGAGCAATAATGGAAGATGGAATAGAAGAAGGCAGTAATGACGATCCATTCAATTATTGATGACTTGAAGGAGGTATTCAGGATGTTGCACTAGAAGAATATCATTCCATTACTAGGGAGTTGGCTAAAGGGAAACACTCCACATGTAAATATTGAGAATGGGCATCAAATCCTGCATGCAAATTTCCCCCCCCCCCATAGCCTAGATTACAAAAAGGAGATCACTCTGAATGTTGTTATCGATGGATGGCTCTTGAGCAATATATTGATTGACACAGGCGTAAAGGTAAATGTGCTTACTTTAGATGCATGGGTGTAGATGGGGAGACATTTATTGTAGCTATCTTCTAATGTACTGTTTATGGCTAATTAAAGTAAGGCCACTCCTATTGGAGTTTTAAAATATGTATCCATTACTATACAAGGGTCCAAGTTCACTAGGGATTTTGAGGTTTTAGTGCTTAAAAAATAAGATAGTTTCCCATCTCTTCTTGGATGCCCTTGGTGTTACTAGAATAATGCTGATATTTGGTTCAATAAGGGATATATAAGTTTTGAGAACAAGGAGAAGAGAGTTATTAGCCCTTTAACAGATGGGAAATCTGCACCTTATGTTGAGCCTTTGAGTGAGGAAGAGATGAATAGGATTTATGTACACACTATTTAGGACCCAAAAGTACTCGATCCATCTAACGAAGGAGTCCTTCAGTGGGAAGATGTGCAGTCTATTAGTGATACTACAAGTATTGCTTATGATAATTGGGTTCATGGTACTTATGATATGGTTGGGTGTGAAGTAAGGAGTGTATTTGCGTGGAAAAGAAAATCTCGTTGCATCAGGAGGATAAGTAACAACTATGTACCTTGATACACTAGAAAAGGAGACCCTACGATGTTCCTGTGCACCATGGTGGAATAGTGGATAGACCAATTTTAAAGAAGAAATATGTTAGCATATACCCTACATGGGACACTAGCGCACTAGTGGGTGGTTCATAGGGATAATCTTGTAGAATGGAATGAAGTCAATATTTCTTTAACAACTCAGTTTTCCAAGAGAAATGCATCTACTCAAATTTGCACTTATCATGGTAATGAACCTATTCAACACCATGTTTAGCAGTGTGAGATGATTTAGATGGAGGGGAAGGAAGCTTTACCACCTTCACTATGGGTGCACAAACTTTATTCCACTTAACAAGGATGCGCACACGCTTGGTACATATATGCAGAGATACAAAGAGAAACTGGAAATTGGTATGATTTGATTGTAAGAATGGTCCAGTATTTTACATACATCTCTACTAAACCTCTAGTAGAAGAGGCCTTAAGGGTTATAAACTATTTAACTATGGGAGATAGTTCAAAGGCGGAAGAACTCATTTAAGAGTTATTTGATGAGAACGACTTAGGAGTGCACTTTGATGAAGAAGAAGAGATAGATGCCACACTACCTAAGTGCGTTTGCTTTGAGAAAGAAAAAGGAAAGATGGTTTGCATAGTGGATGATGAAGAAGTATAAAATGTAGATATATGTCATTCAGTAGGTACGCACAAGGTTTTAGATAATGCAGATAATAATTAGGTAGGAAAAAGAAAGTGAATATTGATACAGATGCTGAGCCTAAGGAGGTAATAATTAGAGATTATTGGTCTGACTCTGAAGTGGCAAAGATAGTGGAGTTACTCCGTGATTTTCAGGACTTATTTCCTAGGGGATACCATGAATTAAAAGGAGTGCATGAGTCATTAGGGGAAATGAATATCAAGCTTAAGGAAGGTGCATGCCTAGCCAGGAAGAGACCTTAAAGGATGAAACCTAACCTATGCGTAAAAGTTAAAGAAGAAATTGAAAAGATGTTGAACCCTGACATCATCAAGCCCCTTGAATAATTGGAATGGGTTAGACCCATGGTTATCAGTATGAATAAATATGGTCAGATTAGGATTTTTGTGGATTATAGAGAACTGAATGTTGCATGTCTGATTAATCCCTTTCCTACACCTTTCACAGAGGAGATATTAGAAGGTGTTGCAGGGCGTGAAATCTATTATTTTACAGATGGATTCTCTAGGTATCATCAGGTCAAGATTGTACATGAAGATCAAGAAAAAACTAATTTCACCACTGAATGGGGAAGTTTTGCATATATTGTAATGCCCTTTGGTTTAAAAAATGCACCTGCTGTATTTTCACGTATAGTTGTTCAAGAATTCCAGGATTTTATTCACATTTTCTTGCAAGTTTACTTAGATGATTGGACAGTGTATGGGCTTGTTAAGGATCATTGTGACAATTTGTGCTTAATATTTGAAAGATGCAGATAGTTAATCATCTCTTTAAATATCAAGAAGTGCATATTTGTTACACCTTTTGGCACTTTTTTTGGGCACATCATCTGCAAGGAAGGTTTTTTAGTAGATCCAGCTAAGGTTACAGTTATTATAGTCTTGGAAGAGCCTATCAATTAGAGTGAGGTGCACAGATTCTTAGGTCATATTGAGTACTATAGAAAATTTATCAAAGGATATGTTAAGGTTGCCACACCCTTAGAAGCATTATTAAAAGGAAAAGGGAGATTTTATTGGGGAGAACCGCAACAACGCACATTTGAGACATTGAAGGAGAGACTTACTATAGTGCCTATTCTACGTTTCCCCTCATGGAACTAACCATTTCATGTACATGTGGATGCATATGGCACGACCATTGGTGTGGTGTTAGCTCAACATGGAGAAGGTATTATCTATTTTTATAGTAGAAAGTTGACTCCTACAGAGCAGAATTATACAACTACTGAGCACAAAGCCTTGTCAATGATCTATGAACTGCATAAATTCAAACAATACCTTCTAGCAACACCATTTGTATTTTATACTGATCACATGGCATTTAATTACTTGGTAAACAAACCCATTTTAAAGGGGCACATATGTCGATGCATTCTCTTATTCCAAGAATTAGATTTCACAATTGTGGTAAAACTGGGGAAAAGTAATTCTAGCCTAGACCACTTATAAAAAATTCACTCGGGGGAGGACATGCAGACAATTGAAGATACAATGCTGGATGCATAGTTGTACAGGTTACAATGCACACATTTGGAATTGGAGGATATTGCTACCTTTTTATGTATAGGTATGACACCAGAAGGAATGAAATCCTTAGAGAAGAAACAACTTACAATTCGTGTGGAACCTTTTATGTTGATTAGTGGTAGCCTATACAAGATAGGTTGAGATGAAATATTGCGTCGGTTTGTACTAGAGAATGAACACACATACATCATGGAGGAGGCTCATGGTGGTAATGTATGTGGAAACTATACAGGTGATGCCACTACGTGTAAGATTCTACTCACTGGATTATGGTGGGAGAACCTCTATAAATATTATAAAGCATATTGTAAGGCATGTGAGCACTGTCAACACATTGGTAAACCTGGGAAAAGAGATGAAATGCCTTTAAGACCTATTCCTAGCACGAAGCGATTTGAGAAATGGGCTATAGACTTTGTGGGTCCTATTTTTCCAGCCGCAGGTAGAATTAGATCGTGCTACATAATCACATGCACAAATTATCTTACAAGGTGGTAAGAAGCAACACCTACCAAGGATTTTATAGTAGCTACAACATCTAGGTTCTTATGGGATAATGGTATTACAAGGTATGGATGCCCGCTGATATTGAAAAGTGATAGGGGTAAAAAATTTCTGAATGAGATGTTCAAGATACTATTGGATGAATTTATGATTGCACACCATAAGACTACACCCTATCATCCTCAGGAAAATGGGCCTGCTGAGGCCTTCAAAAATATTTTAGCCAGACATTTACAAATATTTGTGACGTTGGAAGGAAAGATTAGGATGATAAAGTTTCTGCCATGCTTTGGGCGTATAGAACAACATATAAGAGGTTGAACTAGGTCACACCCTTTCAGTTGGTGTTTAGCATGGAAGTAGTTCTTCCTATGGAATTCATGTTACCTTCTTTATGTATTGTGCATGCTGGAGGTCTAGCTGATGAGAAAGTACTAGAAGAAAGAATTGAAAAGTTGATAAAGTTGGATGAGAGATGAGCAATATCACATTGGAGTTAGAAGCAGGAAAATGACATATAGAAGGCATGACATGATAGGCACATCAGGGAATTTTTTTTTGAGATTAGATAGATTGTGCTTCTTTATGACTCTAAGTTTCTACGCCATCTAGGAAAACTTAAAGTGCGTTGGTCGGGACTGTATATTATCACTCATATAATTGAATAAGGAGATTGCCAGTTAGAGACACTTGATGGAATACAGTTACCTGATAACTTCAATAGGAGTAGGTTAAAGCCCTACTATAAGTAAGTCTTCTTGGTGTTTGTAATAAGGAAGTGTTGCTATTTATACTAGGTTTCCATTTTTGTATTTCCTTAATGCATTTCCTTCTTCATCACTATGCTTTACAAATTTAGTTGGTGTTTTTTGTAATAAACACATTTGTGTGCTTGAAGCTAATTACCATTTGAAGAAATTTTATGTATAGAGGACTGATTATACCATTAGTGTGAAGTGGTTATTTACAACTGGGTACACATAAAGGCACAAACTACTACAGGTGCTATTCAAGTTTGGAGAGGAGTTATTAGAAAGGAGATTTATTTAAAAATATGACCATGGATGGATATAAATGAGGGAACAATATAACATGAGGTAAGAATTTGTCGTGGAGACTACCATGGGAAGGACCAGTAGAGAGGTACTCAAGCGCATAGAAGTGCACTAAAGAAAAGTATGTAGCTAAAAGGTAGGAAGGCACGCTAGAAGGTTTTAGCTAGGGGGAAAAGATGTACCTCACAAACAATGTGAAAATTATCAATTAATGAGAGGATTATTGGTTGGTGAAGGAGCAATAAATGCACTAAATTTTTTAAAATCTATATAAGGTCGGGATGTGGGTTAATTTTTACCTTTGTGATCACAATTATTTGAGTGAGCTAAGTGTAATTTAGCTGAGCGAATCATATTGAGGTGTGGAGAGTGGATTATTGTGTAAGAGAGGCTTGCGTCCCTATTGGTAATGGGTTTGAGCGAAGAAGAGGTGTTGAAAAGAAGCTAGCGCATGCGGTTTCAAGCTAGGGCATGCAGATTCAAGCTAGGGTTTGAAGTTTCTCGTTACAAATTATAGAAGGTGGATTTTTATGATGACACCAAAGAAAGCACCTGCAACAGGCACAAAAGGAAAAAAGAAGGTGGAAGATGAAGTTCAAATGGATCCCGAGAGTAATTTTTTAGAGATGCAGTACCCAGAAGGTGTGATATTCAAGAAAGAGTGGGATTCCCACATCCATAGGTCCAAAATAAGTGACTACAACCACCGTACATCTGACAACAAGGAGTTAGACACATTGTTGAATACAAAGACCAAAAAATGCATGGTGGAGGATATGCTAGTATATGACGACACTGGGGAGAAATTTTTGAAGCAGGTAGGAGTCTATCAGTTGTATGAGTTCCCATATTTTTGCAAGTATGAACCATTATAGCAATGGGTGATGATCAAAGTCCATGAGGACTTCTTCTATTTTGTCGGATGGAGGGTTAGAATCACATCAGCCCTGATTTTGACACTAAAAGGATTGAAGGGCACAAGGTTAAACCTTTATAGTGATCTGACTGATAAAACAAAAATTGTAGATATGAAAAAGGAGTGGGGGTATACAAAGGGTTTACACAGAATGAACATTGATAAATTGAATAAGTACCTAGTGGTTCAGGAAGCCACACATCTAGTAACCAAGTTGAATGATCAAGAGAGATGGTCGTAGGTGAATACCATGTGGCTGCATGTTGTGAAGAAAATGTATCAGGGAGTAGTCTACAACCTAGCAGGCTACATTGTAAACATCATTATTGAGGAAGCGCACACAGGAGAGAAGATAAGTTTTAGTTATATCCTACTTTCTCTCGTATTTGTAGAAATTATAGAGCACGATGGGACAAAGAACAAGATATAGGAGTATCCCTTGGAAAAGAAGTCCCTAATGGAGAGGTTTGACAAATATTTATGTGAAGGATCAATGAGTGGTCCATTTATGAAGAGGACAGAGATGTACTATGATAGAATTCACACTACATTTTAGGAGTGGCACATTCCTAAGGAGCTACCTTTGGTGGTGGGAAAGGTGGTACATTTTGTGATGTAGCAACACTTCTACATCACACAAATTTCTATAAGGGATGGGGTATGGAGACCATGGTGAAAACTACCGTATGCCTTCACAACACACTACTTCCAGGAATCAGTCCATTAATTTACTGATGCGTGCCACCTAAAATTTAATGCAGAAAAGGTAGACTGTGATTACCACACTTTGAGGAAGGCACATATGCATCTAGGTCAGACTTCCTACATTGAGAGGCTCATCTCAGATGTCATAAGTATGAAGCCAGTAAGCTTGTATATTGGGGACAGTGGAGCCATGCTTGTATACCATCATCTTAAGCCTAAGATGGAGAATAAAAAGTATGTAGAAAATGAGTTTGGGCTCCGAGGGATGCCTAAAGGAAAATATATAATAGAGAAAGTGCCAACCCCATAGCATGTAGAAACTATAGTGGTAGATGAGGAGGATGAAGAACATGAAGATAATGGTGGCTTAGATCATAGATGCTGAAGGTAGCCCACCGAATTAGTAGAGATTGAGCACGCGGGTACTCCACCTTAGGTACAAGAAAAAGATGAAGAATGTGACATGGAAGCAACCCATGGAGAGCTCCTCTTTAAAAGGGTATTCATAAGAACAAGGACCCAAGGCATGGGAACCTCAAATCCTATGAGGATATCACCATGAATCTCTCCTCAGAAAGAGACAATTGAGAAGAAGAAGAGAAAACTAAAGCTGAATGAGGAGGTAGAGGAGTCTACAGAGAGTGCACCTGGAACCCCTATACAACTAGAAGATGTGGAAGAACCCAGGGATGAGGATATAAAGGATGAAGAGGAAGGTTTGAAGGAGGTAAAAGAAACATAGCAAGATATTTCTCAAAACTTCAAATATCCAACACCAAACCTTAGCGTTGAAGTTCCTAAGGGGCCAAGAATTAGTAAAATTGTTTACGCCCATTTCCAAAGCATAATGGGCCTTAAGGGGTTGTATGGATGGGATTTGATGGACCCATACATGGAAACTACACTCATGAGGAAATAAATATCCTATTCCATGAAAAATCACATGGATGAGCCCAATTTTGATGTATGTGAGGAGTCATGTGTGTCCCAAAGAATGAAGAAGGCACCACAGAGTAGGAACATGACTATAAAGCCCACTCTCATGTCTGATGAGGAGGTGAGAAATTCCTTGGTTAAGGTATCAAAAGAAAATGTTTAGAGGAACATAGATAAGGCTCCCACTATTAGTGCGCTATGAGAAGATAACAAGGCAAAATCTATAGAAATAGCACGTCTAAAAGGGGAGAAGGACTTAGAACACAAAAATAATGAAGCCTTCATCAACATGGTAGAAGAAATTAGCAATTATGTCTTGAAAGAAACACTACACTTAGAGTCTAAGGTACCTAAAAAATTTCCTTCGGCTATGTATTATGTGCATATGTTAGTTTATTTGGTGCTTGAGTATGGACCAATTTGTATGCCAGTGTCAAAGGAACCTAAACATGAAGAAAAGAGAGAAAGGGCCTACATGGTTAGAAATTTTTCATCATATGAGGCATTGCTCCAAACTTTACAAGATGAACTGAAGAAATTAGATCAAGCTTTGAAAATATGTGCAGCTCTAGAAGAAGTGATCAATATCAGAACTATATTAGAAGATAATGAAGTTTTGAAAGCAATGAAGGATGAGACTTTAGGGCATGTAGAGAGATTGGCATTAGTAAAGAAAAAGCACAAATCCCTTACAGCAACACAACATCCACATAAGGAGAGGCTGGATGAGCTTGGAAAGCTCATAGCATAAAAGATGGATCTTCTGGAGGGAAGTATGTCTGCTAAGGCTAACATTGTCATAGTATTATAGAATGAAAAGGAAGAGATGACCCAGGATGAGTTGGAATACATCACCATAGATGTCCTAGAGAAGACCAGTAACATGCTAGATGATTGAGAAGCCTTGGAGGCTAAGATTAAAGAAGAATATCCATAGTTAATCCTCCCAATTGAAACAAAGGGTGTTGCAGAATAAAATTCCATTATTTATATAGTAATTCTTTACATTCATTCCATACTTATTCTTTATTATTTTTATCCATTAGAAAGAAACCCTATTGTCGAGATGGAAATGTAGTTTAATGTGGGGTAATGTTGATCAGAAAAGAGTATAACACTAACGAGAGGGAACATAGAATATTCACATGCAGAAGCAAGGTAAATTTGAATGCACGGAACGACAGGGAAGGAAACAAGCGTGAAAGACAAGGACTGATTCGGGACTTAGCCATTTCATGATTATGGCCTATTTTTGGAGATAGCTTATGAAGCACACAATGGGATGGAGACTTGCACGATACACAAATGTTATTTTGGGAAGAGAATCTACTAAGTGTCATGCATGAGTTTGAGTTAATCATAGGATTACTACTACCGATTAAATGTAAGAGATCTATTATTAATGCACTTGCATGTGTGCATATTATTGTAAAGGCCCATGACTATTTTCAGCATGTGACCTATTTTGGGAGGTGATTAAGTGGTGAAGGGAAAGTCCCCACCCTTATACATATTTATTGAATTGTGTAGACAAAGATGAAGAGATAGAGATAGAGAGAGACAATGTGTATGAGATATTATGGAGTTATGGTGCCAAATCTAATGCGTGCAAAAACTTATGATACTAATTATTGTAAGAAGCTTCTGTATTTAATGTGTTTTAATATAATAGAGTGTATTGGGTGAATAATGGTGTTAAACATGACTGTAATTCATGATTATTTTAGATCTTGATCTGGAATATGCTTTGTGGAATATTTATTCTATTTATGGATTTGAATACATTATATCTTCATCATGTTCATGGCCTATATAAGAAAATATAAGGAGGGGCATGGTACCTTTGTATGATTCAGGTGAGAAATGAAATCAGGTTGGGTGATGTGCCAACACACCTGGGTTATTCATGGTAAATTCTATGTTGCATCACTTGACTACTGGTGGGCGCAATCTTAGTTCCTGAAATAACCGTCCAAAGTTTCCTCGCCATAAGTTTTGATTATGATCTTCTAAATGTTGTAGTTGGTTCCATTCAGGATCTGGGATTTTTCAAGGCAGAAAAAATTGGACGCCATTGTTTTCCTGAACATGTAAAACACACCTCAGTATATAATGTTAGATATATATAAAAAGTTGTTACTTTAATTTTTCATCAGATATATTTAAAGACAAATCATAAAACATTCAAATCTACAAAAGAAAAAAATATCAAATGCCAATTTTGAACAATCTATAGAAATATCTAGTGATTGTATCAATCGCCAATGATTCAAGGGAGAATAATTGGCGATTGGATCAATTACCGGTGATTTGGTCTGAAAAAAAACGAATCAAAAAACGGTTATATTTTTCAAATTTGGGTTTTTGGTTGGTAAAATTACTAGAACTGACGAAAATAGCTAGCAATTTATGAAATTGCCTATGATTCCTGAAAAAAAATTAGTTTTAATATTTAAGCCCAAATTTCTAATCTTCTCTCTTTTTAAAAAAATATGAAAAGATCCTGAAGGTACCTGTTCATAAATTCTAATAAATAGAAACAAGATATAAATTTTTTACATATTATGATTTAAATCTTGCAAACACTATATAGTTTATATAAAAATTATATATATAACTAGGTTAAATTTATATTTGATTTAAAAAAATTGAAGATTAGAAAAAACTCCACCCAGCTAAAATAATCTTAAAAATAAAATTTTCGATGAAAGTAAATTTACAAAGGAGATGAGGGATATCAACCAACCAATGAAAAAAATAAGAACCCTATTTTCATGGTCTTTGTCTCCTTCATTTTCCCCCAAAATAATTCAACCTGTACACACATGAAACTATAGAACCATAATGAAATATTTCATATAAAAATATTAACTACTTACCTAATCTTGGTAAATTGTATTCACGTGTAGGTATAAATTCAAAGTCTTTCTCGCATATTTACATACACAAATATTGTAAAATATTTTATGTTTTGCACAAAAAATGAAAGAAGGGGGCCCAAAAAATTTAAATACCCATTTCGGGTTGGTTGAAAAAACCCGTAGGAATCAAATAGGGTAAATACAAATTTATTTGATCTAACCTATTCAACTCTAACCAAGCTCTGTTACCATGTTAGAATTTAGAGGATTCTAACTATTAAAAATTTAATCAACCAACACACTTAAATATTAACATAAACCATAAAAAATTAAATGTTAAACATTATGCAATGTAATAAATAAATTACATAACAAATTAATTAAGTAATACATACACAAAGTAAGAACACAATGTTTATAGTGGAAAACCCCAAATAGAGTAAAAACCACTGTGAAATAGCCTTTTACTTTCAGAGAATAAAAGTTACATCTAGTATTTTTCACCTCCTTCAAACCCTAATCTCAAGTGTAAATATTTTTCACCTTTGATATATTTCACAAAGATATCAAATGAGGACCTAAATTCCTTTTTATATTAGGTGATCGGGTATGTCTCCCGACCCACTTTTTCAACCTATAAGGTTGACACACACACCTAGGTTTATAATATTTAATATTATAAATATAATCATTTCATGATATTAGATGTTTAACCTAAAGTATATACCTAGGTTAGAATATTTAAAAATAGAAATATAAATATTTCATATTATTAAATATTAACCTATATATTAGTGATGGACCCATATACATTAAGGGGTGGCCAACCCATTTAATCATTATTTTCCTACAGTTTCTTCGTGCCTTCTCTTAGCTACTCCCACTATTTGATTCATTTGTGGGGGTTCTGAAAGATGAATATATCACATGTAAATATACTTCCCATCCTTTTACTTGGGAATAAGATAGATATATACTTTGATAGCGTGCTTACCCACTAAGATAGTTTTGGGGCTCAGGTCCATATTGTTGGATTCCACCATCTCTTCATATGCCGACCTTGATGGATAGACATAGTTTTGGTGCAAGGTATGGTAGTTGAAGTAAACACTTCTACATTAAAGTTCAAATTGTGAACATCCTTGATGTGGTTCACTGTGGCTTGAAAGTTTTTTTCGTGAAGGAAATGAAAATTTAAACCATGGGCCCATCTTTCCATTACTAAGTAATAACCTAACAAGGCAGCAGTGTTGGTGTACCGCAAACTATTCATTCTTATCCAGCAGTGAGGGAAGATCCTTGGGTACGATCCATTCATTTTTAAAGGCATCGTGCAACCTCTTGTACCATTTATCCACATGCACTATGTAAGGGCTTGTTATTTCCCCATCATAGGTGAAATTTGTAAACCTATACATGGGGGAATTTTTATCTTAAGGATAAACCCAAATATTTTCCTTTGGCACATCAGGTACCCCAATCTCCCAAAATTAAATCGAAATAAGAATCATTCCTCAGGTTATCTTTTCTCCTTTACTCACATCAAACTTCATCTCCTCGACTATCCTTTCAGTAATATATAACATGATATTGTAGAGGGTCTTCTGTACCATCTTTTTATTGACATACAACCACTTTTTATTCACCTCTGACCATTTCTCAGACATGCCCAATTTTAAACTTACCAGGCATGCAACTACCCTTTTCCTTGGATCATTTATGTTTGTGAAGGTGAATGTTCTCTTCCCTCTTTGGTAGTTGAATTGTGTAGTTGTGGCTTTCACCACCATGTCATCTTCCAAGTCCAATCTAATTTTTGTATTGGTGTCACATAAACCAGTCACTTTCCCAATAAATTGTGGTGTTATGCACATTCTTCTTCTTATAAAGTAGAAAAATTCCTCATAAACCCACGACATAATCCATTGGTATAGGCATTCAAAGTTCCTAAAATAAGGTAACTCATATAAGTGTAGAACCCTTGCACTCTCTAGGTCCTTCTTCACCTTTTCATCAATCACCAATTTCCCTTCCACTGTCTTTTGGGTTAGTTCCTTCATTACATATTTCCTTATCTCTCCTTCACGGGCCTCTATGTGATGGTTTTAATTACTTATATAACATTTTGTCAGGTGTGATACCCATGGATTCCCTACTACCACTTCTGGTGGATACTGCATTTCAGAATATCAATATTCTGGTGCTTCCTCCACATTTAAGTTCTTGTTCTTGGGAGATTTATTGACTCTAGAAACACTTTTTGGTGCCATTTCTTAACTCTTTAACTACACAAACCCTACACTTTACAAATTTTGTGCCCTAGGTTATGGAAATTGGTTACTTACTAAAATCTCGTACCCTAGTGCCAAACGTCCAACTTTCTCAATCAGTCCTTTCACCTACTCAAACCCTTACTCTTGTCTACCTTAACTTTTTGCTCTAAATTAAACCTTAAAAATACTTTTCCATAGCTCTGTGAATTCAAAATCTGTGAACCCCAACTCTCGCTAATTCTTTCCTCCACACCTTCTCTCCAAGCTTTCACTTCCACAAAAGGATATTTCAAATACAAGGCCATGTGCACTCTGTCTAGTATTTATTGTCTATCTGGTTTGTTTCTATCTTTGCACGTGCTCTTCACACTTAATCATAATTTCAATCTCTCAAAAAGATAAGTTATCAAAATCAAGGTAAGAGTGATCTTTACTATGCACTATTTATAGTTTTTCTAAATTTATACACATTAAATGCACCTCTCCCATGACTATTTTTTTATTTTAAAAGCATTTTTTATTTTTCTCACACTTTTCTCTTCCACGTGCGGCACTCGTAACCTTCAAGAACACTACTACTTCTTAGGCTACTGGCCCTCCTTGTGCTTACCTCTCTACGCCGCACCAAATATTCCTTTATGCCACTTGCCAAGTAGTCTAACTTGTAGCTTACCTCCCTCGCGTTACATTGCATGGCTCACCATTCACTTGGTATTCAAATAGGATAATTTTTCTTCAAGTGCTAACATATTTAAGAACCTTCATACTATTTCCATCCTTTCATAGCACCATATTTCACACATCACCATATATTTTCATCATTAACAATTCTCTCTCATCATCACATACACAAAATTTTTCCTTTAGATACACACGTCTCATATCAACACGCGCTCCAGAACCAAATTATATAGAAGTACCAACACTACATTTTATCATGTCAACACTTGTATATGCTTCACCCCACACTAAAATAATGCGCGGTCATTTTCACGTCAACGTAACAGGTAATAATTAGCTCATGCGCGTGAACACGCTTATTACAAAAAAACACAATGAAAACAAATAGAAAGGGAAATATAATCTAAAGTGCAAATACTACCTTATTAAAAACACAAAAGAAGCTCTCATAGAAGGGATTCAATCTACTTCCATTAAAGTAACTGGGAAACATGGTGTCATCCAACACGTGTAATTGATATGTTCCTAATTCTAATATTTGAGTTACTACAAATGCTCCCAACCAATACACTTTCAGTTTTCCAGGATGGCGTATGAACTTGGAGTCCTTTAATAGCACCATAGTTCACATGGAAAATGAATTATTATTGATGTGCCTATTATGTCAAGCCTTCTATCTATCCTTCTTTGTATTTTGATTCCATCTTGCAATGGTGTGACACTCATCTAGCTGCATTAGTTTTTCAATACACTGTTATATTTATTTATCATCACCCAATCCTCCTACATGCGCAATATGTAGGGAGGGTAACATAAAATCCATGGGAAAAACTTCCTTCATGCTAAACATAAACTAAAAGGGGGTGGCCTTATTCAACCTCTTGTAAGTTTTTCTATACACCTAATACACGATTGATACTTTTTCATCCCAATATTTTATTACAACATCACATATATTTGTCAAGGTTTGCCCCAAAATATTGATGAAGGCCTCAAGATTTTTATTGGCTTATGGGTGATAGGGTGTATTCTTATGGTTTGATACAATAAAATCTACTAGTAGGATTCTAATAGTCCCATTCAAGAAATGAGTTCCTCTATCACTTGTAAGACTAAATGGATATACATACCTGATTATGATGTTCTCCCACATAAATATAGTTGTTTTTGCTATAGTGAAATCATTTGTAGGCATAACCTCTACCCTCCTTGTCAAGTAATCTATGCATGTAATGATGTAGTGCACTCTTGTCCTAAGCACATGTGGCGTAATGGGGCCTACAAAGTAAATTTTCCTTTTCTAAAATGGCTTTGTGCTTGCTATGGGTCATATTGGAATCTCATCCTTCTTTATAGGATTACCTATCCTTTAACAATGGTCACAATCCTTTAAAAATTCCTTAGTATTCTTATACAATTTTTCCCACCATAAACCTTCCAATAAGATCTTACACATTTGTTTCTTCTCCTACATAGTGACCTCCAACTATCTCCCATGCATTTCCTCCATTATAGATTCATGCTCATGCTCCATAACACATCTACACAAGACCTCATCTCTACCCATTTTATACATGTCTCCTCCAATAAAATGAGATCACACCATGTGAATAATAATATACTTTTTATCCAAGGTCTTCATTCCTTCAGGCACAATTCCAGTGCACAAGAACACTCCAATGTATTCTAATTCTATCGGCACATGGTTTACTATAAAAAATTATGCATTTGACATTATATCTTATATGATTTTTACCCTCACTAGATTTAATCCTTGACAGATGATCAGGCCCCAAATTTCTCTTTCCAAGATTTACTATGACTAAGAAATCAAACTCATATAAGAGAAGGGACCAGTGGAAGATGTGTCCTTGTAAAACTGGTTTATTGACCAATTACTTCAATGTCATATGATTTGTATAGGATATAAATGGTGTATCCAACAAATATTTCCTAAAATTCTAAAGCATGTATATCATTGACAAAGCTTTGCACTTTGTAGTTGTATAATGTTTCTCAGTCGAAATCACCTTCCTACTCGCAAAACATATGGCATGATCAAAATTTCCTTCTCATCACCAACACGGCTCCATTTTCTTTACCATGAGAATCTACGTACACATAAAAGGTCTTGTACCAAGAAGGGAAGTGTAATATAGGTGTGATGGTGAGCCTCTCGTTTAGGGTCTCAAAAGCCTACTACCACGCGTCACTCCAATAGAAATTTCTCTTGTCTTTTAAAAAATATTCAAGGGCACAACAATATTAGAATAACCTTTGCTAAAAATTCATGTAATAAATAGTGTGACCAAGGAATCTGTGCAATTAACTATGATTTGTTGTCTCTTCCATCCCTAAAATGAATCCAATCTTAGCAGGGTCCACCAACAATCCTTCCTTGCAAATGATATGTCCAAGTAAAGTACCAAAGGGAGTTGTAAAATTTTACTTCTCAATGTTCAAAGAAATACTAATTTTCCTGAATCATTCAAACATCAGCCTCAGATTTTCACAATGATATTTCACTAGCCCATAAATAGTCCAATAATCCAAGTATACCTATAAAAAATTATGAATAATATCTTTGAATGCTTGAATAACTATGCGTGAGAACACTACTGGTACATTCTTCATTCCAAAGGGCATGATAGTGTATACAAAACTTCCCCATTTAATTTTAAATGTGGTCTTCTCTTGATCTTATCATGTAATTCTCACCTAATGGTAGCCTAAAAATCCATTTGTAAAAGAATAGATTTTGTGGCCTACCCTACTTTCTAAGATCTCTTCAATGAATTGCGTAGGAAAAGGATCTATGACACATAAAGCACTAAGAACCCTATAGTAAAAGAATACTAATTTAGTTGTTGTGCTTAATGCTAATCACCATGGGGATGATGCATTTAGACTTCTCAATAGGCTCAATGATTCCTGACTTGAATATTTTATCAATTTCCTCTTTCACCTTGACGCGTAGGTTGGGATTCATTTGGGAATGAATTTTAAGAACATGTCATGTGCCTTTCTTAAGATTAATTTTAATTTCTCCCAAAAATGGATGTACACCATTCAATTCACGATATCCCATGAGAAATATATCTTGAAATTAATGTAGAAACTTAGTAATCTTCATAACAACAGGTTTATACTAGTAATAACCAATTATCACCTCCTTTGGAACGTCCTCAGTCCTAATTTTCACATTCTTAGAATTGAAAGGCATATGGTATGCATGTTCCTGCTCATCTGTGGAGTCCAAAACCTTTCATGCACCCTCTATGGGATTAATATCTATACCTTCAACTTCTGCATGATCTATGATGTAGACAATATTTCCCTTTTGTTTTTCCTTCCATGCATGCCCTAGCTGTGCATTTTATGTTTCTACTAGGTCCTTGTGCATCTCAGTATCAACATCAATAAATATCTGAACAAAAATCTCATCAACCTTCACACTATCCCCCAATGTGATCCACCTCATAATCTATATGGATTTATGAACTGGTAGCTTAGTAGAAAAATAATCAAAAGTATAAACAATACCTTTAGTTAGGTTGCACCAAATCTCTTCCTTGTGTTTCAACTCAGCATGCACATACCATACACAAGAAAAACCACACAAAGTAGAGTAAAACATGTGTGCCCATAGAGATGGTGGTAAAGCATATTAAACTTGCATCTAATTACTTTCACAACTGTGAAGATGTACCAAGGGAGGAGTATTTCCATCATAATTTTGTACCAATGAAGGGAGATTACTCCTTCAAAATATTATAAAAAGGGCTACTTGAATCTCATGCAAACCCAATAAATTGTCTCTATGTGTTTCCCACTAGTGTGTTGCTATTATGCATAATGTACATACTATCATATTTCTCTTATAACCTTCACTACACCAATGTTCTTCCATCACGTGCAAGAATGAATCAGATTTATCCTCTCCAATATACTTCGAAAAGATAATTTTACCCAAATGCCCACCTCTGCACATCCTTATCATCATAGTAACCACCCATGTACCTTGCACCCAAACATTTCATATGTTCCATGGGCCCAATTATCACAAGCAATGCTAGTTGTATCACTGATGGAATGAGCATCTTCCCAATGAAGCACACCATCCTTTGATGGCTTCATGTTCTCATGGTCGTTCACCATATGTGTATATATTGTATTAGGATTCTCCTTGTTAATAGGATCCTATAGGGAACAACGTTTGCATCATCCAAGGGTATCACAACATGCTAATCCTTGTTATTAAAAATGATGTACCTCTTGTTGAAGTGCAAATATTTATTATTAGTATAGCACTATGGTCATCCAAACAACAAAGGGAAATTATCTTCTTCAACTAGCTCTAAAACCACAAAGGTACTTGTGAAATTATCTCCTAAAATAGTGATAAAAGCATACTTTAATACTCAAATGGGCACAACACTTTTCTTATTATCCATATACAACACATTTGAATGTGTCTTTAATGGTGACCTTCTCATTTGGTTCTAAGTATCCAAGGTAAGAACATTAACTTATGCATATGTATCAATAATAATATTACTAACTAACCATCCATTGATCACTGCATCCAGTGTAATCTCTTTGTCATTGTCATGGTCATGTGGTGGTAAATTTACATGAAGAATATGGCACTCCCTTTCCATGCCTACACGTAGTACCTTGTCTCATAACCAATCTCCCAAAAAAGGGATGATTTTCTCTTACATCAAAATTCTACACACTTTCTTAAGGTCATTAAAATCCTTTTGATGGAATTTAGTACCCTTCATGCATCCCCTCTTGTGCACTTGGTCTTTGAAACATTGAATATCGCCCTATAGTTCCTGGATGACACCCATGGTCTCTTGATAAATTTCCTTCTGTTGGGATGCATCTGGATAGTTCACATGTACCACCTCTTCTTGTCTAATGTGAGGTCTTGCCTTCCCTTTCTTAAGTGTGTGTGTTGCCTATGTATGCATAATGACTTATAAAGGTTGAAGTTGAGGCTCACCCACATTATTAGGCTCCCATTTCTACTACTTAACATGCTCCACTTTAATCATAGCCACACCTTTTTCCTTTTAGTTATTCTTACACACATGGGCATAAATATTTGGACAATCTTTAACCTTATGCACCTCACAATACACACAAACCTGGCTCTTTGGACACTCGCACTAATAGTGATCGGGTGACCCAAAAATATAACATTGTATTCACAAAAACCTTCCAAAACCACCATGTCATATTATTTTGAATCTACCTCTAATATCTCCATTTTCATTTCTACACCATTCATTTTTCTACCCCTCTTTCTCCTGCAAGCTATTTGTCACAGTAGTCTAGCACAACCCTATTTCACAAGCCTCATGAATATGATCAATTAAATGACATTAGGGTGTGTCACGGGTATGTAGATCATATATTTTACAATACATGGATACATCATTATGGGTTGCATGATGTAAATGTGGATAATTATGAACATCTTGATTCTTATGAAAAATCTCACAGGATGTCAATAATGCACACGCATTCATACGTGGAAAACTATCCTTTGAATGTCCTTATACTTCCTAATCTATAGACCATAATCTACTACATGTATCATGTGTTGAATTGACATAAAATTTCTGTAACTTAGTTGTCATTATTGAAATTTGGTCTTTAAGGAATGAAATTACCTCTATGTAAACAATTCTAACTACTTCTATGTGCAACGATGCTTCCAAGGCTTTGTGTGGATCAGTAAATGTATTATGCCCTCTAGAATGGTGTTAAAAAGCCTTCTATAAACCACTACGCATGATGGATCTAATGGATATCATAGGAAATATTAGACAATAAGGTCTTGAATTGCACATCATATTCTCTAAAACTCTCAGACAAACCTTTCTTAATATCCTTTAGCATGCTAATACTATGTTACTCAAATTTAGGTATGTGAAACTCAACTAAGAAGGAGGTGCATAATGCATCATAGTCTACTTATGTATGATGTGGATCATATTTCCTATACCAACTGTGTGCATGGAAGTAAAGTGTTGTTGTAAATTAGATTTCCTTCCAATATAGAGATTCTATTCATTTAACTCTCCATAATAACTCACATTTATGCACATGCCTGGCTATATATTTCACACCTATATATTTTGAAAAATGAAGAGACATATCAAAGTAGTATAAGGTGTTTTTTATTGAGGTCTTTTTTATTCTTACACATATGGGCATAAATATCTAGACAACCTTTAACCTTATGCGCCTTGCCATAATACACACAAACCTAGTTCTTTGGACACTCGCACTAATAGTGATTAGGTGACCCAGAAGTATAACATGTCACTCGAGAAAACCTTGAAGAACCATTATTGGGCCCTGAGATATTAGTTAAGGATGAGAAGGCATGTGGGAATGTGGGACCTAGTTGAAGAAGGGTACATGGGTTGAGGGTACGTAGGGAAGGATTCTAGCAGTATTTTGCAGAACACACGGTGCGCACATGTAAGGCAGGAAAGGTTTTGGACCTATCCATATTCAGCATCACAGGAAAAACATGAGAAAAACATGGACCTTGTGGATAAGGTACCATCATGGTGACTATGTGATAAAAAAGGGAATATTCTAGGCATGCGATGGAAGGTTCCATAAGACATCATTACAAAGAGTGGAGATTTTGGATCTGAGAGGGAATGCTCCATTAGGGGACCACT
Source organism: Taxus chinensis (assembly GCA_019776745.2). NCBI lineage: Eukaryota > Viridiplantae > Streptophyta > Pinopsida > Cupressales > Taxaceae > Taxus > Taxus chinensis. Next base: position 492,177,945 of record CM034154.1, read on the forward strand.
TCGACACTTGAAAACTGATCTATAACTTCATAAAGGTATGGTGGTGGTTTCTGAGGTTATAAATACAAGTGCCCAATAGAAGAAAAGAAAGTAGAGTGTGGAGGAAAGAAAAGAGAGGCAAAGCCCTGCAGAAACAAAATGGAGGATTTTAAGGGTTAGGATTTAGGAGAACTCTGTAAATGATGACACATTTAGAGTGATGCGTCTACATTCATTTTTGTAATATGATGAACATATTATAGTTTTGATGCATGACTTGGCTTTGCATGATTATATGAGGATCTGTTATGACATCAAGGGATGTAATGTGGATTATTAGATCTGTTAATATAAATATAAGGTTTTGTTATGACTCATATATGTGTTCATAAGTATAATACTTATACATTTCCTTTTTGTATGAACCATTTCCATATGTTGCTAGTTATTTCTCTTTTCTGGATGCAATGAGATGAAAACTCATTCTAGTTTCTTAGAATGTTGCATGGTTCTTTTCTATCCTACTATATTTGATTATCTATCATAAGATGGTGCATTCTAAAAAAAATCACATAAAGGAGAGACTTGGCACCCACACATGCTTTGGTTGAGTTCCCAGTGCCCACTTGGTGATAGGATGACTCACATGGGATAAGACTATTGGTCTAAAGGTATAAAATATGAATACATCTTGGTTCCATTATTGGGACCTCTTTTCAAAGTTTTTGTGAGAAATGTCATGCATCTGTGTTCATGTGATGCATGATGACATAACGTATGACTTTGGAAAGTGTTCAAGGATGGTTCAAGAGCATGGAGGACAAGTTTTCTCAAATATTAAACAATGGAATTGAGTTTAATGCGTGTAGATGGGTATATGAGAACCTATACCATGATATGTATGATACATTATTCTGTTGTTTTCCAGTAGAACTATACGAATGGATTTTAGCATATGTATCCAAATCGAGATGGTACTATAGATCATGTGTATGGACCCAATATGAATATCAAAAGTTGTAGGATGTAGATCTGACTTGGATGCGTGTTGTTGATCACTGGTGGAAGAGAGCGCTGACAAGTTATACTCTTGAATATTCCATTTATACATATTCTTTCCCAAAAGTTGCTGAGTTTGAGTTTCTAAGAGATCCTAGAGGATCATTTTTGCATGTTATTGCTTTAGCTACAAATATCCTAGTCATTACCTTGAGTTTGGAGGCATTTCCCATGGCTGGATAAAATTTTCTGAGCACTGGGAGAGGAGACTAGGGTGGAGGAAGATTGTGGACATTGTGGCTGAAAAGGAAAGGGAGGAGAGATGACTCAAGTATAGTGAAGCTTGCTAAAGGGAGATGACTAGACATTGCGAGGTTGCAAGTGTGATGGATATATGGAGGCAGACATTACGGGAAGGAGTTGAGGTTCATGTAGAGGACATGAAACCTAAGCAGTCTATGCTACCCCATCTAGGAAAGCTTGGGAGAAAGGCCCCTTCAGCTTATGATGAGAGTTCATCACATGGAGAAAGAAGAGACATCATTGCACATCTGAACCCACCTAGCAAACAACCCATGGCGCTTGGTTTTACAAATCAAGGGAGAAGTATTGTCAACCCAATTAGTATCTATGGGAGTAAACAATCTATTCCTAGGAGATATAATTTCTCATTTGGAACATTCATGGCTACGCATTCCATTCATGTGTTTGGAGGAATCTTTGGACAAGGTATAAGTACACAAGGATTGGGTATCATGTATGGGAGTGGTGCGGGGAATATAACTGGAAGTGGGATAATATCACAAACCATCAGCGCACAACTTAGTGGGACATTGGGAACACTAGGCACAACCACATCATGCCCTTTTCTGACTGTAGGAGGTAGATCTGGTGGGTCAGAAGGAATAGGACATGGTGGATCTAGTGGATCTGGTGGAGGAGAAAACAATGGAGGGAACTAAGGCTCTAGGTTGGGAGGACAAGGACCCTAGCCACCTCCCCAAGTATTTTTTGATATTTCTTTGCACTTATTAGATTATAGGGGTATTGAAGATGTTGTAGATTATGTGCACATGTGTGAGTTACTATGACATGTGAAGGGGATCACTACCCAAGAATGGAAGACAAGTTAGTTTACAAAAACATTGCAAGGGAACATGCATACTTGGTATATGAAGTATGAACCCCATCATAAGGTGGTATAATACACCGCATTGAATAATGCCTTCAGATTAGAGTTCCATATCCCTAATTTTGAGTAGAAGAGCATTAACATTCTAAAGGAGATCCAACAGGGAATGGTAGAGAGTGTGTGGGAGTATGACACGTGTTTCAAGAGTCTCTTGTCAAAGCTATCCTATCACATTCATCCTTCTCAACATTCTCAATGGTTTCTCTGAGGATTTATAACACCCTTTAAAAGGGATCTATCGAAAAATACTTTTACTGACCCACGTGAGGCATTGGAGGATGACCTATGCACCGAAGTTGTTGGGAGCGTTGATACTGGTGTTAGTCCTTTTCTAGAGGCTCAAATTACTGTAATGGAAAAGAAGTTGGAGAAGATGTCTGAAAACTTGGTGCATGAGGTTCATAGTGGGATTTGGTGTATAGAATGTAAAGTGGAAGGGCATGCAAAGGATAGTTTCCCTCAGAAATTGGTATGCACTATGACAGTAGACTGTGAGATCTTCCATGGGGATCATGATGTAAGTAGGTTCCCTCTACTACAACATATAATCCACAATAATGTTTCTTGCTATTGTAATATTTGTACCTCTATAGCCCATGATACCAAGGATTACAGATTGATTGATCAGATCCATGATGCTATTGTTCTGGGTGTATGCTAGACTAGTCTTGCAAGCAGTTCCAAGGATGATGATTTTCATTATAAAGGGTGTGCAGATGGAGGAGCACATGGAAGAGGTTTTTGTGGTGGATTTCATGGTCTAAGTAACTGTAGAGGAGGACGAAGTGAGTTCCCATGAGGAACCTATTATAACTATGGATCTATAGAGCATTACAAACGTGAGTGTCTTGATCTGTTACAATGCTCATGGTGTGGAAAGAAACATAAGTATGAAGAATGTCTAGAGCTCTATGAGGCTATGAACTAGAAGCATTGGAAGGAAAAAATAGCTAGGATGGTGAGCATAAAGAAGGCCAATTCATAGTGGATTCTACAAGGGGTGTGTGAGTCAGGGATAGAACCTGTACTGGTGACGATATGAGAAGAGAATGTGAATGCCAGAGAGATGCTAAGACAAAGAACACTAGTCTCAAGAGAGGAAGTGGTACATGGAAAGTATCTAGACCCTTCTCACCATAAGGATGTGTATCAAGAAACTATGGATGTGATACAGAGTTTAGAAGGGGAGATCCAATGTCTAAAGGAGTAATCAAAGTAACTGGATCAAAGGAAGAATTCCAAGATTCCAAAGGATGACTTGGATGGGGTGAAGGAAGTATTCAGAATGTTAAGGCAAGAGAATATAATTACCTTGCTAGTAGAATGGCTGAGAGAGAAGGTACCAAGCATTAGAGAAGATTGCGAAAGGTAGGTTTTGCATGCAAACCTTCCTCCTCACATCCTTGAATATGACAAGGAGATTACTTTGAATATGGTTGTTGATGGATGGCTTTTGAGAAATATTCTCATTGACACAGGAGTATAGGTCAATGTTATTACCTTAGATGCCTAGCATCAAATGGGGAGGCCCATGTTACAATAATATTTAAATGTGTTGTATATGGAAAAAAAGACTAAGGCAATGCTTGTTGTAGTCCTGAAGGATACCACTATCACCATTCAAGGGGCCAAGTTCACTGGAGACTTCGAAGTCTTGGTGCTCGTCAAGGTGGACAACTGTCCAGTGTTACTTGGGCACCTATGGTGTTACAATAATAATGCCAACCTTGGTTTTAACAAAGGGTATATCAGCTTTGAAAATAAGGAAGAAAGGGCGATTATCTCTTTAATAGATGGGAAGTCAGTGCCCTATACTAAACCCTTAGGAGAAGAAGTTCTTGACAGAATCTATGTGTGCTCCATCAAAGATCCTGAGATAATTTAGCCCGCAGAGGGAGTTATCCAGTTTGAAGATGCTCAGTCCTTGAATGATACCACTAGTGTGGCATGTGAAAATGGGTGCATATGACTTATGATTTAATGGGGTGACAGTTGAAAGGGTCTGTAACAAGGGTGACAAAGGTGCGCTCAATCAAGAACCTAAGAGGAAAAAAGTTTCCAAGTTACTCTGGAGGAGCATATCCTAATATTTTCTTGTGAGAAATGGAAGCTCAGTGGAAAAATGAGGACGAGAGAAGAGGAATGTTTAGGTATAACCTACTTGGAACTGTAGCGCATTGGTGGGCTACACATTTGGAGAACCTCCTAGAGTGGTGTGAGGTAAGAAGCACATTTTCTATAAGGTTCTCAAGGAGAAACATGCCAACGGTCATAAAATACTACCATGGTAAAGAGACCACTTCATTTCATATCCAAGTGTGTGAGAAGGTCTGGATGGGAAGCACAAAAACGTTACCACCTTAATTATGGGTACATAAGTTGTATTCCACCTTAAAGGCTATGTGTGAATTTGGTATGTTAATTCAGAGATACGTCGTCAAACAGGTAATTGGTAGGAGTTAGAGGTTGATCTCATTCAATATTTCAAGTATAGGAGTACCAAACCATCTGTAGATGAGGCGTTGCAGGTGATCAAGTGCCTTACGATGGGAGATAGTGCTATGGTAGAGGATAGATTGTTAAAGTTACTAGGTGAGCCTTATTTGAAAACATGCCTCAATGAAGAGGAATCAAAGAAAGTAGAGCTTGAGAATGCATGTATGGAAAAAGAAAAAGGAAAGATGGTCTATGTAGTAGATGGAGAAAAAATGGAAAATTTAGATGTTAACAATTCTGAAGGTACACGTGAGGTCATAGATAAAACTTATGAATGAGCACACAGCTACCATAATCCCTTGAAAAAAAGAAGGTTAACATTGAAATAAAAATAGAATGTAAAGAAGCTATCATCGAGGAAGTTTGGTTGGAAAAATAAGTTTCGAAGGTCATTGATTTGTTACATGAGTTCCAAGATTTATTTCCTTGCAGGTACCATAAACTCAAAGGCATTTACCATTCCTTAGGAGAGATGTAGATCAAGTAAAAGGAAGGAGTGCACTCGATTCGGAAGAGGCCTTATCAGATGAGTCAAAATTTACGTGTACGGGTCAAGGAAGAAATAGACAAGATGATAACATTTGGTATCATTGAGGCAATGGAAGAATCAGAATGGATAAGCCCAATGGCAATCAGTATCAACAAGGATGAGGATAAGAATCTATGTTGAATATAGGGATTTGAATTTAGTATGTGTCATCGAACCTTTTCCAACCCCCTTTACTGAAAAATTTTAGAGGGAGTAGCTGGAAGTGAAGTCTACTCTTTCACAGATGGGTTATCAGGGTATCACCAAGTCAGGATTGTAAAGGAAGACCAGAGAAAGACACCTTTTTTCATTGAATGGGGAAGTTTTTTCTACACGGTTATGCCTTTTGGATTGAATAATGTGTCTATTGTGTTCTTGCATATCATGGTACATGCATTTCAGGACTTTATCCATAAATTTCTTCAAGTTTACTTGGATGACTGGACTATATATGGATTGGTGAAAGATCATTATGAAAATTTAAGGCTGATGTTTGAGAGATGTCAACAATTAAGGATATCCTTCAACATTAAGAAATGGGTCTTTGCTACTCCATTTGGAACCCTGTTAGGACACATTATATGTAACGAAGGCTTACTAGTGGATCCCGTAAAATTTGAAATTATTGTTGGATTAGGGGAGACTACCATTCAAAGCACAATGCATAGATTCCTTTAGCATATGGGGTATTACAGGAAGTTCATCAAAGGGTATGCCAAGATTTCCATGCCTTTTGAGGAATTGTTAAAACACAAGGGTGCCTTTCATTAGGGAGAGGCACAACAGAGGGAATTTGACGCTTTAAAGGATAGGCTTGTCACGACGCCCATATTATGTTTTCCTTCTTGGGATAAGCCTTTCCATGTGAATTTTGATGCCTTAGGGAAAACTATGGGAGTAGTGCTAGCACAACCTGGTGAGGGAATTATTGATCATGCCTTATGCTTTGCAAGTAGAAATTTGACACAAGCAGAACAAAATTAAGCAACTACCAAGTGTGAAGCATTGTCTATGATCGACGCACTGCACAAGTTTAGATAGTATCTTTTGGAAAAACCATTGATATTATACATGGATAACATGGCATTGTAGTACTTAGTCAACAAGCCCATGCTACAAGGGTGTATATGCCATTGGGTCCTATTATTTCAAGAAATTGAGTTCACAGTGGTCGTAAAACTCAGAAAGAGTAATTCAGGACCTGACCACTTATAAAGGATAAACTCATGGGAGGACATGTAAATCATTGAGGATACCATGCCAACTGTGCAATTGTTTAGGTTGTGGCGCACACCGTCAGACTTGGAAAATATTGTAGTGTTCTTAACAATAGGTGTGGCGCCGAAAGGGATGAAGGCTCTAGAGAGAAAGCAATTAGCAATACACGTTGCACCCTACATGTTTATTAGTGGAGACATGTATAAGTTAGGTCGTGATGAGGTTCTGTGCCCATGCATATTGGAGCATGAGCACATAGCAATAATGAAGAAGCACATGGTGGGATTGTAGGAGGAAACTATACAGGAAATGCTACCGTGTGGAAGATTTTATTAGTAGGGATTTAGTGGGAAACCATCTATAAGGATTGTATTGAGTTTTGTAAGGATTGTGACCATTGCCAGCACCTTGGAAAACCTGGAAAGAGAGATGAAATGCCCCTGCGACTGATAGCCATCACTGAACTATTTGAAAAATGGGAAATTAACTTTGTAGGGAAAATTTTGCTAGCTGCGTGAAGGATTGGTTCACGGTATATAATAACTTGCATTGATTACTTATCATAGTGGGTAGAGGTAGTGCCTACAAAGGATTGCACTACAACAACAATTGCTATATTTTTATGGGAGAACATAATCAACAGGAATGGTTGTCCTTTAAGTTTAACAAGTGATAGAGGTACACACTTTCTCAATGAAATGGATAGGATTATGTTAGCAAAAGTTATGGTGGTCCATAATAAGACTACACATTATCACCCTCAAGCAAATGGAACTGCTGAGGCATTTAACAAGATACTAAGTCACACGTTAAATAAGATCTGTGACTTTAGGAGACAATATTAGGATGACAAAGTATCATTCATTCTATGGTCATACAAGATAACCTAGAAGATGTTGAACAAGGTCACACCATTTCAATTGGTGTTTGGTACAAAAACTATTTTACTAGTTGAGTTCATGTTACCATCACTACATATAATGTGCGCAGGAGGGTTAGCTGATGAACAAGAACTGAAAGAAATGATTGATAAGTTGATGTAGTTATATGAAAGGTGATCACTTGCTAGATGGAGTCAGAAGAGAGAAAAAACAATAAAAAAGGCATGGCATGATCATCATATCAAGAAAAAAAAGTTTGAGGTTGGGCAGATGGTGCTGTTATATGATTCTAAGTATCTGTGCCATCCTGGGAAGTTGAAAGTCCATTGGTTGGAACTCTACATCATCTTGTACATTCTTGATTTAGGTGCTTACCAGTTACAAGAACTGGATGGGATGAGGTTACCAGGTCATTTTAATGGGAGTAGGCTGAAGCCCTACTATTAATTAGTCTTCTTGTTGTTTGTAATAAGGTAGTATTGCTAGTTAGCTTAGAATTTCCCTTTATGCTTTTATTTTCCTGTGTTTCCCTTTCTCGTTTCTTGTTCCTTTATTTTTGTTTTGTTTTGTGCCTTGTGCGACGGTAACCACATTATTTTTTCCAAGGTTGTGTATGTGTAGAGGACCACACATCTATTTTAGTGTGGGGTGGAGTAATGCAAATTATAATCCTACAATACAAGCTGACTGGCCTAGTAGAAGGAAGTGCGTAAGGTGGAGAAAGCATCATGAGGAAATGATGGATATTGGATTATGGTGTCAAAAAGGATGTAACAAAGACAACGTAAAAAGGATGAAGAGCACATGATTAACATGAGGTAGACGAGGTCAAAAATTAGGTAAAGGATAGAAGAATTTCCTTCAGCACTATAGATGCACGTGTAAGAGTCTTTAGCGGGATTGAATTTTTGTGTGCTAGAAGGTTCTGAAGTTTTTTACACAAGATTAGGCACGTGGGTAAAAGCACTTGGGGACGTGCTTTAAGGAAAAATCTGCATTTAATGTTAAGTATGGTGGTAGGTGGTATATCATTAAATGCTAGAGGGAAGTAAACATTATAAATACAAGATCGGGAAATTCATTTTTTACATTGCATTACGAAGTAAAATAAAATATTGTGAACTAGGACATCCAAAGAGAAATTTGTGCGAAGGAAGAAGAATCTGATAAATTTGCATGTGTGACTAGAGTAGATCTACGAACTAGAAGGAAGGAATACACGGGCATGAGGAAAGGTTTTGTGAAGAGTTCCATCTTGTGGAATGTTTTCCTAGTTGGGGTTTGGTAGGTAGGTCACTGAGAAAGAAGTATTCATTCCAGGAGTTGAAGCTTTGAAGTTGGATTTGGAGTGTAGAAAAGTAGCAGAGTAGAGTTAGAAGCCTGTAGTTAATCCCAATAAAAATATGGCACTAAAGAAACCAACCATTTCACCAAAGAAAACAAAAGGCAAGGGCAAGGGAAAGTAAACCGCTGCCATCGTAAGCACCGATGAAGAATGGTATGTGGAAATGCACTACCCAGAAGTGCTAGGAAAAGAGTGGGAGTCACACTTGAAAAAAATGGTCGTGAGTGATTATAACCATTGCACAAGAAAAAATGAGAAAGAAATGGTGCTAGAGTTGGTCCAACCAACTAACAAGAGGAAGTTAAACGTAATGCCCATTTAAAGCGACGAAGTAAAGGTCAAATTGGAGAAGGCTAGATTATTGCAACTATATGAGTTTCCTTACTTTGGAAAGCCTGAGCAACTTTACCAATGGTTTATGTCATGCGTGCATGAGGATCACTTTTATTTTTTTGGGCACAAGATGTGCATCACACCTCAATTGATATCCAAGTTCACAGACCTTAATTGTGAAGGAGATAACATATATGATGATCTGAGTGACAAAGAGGCTATTAAGGAGACTATAGCCAGGTATGACTACAAGAAGGGGTCATGATACTTTTACATCGTTGAGATTCTAGACCTAGTTATGAGGATGACCGTGCACTTGGTGACCAAGCTTAATGATCAAGAATGATGGACACAAGTGAATAAGGCATGGTTAAATGTATGCCAGAAGATATCTAAAGGAACAATCTATAACTTGTAATATTTCATCACGGATGAAGTCATAAGCAATGCACAGAAGGGAGAGAAGATAATATTCGGTAACATCCTCCTCACCATTGTATTTTCAGAGATTGGAGTGCCCGATGGTCCAAAAAAGTTTGTTTACGAGTATCCAGAAGAGGATCCCTCACCCACAAAAAGGTTTACAAAATAAACTTGTGAAACCATGATGGCCTTTCACAAGGCAAACTTTGAAAAAATGGTACAAGAGAATGCACGATGAATTCAGAGAAGAATGGAGGGTCCCAGAGTAGTTACCAATGCTCTTGGATGGAGAGGTATAGTTTGTAGTGTATGAACAATTCTGCATTGGAAAATTTACATTGACAGATGGAAATATGATTCCATGGTGCAAGCTACCCTTATCTTTCACCGCGCAATACTTGCAAGCCAAAGTCAATTAGTTCAAGGAGGCTAAGAGACTAAGGTTCGACCTTAATGAGGTAGATATAGACCACCATGAGCTGTGCCGGAAGATTTTCTACCCAAATAAGCACACGTACGTGGAGAGATATGTCTCCCAAAAAATACAAATGATGAACCCTTTAACACTGCTGATTGTAGGGAGGACTGCAGTAAGGGTGTATTTGCGTATAAGGTAAAAATTTGAAAAGAGAGCTTACTTGGAGAATGATTAATCCACTCCTGTAGACCCTACAAGAAGGAAGAAAGATGTGCCAAGGAAGAGAGAAAGATAAGAGGTGAAAGAGATGAAGGCACTAAGTGTTCAAACCACAAAAATGGTGAGCGTGCCAGAAGAAAGTGCTAAGCCTAGTACTTACGCATAGAGAAAGAAGTCTCCTGTCAAAGAAGAGACCCTAGAAGAAGAGGCACTAGATCACAAAGTACACCTCACCCATGAGGAATCACCAATGAAGAGATTGCCTATCAAGGAGAAATAAAAATAAGACATCTCCTGTACTAGAATCCCCAGTAAGAAGGAAACAAAAGGTTACAGATGAGGTAGAATCAAAAGAGATAGAGAGTCTAGATGCCTACATCAATGAAAAGGATGATGATGACGATCCTAAAGGAGAATAAGGCCATCCATTATATAAGTTGCATGATTCTGAGGAAGAAGGAGATGAGGAGTATAATGAAGAGGATGAGGAGAAGGATGACTAAGAAGAATCTACAACCCAAGTCAAGGGCTGGGCCGAGAAGTAAATACAAAGGATCAAAGGACCCCAAGCCTCATGAAGGAATAGGTAAAAGAGGCCACAAAGAGAGGAGTGGTGAGAAGTCATCAAGGACCTTAGTGGAACAAGAAGTAGAACATAGTGTGGATGCGGTGCTGAAGGAAGCTAAGGAGGGAAGCGTAGGAAAAAAATATGACAACATGGGAGGAGATCTTAGTTTGGCTGTAATATTTCCAAAATTTGCACACATAGGTAAGAAGAGAACTAAAGCAGCACAAGGCCAAGGAATGGGCTACATCGATGATCTGAAGAAGGTGTTGCATGTGCACACTTTTAGAGCAACAGTGACCAATGTAACAACTCTTGGCCATGGCTTCATTTGATGAGGAAGGTGCATACCCTCGGACGAGGAAAATGATATCACAGAAATTTGAGTCCCACATTGGTGAGCCTGAATTTGAAACAAGCCAAGGAGCATTGATGAAGGTGCTAGATAATAAAAGGGATAAAGCTCCTTGGCGAATGCTCGAACAATTATCAGATGAGAAAATATGCAACGCGCTCAACAAAGTTTCACTTGAGGTTAAAGCTAAACTCTTGGGAAGAAATGACAGGGTGAAGTTCCTAGAGGCAGAGCTATGGAGAAAAAGGAGGAGGAGCTCCTTGAGAAAAGAAAGGGACCTAAAGCAAGAGGATATAATCAACAGCTCAATTAAGGCATGAGTTAAAATATGAGAAGGTAAGGGTGTGTACGAGGCATAGAAGAAAATAGAAATTATCACGGATGCCATTGTCTTAAAGCATCTAGAATTATCATCGCCCATGCATAAAAATATGGATCAACCTTACAGTGCGTAGAGGACTTGACCTACATACTCACTATATAGAGGTAGCTACTTGCCTTAGAATCCATAGAAGAGGCGTTGACGCATGCCAAGAAAAAGAGAATAATATGAAGGTTGTAGAAATTATTGCTCAGTACAACAATATTCTCGGCTGATGTAAAAGCCGGAGCATGCAAGTTACTGAGGCTTCCTATGATAACTGCGTAGATATGGATAGAGTGGAAAGTATCTTGGTTACCACTGATGAAGCAGAACTCAAGGAGTTCCAAGAAAATAATAAGGGGAACAAGGCTGAGTGAGAAAAAATCCTATCCAAATTGGAAAATAAATCAGAGGCCATTGAGACCTTGCGGGGCTCTATCAAGAACTGGCTGAAATAATTGTACCCCCAAATCACTCAAAGGATGGATGCACTTAAGGATTTGGGAAAACATTCCAGAATCAATGTTGGGCCCTAGGATATTGGCTAATGATGAGAAGGCGGGTGGGAAAGTAGGGCCTAGTTGAAGAAGGGCGCGCACGTTGAGGGCGTGCAAGGAAGGATTCTAGCAGTATTTTGTAGAACACACAACATGCGCACATAAGGCTAAACAGGTTTTGGACTTAACCATATTCAACATCCTAGATAGAACATGAGAAAATCATGACCCTTGTGGATAAGGTGCCATCCTAGCGACTGTGACAACAAAATGGGAATATTTCAGGAATGCGATGGAAGGTTCCAAAAGACATCATTGCAAAGAGTGGAGAAATCATATTTGAGAGGGAATGCTACATTTGAGGACCACTTCGACACTTGGTAACCGATCTATAACTTCATAAAGGCATGGTGGTGGTTGTTGAGGTTCTAAACACAAGTGCCGAATAGAAGAAAAGCAAGTAGAGTGTGAAGGAGAGAAAAGAGAGGCAAAGCCCTGCAGAAAAAGAATGGAGGATTTTAAGGGTTAGGATTTATGAGAACTCTGTAAGTGATGACACATTTAAAGGGATGGGTATGCATTCATTTTTGTAATATGATGAACATAGTGTAGTTCTGATGCATGAATTAGCTTTGCATGGTTATATGAGGATATGTTATGACCTCAAGCGATGTAATGTGGATTACTAGATCTATTAATATAATATAAGGTTCTATTATGACTCATATATGTGTTCAAAAGTGTAATACTAATGAATTTCCTTTCTATATGAACTATTTCCATATGATGTTTGTTATTTGTCTTTTCTAGATGTAATGAGATGAAAACTTGTTCTAGGTTCTTAGAATGTTAGATGGTTATTTTCTATCCTTCTACATTTGATTATCTGTCATCAGATGGTGCATTCTCACAAAATGCACATAAAGGAGAGACTCGCACCCGCGCATGCCTCGGGTGAGTGCCCAACACCTGTTGGGTGATAGGATGATGTGCATGGGATTAGAATATTGGTCTAAGGGTATAAAATATGACTACAACCACCATGTCATCATCTTCTGAATCCACCTCTAAAACCTCCATTGTCATTGCTACGCCTTTTATTGTTGTTCCCATCTTGCTCCTACAAGCTACTTGCCCCGGTGGTCTGGTGTAACCCTATTTCACATGCCTTATAAATATGATCGATTAAAAGAAATTAAAGTGTTTCATGGGTATGCACATCAAAATTTTTACAATACATGGAGACATTCTTCTACATTACATACTGTAAAAGTGGAAAATTAAGGACATCATGATTCTTATGAAAAATAATATATGGTGTTAACAATGCTCACGCGTTCTTGCATGGATAACTATCCTTTGAAATTCCTTCTAATTCATACTCTACACACCATAATCCATTACATGTCTCACGTGCTGAATTGGAAGATAATTTCTCTAATTGAGTAGCCATTACTACAATTTGGGCTTCAAGGAATGGAATTACCCCTATGTAAATAATTCCAATTGATTATATGCGCAACGCTACTTCCAATACTTTACATGGATCAAAAAATGTATTGTGCCCTCTAGAATGTTGTTAACAAACCTCCTACAAACCACTGTGTATGATGGATATCATAGGAAATATTAGATAATAAGGTCTTGAATCATGCATCATATTTTATGACACTCTTAGAAAGACCTTTCTTGATGTCCTTTAGCATGTTAATAATTTTTTTTTCAAATTTAGGTATGTGAAACTCAACCAAGAAGGAGGCATGTAATGCATCATGGTCAACTTCTTATTTATGTGGATCATATTTCCTATACCAACTGTGTGCGTGGATTTTAAGTGTTGTTGCAAATTTAAGGTCCTTCCAAGTATCAGGCCTCAAAATATTAGCTAAGTATTAAAGGGCACGTGCATGCAAAGGACCAATAAAGGAGAAGGGCGTGCGGGGAAAAGCATGCAGAACAGGGGTTTTAGAAGGTTTTAGTAGAAACCACAGCACACGCGCAAGTTAGAACAAAGGATATTAATACTTAGACATATTTGGCTATCCAAGAAGCACTTGAGGAAAAATGTGACCCAACTAGGCATGCTGAGTGGATAAGGTGTCAACTTGGTAACCTAGTGGTCAAGGAAATAATATTCCATGCATAGAACATTCCTGAAATACATCATTACAGAAAGTGGAGAGCTTCGATCAGAAGAAGCATGCTTCGTTGGAGGACCAAATGGACACTTGATAAGTAATCTGATCCTAGAGGAAGGCATGGTGATGGGATCTAAACCTATTTATAAAGATTCTCTAGAGTGAAGAAGACACACCTGAATGAAGAGAGGTCAATGAGGAAAAGCTTCAGGATCATCACAAAGAGAATGAAAGGTGAAGCCCTTTAGAAAAGAGTAGGAGGTTCTAAGGGCTGATTTACCATTAGAGGGTTGTAGGAATGATATCATATTTAGAGGAATTGGTCTGTGAAAATTTATGTAATATGGGAAGCATATCTAGGGTCTCTGATACATGAGTCATTTCTATCTTGATACGTTTGGTCTGTTATGACCCTTTTGAATGTAATGTGGTTACTAAAACTATGAGAAATATAAATATATGTTCTTAATATATTTTTCATGGGTGTAAACCCTAGTATCTTTTCTTTATGTCATGACTCAAATCATCTCTCTGTATGATGTTTCTCTTATCTAAATCGGTATATTGGTATAATAACTCATCCTATGAATTTAGAATGTATGCGTGATCATTTAATTTTATGAATTTTATCTATTATCAATGACATCATCTTCTCACAATGATCACATAAAGGAAGGGCTCAGTGCCAGTGCATGCCTTGGTTGAGCGCCCAACACCCGGTGGGTGATAGGCCGGTGCACAGTGGGATTAGATTGTTGTTCTAAGGGCACATAAAAATGAATACATATTTATTCTATTTTCAAGACCTCTTTTCAAAGCTATTGTGAGAATGATACGTGAAGATAGAGAACTTTACCTTGGAAAATGTTGAAGCATGGTTTAAAAGCATAGAGGATGAGTTTTCTCAAATATTTAGTACCAGAACTAATTTTGATGCACACAAATGGGTAGAAGAACACCGATATCATGAGCTATATGAGACCTTATTTTGCTATTTTCCAGTAGAATTATATGAATGGATCTCAGGAGATGATCAAGCTAGTACTATAGATCATGTGTGTGGACCCAAGATGATTACACGAAACTAAGGGATGCAGATCTAGCTTGGACACGTGTTGTTGATCACTGGTGGAAAAGAGTGTTGATTAGTCATACCATGGAATACTCCATTTATATGTATTCTTGTCCAAATGTTGATGAATTTTAGTTCCTAAGGAAACCTAGAGTATCATTTTTACAAGCTATCCCATTGTATATGAAGATCTTGATCATTAAGCTGAGTTTGGAGGCATTCCCTATGGACGGCTAAGCTTTTCTAAGAACTAGGTGAGGGAGCTAGGGGGAGGAAGATGAAAGACCTTGTGATGGAAAAGGAGAGAAAAGAAAGATGAATCAAGTATAGTGAATCATGTGAAAGGGAGTTTTCTAGAAAACATGAGGTCACGGGAGTGATGGATCTATGGAGGAAGACGTTGCAGGAAGGAATTGAGGTTCACACAAAGGATGTGGAACATGAGTAGTTCTATACTTCCCCATATTGGAAAGTGCAGGAGGGAAACCCCTTTAGATTCTGATGAGATTTCATCACATGGAGAAAGGAGAGCTGTCAACATGCATTTAAACCCACTTGGTGACCAACCCCTGGTGCATAGTTTTCCAAATCAAGAGACAAGTATTTCTAACATAATTGGTAACATTGGAAGTGACCAATCTACACCTAGGAGGTATAACTTCTCATTTAGGACATTTATGGCCGTGCAAACAATTCCCTTGTTTGGAGGTATTTTTGGGCAAAGTGCAAGTACACAAAGTTTGGGTATCGTGTCTTAGAGTGGCGCATGATAAACATATGGTAGAAGAGCAATATCAGAAACCATTGGCACATAGTTCATTGGAACATTAGGAATACTAGACGCAACCACTTCAGGCCTATTACTAGCTACAGGAGGAGGATCTGGTGGAGTGTGAGCTAGAGGACCTGGTGGACTTGGAGGATTTGGAGGGTCAGGAGGTATAGGACCTAGTGGATCGAGTGGATCTGGTGGTGGAGGAATGTTGGTCAGTCAAAATTTGGCACTTAGCAAAGGACATATAAAAGATTCCCGCAAGAGAGAAGAGCACATTCAAAGGCATGAGACTATCAGAGATGATCATGCGTAAAGAATAGAAATAGGGTCAGGACTTAGCCATTTTCATGGTGAGGATCTATTTTTAGAGGTAGCATGAGGAGCACAAAAACCAGACAAAGAATTACACGACACACATTGGCTATTTTTTTAGGATCAGCTATGAAGCGTTTTGCATAGATACAGGATGAGAATAGATTTACTACTCTCAGTTAACCAAAACCAATCTATTGTTAGCACGCTTGCATGTGTGGCTATTTTTGTAATGGTGTTTGACTAATAATATCATGTGACCTATTTTGGGATTAGATAAGCGGTGAAGGGAAAGTCCTCACCCTTATAAATATGTATTGAACTATGTAGCATAGGGAGAGAGTGTGAGAATTGTGTTATAGTGAGATTATGTGGCCAAATCTGACACGCACATGAGCGTATAATACTGTTATTATAAGGAAGCTTTTGTGTATACTGAATTTAATATAATGAATATTATGGACTCAATCAAAGTGTTATCAAGATTATACTTTAGTGTTGCATGTTTGATTTCATCATGGTTATCTTTTAAGTCAATTATTCTTTAGATCTAGATATGAACATGCACTGTAGAATGATATATTAGGAATAGATATGAATGCTTTAAGTATTCATCATGCTAACATCCTAGAACAATAACTCTAAAGAGGGGCCTGGTACCTTTGCGTGCCTTAGGTGAGCACTTAGTCTAGGCTTAGTGATGTGTCAGTGCGCCTAGGATTATATTGGTGAATTCTGGGCTGCATCATTGGTTCCGTTGCTAGGATCTATTTCTTAGTTGTTTTCATGATGGTTTGCGATGAAAACATATCGGTTGACCTTAGCAAGTATTGAGGAGTGGATACATGATCTGAAAGAAGAATACGCATTTTGGTTCAACACTGGATCTGAGATTAACGTACACGTGTGGGTGGAATAGAATTTGTATGACAATTTATATGAGATATTTTTTATATCTTTCCAGTTGAATTTTACGAGTGGCTGATTACTTATGCATCTAAGCGGAATTGGAGGTATCACGCACTTGTCTAGACGTAGGAAGAATTTCAAGCCCTTTATGATGCTGATCTGATTTCGACTCACATTGTGGATACGTGGTTCCATGGTGTTTTGCACTGTTATATCTTGGAGTACTCAATTTCCACTTATTCATGCCCAAAGTTAGCTAGATCCCAATTTTTACTATATCCAATGGGAACTTACCTGCAAGGCATTCCACTGGAGATCAAGATCCTAATGGTAAATTTGAATTTAGAGGGTAAACCGATGGTTAACTAAACCCCACCATGCGTGGGGCTAGTATCAGGTTTGGTGAAAGATGGAAGACCTAGCGGTAGAAAGGCAGAGAGAGGAAAGGTGACTTAAGTACAATGAGGCGTGTGAGAGGAAGATAGAGAAGCAGTAGGAGATTACAAAGAAAATGGCATTGTGGAGAAAGATAGTTCTAGGAGTGGAAGTTCATGCCGAATACATGGAACCCGAGCCTTAGGAACTCCCCCATTTGGGAAAAAATGATAGGTAACCCTCCTTGGTCTCATGTAGAAGCGTGCCAGTAGAGATGACCTGGGCCATGGGCGCACATTTGAATCCACCTGGAAACCTTGCCCTTGTGCTTGGTTTTTTAGCATCTAGTACACCACACAGGCAACAAGATAATTCAAATAGTGGGAGAGTAGGAGTGAGTCTTATAACAGGCACAATGATGGCAGCATAAACAACTTTGTTGTTATATGGGAGTACCTTTTCGGGTGTATCATCTACACAAAATTTAGGCTCATAGGTTTTTAGATTATCTTTAGAGAGTAGTAATTTGTCATAGAATATCAAAGTATAGTTCAGTTCTACTATTTGGACACAGTGAAGCACATCTTCTGGTTCGACCCCAGCTACAGGTTTGGGATCAAGAGGCATAGGTAGCTCTATTTTCGGTGGGTCTGGTGATTCTAGAGGTTGAGGAAACATAGGAGGTTCTAGATCAAGTGGACAAGGTCTGCAATAACCCTAGAATATTTACCTGGAGATGTCTCTTCATCTTCCAAAGTATATGGGCATATAAGACACTGCTAAACACATGCATATGTGTGAAATACTATGGTGCATAAAATGGATCACAAATTCTGAGCATATGGCAAGCCAAATTGCTACTACATTATAAGGGCATGCACACAACTGGTATAGAAAGTTTGACCTTGATCAGGCTTGGGTAGATTATACAGCTTTAAAAGATGCATTCCTTAAAGAATTTCACATCTTTGAGTTTGAGAAGAAGAGTATAAGTGCACTCAAGGATATTAGGCAAGGCACTACTAAAAGTGTCAGAGAGTATGATGCCCATTTTGAATAAGATTTCTTATGACATACACATAACCCAACATGTACCATGGTTCATTAGGGGCTTGATTACCCCTTTCAAAAGGGTATTATCACATAAGACATACACTGATCTGCATGAATCACTTGAAGCAGCCTTACACACTGAGGCCATTGGAAGCATAGACACTGTGGTGAGCCCATTTTTAGAAGCATAGATCACAGTTATGGAAAGGCAGTTGGAGAAACTATTGGAAAAGTCAACACATGAGATGTGCATAGGGATTTGGTACACAGATTGTGAAGTAGAAGGTCACACAAAGGATAGTTTTCCTCACAGATCAATGCGCTCATTGCTATTGGATTGTGAGATATGTCATTTAAACCATGATGCTAGTCACTTCCCCTTACTAGAATGTGTGATAAGAAAGAACGTTTCAAGCTACTATAAAATGTATAGGTCCATGACTCATGACATGGAAGACTGCTAGCTGATTGGTCAGATCAATGATGCTATAGATATTGGTGTATAACAAAAAGGAGTCTCAGATAACTCTAAAGGTAATAATGAGCATCAAGACTGGGATCAAAATCAAGCATGCTATGATCGGAATGAAGGGCATTTTGAAGGTGGATGTGGCAGAGGTCGAGGATACCGTGGGGGATTTGGAGGATGAGGTCATGGTGGTAGAATAAGTGAGTTTCCTCATGGAACATGTTATACTTGTGGATATCCTGACCACTACAGGAGTGAATGTCCCCAGAATATTACATGTTCTTTCTGTGGAAAGAGTCATAGCTATGAGGAGTGAGTGGAATTATACGAGCATCTTAGCAAGTAGCATAAACAAGAAAAAAAAGGCATAGGGATGGTTAGGATAGAGTGTGCTATGGAAAATGATTGGATGCCTAAGTTGGAAGTACAATTTGAGGCATTGCAAGTAAAGATCACAATCCACGCCAAGGCGGCACGTGCCAAAGAAGCATTCCAGTAGAAGCCTACCATCACTAAGGAGGAGGTTCTTCATATATGGTACCCCAACCCTGCCCATCAGAAGGAGGTTTATCAGGAAACCATGGAGGTACTCAGGAAACTTCAGGGTGAAATATAGTATTTGAAGGAGTAATCATTGAAGATAGAGAAAAATAAAGCATTAGAGACGGTCCAGATTGATGTAGATGACTTGGGAGAAGTGTGAAAATTGTTGCACTAGGAGAATATCATTCCACTATTAGGGAAATGGTTAAAAGGAAACACTTCGTGTGTAAGTGTTCAGACTAAACGAAAGATCTTGCATGTAAATATTCCCCCTTATAGCGTAGATTATGACAAGGAAATAAATTTGAATGCTGTTATGGATAGGTGGTTATTGAGTAGTATATTTATTGATACAGGTGTGAAAGTCAATGTTCTTACTTTGGATGCATGAGTACAAATGGGAAGACCCCCATTGTAGCCATCCTCTAATGTATTGTTTATGGCTAATCAGACTAAGGCCACTCCCATCAAAGTTTTGAAAGATGCATCCATTACCATACAAGGAGCCAAGTTCACTGGAGATTTTGAGGTTTTAGTGCTGACATATTCAGATAGTTTCCCATATCTATTGAGTCGTCCTTGGTGATATGCAAATAATGTTGATCTTCGGTTCAAAAAGGGTTATATAAATTTTAAAAATAAGGAGGAAAGAGTTATTATCCCTTTAACAGATGGAAAATTTGTGCCCTATGTTGAGCCCTTGAGTGAAGAAGACTTGAATAAGATTTATGTGTGCACCATCTGGGATCCAGAAGTGCTTGAGCCATCTAAAGAAGGAATAATTTAGTGGGAGGATGCCTAGTCTATTAGCAATACTACAAGTGTTGCTTGTGATAATTGGGCTCATAACACTTACGAGTTAATAGGGCGTGAAGTCAAGAGCATATTTCCTAAAGGGAGGAAACCACGTTATGTCAGGAGGATAGGTAACAAATCGATACCTTGTTACACCGGAGAAGGAGATCCTATGGTATTCCTGCGCGCCATGGAGGAACAATGGATAGACCTATTGGAAAGAAGAAATATGATAGCCTATACACTAGGGGGGACAAAAACATGCTCGTGGGTGGCCCACAAGGATATTATTGTAGGATTGAATGAAATTAGGATTTCTCTTCCTACTAGGTTCTTCAGGAGTAATGCACCTAATCAAATCTTCACTTATCATGGTAATCAACCTGTTCAGAACTAGGTTTAGAAGTGTGAGAGACTCTGGAAAGAGGGACATGAAGTTTTACCACCTTCACTATGGGTGCACAAGTTTTATTCCACTTTACAAGGGTGCATGCATGTTTGGTATGTATATGTAGAAATCCATAGATAGACTGGAAATTAGCAAGATTTAATTACAAGAATGGCCCAAATGTTTGAATTCTTCTCTATTAAACCTCCAGTGAAAGAAGCATTAAGATTCATAAAGCGCTTAACTATGGGAGATAGTGCTAAGGTAGAAGAACTCCTTTAGGAGTTATTGGATGAAGGAAACTCAAGAGCACGTCTTGTTGAAGAGAAAGAGGCCGATGCCACACTACTTCAACGCACCTACCTTGAAAAAGAAAAGGGAAAAATGGTCTACTTAGTGGATGATGAAGAAGTAGAAAATATGGATGTAAACCATTCAATAGGTAGGCATGAGGTGTTGGAAAGTACAGATAAGACTACACATGCCTATCATGAACCTATGAAGACAAGGAAGGTGAATATTGGATCAAATGATGAGCGTAAGGAAGCCATAAATGGAGACTATTTGTCAAACTATGAAGTGACATAAATCCTAGAGTTACTGAGGGATTATCAAGACTTATTCCCAAGGGGGTACCATGAACTTAAAGGCATGCATGAATCATTAGGGGAGATGAAGATAAAACTTAAAGAGGGTGCACGCCCAGTTAGAAAGAGAACCTACAGGATGAACCCCAACTTGTGTGAAAAGGTAAAATAAGAGATTGACAAAATTTTGGAGTCTAGGATTATCAAGCCCCTTGATGAGTCAGAATGGGTTAGTCTAATGGTGATCAATATCAAGGACACATGGAATCAGATCTGTCTGGACTACATGGAGTTAAATGCTACATGTGTGACTGATCCTTTTCCTATGCCATTCACTGAGGAAATACTAGAGGGCGTTGCAGGGTGCAAAATCTATTCATTTACGGATGGGTTCTTTGGGTATCATCAGATTCGTATTGTCAAGGAGGATCAGGAAAAGACTACTTTTACTACTGAATGAGGTAGTTTTGCATATAGTGTAATGCCTTTTGGTCTGAAAAATATGCCTATTGTATTTTCGTGCATAGTTGTTCAAGAATTCAAATAATTTATTCACAAATTCTTATAGGTTTATTTGGATGATTGGATGGTGTATGGGTTAGGTAAGGATCATTGTGACAATATGCATTTAATGTTTGAAATATATAGACATTTAAGTATTTCTTTGAACATCAAGAAGTGCATATTTGCTACACAATTCAAAATATTGTTAGGACATATAATATTCAAGGAAGGTTTGTTGGTTGATCCATCCAAGGTTACAATTATTATAGGCCTGAGAAAGCCTACTAATCAAAGTGAGGTGCATGGATTTTTGGGTCATATAGGATATTATAGAAATTTTATAAAAGGATATGCAAAATTTTCCACCCCGTTGGAGGATTTACTGAAAGGGAAAGGTACGTTCTACTGGGGAGAGCCGTAATAACGCACATGTGATACATTGAAGGAGAAAATTACTACCATGCCTATTCTGTGTTTTCCTTCATGGGACTAACCATTTCATGTACATGTGGATGCCTTTGGCACAACCATTGGCACGGTGTTGGCTCAACTTGGAGAAGATGTTATAGATCATCCTATCTACTTTGCTAGTAGAAAGCTAACTCATGTAGAACAAAATTACACAACTACAGAGTGTGAATATTTTTTAATGATCTATGCACTACATAGATTACGAAAGTACCTACTAGCTACATCGTTCATCTTTTATATAGGTCACATTACATTGAAGTATTTGGTAAAGAATCCCATTCTAAAAGGGTGCATATGTAAATGGGTGCTTTTATTTCAATAATTTGATTTCATAGTTTTGGTAAAACAAGGGAAAAGTAATTTTGGACCAAACCATTTATCTAGAATACAATTAGGATAAGAAGCACATGCAATTGAAGATACCATGCCAAATGCATAACTATACAGTTGCAATGGGTGCCACCATAACTAGAGGAAATTGTTGTCTTTATCTGAATAGGTATGACACCAGAAGGAATTAAATCCTTGGAGAAGAAATAACTTTCTATACATATAGCCCCCTACATGTTGATCAGTGGTGACCTGTACAAGTTATGTCGGGATGAGGTATTACGCAGTTGTGTACTGAAACATGAGTGAACATATATTATGGAAGAAGCTCATGGTGGTATTGTAAGTGGCCAACATGTAAGTGATGCCACTACATGCAATATTATACTTGCTAGATTATGGTGGGAGACCCTATATGAAGATTGCAAGGAATTTTGTAAGGCTTGTGATAATTGTTAATGTCTTAGGAAACCAGGCCAACGAGATGAAATTCCTCTAAGACATATTACTAGTGCATAACCGTATGAGAAATGGGATATAGATTTTGTGGGTCCTATTTCACCAGCTACACGAAGAACTGGATCATGCTACATTATAATTTGCATAGATTATCTGACAAGGTGTGTAGAAGTAGCACTTACAAAGTATTGTACAGTGGCTACAATAGCCAGGTTTCTATGGGACAATATTATTACGAGGTATGGATGTCCTTTAAGTTTGACCAGTGATAGAGTCACACATTTTCTTAATGAGACAATCAGAATCTTATTAGATGAATTCATGATTGCACATCATAAGACTACACCCTATCATCCTCAGGAAAATGGAACTACTGAGGCTTTTAACAAAATTTTGAGCCAGACATTGACAAAAAACTGTGATGTTGGAAGGAAGGATTGAGATTATAAAGTATCTAAAGTACTTTGGGCATATCGAACAACATATAAAAGGTTGAACAAATCCACACTATTTCAGTTAGTGTTTGGCACATAAGTAGTTATTCCTATGGAAGTTATGTTACCTTCTTTGCATATTACGCATGTGGGAGGTCTAACTGATGAGAAATCATTGGAAGAATAGATTGGGAGGTTAATTAAGCTGGATGAGTGATGAGCCATAGAATGTTGGAGTCAAAAACAAGAGAAGGCTAGGCAGAAAGCATGTCATGACAGGAACATTAGGGATAAAAAGCTTAAGATAGGACAACTGGTGCTCCTTTACGCTTCTAAATTTTTACATCATCCAGGTAAACTCACGATACATTGGTTGGGGTCGTATGTTATCACTCACATACTCGAATCATGTGCTTTTCAATTAGAGGAAATTGATGGAATATAGTTACCAGGTTACTGTCAATGGGAGTAGGTTGAAGCCCTACTATAACTAAGTCTTCTTGGTGTTTGTAATAAGGCATTGTTTCCATTTAAATTAGGTTTTCAATTCTACATTTCCTTAATGTGTTTATTTCTTTATCACTATGCTTTGTTCATTTTTGTTGGTGTGTGTGTGTAATAAGCATGCGTTTATGCACCAGAATCTAATTACTATTTGAAGAATTTTTATGCACGAGAGGACTACACATACCCTTAATGTGGGGTAGGTTGTTTATATCTAGGGACATGACTGATAGAAATAAGTAGACATGAAAGGAACTATCTACAGGTGTTATTCAAGGTTGGAAAATTGAAAATTGAGAAAAAAGAGATTTCTCCTAGACACAAGGACCATAAATAGAGAGGAATGAAGAAACAAGTATAACATGAGGTAAGTCAGAGGCCATGAAGACTACAAGTGGAAGGTGTAGTGACAAGGTACTCAGGTGGATGGAAGTGCATTGAAGAGAAGTTTGTAGCCTAAAGGTAAAGGAGGGCAAGCTGAGAAGGTTATAGCTTGGGCGTAAATATGTACCACATGGAAAGAATGAAGATGATTCAATTAATGAGAGGAATGTTGGTAGGTGGAGGAACAATAAATGTACTAAAATTTTGAAATTCTATATAGGGATGGGAGGCGATTTCATTTTTACCATTGAAATTGAGAGAATTTGAAAAGGGCTGAGTACGTAAATGAACTGAGAAATCATGTTGAGGTATAAAGAGTGTGAAACCACACGTGGAAAGAAGGGTTGTGCACTAGGAGAAGCGTGTGTTCCCATAGGTGAATGGTTTGAGCGAAGAAGACACATTACACATGAGCTAGGGAAAGATGATTTCCACTAGGGCACAAAGATTTAAACTATGGTTTTGACCTATGCTCAGATTACAGAGGGAAGAAAAGAGATATTTTTCTAGATGGCACCAAAGAAAGAACCTGCAACAAGAGAAAATGGAAGAAGAAGGTTGAAGTGGAAGAAGAAATTGCTCTCGAGAGTAATTTCTCAGAAACGTAGTATCCAGAGGGTGTGATTATGGGACAAGAATGGGATTCCCATGTCCATTAATACAAAGTCAACGATTACAACCATTAGACATAATATAATAAGAAGGATTTCAATGTGTTCCTGAGCACAAAAATGAACAAGCACACAACATAAGATATGTAAGTGTACAATGACTGCTGGTGAAAAGTTATTGAAGGAAAAATGGAGTCTACCAGTTGTATGAACTTCCATACTTTGGTATGTATGAACCTTTATATCAGTGGTTTGATGAGCAGAGTCCATAAGGACTTCTTCTACTTTGCAAGATGGAGAGTTAGAATCACAGCTGCTTTGATTTCAATTATCACAAGATTAAGGGCATCAAGAGTGGATATGGATAGTGATTTGATTGATAAGGCCACAATCTTGGAGACAAGAAAGGAGATGGGGTATACTAAAGGTCTGAGTGACATGGAAATTGAAAAATTGAAGAAGTACTCTAGTAGTGTCAGGCAGCTACACATCTTATAACAATGATGAATGACACAAGGAAGATGGTCGCAGGTGAACACAATGTGGCTACATGTCACAAAGAAGATGTCTCATGGAGTGGTCTACAATATTGACTAACCACATAGCAAAGACAATCATTGAAGAAGCAAAGTACATGTGATACAATAATTTTTTTCTTTGTGTTATTATCTTTAGTACTTATGGAGATTGTGAGTGCCTGATGGGACTAAAGGAGAAGATTTGGGAGTACCCCAAAGAACACAAGCTCACCTGTGGAAATATTTGGAAAAACATTGTGTGATAGATCAATGAGTGCAGGCCATTTAAGATAGAGGGTAGGAGATGTGGTATGCTAGACTCCACGTGCACATGTTTGAATAAGAGTGGTGTATACCCAAGGAGTTGCCTTCGGTGGTGGGTAAGGTAGTATAGTTTACAGTATATAACCATTTTTACATCGGATGATTTGTGATGAAGGATGAAGCTTGAAGCCCATGGTGCAAACTTCCATATGCCTTCATAAGCAAGATATTTCCATAGGCATCAAGTTCACTAGTTTTCACATGTGCAGCACCTAACCTTCAATGGATACAAGGTAGATTGCGACTATTAGACTCTGAGAAAGAAATATTTATATCCATGGAAAAATGTCTACTATTGAAAGGCTAATTTCATATATTATAAGCATGACAACCTATAAGCTTGGTATTGGGGACACCAGAGTAATGCTTGTGTACTTACAACTTCAAAAACAAGCTGGAGAACACCAAGTATGTGGAGAATGATTTCACACTACCCAAGGACCGCCAAAAGGTAAGAATACAATGGAAAATGTTCTAGTTCCCAAGCCCACAAAAACAATTCAAGTAGATGATGAAGAAGAAGAGCATGAGGATAGTAGTGGTTTGGACCATAGAGGCATAAGAAAATCTCCAAATAAGAAAAAAATTGAGCACACGAATACGCCACCTTAGCCATAAGATAAGGAGATGATGAGGACTTAGATGCAGTCCAAGGAGAGTGTTCGTTTTAAAAGAGTATTTAGGAGAACAAGGACCCTAGGTGCTACTCCACAATCAATGCATAGATCACCTTGAATCTCTAAATAGAAGGAGAGAACTGAGAAAAGAAGAAGGAAATTGAAGCTGAATGAGGAAGTAGAAGAGTCTGAGGAAAGTGCACCCAATTCCCCTACACCTCCATAGAAAAAGGAAAAACCAGGAGATGAAGATATGAAGGATGGAGAGGAAGGAGGAAAGGAGGAAAATGAGACATCAACCGAGACTACTCAGGACACATCAACACAAGTTCCAAATCTTGAACCCTAAGTTCTTAAGTATCCTATATCAAAAAGAAAAAGTGGAGAATATCTTCCACCAGTCATGGGCTACGCTGAGGAAATAGGTAAAATTTTCTATGCCCACTTCCATAGCACAATGACACAAAAGGAGTTATATGGCTCAAAGTTGATGGATGAGGATATGGAAACCATACACACAGGGAAGCAACTGTCATGGTCAATGCACACACACATGGATGAACCAAATTTTGATGTATGTGAAGAGTCATGTGTTTTAAGGAGGTTGAAGAAGACACCTCAGGATAGACACATAACTATAAAGCCTATTGTTATGTTAGATGAACAAGTGAGTAATTATTTGGTGAAAGTCTCGATAGAAGTGACGTGATGGAATATGGATAAAGATGCAACAATTAGGGTGCTGAGGGAGGAGATCAAGACTGAGGATGAGGAAATAACATGCCTAAAGTAGGAAAAAGACTTAGCATAGAAGAAGAATGTTGTTTTTATCAACATGACAGAGGAGATTGGGGACAATGTCATGAAGGCTAGGCCACACTTAGAGCCAAATGTGCCTAAGATGTTTCCTTTGGCAATACATTATGTAAATACATTGGTGGACTTAGTGCTTGAAGATGAACCTATCTGCACATTCCAGTGCCAAAGGACCCAACACAGGAAGCAGAGTGAGAAAAGGATACAGTGATGCAGAAGATTGTATCATATGAGGGGTTACTTCAAAGCTTGCAGGAGGAACTAAAGAAGGAAGATCAAGTGTTGAACATTTATACAGTGTCATAAAGTTGTTGTAAGGACCAAAACCATTTTGGAAGACCTTAAAAATGAAGTCTTGAAGGCCTTGAATGATGATACATTAGGCCATGCAAAAAAATTAACACTTGTTAAGCAGAAGCGAAAATCCCTTGCAACAGCTGAAGAACCAAATAAGGAAAGGGTGGATGAGCTTGGAAAAATCATCACGTAAAAGATGGACTTACTAGAAGGGATAATGATTTCCATGTCCAACATTGTGTTCATATTACAGAATGAGAAAGGAGAGATTGCAAAGGATGAGTTAGAATCAATTGCATAGTGGATATTCCAAAGAAGGCATAGAGCCACGTGCTCAATGATTGGCAAGAATCTAGAGGTGAAAATAAAAGAAAAATATCCAGATTTAATTATTCAGGTTGACATAGAAGATATTGCAAGGGTAAATATATTATTTCATTCATCAAAATTATTTCTATTCTTTATTCACATTCATTGATTCAATTTGGAGACAATAATTAGTCGGGGTGGAAATATAACTAGTGTGGGGTAATGTTGGTGAAGTAAAAATCTAACACTTAGTGAAGGGACATATAGAAGGTTCACATGCAAGATAGTAGAGCACATTCAAAGGTGACGAGAGTATCAGAAAGGATTGCACGCATGAAGAATAGAAATAAATTCTGGGAGTTAGCCATTTTTACGTTGAGGATTCATTTTTGGAGGTACCATGTGCAGAGCAAAAAAACCAGTCAAAGACTTGCACGAAATCACATTATCTATTTTTGGAGGATCAAATATGAAGAATTTTACATGGATAAAGGATGAGAATAGATATAATACTATCAGTTAACCAAAAGTAGCCTATTGTTAGTGCACTTGCATGTGTGGCTATTTTTGTAACAACACGTATGGCTAATAATAACATGCGACCTATTTTGGGATTAGATAAGTGATAAAGGTGAAAGTTCCCAACCCTTATAAATATATAGTGAATAAGTGCAGCATAGATAGAGAGGGTGAGAACTATGTTATAATGAGATTATGCTGCCAAATATGATACATGCGCATGAGTGTATACTACTGTTATTGTAAGGAAGCTTCTTTGTATTATTGAATTTAATATAATGGATATTATGGACTGAATCAAAATGTTATAATGATTATAGTTCAATGTTGTATGTTTTATTTCATCATGGTTATCTTTTAAGTCAGTTATTCTCTAGATCTAGATCTAAACATGCACTATAGAATGATATATTAGGAATAGATCTAAATGCTTTAAGTATTCATCATGCTAACATCCTGTAAAAAAAACCCTAAAGAGGGGCCTGGTACATTTGCGCACTTCTGGTGAGCACTCATTCTAGGTTGAGTGATGTGCTAGCATGCTTGGGATTATATTGGTGAATTCTAGGCTCCATCAAGGAAACACTGGAGGGAATCAAGGTTTTGGATCAGGAGGACAAGGACCTCAGCCACCTCCACAAGTATTTTTTGAGATGTACTTACATATACTAGATTACAAGGGTTTTTAGGATGCTGCAGATCATGTGCACAAATGTGAGTTTCTATGGCGTGTGAAGGGGATCACTACCCCAGAGTGAAAGGAAAGTTAGTTTGCAATGACGTTGCAGGGGTGCATGCATTGTTGGTACCGCAAGTATGACCCCCATTAGATGGTGGCAGATTACACCGAGTTGTGGAATTCCTTCTTAGGTAAATTCCATATCCTTGAGTTTGAGAAGAAGAGCATTAGCACTTTGAAAGAAATACAACAGGGAATGTCAGAGAGTGTACGGGAATATGAAGCACGTTTTAAGACTCTCCTATTAAAGCTATCCTATGATAATCACCCCTCTCAGCATGCTCAGTGGTTTTTTAGAGGATTGATAACACCATTTAGGAGAGTGCTTTCACACAAGAAATTCATAGACCCGCGTGAGGCCTTGGAGGCTACCCTACGCGCTGAGGCTATTGGAAGTGTAGATACCAGTGTTAGCCCTTTCTTTGAGGCTTATATTTTTGCAATGGTCAAGCATATAGAAAAAATATCTACAAACTCAATGCATGAGACTTGTAGTGGTATCTGGTTCATAGAATGTGAGATAGAAGGGCACAAAAAGGATAGTTATCCTTGAAGGTCGGTACGTGCCATGATGGTGGACTATGAGATTTTCCATGGGGATTGTTGGTATCCAAATTGATCACTCCTTTGAAACCAAACAACATCACAAGTTGATCAGAATGCTTAGAGACAAACAAATCATAATAGGAGTCGTTTTGTATCCAGGAATGGATTTTAGATGAATCTTTATTACTCTGGTTTGGAAAGGATTAGATAGCACCGTGTTAAGGGTTTGCCCTACCCTCACTAGTTTAGGTCGTGCCTTCAACCAGGGTGAGAGGACCCATTTTGTAACCTATGCTGGTGAAAAATATCAATGGATTAACAATATTTGAATCTCCCTTTGCAATATTTGAAGGATACCTTGAGAAAACATGCTCAATGCAACATAACCTAACTCTCATGAGTTATCACCTTAGGGAATGAAGATGTTTTCTAGACAAAGTCTAGGTTACTAAAGACAACGATAAAAACTTATTGCATCTGCATATTTTGGTAAAGGATAGGAAAATTCAATGAACTTCTTTAGTATTTGTGGATATATAGTACAAGTAGGGATGGTTCATGTATGATTTATCACTGAATGTATAATTTGTAGTTGTGAAGTTAAGCAAGATAAAGTTGATTATACCAAATTCTTGAGAACTTTTAACAAATTTTAGAAAATCTACAAAGAAAAATGACAAAAGGCTTCAAATAGTCAGAATGAACCTTCAACTAGAGGATGTGCACCTATGAAATCCCAAAGACACACAGTTTCACACATTCTTCAAGGATTCAATAGAAAATCTCATGTTAAAGACTTAATTAAACATCAGAAGTCCCTGATTTATCATGTCTAAGACACACTCATATACTTACAAACAATATGTATCATCATAATGAAAGTAAAGTGAATTTAAATCATTTATTGCATCATGAAATTAAAACTCTCTTCATAATGTAATTGAAAATTCCACAATATCATCAAGAGGATAAGATCTTGTGTGATTTCAAAGGAACTCCTAACATAATATTGCAATAGGAACACAGATAACTATTTCAAGATATCACAAAATGAAAGCAGACACAACTAGGTTCATGATTAACACAATTTACTCAAGGTTCTTCAAATTGATTAGCAAGGGAAAGTTTATTTACTATCTCAAATATTATCAATGGTTGGACACTTGCAACCATCTTGACATGATCAATTTCAAAGATACACAGGAAATAACTGGTTTCTCAGATAAGTTCCTCAAGAAATTGGCTTCTCTCAACTTTCTCTCCTTCTTTTTTCTTTGAATAATTCTCAGAAAAATTAACCCCCCTTTGGCATGATTATCCTTTTTCATTTTATATCACCCTCTTCACTTGTTAACCTTCAAAATTTTTCCCCCCAAAAGCATGAATATTTCCTTTTACAAAACTTGTTCTATAACATGACATTTAAGTTTTTTTCTTTTGAAACTGCTAGATGTACAAAGTGTAAATCTTTTTAATCAGCTCCACTTGTGCTCGACTGGGATATTAGGTCATCATTTCTAACGAATTAATTTAATCATTATTTCCTTATATTAATTAGATAATCATTTCAAATAATCTCTGAACACTTCCAGATGACTCTAATATGATATATATCCATAATCACTTTTCAAGAATCCACCTTGGGCACCACACACTCTATTTTATGTCTCGCTGGCTTAATTGCTACACCTAGCTCATGTCGAATCACCTTGATTTACCACCTCTACTCATTCCTAACCTTTTCCAAGTCTTAAATTTATTTATGTGTGAATTGAACAAAATATCCTTCATCTCATGGGAAATTTTTACCAAATCAAAAACATATGTCTCCTTTTCATTATAAAACCTGGCTCAATTTCATTATCATCATGAATTTCCCTTCTTATTCTGAATATAAGGAATTTCATAAGAAAAATGGTGAAGGTACTCATAGAACACAACCTGAAGGAAATTTCCTCAGAGGAATTAAATTAGATTTTCAATTTGAGTGGTCCTAATGAAGCCTTTGTCAGGGCTCTATTTGATATAGAGTGTGTGGGTCACACCACAGGACCCTTAACATATCGGAAAGTCTGGTTAATACTTCTTACAAGGATAATCAGGATCACTCATATGTTCACACCATTTTAGGTTATGTATTTTCATATTTTTAGATGGGAACACTTGAAATATCCTGAAGATTTAAAGAGATACTGGGTCGAGAGAATACCTCAGGTACCTGGGAAAACCAATTTTTAATGTCCCTTTTTATGTGATGAGGGATTTATAGCAAAAGAGATTCCCAAGGAATCATGTGTTGTATGATAAATCTTCAATTAACATTGTGCCTGTTATTTCCCACAAAATAGATAATTTGGAGCATAGAATAGATTCCCTAGAGAAAAAATAAGTAGATACTGTGCCTTTTCAACCAGTTTCAGCACCAGGGTCATCTTCAGGTAAGAGGAAGGATGAACCACAACCTCAACCTCCAATCGTTATCTCTGATGGAGAAGAGGACCAATCATTATCTACTCAACGTCAATAATCTCCTCTGCTCAGGAAAACAGGAGGAGATTTGCAATTTGGTCATACACCCACTTAATGCATCATGATTCTTAGTAAGAGCATGAGTTTTTAGGGCCTCAACCAATTCCTTCTCCGAAGAGAAAATCCAACTTTCACAAGGAAATGAGAGGATGGGTCAAATTCAAGGCCTTGTAATCAACCCACTCAATAATATGCAGTACTTGCCCTTCCAATCACCTTAGGAATCCCCTCTCAAACTGCTCCTAGCACATTGACCCTTCATAAAGGGAAAGGAAAGACAATGTTCTTCACAGGAGGTTTGGATATTTTGGATTGTGTGTCATCACAACAGAAAAAGGTCAAGCTTGAGAAAATCATGAGTCATCCTAGAATGAATCTGGAAGCATTAATGGATATGGGAATGTCCCAAGACCTGGAAGGGTCAGTCATTTTTTTTAGACAAAACAAGGTTCAAGCAAGTTTATGCTGAGGAAAAAAAAGCTTTTGAACAAGCTTCCCCTAATGGGAGGAAACTATGAAGTAGGGCTGAAAAATGTCTAGATGGTGCTTTCCTTTCATTGTCTTTATTTATATCATGTGTATATCTTTCTTTGTCATGGGAAGGGGTCCCTATAGAACCCCATTTTGTTCCTTTTTCAAAAATGTAAGAAGCACAACAATATAAATCATTTACATAATTATCAAAATGTATGTAAAACTTCATCAAAGTAAATATGACACTACTACATTCTTCCACTTTATAATTTAAATAAGGGAACGATAAAATTTAGAAAAACAATTACATCCCATGTAATAGAAGTATTATTTTAAAGTATCAGTTTACAGAAGGAATATGAAAAGAAAATATAGCTTAAGGAACAATGCCTAAGCATGTTCATCATCTTTTGTATCTACATTTTCTTCTTCTTCAACTTCCACTTTTGTATCTTGTTCTTTCAGAAACTTTGCTACATATGCATCATACATTTTGAATAACTCATCAAACTCATCCTCATTTGGTCTTGTATGATGCTGTAAAATTAGTGC
This sequence comes from Taxus chinensis, assembly GCA_019776745.2. Taxonomy (NCBI): domain Eukaryota; kingdom Viridiplantae; phylum Streptophyta; class Pinopsida; order Cupressales; family Taxaceae; genus Taxus; species Taxus chinensis. The sequence continues at coordinate 492,211,111 of CM034154.1, forward strand.
TTGCCTAGATATTGCATTAATGCAATGGCCCATTTCTATTTGTTTTCCAATGGTATTTCTTTTAACTATGTAATTCTATTCTTAATCCTTCTCATTGTTTTAATGACTTCATAGGAGAAATAATTCTTCAGAATATTCTTTTCAAAGGAATTAAGAACAAGGTCAATCTTCATATCCCCATAGCTCTTTTTGAACTTATCAGCTACCATATCCTTTAACTTCAAGTCAATAACATCGAGAGTATCATCAACCCAATTTCTCTTGATTTCAATATTTTCCTTGATCCCATTCAAGGTTTCTAATATGATCTTTGAAACCTCTTCAATAGAATGCGGGCTTCCTTTGAATGCTACTAGAACAATGTCTTCCTACTCAAATAACTCATCAATGAGCTAAGTAATGTAGTCTAGCTTGGGAATAATTCCTTCAAAATAGAAAATATCATTGTCACATTATTCAATTATCTCAAATTTCATTGAGTCTATTTTTGAGATCATCATACTTTGACCTCACCTTTGAAATTGTTTCCTTTCCCCTTTTGGTTAATTTTTTAATCCATGTGTCCACTTCCTGGACCTTCTTGACAACCTTGTTTATTTTATCCACTCCCTCAAGGGTATCTATGGAGGCACTAGTATGAGCCTGACTAGGTTTCCCAATTAATTGCTACAAACTCAAGCTCAGAGATTTAACTTATTCTTTTACTACCTCTTTGTCATTCTATCTTGATCCAATTTTCATAAAAGGTCATTGACAGCTTTAGATACCCCTTTCTTTTGTTGGTCCCTTGAGGGCTTTCCCAAGGGAATAATCTGGACATTATAATCATTAGTTATTATGTCTTCCCTAGTCTTTCCTTCAAAGGGGATTACTACTTCCAAATTTTTATCTCATGATGAGTCAGTGTGGGTTTTAGTGATAGTTTTATCTCTTTTTGAGGCTCTTAATGTCTTTGGAAAAGATAGAGCAGTAAGGTCAATAGCTTGCACAGGAAGGAACTCTTTTTCCTCATTTGAAATTAGTTCACCAATCCACCCTTTCACCAAATTTTCTCCAACATTTTCCTCTTGTGATTCTGGTTGGGGTTCTTCAGGGACAACCATCAACTATTTAAAAACTCCTTGTTCATCCTAAACTAGTGATTCTACATGTTCCTCATTATTTATTTCAATGACCTTTTTGTTATTCTCACCCTATGTTAATAATTCTTTCGAGTGTTCCTCTCCTTGGTAGGGAAACTAAAGTTGATCATTATTTTCTTGGTTTGTATCATCAGTTAGGGGAGATTCCTTCCTTATTTCTTTAACGGATGCCATAATGGACCCCACTTTTCCTCCAACATTTTCTTGAGTTACTGACTGTCTTGCGATATCTTCATTCCTCAAACTCTGCTGAGTTGGCATCCTACCCTCCTTGTGCTCTGATGATGCTCCTGATAATGATATGGTGGGTTTTTCATATAAAGCCAAATTCACATTTCCATCTAGAGGTTGTATGTCTTTATCAGAAATGATTTTGTCACCAACAGTTTTGGTTTATGCTACTTATAATTTCTCTTCAAAAACAAATTTTCCCTTTTGAGAAAGTTCATCAGCCTTAGTAACTTCAACATAAATAGAAACAATATCTTCTATTAACACCTCTACATTAACATCTTCTCCACTAAGCAATTCTAGTTTATCTTATTCTGCAACCACTTGTCTTATAGAAGGAATATCTGTTGCTTGATTATTTTCTTTACTACTTGATGGATGAGAATTTCTCTCTATTTCTTTACTTGTTTGGAGGTCACCTACCAGTGTCATCAATGGTTGACTCATAGATAATTTGAGTGCATCTAACATAGAAAATCCCTCACCAGTATCAACATCAATTACATTATCTTGGGCCATTGCAGATTCAAGCAATGTTCCAAATGAAGGCATACTCATATCCTTAGTAAGAAGGGTCTCAGATGTCTTTGTACCTAGAGTTAAGATTTGGCTACTTACTGAACTATCTAGAAAATTTTCATGGGCTGATTGGTCTTGAGTGGATTTCATTTCTGTTTCTTCCACAGATAGAGGTGGGAATAGAAACTCTTGTTGTTCCACTTATGGCAATGATGGGGAATGTTGTGCCTAATAAACATCAAACCTTTAAAATTCAGGAGGATAGATTACCAGATCTTTTTTCTTGGCATTTTTAGGCACATGGGCACCCAATCTCACCAAGACTAGTATATGAGAAACCTTATGTTTCATGTGTGCCCTTTCAAATTTTTTTAGATTAGGTGCTACTCTTTTCCCTTCCTTATGTGGATTAGATTGAGTAGGACCACTTGCTATGGCTCCACTCATTAATTTCTTATTACTATGAGGTTTATGTGAAACACTTGAGAAAAATACATGGGATGTTAACCCATTCCCCTTTACTTGGATTGGCATTGCAAAAGTAATGGGGGCATTTTCCATATATTTTAAAAGCATGGTTTTTAGTATTTTTCTTAAGAATTGACATTGGAGCACCGGTCCCACTATCGGCTAAGGTCCACTCATCTATGAGTTCAGGAGTGGGCCTTTTTAACAGAAATTGATGGGCTTTCCTCCCAAAGGATCTATTATATTTTCTCCCTCCTTCAAGGGTGTAATATCATCATTCTAGTTTCCCAAACTCTTGAAGTTGTTTAAGATTATGGTATTCTGAATTGATAGGTCAATGCCCTTTTGAGTTAACCAATTCATAGTTCTTATCATTAAATCAATTATCCTTATATAAGAATCATCAGATTTTGTCTCATTCCAATATGGGGGGATTATGGGTTATGCTTCCACCTTCTAATCAACATAATACTTGCTTATTGTATGTGGTTAATCCAAAATTCCTTTTGGGATAACTGTAATTTTGAAATCTATTATTTGTGAAAGGGTCATTTTGGAGAAATCCCTTAATTTTAAATATTCTTTATACTTGCAATTCATCCAATAATCTTCAAATTAAGGCTCATCCTCAAAAGTATTCACAATGTTGTTGAATAACCATCTGATGTCATAACTGGACCTTGCCTCAAAATTTTCCATGTCAAACTTCTACGTTTCATCTTCAATCAATTTGGCCTTTATGATGGAAGGGAATGAATACCTTCCAATTCTAATAGGTAATTTGACATTTGTCTTATGCCTTCCAGAAATCAATTTATGCATAGGTGTTAGTTGCTTTGCTAGTTCACATAAAGTGAATTTATCATCTAAATACCTAGGAAAGTTACAAGGCTTTCCTTCAAAACCACTAACCCTTATGTATGTGAACTTTTTATATTGAATGAAGTAGCATCTGTACTACAAAATCACTTATCTGGCCTGTTTGGAAATTCTATATTGTCCCCACTCTATTTTGAAAAGACAAATGATTGAGGAAAAGAAAGTATCATTAAATCACCTCACATTCCCACTCTAGTTGATCAATTGTAGTTGAGGGAATATATCATACATCTAGTACTGCTTCAAAAATGCACATGGTGACAAACCCGGGAAACATCTATGCCCAGTAAAATTGTAAATTAAGTAAGTCATCATATAAAATTCTATCTCTGAGTTGTCACCTATCTCAATTTTCTCTGCTAAGGTGACCATGTGGCCATGGAGTGCTTCTGTAATGAAATTAGCCCAAAAAATGCTCCCCTTTCTCTCTACAATGATCCATATGTAAGTAACCATCCATTCCTTAAATTCATTAATATTTTCCAACCCTGTCATTTGACTTAATAACACAATGACATTTTCAACCTCTTCAACAAACTGTGCCCTAACTATATTGTTAGGTATTCTAGCTGTTGTCTTTTTCACGATGAACCACTTTGTATTTATGATCTTGGCATAATCCTTTTTCTTTGGTTCATAATCTTGTAAGGATAATTTGATAGTAATGGTGATCGGGTTGGTGATTACAGGAAATTTTAACATTATTCTAATGGTTGTATGCATCAATGTCAAAATTACATGCTCGCTCCTATCTAATACTAAACTCTTTTGGGGATCATAATTCATAGCACAATGCCACACCAATTCCAGGAAATAAACCGCTGGTGGGATAGCACCCGATAAAGTAATATGGCTATTTTTAATTACCTTTAGGGATTCACTCTTATGGGGGCCATTAAGTCTCTAAAGAAAATCATTTAGATCAACACTCATCAAGTCTGTGTCTGTAATCTCATCCAAATCACTCATGACCCCTGACGCAACTGAGAACGAAGATGGCATGGTATTCATCTTGAAAAACCCTAGCTTTACTTTAAACCAACTTGCAAATGAAGGAGAAAAAAAGGAGTTTCTAAGATCTTACCAATCAATCCATGAGTGCCAGAGTAATTTAAATCCAAATTGAAATTCTTTTTAGTCCTCAGGTTCACAATTCATGCTTCATAGTTAAAAAACACAAGAATTCTCCACGAAAATCACAAAAGGTAGCAACAAAAATACAACAAATTAGTAATAAAAGACAAAAGCATTCACATACTTTAAAACATCCTTGATTTGCGTAGAAGCATTAATGGTGAAAAAAATAAATGCATTACATCATGGCCATTTATTTTTCCATTCTCAACTTTGAAAATGAGTCATCTAGGTGGAAATTTTTTTTGGCTAACACGGGCTCGGGGGAAATTTTTGTAATTTTGTAGTGTTTTAGAACTTACACACTTTGACAAACTTGACCCACCCATTTTCTTTTTAGCTTTCAACATGGGCTCGAAAAGTGGTCGCACTTGGGTGATAGTAGGGCTGTGATCCTTTTCTGCAGTTTTATTTCATTTCCAATTCAAAATAAAAAATGTTTAAGTGCCCTGATGACCCGCATCCCCACCTTTTACATAAAAGGAGCCATATGTCCTTTGAGGGTTTTAGAAACCTTTTATCACCTTTATTATTTTCCTCTTAAATGAAAATAGCTACAAATATGAACCGCTTCCCCACATCCACTCAAATTGTGACAAATGCACACTCCTAGATACTAATTGAGAAATTACTTGTGTTACTTTATGATTGAAAATATTTGAAGAATATTTATTAGGTCACGTGGCTGATTTTTCATTTTATGAATGCGATAAAAAATTTCAAGTTTATACATTAGATCTGCCATACCACAATCAATTTGGAGCTGCCACATATCAACAAGAAATGGGAAAGAAAACACAAATAAAAAGACAAGACCTACGAACATTTTACAATACGTGATCCCTCCAATTTCAAATCTTAAAACACAACTGGTTCTCTGTAAGAAACTTCAAAATAATGCACATCCAGACATGATCCTCGACCAAAAAAGAGGAAAAAACTAATCCATACACAGAAGAACCAAAAGGCCAACTTGCAACCCCACAAGGAAAGCAGAAAAATATAACAAACAACGATGGAAAATATTAACCAAATAGGGGCGAGATTAATTTGAGCACTAACACCATCTCTGACTCGGGGATGAGCACTCCCTGTGAGTGCCTCAAGAAAAAACCATGGTGCAAAGAAAAGTAGACCACGTTCCAAAATCCATTGGGCCATGGAGTCAAAAACTAGTTTACAGAAATAAGTGAAAACAACCTATTCCCTAGAAAACACACTGAAAAACCCAAGACAAATGGTCACCAAGGACCGGGACAAACAAGGAAAAAAACTGAAAAACGAACAAAAACAAACAAACAAACAAACTATACACTATACAATAGTGCGTACCTCAATTTTGAGAGATCAATTAAGAAAGGGCTTCAAGTGCCTTTCATTAATAGGAAAACTCAAGTAGTTCTCCATCTAAATACTTTAAGAAGAAATTATGCTCACCGATTCTGATGTCAATGGAGTAAGGACCCATCCATAATGTGTCAAACTTTCCATGTTTTCCCTTGTCCTCATGTCTGCTATCCCATAGTAACACAAGATCTCCTACACTAAAAAATCGAGAAGTCACCTTTTTATCAAATAATTTCTTCAGTTTTTCCCTGAATTTCAAATGTCTCTAGTGGGACTCTCTTATTTCTTCATCCAATTCAATAATTTGATTTATCCTTGCATCATATGGACTAACCTCTTGATCCTAAAATTGTCAAATAAATTGGTAGGAAGATAATTGCATATGTAGGGGAGCAAGGGATTATGTTCCATATACCAATTCAAAAGGGATTTTTCAAGTAGCTCTCTTAGTAGTAATTCTACCAGCCTAGACAAAAAACTTCAATTGTTCACCCCATCTTCCTTTATTTATCTCTAATGTCCTCCTGATTATTTTCACAAAAAATTATTGCTTGACTCAACTTGTCCATTATCTTGGGGATTATAATTAGATGCATATGTGATATTTATTCCATACTCTTGACACATGGTCACTAAGGGTTGATCTCGAAATCTCATAACATTATCAGGAATTATTTTGGTAGGCACTCCAAACTTGCAGAGATGCGATTTAATATAAAATCCATAACAATTTCGTGAGTCACTTTCTTAGTAGGGATTTCCTCAACCCATTTGGTGAAGTAATCAGTAGCCACCAATATCCATCTGTGGCCTTCACTTGAAGGATCCAATATTTCCCCAACAAATTACATACACACTACTTCAAATGGGCCTCAATTGATACTAGTTGTAAAGGGAGAGCTCCTGAAGCATTCAATCTTCATGAGAAACGTTGACAACTCTCACATTTTATCACTAAAAAAGTTGTATCTTTAAAAAGTGTGGGCCAGTAATAAACAACCCTTAAAATCTTGTGAGAATTTACTCTTCCAAAAAAATTCCCCCCAAAAAATCCTCCATGAAAATCAACAACTAGTTTAGAGGCTTAATCTTCAATAATGAACCTTAAGAGAATCTCGTCAGGATTATTCCATGCCAATCCATAATCAGTGATAATATATTTATGAGAAGCTAACCTGAGTGCCCTCTTCTAATTTTTACTCAAATGTACAGGACATTCCAAAATTTTAAGATAAAACATGATGTCCTTGTACCATGCTTAATTGATCTATCTTTCATGGAAATTCATATCTCCTCCCTCAATTTCATTTATTTCCCTTACCTGCAGGTTTCTCTCTGCCATTAGATTTTCCAACCCTAAATCCCTACCTAACTTGGTGGTTTGAATATCCATGTCATAGTCTTGTAATTTGTTTACCCACCAACACCTTTTGCTTGAGATTTCCATTTATGATAAAATGTCCTTTACCATAGTATAAGGAACATAAGCTATGATCTTGGAACTCAAAATATATGGTCTGAAATTTTTTTTTTGCTCTTACTAAAGAGAAGGCCTGCTTTTCCATGATATTATATTTCAATTATTCTCCTTGAATTTCTTTACTAAAGAAAGCAATTGGCCTTTCATTTCCTTCATCATCCTTTTGCAATAGTACAGATGCAATAGTGCTTTCAGAAGCTAAATATTTTTTTTGAAAAGATTTCATGTAATCATGAGCTTCCAAAATAGGGGAATTCTTCAATGCTTCCTTAATTCTAGCAAAATCTTGGATAGATTCTTCCTCCCATTTAATAACTTGATCCTTTTTAGCATACTCGTAATGGGGATAGTCATTTCAGAAAAGTTAGAAATAAATCTCCTGATGAAATTTATTTTCCCAAAAAAGGATTGAATTCCTTTTTTGGTTTTGGGTATAGGGACTTTAACAATAGCTTTCACTCTTTTAGGGTCAATCATGACCCCTTCTTTAGATACAATGTGTCCCGAAAACTTCACCTTTTGAAACCCAAAGTGGCATTTTTTTAGGATTTAGTGAATTCTCCCTTGGTATGGAAGAATTTGCAAACTTTATCTCGATTCTTAATCTTATGGACATAGAGCTTCATGGCAATCAATTCACATGGTCTAACAGAAGATTAGGAGAGAGCTTAATTCAGGTTAAACTTGACAGAGCTCTTATTTCTGCAAATTGGATCCTAGACCAGAATTTCCATCTTTCTACTCTCCCCAGAATGGGATCTGATCATAATCCAATAGTCCTCAATTTCTTCAATTGGACAAAACCTTTTCATGGCAATTTCAAATTTGACAAAATGTGGTTCGAACATGAGGACATTCTAGACAGAATTAAAGAGTGGTGGGTTTGGGAAGGCACAGGGACGGCCCAATTCAGGCTTCTTCAGAAGTTAAATAATGTTAAACAGAAAGTTAGAAAATGGAATAAAGAGGTTTTTGGAAACATTTTTGAAAAGAAGAAAGAACTTAAGCAACAACTTGAAGAGCTTGAGCTAAATGTCTCCATGAAAGGTATGACCCTTGAGGATCATCAGTGGGAAAAAAATCTCCTATCAGATCTACATAATATAAACAGCCATGAAGAAACCTTTTGGAGAATGAAATCTAGAGCCCTTTGGCTTAAGGATGGAGACAGAAATACAAAATTTTTCCACTTGACAGCCATCAAACATAGAGCTTGTAACAGAATTTCTGAAGTTGCTAAAAGAAATGGAAACATTACTAAGGAGCCTGAGGATATCAAAACAGAGGCACTAAATTTTTACAAGAACCTCCTCACTGAAGATACCTCCTACAGTGAACAAGTGTCCTCTTTCCTCTTAGACTCCATTCCTAATAACCTAATACCTGCTGAGAGATTTAAAAGTCTTTCAAAAACTATCACCATTGAGGAATTAAAAAAGGTTGTCTTTGCTTTAGAAGGGGATAAGGCTCCAGGTCCAGATGGCTTCTCAGCTAACTTTTTCCAAAGATGTTGGGAAATTTGCTCTGAAGATATCTTGAAAGTTGTCAATGAATTTTACAGAATGGGAAATCTTATTAAAGAACTAAATAATACACACATTGTGCTTGCCCTGAAAAAGATGGATGTAAAAGAATTCAAAGATTTTAGGCCTATCAGTTTGGTTAATGTCATTTATAGGATCTTCACAAATATTCTCACCACTAGAATGTAACCTATACTCATGGAGATCATTTCTCAACAGTAGAGCGGATTCATCCAGGGAAGAATTATCCAAGATGGAATTATCATGGTTCATGAAACTATACATTCTATGGATAAAAGTAAAAAGGCGGGGATGGCCATCAAACTTGACATGCATAAAGCTTTTGATAGAGTCTCCTGGAGATTCATGGATGAGGTCCTATCCAAATTTGGTTTTCAAAGCAAATTCAAAAAAATCCTTCACTCTTGCATCTCTACCTCTAGATTCTCTATGGTTGTTAATGGGGAACCTGTGGGTTTTTTTGCCAGTAATAGAGGTATATGGCAAGGTAACCCAATCTCCCCTCTTTTATTCATTATTATGGCTGACAGTTTAAGCAGATCTATTTCCAAAGCTATTGACATTGGTATGATAAAAGGCTTCCCTCCAACTACTGGTAATCAGATCTCCTCTCATCAGCAGTTTGTTGATGACACTTTGCTGCTACTAATGGCTTCTATTATTGAGGCAAAGGCCATTAAAACTGTCCTTAGATTTTATGAGGAAGCCTCGGGGTAAAAAGTTAATTTTGACAAAAGCTCTATTTATTTCTTCAATACTCCTGAAGAGAGGCAAAGAAAGATCGCTAACATTCTAGGATGCACAATTAATTCTCTACCAGCTACTTACTTAGGGTTATCTTTAAGTACTGACAAAATTTCAGTGGAGGTATGGAATGATCTTATTAAGAGATTTCAAAGAAAGTTGGCTGGCTAGAAAGGAGCAGTTCTTTCAATTGCAGGTAAGTGTATTTTTGGTTAAAAGCACACTTCAAAACTTGCCTATCTACATTATTGTCAATGTTCAACATGCCTACAACTATGATGAACAATATTGAGAAGATTCAAAAAACACTTTTTGTGGCACGGGTACGGAGGATAGATTCATATATCATCTTGTGGCTTAGGTAACAGGTTTGTAAACCTAAGAGACTAGGGGGGTTAGACATCAAAGATATCAATCATATGAGTACTCTGCCCTTACTATAAAATTAGGATGGAGGCTTATAAAAGAGCACAGACCTTGGACAGAGCTGATTAAGACCCAAATATCTTTCAAATCAAAGCAAGATTTCCTTCATTTATGATCAGTCCCTTCCGAGTGGTTTCTATTTTCTGGAACAACCTTCTTTGCATAGCAGGCACATTCTCTCTCAGGGGTGCAGCTGGAAGCTTGGAGATGGGAAAAACATAAACTTCTGGACTGATAAGTGGACGGATTCTAACTGGATTTCTGATTATGATCATATTAAAGATAGCTTAATTTCAAAGTATGGACACAAAATCCAGGGATACATTGAGAGGAATGGAAACAAAAGAAAATGGAAGCAGCTAAAAGTGGAGAATATTAACATTCAGGCTAATATTACTTCTCTTCAGAATCAACTTTCCCTAATCCATATAAGTAATCAAAATCTTAAGGATGAGCTCATCTGGAAAGATTCTTTTGATGGGGATTACACTGTTAAAGTAGGATATAATTCTTTCTTTGCATCCATGGAAAGTGAAATTAAGTGGCACAAATTGTGGATGCCAGAGCTAACCCCTAGAGTGAGCTTATTTTGGTGGCTAATTATTAATGGCAAGATCCTAACTAATGACAACCTCATCAAGAAGGGATTCATCATGCTGAATAGATGTTGCATGTGTCAGCATGAGGCTGAAGATATAAAGCATTTATTCCTCCATTGTGAGATTGCTTCCAAAATTTGGCAGCTTGTTATTGCAAAATTCAATCTGAGATGGATTTTCCCCCCTTACCTGCCCTCAGGCTTGGGAGCAATGGAACTCTCCATTCAAACATTGCATGGTAAAAAGGCTATGGCAACTTGTTTTGCCCCACACTATGTGGAGAATTTGGAAGGCTCGTAATGATAATATTTTCAGAAACAATAGACAGGCTTGTAACAAAATATATAAGGAAATTATCATTGCTGTGCAAGATAATATTGCTAGATTTAAACCCCCTAAAAATAGACTCTACCCGGAGAATGAAGAATGCATTCTGACTGAATGGAATATTGCCACTGTCAATAGAAATAACAATGGTACTGACAGGAACACAGTCCGATGGATTAAACCCCCCACTGATTGGCACAAGTTAAATTTTGATGGGGCCTCTAAGGGCAATCCGGGTGACTCTGGAGGAGGGGGAATCATCAGGGATCAAAGAGGTTGTTATGTTGCTGCTTTTTCTGGGAGAATGGGCAGACAGACTAATCATTATTCCGAAGCCATGGCGGCTCTTTGGGGCATTAGACTTGCCAGAGATTGTAACATTCCAAATATCATAATTGAAGGTGATTCTCTTAATATTATCAATCTTTTGAATAAAAAGAAACACCCCAGCTGGTCTATTAGGGATTTTATAGAAGAAGCTATTGATATATGTAAAAGCTTTGTAAATGTCCAAATCACCCACACCTACCGGGAAGGAAATAGGGTCGCTGACAGTTTGGCTAACTTCGGTGTTAATAATCCCTTTCAAACTTGGATTGGCGGGGACGTTCTGCCCACTCATGTCAATAAAGCCATAATCATTGATCTTCATGGCAGTGAAAATCATAACTAACGGCTATTGTAATTTTGACGCTAATGTGTGGATCCCCAAGTACATGATGGATGACATCACAAAAGATTTGGATGATTGTTGCGATCTGTGTGGGATGGGGCTGTCATCATTCCTTGGTATAGGAGGAAAGCCGAGGCGCGGGGGCAATAATAACAAGTGTAGCATAATAATTAAATCGGCTTTCACGGGAAGGAATGATTTAAACTACCAAGTTCAAAGTTCTGGCCTATTCCTGCACATTGATAGCTATTTTACCATTGAGAACAGGAAAAGGTGCAGAGGAAACATGGGGGGGACGCCATGCAAAACTGAACCAACCCACAACCCTGAGTGGAAAGAGAACACGGAGCTGTGGGAATACCTGCAAATCGGGGGCCTGTCTAATTTCATCGAAAGGATCCAAGGCTTCGACCAAGACATCTCTATCAAATTCACCTAGGGTTGGAAGAACAGAACAGTCAATATATAATAACATGAAAATGGAAATCACGGAAGATCTCATAGCTCAGATCATGGGCCTCAGCCTGGAAGGCACAAAATTCTTCAATAAGAAGGTAGACAGGGAGGTTGAAACCAAGAAATTTCTGGAAGAGGGAGAGAATCTTGAGTTCGTGACTGCTGGCCTCAAGGTGGAGTCGATCCCTGAACCGTTTGCTGAACTAGCCAAAATGGTGGTAAGGTATGTTACCCTTGAAGGAAGATATGTGACTATACCTCAAAAACATCTGATTTTTCTGAATCATTTTCGTAGAAATAACATTATCAGCTTTCCTCATTATTTGATTAACTCTCTGGAGAAATCCATAAGGGAAGTTCAAAGCCACTCTAGGGCTGTCCCTTTACACCAAGGGCCTTATCCTTTTGATTCACCGCCATTTCTCCAGCTTGCCCTCCGTGAATCCTATCCCACCTCCCTCCTCCATACCTACACCTGCCCACACTACTCCCACTCCCCCCTGCTAAAAAGAAAGAATGAAGATGTTGACCTCCAGCAAGAAAAGCAAGAGCCTCAAAGCCAAAATCCCTGCTTCCCAACATGTCCTAAGGAGCCACAAGGATTTAGAACTAGCTGAAAGCCTTCTGCATATCAGCAGGCCGAGTGGAGGAGCCCAAAGAGGAGGATTTGCTGGATAGGGTGGACAGATTAGAAAAGGAGATTCAAGAGCTCAAAGGAGCTATAAAAAACATGGAAAGAGCTAAGGGTAAAAGGATCCTTCAAAGTGAGGAGGATGAGGGGGTTATTGGTGAAGTTTTCAAGAAACTACAGTCCCTGGATGGTAGATTGGGGAATGCTAAAAGCCGAAATGACTGCATATTGTCTGCCCTCAAAAGCATTTATAATTTCATTGAACAACATGTCCACAGTGTTTGCAGTTTAAGTGGGATCAATGAGGACATATGGGGCCCTAAAGAGAAAAGGGACATTGCAATTGCCCAAGCTGATTTACAAGACTCCTCTCAGGCCACTGCCATTGCCTTCTTCATGTCACTGTAGGCTATCAAGACCAAAATTGACAGAGCCATCAAGTAAAGGGCTGTTGTGATGTTGTTTTTTGGCTGCGATGTGGCTGTCATCGGGTGGTTCTGGAGCTGTTTTGTGGTGGGGCTCTTTATGTTGTTTCTCTTTTGGTTCCTTTTTGTTCTTGCCTTCTTTTTTCTAGATCTTTGTACGTTTAGATCCTTTTTTCACCTATATTGTAATATTTGGCTGTTGAGCCTTCCTTGGTTGACTATTTTTCCCTTCTCTGGGCTACTTCTCTCATCTTTACTATCTGGCTTTTGATCCCTTTTGTATATAGGGTATAGTCCCTTCAAAACTATTTGCCCTTAATTAAAAAAAAAACAACATTTTCTCCAGATGTTGCAAGTGATCATTCCTTTTCCTTGAAAATATTGTCACATCATCTTGGTATACAACAATGAAATCATTTATGTATCCTAAGAATTCTACATCCATAGGTCTTTGAAATGTTTCTACAACATTCATCAAACCAAATGGCATTCTCACATACACATAAGTACTTGATGGAGTGGTGAAAGTGGTTTTGATTCTTTAATGAATGTTTCACTAATATGATTATTTCTATGAATGAGAATCCATCCATAGTAGACAATAATTCAGAGTCTTACAGTAACTAACTGCAGACATGTATATCCATATTAGGAAGGGGATAATTATCTTTGATTCCCATGCCTTATTCAATTTTAATAATGGGAATCAACACACAACCTTATATCTTCATTCTTTTTTTTCATATGAGTGCACTAAATTTTCCACCTATGAAGAGATACATTGTAGGTTGTATGATGCCTCCATCCCTTAGATTTTTTAATTCTTCTTTCATTTTGAGGGAAAGAAGTGGATTTATTGGTCTTTGATTTTGCTTGAATGGTTTGGCATCAACTTTCAATGGTATATCATGCTGGAAAATGTCCTCCCTATATGCATTTAATTCTTAATATGACCATGCCAAGCAGTCATGATACTTTTTTAATAGTTGGACATATGATTAATCTTTTCATATTTATCCAACTACCTAAAAATATTTTCCTAGGTATATTATTGTCTGTGAAAACCAGATTGTGTTCCTCCACATCTCTTGAAGCTGACATATGTCTACTAACAATGCAATTAACATTGTCAAAGCTTGACTCTAGTGAAACCAAACCTCTTGGAATAGTACTTGTCTTCAACTAAATACTATCCTTATCAAATAAGGTCTCTCTACCCTCATTAACACAAACCATTGGCTCCCAATCAACATTCTGATTTGTGAATTATCCTTTTTTTGTAATAAACTCTAAATTTGGACATCATCTTCAAAAACTTGCCAATGTTTGACATTATCAGGGACAAAAGGTCTTGTCAGTACTTCAATGTCATATTCACAATAAGGAGACACTATACAATTTTCAAACCTAGAACCCAGTATTTCCAATCTATCTGGTTTAATATTATGCTTTCTTTCATGGTATACTATGTTGCAGGAATCAAACATTTCAATGAAATCCCAAAATTCATGCTTATACTATTTTATTCTTTGATTATTTGTTGCATACAACTTTCAAAATTACTTGACTACTAGTTTCGAATCCCCTTTAACAATAATGTCCCTAATACCATACCTCCAAACAATACTTAAAACCAAAATAAGTGCTTCATATTCTGTAATATTGTTTGTGCATTCAAACTTGAGCTTAAAAGAAAAATTGAATTCTTTCTTATCTGGGGATATCAAGACAACACCACCACCATTTCCAAATTTAGAACAAGCTCCATTAAACATAAGAGTCCAAGGGGAACCATGTTTCTCAGGAAATTTGCATTTGTCAATTTCATGCTCCTTAAAATCTGCATAGCCAAGAAAATTATCAAGATCTACATCTGTATATAATACTTCATAATAAACATTATTAGGATCTTCAATCAGATGTAACATATTATTTTCACCATACAATTCTACAAGGTTTCCCTCCACTGGTATGGTTGCATATGACATATCCATTTGCACACTTCCCTCACACTAGAATCCCATTTCCTTGATAATAGCATTCCCCATTTCATCCATGAAATCCACAATAACCACATTCATAGTTAAGAATTTTCTCGGGTAAGATTTCAATTCCACTATTAACCCTTTAACATATCCAATCACCAAAAATTCCCTTAAATCCATAGTTGTGCACTTTCCAAAGGTTCAATGTTACTTTGATATTCAATTCATTCATCACCTCAATAGGCATCACATTACATGAAGATCCTGAATCAAACATACAGTTGTGCACCAACCTATCCTTGATGATCAAAGTAGTCTAAAAAGGATCAACGTCAAGTTGAGATTCCATAAGTGAAGTACCCAAGTATACTTTCAGTGATTCTTCCAATTCTTCCAGATCATGTGGTATTTCTAGCTCTGCAATGATAGGAGAAGGATCCACACCATTCACATTATTTCCTTGGGTTTTTATCTCTTCTTTAAATCCCAAATACTCAAATGCCCATTTTCTATGCTAAGGGATTATGAGAACTTCAACAATAGGCAAAGTGAATTTGATTTGACTCAAAATATGAGCTATATCACATGGAACATATTTGGGTTAAGGCAGTGTTGGATGGGAGATTTATGATTCCTTCTGGTGGTATAAGATTATTTGCAATTTGGGCATGAGTTGGGGTACAAGTTTTATTTGGAACAACATGGATTTTATTAAGTGTATATTTCTTAGGGGGTTCCTTGGGGATATTAGTGAGAAGTGAAGTTTTTGGTTTAGCTTGAGGACCTCCCCCTTTGAAAACTCTACTTCTGGTATTATATTCCTTTTCCTGTGAAACTACTGCATTCATCAATAGTTTTCCTATCTTCCTTAGAAGGTATTCCCCCATCATAATTATTAATTATTAAGGCCATTAAGTATTCAAAATCATGATTAGGTAAATCAAATGCCTGCACCATATCAATATCAACACCATCATCATGCGGGAGAGGTAATACTTGGTGAATGCAATCCCAGAAACTTTGAATAGTTTTGACACTTATTAAATCAATTGAAGTAGCCCTCTATTGTGAATTTTCAGGGCATTCCATCATACACACATCACCATAAGCTTCATCATCATTTATTCTTCAACCTCCTTACTTAAATCATATGGGGAGTGTAGCAGGAAACACTTATCACACCAATCAATAATGTGGGCTATATTCCACTATAGCAACCCTGGAAGTCAAAGGATCAGGGACCAATATATTCTCTCTAAGTTTTGGTTGCTTATTACTTGATCCCATGGGCCCCTTTCCTCTGTCATCTGATCTATGATCATTCCTAGGATGATTTCCAAATATATCCTAGTTTTTTGGTTTATGCTGACCTTGAGAGATCTTTCCTATTCCTTTTTCTGCTCTGGCCAACTTGTAAGATATTTCTTTAACTGCCCCGGCCAAAGTCTTCACAACCTCCTCCATCGATTGCTTTGTTCGACTGAGGTCTATCAAGATTAATCAATTTAACACCCTCTCTCTTAGGGGGTTTTCCAACTACCTTGAAATTATTTTCAATTTTCAAGGCCATGGTGAAATCCTATGTTAATGTTCTAGGGTTCCTATCTCTTAAGTAGTAGGCGACCTTCAGGTCAAAAGCATCAGAATATTTGATTAAGAAAGACTCATCACTTGAACTTAGGATTATGGGTAATCTATTCAAATTCTTATTGAATTTAGTATTAAAATCTTAGACAGACTCATTGGGATTCTTTTTTATATTCTCAAACTTAGACAAAAGGAACCTTGGGTCAGTCTTATCCCCATATTGTAATCTGAAAGTACTTTTCATCTCATTCCATGAGTCTATTGAATTTTCTGGAAAATATTTATACCAATCAAGTGCATCCTCTTCGAGAGTATGAATGAATAATTTTATATACACATCCTCATACTCAATTTCAAAATCTTCCATCATATTAATGAAGAGTCTCAAATGTTGATCCCCAGTGATGGAATTATTTCCCTTAAATTTAGGTAACCTATTTCTCACATCTTGGGGTACAACATTAGGATACCCAACCATGCCTCTAAAATTTATTGGTCCAAAAGTATTGACAATAAAAGGAGGTCTGGGTGGAGGCTGAGCCATATTATCTTGAGGAGGTGATCCTATAGAAGAATCAAAATGATAGGGACCAGGGGCCTTTGGAACATAGGAGTATAACTTTCCAAGTAAATATTCTGTAATGATTCAGTTTTGTGAAACACCCTATCAGTCCTAGATGATAAAGGGAAAAAATGAGGGATACATTTTTTAGACACAAATGATGGCCCTTCACCAGTTGGAGAATTTAATTTTACATGAGGACTATTTGATTCAGATTTATTTGAAGATGTAGGGTAATCCTCAACTATAGGTTGATCACCTTCCAGAACTGGTACTACCTTCTCTCTTGAATCTTGATTCCCCAATACTCTCCAGACTCGTCTTCCTTCTAAATTTTCCTTCTTAAGCTCTGGAAATAACTTTCTAGTAGGATCCCTAGTAACGAAATATCTTCTTCCTTCCAATTTTTCTAAATATTAATGAAAAAAATTACTTGACAAAGATTAAGACACTGGTAATTGCCAAGAATTGTAAACTAACAAGGAGTCACCACCAAGGATTTTCACCTTAGATATGCTAAAGCACTGTAAGTAATTTTTCAACTATCTATCAACACTCAATTTCTACAAATATACATGGATCTGATCATCCTTTATCGATATTTATCAATATCCATACGATCTAGTGCAACATTTATTAAAACCAAAAAATATTGCACAAAAAACTCATGATCTCATGCAATTCTCACAAATTTTAACAAAGGATGACATTTAAACAAATTTATTTGCATAAGAATCATTACCAGAGGTGATGTGTGTATGTATTTCATAAATAATCCCCAATGGTTCCTAATTGGTGTTGGTATCCAAATTGATCTTTTGAAACTAAGAAACATCAAAAGTTGATCAGGATGCTTAAAGACAAACAAATCATAATAGGAGTCATTTTGTAGCTGGGGATGGATTTTAGATGACTCTTTATTACTCTGGTTTGGAAAGGACTGGATAGCACCATGTTAAGGGTTTGACCTACCCTCACTACTTTAGGTTGTGCCTTCAACCAGGGTGAGAGGACCCATTTTGTAACCTGTGTTGGTGAAAACTATCAACGGATTAACAAGTATTTGACTCTCCCTTTGTAATATTTGAAGGATACCTTGAGAAAACATGGTCAATGCAACATAACCTAACTCTCATGAGCTGTTCACCTTAGAGAATGAAGATGTTTTCTAGACAAAGGTCTAGGTTACTAAAGACAATGATAAAAAATGATTGCATCTACATATTTTGGTAAAGGATATGGAAAATTCAATGAACTTATTCAACATTTGTGGATATTCAGTGCAATCAGGGATGGTTCATGTATGATTTATTACTGAATGTATAATTTGTGGTTGGGAAGTTAAGCAGGATGAAGTTGATTATACCAAATTCTTGAGAACTTTTAACAAATGTTGGAAAATCTACAAAGAAAAATGAAAAAAGACCTCAAATAGTCAGAATGAGCCTTCAACTAGAGGGTGGGCATTTATGAAAGCAAAAAGACACACATTTTCACACATTCTTCAAGGATTCAACAAAAATCTCATGTTAAAGACTTAATTAAACATCAGAAGTCCCTGATTCATCACGCCTATGATACACTCATAGACTGACAAAAAATTTATATCATCAAAATGAAAATAAAGTGAATTTAAATCATTTATTTCATCATGAAATGAAAACTCTCTTCATAATGTAATTGTAAATGCCACAATACTATCATGAGGACAAGATATTGTGTGATTCAGAGGAACTCCTAACATAAGATTGCAACAAGAACACAAATAACTATTTGAAGATATCTCAAAATGAAAGAAGACACAACTAGGTTCATGATTAACATGATTTACTCAAGGTTCTTCAAATTGATTAGCAAGGGAAAGTTTATTTACAATCTCAAAGCTTATCAATGGTTGGACACTTGCAACCATCTTGACATGATCAATTTCAAAGATACACAAGAAATAATTGGTTTCTCAGATAAGTTCCTTAGAAAATGGCTTCTCTCGACTTTCTCTCCTTCTCTTTTCTTTGAATAATTCTCAGAAAAATTAACCCCCCTCTCCTGGCATGATTATCATGTTGCCTTTTATATCACCCTCTTCACTTGTTAACCTTCAAATTTTCCCACGCAAAAGCATGAATATTCCATGGAATATTTCCTTTTTCAAAACTTGTTCTAGAACATGAGATTTAAAAAAACATCTTTTAAAATTCTAGATGTACAAAGTGCAAGTCTTTTCAATCAGCTCCACTTGTGCTGGACTGGGATATCAGGTCATCATTTTTGGTGAATTACTTTAATCATTCTTTCTTGATATTGATTAGATAATCATTTCAAATAATCTCTGAACACTTCTAGATGACTCTGATATGACATATATCCATATTCACTTTTCAAGAATCCACCTTGGGTGCCACACACTCTATTTTATGTCTCACTGGCTTAATTGCCACACATAGTTCCTATTGAATCATCTTGATTTACCAACTATGCTCTTTCCTAACCTTTTCCAATTCTTAAATTCCTTTATGTGAGAACTGAACAAAATATCCTTCATCTCATGGGAAATATTTTACCAAATCAAAAACATATGTCTCCTTTTCATTATAAAACCTGGATCAATTTCATTGTCATCATGCATTTCCCTTCTTGTTCTGAATATAAGGAATTTCATCAAAAAAAATGGTGAAGGTGATCATAGCACACAGCCTGAAGGAAATTTCCTTAAAGGACTTAAATCATATTTTTTATTTGAGTGGTTCTAATGAATCCTTTGTCAGGGATCCGTTTGATATAGAGTGTGTGGGTGATACTAGAGGAACCTTAACATATCGAAAAGTATGGTTAGCACATTTTACAAGGATAATCAGGATCAATCCTGTGTTTGTATCCTTTCAGGTTATGTATTTTTATCTTTTCAGATGGGAACACTTGAAATATCCCAACAATTTAAAGATATACTAGGTCAAGAGAAGACCTCAGGTATCTAGGAAAAACAATTTTCAATGTCCCTTTTAATGTGATGATGGTATTTATATCAAAATATATTCCCAAGGAATCATATGTGCTATATGATAAATCCTCCATCAAAACTATGCCTTTTATTTCCCACAAAATATATGATTTGGAGCAGAGAATCAATTCTCTGGAGAAAGAAACAAGTAGAGATTGTGCCTTCACATTATTTTCAGCACCAAGGTCATCTTTAGGTAAGAGGAAGGGTGAACCAAAACTTCAACCTCCAATTTTTATCTTTGATGGAGAATAGGACAGATCATTATCTGCTCTCCATTTAAGGGAAGAAATCTCCTCCACTCGGGACAATAGGGGGAGATTTACAATTTGGTCATCCACCCGCTTAATGCATCATTCTCCTTAGTCAGAGCATGATTTTTTGGGTCCTTAACCAATTCCTTCTCCGAAAGATAATCCACCTTTCACAAGGAAATGGGAGGCTAGGTCAAGTTCAAGGCCTCACAATCAGCCCAGTCAACAACATGCAGTACTTTCCCTTCCAATCACCTCAGGCATCCCCTCTCAAACCACTCCTAGCACATCAACCCTTCACAAAGGGAAAGGAAAGATGATGTTCTTCATAGGAGGTATGGATATTTTGGATTGGGTGTCATCACAACAGAAAAAGGTCGAGCTTGAGAAAATCATGAGTCATCCTAGAATGACTCTGGAAGCATTGATGGACATGGGAATGTCCTAGGACTTGTCAGGGTCAGTCATTTTTGTTCAGAAAACACAAGGTTCAAGTGAGTTTGTGCTGAGAAAAAACAAGCTTTTGAACAAGCTTCCCCTGTTGGGAGGAAACTATGAAGTAGGGCTGAAAATGTCTAGATTTTGTTTTCCTTTCACTGTCTCTATTTCTAGGCATGTGTATATATTTATTTTTCATGGGCAGGGGCCCCTATAGAACCCCATTTTGTTCCTTATTAAAAATGAAAGAAGCACAAAAATTTCAATCTTTTACATTCTTATCCAAATTTATGTTAAACTTCATCAAAGTAAATATGACACTACTACATTCTTCCACCTTTTGAATTGAAATAAGGGAACAATAAAATTCAGAAAAATAATTACATCCCATGTAATAGAATTATTATTTTAAAGTATCAGTTTAAAATATGGAATATGAAAATAAAATACAGCTTAAGGAACAATGCCTAAGCATGTTCATCATCTTTTGTATCTGCATTCTCTTCTTTTTCAACTTCCACTTCTTTATCTTATTGTTTCAGAAACCTTGCTACATAAGCATAATACCTTTTAAATAAATCATTAACCTCATCCTCATATGGTCCTTTATGATGCTATAAAATTAGTGCTTGCCTAGATATTGCATCAATGCAATGGCCCATTTTCTGTTTGTATTCAAGTGGTCTAGATTTTAACTCTATACTTCTATTCTCAATCCTTCTCACTATTTTAATGATTTCATAGGAGAAATAATTCATCTAAATATTATTTTCAAAGGAATTAAGAAAAAGTCAATCTTTAGATCCTGCGTAGCTCTTTTTGAACTTATCAGCTACCATATCCTCTAACTTTAAGTCAATAGCATCGAGAGTATCATCAACCTAGTTTCTCTTGATTTCAAAATTTTCCTTGATCCCATTCAAGGTTTCTACTATGATCTTTGAAAAAAATTCAATAGCATATTGGCTTCCTTTGAATGCTACTAAAACAATGTATTCCTACTCAATTAAATCATCACTAAGTTGGGTAATGCGGTCTATCTTGGTAAAAATTCCTTCAAAATAGAAAATCTCATTGTCACACTATTTAACTATCTCATCAATTTCATTGAGTGTATTTTTGAGATCTTCATACTTTGACCTAGCCTCTGCAATTTCTTCCTTTCCCCTCTTGGTTAATTTTTCAATCTATGTGTCCACTTCCTAGACCTTCTTGATAGCCTTGTTTATGTTATCCATTACCTCAGGGGTATCTATGGAGGCACTAGTCTGAGCTTGACTAGGTTTCCCAATAAATTGCTGTAAACTCGAGCTCAGGGCTTTAACTTTTTCTTTTAACTGCCTCTTTGTCATTCTATATTCATCCACTTTTTGTAAAAGGTCATTGAAAAATTTAGATATCCCTTTCTTTGGTTGGTCCCTTGAGGGATTTCCCAAGGGAATAATCTAGACATTATAATCGTTGGTTGTTGTCTTCCCTAGTATTTCCTTCAAAGGGGATTGTTACTTCCAAAGTTTTGGGTCCTGATAACTTAGTGCGGGTTTTAGTGATAGTTCTAGCTCTTTTTGAGGCTCTTACTATCTTTGGAAAAGACAAAGCAGTAAGGGCAATATCTTGCACAAGAAGGACCTCTTTTTCCTCATTTTGAATTAGTTCTCTGATCCACCCTTTTACCAATTTTTTTCCATCCTTTGCCATTTGTGATTCTAGTTGGGGTTCCTCATGGACAACCATCAACTATTTAAAAATCCCTTGCTCATCTTGAACTAGTGATTCTACCTATTTTTCATTATTTATTTCGATGACCATCTTGCTATTCTCACCCTGTGTTAATAATTCTTTCAGATGTTCCTCTCCTTGGTTTGGAAACTGAAGTTGATCATTCTTTTCTTGGTTTGGTATTCAGGGGACATTCCTTCCTTATTTCTTCAATGGATGCCATACTAGACCCCACTTTTCCTCCAAAATTTTCTTGAGTTACTGATTGGATTGCAAGATCTTCATTCCTCAAACTCTGCTGATTTGGCATCCTACCCTCCTCGTACTCTAATGATGCTCTTGGTAATGACATGGTAGGTTTTTCATTTGAATCCAACTTCACATTCCATCTAGAGGCTGCATGTCTTTATCAATAATGCTTTTCTTGCCAGTAGTTGTGGTTTGTCCTACTTCTACTTTCTCTTCAAAAACAAATTTTCCCTTTTGAGAAAGTTCATTAACCTTCGTAACTTCAATAGAAACAATCTCTTCTGTTAATGCCTTTGCATTAACATCTTCTCCACCAAGAAATTCTAGTTTATCTAATTCTGCAACCACTTGTCTTATATAAGGAACATCTGTTGCTTGGGATTTTTCTTTACTAATTAATGGATGAGCATTTCTCTCTATTTCCTTACTTGTTTGGAGGTCATCTACCGATGTCATCAATGTTTCACTCATAGATAATTTGAGTGCATCTAACATAGAAAATCCCTCACCAATATCAACATCAATTACATCAGCTTGGGCCTTTACAGATTCATACAATGTTCCAAACGAAGGCATACTCATATCCTTAGTAAGTAGGGTCTCAGATGTCTTCATACCTAGAGTTAAGATTTGGCTGCTTAATGAACTATCTGCAAAATTTTCCTGGGTTGCTTGATCTTGAGTGGCTTTTTTTGTTGCTTCCTCCATAGATAGAGGTGGGAATAGAGATTATGATTTTTCTACTTATGGAAATGATGGGGCATGTTGTGCCTGATAAACATCACTCCTTTCAAATTTAGGAGGATCAATTACCACATCTCTGTGCTTGTGCTTTTTGGTGTGTACAGGCACCTACTCTCACCAAAACTGGTACATGAGCAACCTTATGTTTCTTGTGCACCCTTTCAAAAAAAAATTAGATCAGGAGTTGTTCTTTTCCCTTCCTTATGTGGCTTAGATTGAGTAAGACCACTTTCTATGGCTCCACTCATTAATTTATCAGTACTATGAGGTTTTTTTGAAACACCTGAGAAAACTACATGGGATGCTAAACCCTTCCCCTTTGCTTGGATTGGCATTGCAAAAGTAATGGGGGTATTTTCCATAGATTTTAAAAGAATGTTTTTTAGTCTTTTTCCTAAGAACTAACATAGGAGTACCAGTCCCACTAGTGGCTGAGGTCCACTCATCTATGAGTTCAGGAGTGGGCCTTTTTGAGGGAAATTGAGGGGCCTTTCCTCCTAAAGGATCCATTCTATCTGCTCCCTCCTTCAAGGGTGGAATATCATCATTCAAGTTTCCCAAACTCTTAAAGTTATATAAGATTATGGTATTTTGAATTGATAGGTCAATGCCCTTTTGAGTTAACCAATTCAAAGTTCTTCTCATTACATCAGTTATCCCTATATAAGAATCATAGATTCTATCTCATTCCAATCTGTGAGGGATTATGGGTTGTGCTTCCACCTTCTGATCAACATAATACATGCTTACTTTATGTGGATCATCCACAATTCCTTCTGGGATAACTATAATTTTGAAATCTATTATTTGTGAAAGGGTCATTCTGGAGAAATCCCTTAATCTGACCTCTTCTTCATCCCTACAATTCATCCAATAATCTTCAAACTAAGGCTCATGCTCAAACTTATTCACAATGTTGTTGAATACCCATCTAATGTCATAAATGGCCCTTGCCTCAAAAAATTTCATGTCAAACTTCTGCATTTCATCTTCAATCAACCTAATTTTATGATGGAAGGGCATTAATACCTTCCAATTCTAATAGGGAATTTGATATTTGTCTTATGCCTTCCAGAAATCAATTTATGCATAGGTGTTAGCTACTTTGCCAGTTCACATAAAGCCAATTTATCATCTAAATACCTAGGAAACTTACAAGGCTTGCCTTCAAAACCACTAACCCTTATGTATGTGAACTTTTTATATTGAATGAAGTAGCATCCGTACTTAAAAATAACTTATCTGACATGTTTGGAAATTCTATATTGTCCCCACTCTTTTTGAAAAGACAAATGATTGGGGCAAAGAAAGAATCATTAACTAACCTCACATTCCCACTCCAGTTGATCAGTTGTAGTTGAGGGAATATCTCATGCATCTGGCACTACTTGAAATATGCACGTGGTGACAAACTTAGGAAACGTCTATGCCCAACAACATTGTAAATTAAATAAGTCATCATATAAAATTCTATCTCTGAATCATCACCCATTTCAATTTTCACTGCTAAGGTGACCATGTGGCCATGGAGTGCTTTTGCAATGAAATTAGCCCAAAAAATGCTCCCCTTTCTCTCTAAAATGATCCATATGTAAGTAACCATCCATTCCTTAAATTCATTTATAGTTTCCAATCCCTGCCATTGACTTAATAACACAATGACATCTTCAACCTCTTCAACAAATTGTGCCCTAACTAGATTTTTAGGGATTCTAGCTATTGTCTTTTTCCAAATGAGCCACTTTGTATTTATCATCTTGGCATAATCCTTTTTATTTGCTTCATAATCCTGTAAGGCTAATTTGATAGCAATGGTGATCGGGTTGGTGATTACAGGAAATTTTAACATTATTCTAATGGCTGCAGGCATCAATGTCAAAACTACATCCCCACTCTCATCTAATACTTCCCTCTTTTTGGGATCACAATTCATAGCACAATGCCACACCAAGTCTGGGAAATGAACCGCTTGGTGGGATAACACCTGCTAAAGCAATACAACTATCTTGAATTACCTTTAGGGATTCACTCTTGTGGGGGATATTAAGTCTCTGAAGAAAATAATTTAGATCAGAACTCATCAAGTCCATGTTTGTAATCTTGTCCAAATAACTTGTGACCCATGATGCAACCAAGAACGAGGATAGCATGGTCTTCATCTTCAAAAACCCTATCTTTTCTTTAAACCAACTTGCCACTCAAAGAGAAACACGGGAGTTTATAATATCTTACCAGTCAATCTGCAATCGCCTCAGTAATTTAAATCCAAATCAATAGCCTTTTCAATCCTCAGGTTCACAATTCAAGCTTCACAGTTAAAAATGTGATAATTCTCCACGAAAATCACAAAAGGTAGCAACAAAAATCTAGAAAATTGGTAATAAAAGATGAAAGCATTCACAAACTTTAAAAATTCCTTGATTTACGTAACAACATTAATGGCAGGAAGAAATAAATGCATTACATCGCTGACTATTCAATCTGTTGTTCTCAACTTTGAAAATGAGCCGTTCACTTGGAAAAGACTTATTGCTGACACCGGCTCAGGGGAAATTTTTGTAATTTTTTAGTGTTTTAGAACTTACACACTTTTGACTAAATTGACCCACCCATTTTATTTTTGGCTTTCAACATGGGCTTGACATGTGGTCACACTTGGGTGATAGCAGGACTGTCGGCCCTTTTCTACAGTTTTACTTCATTTCCAATTCAAAACAAAGAATGTTTGAGTGCCCCGATGACCCACATCCTTTCCTTTTGCATAAAAGTAGCCACATGTCCCTTGTAGGTTTCAGGAACCTTTTTACACCTTTATTCTTTTCCTCTTAAATTCACAAAGCTACAAATATGCGCTACTTCCCGACATCCACTCAAATTATGACAAGTGTACACTCCTGGATACTAGTTGAGAAATTGCTTGCGCTACTTTATGATTGCGAATATTCAAAGAATATTTATCAGGTCACGGGGCTGATTTTGCATATTGTGAATGCGATAGAAAATTACAAGTTTGCAAATTATACCCACCATACCAAAATCAATTAGGAGCTGCCACATATCAGCGGGCAATGAGGGAGAAAACATAAATAAAAAGACAAGACCCAGGAAAATTTTACAATAGGCGATCCCTCCAACTTCAAAACTTAAAACACAATAGGTTCCCCATTAGAAACTTCAAAATAATGCACATATAGACATGATCCTCGACCGAAAAAGAGGAAAAAACTAATCCATACACACAAGAACCAAAAGGCTAACTCATACCCCCACAAGAAAAGTAAAAAAATATATCAAATAACGATGGAAAATCTTAACCAAATAGGGGTGAGAATAATTTGAGCACCAACAAGGATCATGATGCAAGTAGGTGTCTACTACTGTAATGCGTAATCTGAAATAATATGTCTTGCTATTGCAAGATCTATACCTCTATGACCCATGACACTAAGGATTGTTGGTTAATTGACCAGATACATGATGCCATTGATCTTGGTGTGCACCAGACCAACCTTGAAAGTAGTTCCAAGGATGATGATCACCACTATGAAGGGTGTGAGGATGAAGGGGTGTGTGGAATAGGTTTCTGTAGAGGATTTCATGGTTGTTATAACCGCGGAGGAAGAAGTTAGTTCCTGCATGGGACATGTTACAACTGTGGATCCATGGAGCATTACACGTGCGAGTGCCCTGATTTTATACAATGTTCATGGTGTGGAAAGAAGCACAAGTATGAGGGGTGCCTGGAGTTATTTTAGCACATGATTCGACAACAACAGAAATAAAAATGTGCTGGGATGGTAAGCATAAAGAAGGCCGACTCATAATGGATGCAAGAGTGGAACGTGGGTTAGGACTAGAACCTGTACTGGTGACAATGTGAGTAGAGGCCACATGCACTAGGGAGATACCGAGACAAAAAACACTAGTTACAAGGGAAGAAGTGGTACATGGAGGGTATTTAGACCTTGCTCATCAGAAGGAGGTGTATCAAGAAACCATGGATGTGATTAAGAGTCTACAAGGAGAGATCTAGTGTTTGAAGGAGAAGTCAATTCAATTAGATAAAAAGAAGAAGAATAAGGATCCATAGAAGAATTTGGATGAGGTTAGGGAAGTATGTAGGATGTTAAGGTAAGATAATATCATCCCCTTACTAAGAGAGTGGTTACACTAGAAGGTACCTCACACTAGAAGAGAGCACGAGAGGTAGGTCCTACATGCTATCCTTCCTCCCCATAGCCTTGACTATGACAAAGAGATAAATTTGAATGCTATTGTAGATGGATGGATTCTGAGAAATATTTTGATTGATCTAGGTGCGGAAGTCAATGTTCTCACCTTGGATGCATGGAATTAAATGGGAAGGCCCCCATTATAACCATCTTTGAATGTGTTTTTATGGCTAACAAGACAAGGGTAATACCCATTGGTTTCTTGAAGGATGCAGTTATCACTATTTAAGGGGCCAAGTTGACTAGAGACTTCAAAGTCTTGGAATGAGCCAAGGTGGATAACTTTACAACATTTCTTGGGCACCCATGGTGTTACAAAAAACAATTCCAGCCTATGGTTTAACAAAGGGTATATAAGTTTTTAGAACAAGGAAGAGTGGGTCATCATCCCCTTAACTAATGGAAAATCAGCACCGTATTTTGATCCCTTGGGATAAGAAGTTCTCAATAGGATCTTTGTGTGCTTTATCAGGGTCTTTGAGGTAATTCACCCTATAGAGGGAGTTATCCATTTTGAAGATGTTCAATCCATGAGTGATACAACCAGTATATCATGTGACAATCAGGTGCACAAGACTTATGAGTTAATTGGGTGATGGTTAAGAGGATTTGTGATAAGGGTAACCAAGGTGCACTCAATAAAGCACCTAGGAGGGAAGAAGTTGCCAAGTTACTCTAGAGGATCCAACCCTAAAACTTTCTTGCGGGAGATGGAGGATTAGTGGAGAAATGAGAATGAAAGAAGAGGGATGCTCAGTTATAACTTACTCAGGACTGTAGCGCATTGGTGAGAAAAACATTGTGATATCCTTCTAGAGTGGTGTGAGGTGAGAGTCACGTTCTTTGTTAGGTTATGTCGAAGCAATGTGCCCACTGAAATGCATGACTACCATGGGAAGGAACCCACCTCGTTCAACATCCAAACATGTGAGAAGGCATGAATGGAAGGCACGAAGGCCTTACCACCTTCTTTATGGGTACATAAGTTTTATTCCACCTTGCAAGGATGTGCACACGCCTAGTATATACACTCCAAGAGCACCACCAGACAAGAAATTGACATGAGCTAACAATTGACCTTCTTTAAGATTTTGAGTGTCGAAGCACTAAACCATTAGTGGATAGAGAACTGCAGGTTGTTAAGAGCCTAACGATGGGAGATAGTGCCATGACAGAAGATAGGATATCATATTTATTGGGTGAACCTAGTTTGGAACCGTTCCTTGATGAGAAAGAATCAAAGGAGATACAACTTGAGTGCATGTGTAGGGAAAAAGAAAAAGGAAATATGGTCTACGTAATAGATGGAAAAGAGATGGAGAGTTTGGATGTTAACCATATTGAAGGTACACGTGAAGTCATGGATAGTGTTGATGAACAATTGCATGCTTACCATGAGCCCTTTAAAATAAATAAGGTTAACATTGGTTCAAAGGAAAAACCTAAGGAAGCTATCATTAGGGATTATTGGTTGGAGAAAGAGGTTTCTAAGATCATTGATCTATTACACGAGTTTCATATTTTATTCCCACGTGGGTACCATGAACTTAAAGGAATTCACCACTCTTTGGGAGAAATGAAGATCAAGTTGAAATAAGGTGCATGCCCAATTCAGGAGAGGCCCTATCAGACGAATCTGAATCTTCACATCAAGGTTAAGGAAGAGATAGACAAGATGATAACATCAGGCATCATTGAAGTTGTGGAGGAATCATAATGGGTAATCCCTACGGTCATAAAAATTAAGAAGGATGGAAGGATAAGGATCTATGTTGACTACATGGAACTGAATGCGGTATGTGTAATTGATCCTTTTCCAACCTCTTTTACTGAGGAAATCCTCGAGGGAGTGGCTAGGAATGAAATATATTCCTTCACGGATGGATTATTAAGATATCATCAAGTCAGGATTGTGAAAGAAGACCAAGAGAAGATGAATTTTTCCACTGAATGGGGAAGATTTTCCTACACGTTCATGCCTTTTGGATTAAATAATGAGCCTACCATTTTCTCACACATTATGGTGTAAGCATTTCAGGACTTCATTCATAAATTTCTGTAATTCTACCTGGATGACTGGACTATGTATGGATGATTAAAAGATTATTGTGACAATTTGGGGCTAATACTTGAGAAATGTCGAAAGTTGAGCATATCCCTCAACATTAAGAAGTGTGTTTTTGCTACTCCATTTGGAACCTTGTTGGGGCATATTATATGTAAGGAAGGTTTGATGGTGGATCCCACAAAGGTTGTTGTTACTGTGGGGTTGGGGAAACCTACCAGTCAAAGCATAGTGTGTGGATTCCTTGGGCATACGGGATACTACCAAAAATTTATCAAAGGGTATGCCAAGATCTCCATGCCATTAGAGAAGTTACTAAAACACAAGAATGTCTTTCATTGGGGAGAGGCACAACAAACAGTGTTTGACACTTTTAAGGATAGGCTTGTCATTATGCCCATATTATGCTTTCCTTCTTGGGATAAGCCTTTCCATATACATGTTTATGCCTAAAAAAAAACCATTAGATCAATACTAGCACAACCTGCTGAGGGGATTGTTGATCACCCCCTTTGTTTTGCAAGTAGGAAGTTGACACCATGAGAACATAATTACACAACTACTGAGTGTGAGGCACTGTCAATGATCTATGCACTGCATAAGTTCAGGTAGTATCTACTGGTGACACCATTCATATTCTACATGGACCACATGGCACTGAAGTACTTGGAAAAAAATCCTATTCTACAAGGGTGCATATGTAGGTGGGTCTTGATATTTCAAGAATTTGAGTTTTTCAATTGTGGTAAAACCAGGAAAGAGTAATTTAGGACCCGATCATTTATCAAGAATTGACTTAGAGAAGGACGCACCGAGTATTGAGGATACCATTGTAGATGCACAACTATTTAGGTTATGACACACACCCTCTGACTTAGAGGATATTGTAGTGTTTCTTAAAATGGGTGTGGCACCAGAAGGAATGAAGGATTTAGAAAGAAAGTAGTTGGCTATACGCATTGCGCCCTACATGTTGAATAGTGGAGATTTGTACAAGTTAGGTCAAGATGAGGTCCTACGCCGATGTGTGTTAGAACATGAGCATGTTACAATTATGGAATAAGCACATGGTAGAATTAAAGGAGGACACTATACAGGGAATTCCATAGCACAGAAGATTCTACTCGGAGGTCTTTGGTGGGAAAGTTTATACCAAGATTGCATTGAATTTTACAAGGCTTGTGACCATTTCTAATGCCTTTGCAAACCTACAAGGGATGAGATGCCCTTAAGACCAATAGCCATCGTAGAACCATTTGAAAAATGGGAAATTAACTTTGTAGGACCTATTTCACCTATTGCGCGAAGAACTGGTTCACGCTATATCATCACTTGCACTAATTACTTGGAAAGATGGGTAGAAGAAACACCTACAAAGGATTGCACTGCATCAATCGCTGGTAGATTCTTATAAGAGAACATAATAAGTAGGTATGGATGTCCTTTACAATTTACCAGTGACATGGGTACACATTTTTTGAATGAAATAGTCAGGATTTTGTTCGCAGAGTTCATGGTGGCCCATCATAAGACTATCCCATATCACCCACAAGCTATTGGAACTGTTGAGGTGTTTAACAAAATTATGAGTCACATGTTGACAAAATTTTGTAATGTGGGAAGACAAGATTGGGATGACAAGGCATTATCCATTCTATGGGTATATAGGATTACCTACAAGAGATTGAACAAGGCCACACCGTTTCAATTGGTATTTGGTGTAGAGGCTATGTTATCAGTTGAATTTATGCACCATCACTACATATAGCGGAGGTAGGAGGATTGGCTGATGAATAAGCGCTTGAAGAGTGTATTGATAAATTAATATAGGTAGATGAAAGGAGATCACTTTCTAGATGGAGTCAAGATACAAAAAAGGAAAGAAAAAAAGCATGGCATGATCGTCATATCAAAAACAAAAAATTTGAGGTTGGGTAGATAGTTTTGTTATATGACTCTAAATTTTTGTGCCATCCTGGAAAGTTGAAATTCCATTAGTTGGGACCATACATTATCTCGTAAATCCTTGACTCAGGTGCTTTCCACTTACAAGCACTAGATGGGACGAGACTACTAGGACATTTTAATGGGAGTAGGTTGAAGCCCTAATATAAATAATTCTTGTGTTTGTAAATAAGGAAGTTTTGCTAATTAGCCTAGAATTTCCCTTAATGCATTTATTTTTGTTGTGTTTCCCTTTCTTGTCAATTTTTCCTTTATGTTGTGTTGTTTTTACACACCTTGTGCACCAGTAACTGCTTATTACTTTCAAGGGTTATGTATGCGTAGAGGGCCGTGTATTTAGTTTAGTGTGGGGTGGAGTAGAGTGAAGTGAAATAGAGGTTGTAAGTGAAAGTAGTGTTTTAATGGCCCGAGTTAAAATATCAAAAGCATGTAAGGTAGGAGAGTGCGTGTGGAAAAAGTTGGACATGAAATTTTGGTGTCAAGATAAGGCTTTATGAGGACCACGTACAAAGGATGAGAAGCACGAACAACATGAGGTAGGTGAGGGAAAAAATCAAGTCAAATACAGAAGAAGTGCCTTTGGCGCTACAGATGCATGTGTAAGAGTCTTTAGTCATTTAGGATTTATGTGCACCAGAAGGTTGTATGGATTTTTACATAGGATTTGGTGCATGGGTAAGAGCGCTTAAGATTGGATTTAGTGTAAAAAACACATTTAATGCTAAGTACGTTAGTAGGTGGCATAACATTTATTAAAGAGAAGAAGAAAAAGATATAAGTAGAGGATAAAACACACTATTATTCACTTTTCTATCACAATATTGAAGAATATCTTGCAAACTAGGGCATCCATGAAGAAATATTTGTGTGAAGGAAGAATTGTAATAATTTGGGTGCATGACTAGGGTGACCTATGAACCAGAGTGGAAGGAGTACACAGGCATAGGGAGGTTTCAGTAGAGTACACCATCTTATGGAATAATTTTCCAGGTTAGATTTTTCCAGCTAGGGCACAAGAGTAGAAGGATTCTTTCACGAAGTTGAGCCATAGATTTGAGCAGAGTGAGTAAGAGGAGAAATGAAGAGTTGTTTTTAACTTGAAAAGAATATGGCACCAAAGAAGGAAACTGTTTCACCTAAGAAGGGCAAGGGAAAAGGAAAACAAACTACCACCACTAGTTTCAATGATGAGTGGTATGTGGAGATGCAATACCTAGATGAAGTGTTACTTAGGAAAATATGGGTATCCCATGTGAGAAGGATGGCCATGAGTAACTAAAACCATCACACAAGTACCAAAGAGAAGGAGATAGCGTTAGAAATGGTTTGTCAAATAGATAAAAGGAAACCAAAAGGGATGCCAATCTACAACGATGAGGTGAAGGTAAAATTGGAAAAGGTCAGATTGCTGCAACTTTACAAGTTTCCCTATTTTGGAAAGCCCGAGCAGATATACCAATCATTGATGTCACACGTGCATGAGGACCACTTCTATTTTTTGGGCCACAAAATGTGCATAACTCCCTAACTCATCTCTAAGTTCACTGTACAGGTCTACGAAGGAGATTTGTTAGATGATGACTTGGAGGATAAAGAGGCTATTAAGAATACCGTGGAAGAGTATGACTATAAGAAGGGGTCTCATTACTTCGATATCCATGATATATTTGACCTAATGATGAGGATGGTTGCATGCCTAGTAACCAAGCTGAATGGTTAAGAGAGGTGGAAACATATAAACAAGGCATGGTTGAACATGTGTTGGAAAATTTCAGAAGAAACAATTTATAACTTGTTCATCTACATTGCAAAAGATATCATCAACACCACTCAAGAAGGAGATAAGATTATGTTTGGAAATGTTCTTATCACCATCATCTTCTCAGAATTTGGAGTGCCTAATGGGCCAGAGAAGTTCATATGGGAGTATCCAGATGAATACCCCTCCCTCGTGAATAGGTTTGAAAAATACACATGCAACGCCATGATGACCACCCACAAGGTATGCTTGGAGAAATGGTAGAAGTGAATTTGCAATGCATTTAGGGCTGAGTGGAGAATACTGGAATAATTTCCAACACTAGTATATGAAGAAGCTTATTTCACTATCTATCACCATTGTTGCATTAGCAGGTTCACTCTGTCAGATGGGACTAAGAGCCCATGGTGTAAATTACCCTTCTCTTTCATTGCATAGTATTTCTAAGTAGGGGTCAACCATTTCAAGGAATATAAAAGACTAAGGTTTGCAATTATTGAGGTGGACTAGGACCACCATGACTTATGGAGAAAGATTTTATACCCAACATGCTTATGTGGAGAAGTATGTCTCTCATGAGGTGTGTATGACAAAACCCATGATGTTGCCAATTGCTGGAATAATTGCAACAAGAGTATACTTGCGCATTAGGCCTAAGTATGAAAAGGGAACTTACTTATAGAATGATGTCTCCATCCCAGAGGATCCCACTGGTAGGAAGAAGGATGCACTAAGAAAGAGTGAGAGAGAAGAGACGTCAGAGAAGAGGGCACCAAGTGTGAAGACAACACAATCTATGGGCACACCTGAGGCAGGTGCCAAGCTGAGCACATAAGCATGTAGGAAGAAGTATCCCATCAAGGAGAAGGAAAATACACCTGAGGAAGAGGTGCCAAAGTAAGAAGACTCACCAAGGAAGGAATCACCTACTAAAGAGGAAGAATAATCCCTAGTTAAGAAGAATCATAAGATATCAATGAAGGAAGATTAAGAAGAGACTGAGAATTTGGAGGCCTATAGAGGTGAAAAAGATGACGGTGAGGGTGAAGAAGTTTAGGATCATGCTTTGTATGATGTACACAACTCAGAGGAAGAAATAAGTGAGGGAAATGGTGGAGAAGAAGAATGTACTAAAGGAAAAGGGGAGAGTGAAGAAGTAAATACTAATGATCAGATGACCCCTAGCCTCACCAAGGAGTAGATAGAAGAGGCTGAAAAAAGAGAAGTAGTGGACAAAATAGATAAGTTAGTGGAGAAAGAAGTGGAGTGGAAAACTGATGAGATACTCAAGGATAGAGAGGAGGAAATCATAGGGAAGGAGTATGGAAGCATGTGTGGAGATCCCATCCTAGCAATGAGCTTTCCAAAAGTAGCATGCATAGGAGGAGAAGGTGTGGTAGTGGCGCAAGGGCAATGGATGAGATGCATAAATGATCCAAGTAAGGTACTGCGTACACACTTCTAAAGCACCATGCCTATAGAATAGCTCCTGCAAATTTTTTCGTTTGAAGAAGAAGGCATGTGATGCCCAGTTAAAACAACCCACTTGAGATCCATGAACAACCTAGGTTTAGTTAGAAAATTATGGAATAATTTATTTTTTGAGTTGGAGTTAACGAACAAAGTCTCGAAGACAATTAAATTCAACTGATAACCTTTCCCATTATAATAATTACTGATATCACATTATAAAGTAATAATTGTAATAGGTCCACACCTAGCTCAAATCTCCCTAGGGACTAAATTAATCACTAATTACAGTGAAAATTTAGCTAAATATTCTCTGAATAAAATTTTAAGGTTAAGGGACCCCAAAAAATTAAATACCTAAGTTATTTAATTCCACAAGGTCTAAGACAAGAGCAGGGTTAAACTACAATGAGGAACGAAATACATATTTTAAAAAATCAGTCGAGCAAGGTCTCACTTACCTACTCCCAGAACTTGATTGAGAGTTTCTATAACCAGGTTGCAAGGAAAAAACTGCCACTAACAGATTCCAGAACAATTCTAGTTTGCTAGAACATACTTTCCTTTTACTAACAATTCTCATAGGTCACAAGGTCCAAAATTTAGGGTTAGAAGTTTTAGTTAGGTTCAGGGAGTAATTTACCCCCATACCCAACTCTCTAAAATAATCATAGTTTCAACTTGATTTTTCTCATACCTAATGCTTCCAAAATATCCCTAAATCATTTCCATTGGATAGGAAATTTTCTCACCTTTCCGATGATATAAATAAGTCCTCCTAACTCCTTGTAGAACTCAAGATACGAGCAAGCGGACCTTAGGGGTCAAATTTTCCCCAAGGGGACACGTGTCAAGAGGAGAGGAAAACCCCTCTGATGGGTTGGTGGGTCGCAGGGAAGCCTTAGAAATTTTTCCTTACACAGGAGAAATTTCCCAATTGGGCCTGTGCCTCCATGGGTCCTCTAAGGACACGTGGCGGCCTCTGAGACAACGTCGGGGAAAAGGGGAAAGAGAGAGCGACGAAATAATTTGGGGCATTGCACCTAAGGGGAGAGAAAACCAAATAGTGTCCACACACCCATGGGTCCACCCAGGGACACATGGCACTCCACGATTCACCACGGGGAGAAGAGAGAAGGAGGGCACAGAATGGTAGGACGGTTTGGTGAATTTTTCCAAAGGGGGGAAGAAGGGTGGAAGGCACGTGCGGGTCTGCGGAGGAGAAAATCCCAAGGTGAGGTTGGGGATGCAGGTCCACGGGGAAATTTTTCAAAAAAAATTTGAAGGCAAAAACTAAAAATAAACAAAGGGTCCACCCCCTCCGCGAGCACCCAAAGCTGCCATGTGGTAGCCTGTGATTGGTCGTGGGCCGGCGGGGCTAAAAGGATTTTTTTTCCAAAATCTTCAAAAAAGTCAAAGGGCAAGAAGATGCTGCACCTCCGCCGCTACCTCGTGAGGACACATGGTAGCCTCTAATTGGCTATGGGCTAGTGGAGGAAAAGATGAAATTTTCCTTGAGCCAAATTTTAAAAAAAAAATTCTAAGGATTTTTGAATGGGAATTTTTCGAGCCGCGGGCCTGCGAGGGAATTTTTTTCCAAATTTTCCCGCCAAGACCAAAAAAATTCAAAGTGCCGTAACTTTAGCTAGAAATCTTGGTTTTGGGAAAATGAGGAATTTTTGGAAAGCTCTCGATGCCCTCTTTGTACGGAAAAATAAATTTTAAATTTTGATAGAGTTTAAGGGGTAAATTTTTTAAAAAGTATCTGCAAGCTTTTAATAAGCCAACTAGAAATTTCCAACTTTCCAATTTGATTAAATTGGGTTTCCTCCTTCCCTCAGCATGACAAACAAGCATGGAAAAATGATCTAGGGAGAGTTTAAAGTGTTTTAGGGAGGCAAATTTATTCCATTGATTTCAATTTGCATTTTTCCATCAATTGACAGAAAAACGACTGTTAGAGTGATTGGATTGATTTTGCATTAATTTAACTTGTCTTCTTAAGTGTTCTTTGTCAATTTGAGTTTATTAATATCTTAGCATGCTAAATATATCATTTTCAAGTTGATTAATGTGTGCAGGTATGAACTATACAATTTGATTAAATTTTTCAGTTTTAAAAAGTCACAATGCTAGTGATCAAATTTTAAAGGATGTATTTATCAATTTTATCATTTAAGTGTGGTATATAGTTTCTAAACTAATCCAATGCATTTAGTTGTTTCTAAACAAATCATTTCAAAGCAATTCTGATTTCAATTTCATATGTATTTCCCAAAAGAGATGAGCAACATTCTTCCTTCATACGTATTTTCTTTCCTATGCAAATAAACAGAGCTTCAAATCACAAATTGATATTCCCATTTCATCACAAAAATGTAAATATGAGATGAACTTGCAATTCCTTATTGACTTCAATTATACAACTTACATCTTTCAATGTTTGAAAATGATAAATTAATTCCTATTTCTTCTAATGTATAGAGCAGAAAACAAATGTCTTTCCCAATTCAAACATACATTCTCATAATCAATTACAACATCATTTCTCCATAACATAATTGTTACAATTTCATCCACATCATGTGGGAAGGAATTACAATTAAATATGTTTTCACAAGGGATAGTCCAACTGCATTTTTCCATTGCTCCAGGACAACAAAATGCACATTTTCTACTTCTCCAAGTTGATCACAACAAAAGAGGGGGAAAGGCAACACTCTCCACCCAACCATGACATCCAATGAAAGGAGAATCCTTTCTTCTTCATTAGCCCCCGAGCCCCAACCAAGATACAATAGAAGGTGAAATTCAACCCATGGAATGGATTCCACAACACACAACATTCTTTCACATACACATTTCAATATAAACATAATTCAATACAAAGCAACAGTTTACAACTGCAATAGAAAACATTTCAATAAAAAATCAGGCTTGATCATGCAAGCCAAAGGAGCAAGTTCTATGGTGGAAGCTACTTATGTCTCCCAATTGGGAATTGGGAATCCACCAGAACAACCTACCAAAATAATTCATCCCACACACATCCTTATGCCCCCCAAAAGTTTCTCCTTATGCCCCCCACAAATTTCCTTATGCCCGCCCCAAAGTAAGAAATGCAAGCTATTTATTTTCCATGGTGGATCCCAAACCCAAACTCCCTCCACAAAACTCTGATGCCAATGGAATTTTTTATTGCCCCCCACATGGATTCCCCACAGCATTATCCTACACCTTCCCTAAGGTAGTCTACCAAACTAGACAACAAAAGCAATAAAACATTCTCCATACACACAACACAACAAGAAAATAACATCAATAAGGAAGAAATAAACGCCTACCTTTCCATGATAGCTTTTGTTTCCAAAAACAAAATCTCAAAGCCAAGAACACATTCCAAAATAGAAATATCCCAAGCATACAAATATTTTCCCAAACTTCTTCCAAAAACAAGAGCTCCAACAAGAAAATGCGCCCCCAAGGAAGTTGCAAAATCAGTCAACAACCCAAAAACAAGGTAATATTTTGGATTAAATAGAAGAGGGAGAGAAGAGGATCATTTGGATCCATGTAGGATGCCACATCACACATCCTCAAATTCAAACACAAAAGACAAAGTTTCGTTCTCCAAAGCTCAATAAAGAGGTGGGTGAAAAATGACAAGTTACTTGCACACATCAAAAAGCTCACACCTCAAGGGAAAACAAATTAATTAAAATGTAAGAGAGTACAATTAAAAACATGCAACATGACTATTAAAATTCATTATAAAAGTCACAAA
The DNA here is from genome assembly GCA_019776745.2 of Taxus chinensis. Classification (NCBI taxonomy): domain Eukaryota; kingdom Viridiplantae; phylum Streptophyta; class Pinopsida; order Cupressales; family Taxaceae; genus Taxus; species Taxus chinensis. The sequence goes on from CM034154.1 coordinate 492,249,947, forward strand.
TCACATCTCCATCCATAAGTATGGTTGGTGAATCAAATTTAGAGGCATGGGACAAGTTTTACTTGTCCCACAAGCCTCCAAAACCAGTCCCCAAGGACAATTTCGAATTTCCATGGAGGTGAAGTATTTCTAACTCCAACATCTGACTTACACAAGCTCTTACACAACTTAAAAATCACTTACAAATTAATTACAAATAGCCAAAGACTCTTATAATTATTTTCCCATATCCCAATTTAATTTATTTAAATTTTAACCATATGTTTTCTCACATAAATCTAACACAATTTTAATTAATTAAAATAAGGGAACACATTAATAATAAAATACATAAAAAAATAATAAAAGAAACACATTAATAAAATACGCAAACCCATGGTCACATAGAAAGGAAATCCCCTCGATGGGAATCCCTAACAAAATACAACACACACACACAAGACATGTTGCCATGGTGACCTTGTTGAATTCACCTAGAATTCTATTGTGGTTGGTCTCCAATCCCCCAATGTTTTTTGTGATATTTAACCTATAAAAAACAAATACCTCCTTTAGCCTCATGGCCATATCAAAAACATTCAAAATGAATATAAATAAAATGACAAAAACAACTATATAAATGAATCACAACAACATCGAAGTAACACTACATCATTTACATTTTTAATCAACCACTATATCATCATCAAATAATTTCCATTTTCTAGGTTTACTCCAAATATCAAATATCACATGTCTGAAAAACATCTACAATATAACCATGTCTGCTATCTTGTCAACATCTATATAAAATGTCTCCAACAATCATCATGCATCATATATGAATCAGATCCAACAATAATCCAGGATCTGACATCTAACACCATACTAAATCCAAAATATAAGGATGTCCATCATATATTCTACAGTATCATGATCAGTAATAAAAGGTGCCAAAGGGAAGTGGGCACTACAAGGCATGTACCCACGAACCATGAAAATGCTATCTTGGGTGTTTGAGTCCCGTGTCAATGAACCTGACTTCCAATTTAAGCCAAGGGACGCATTGATGAAGGCACCAAAGAACAAAGGAATAAACCCACAAGTAAATTCTCAGTAGTTTTCCAATGAGTAGGTCTACAATTCACTCAATAAGGTGTTGTTTGAGGTGGAGGAAAGAATATTTGGGAGGAAAAACAAGGTGAGATTCCTAGAAGGAGAATTGGAGAAGAAATATGAGGAGCTCATTGAAAAAAGTAATTATCTAAAGCAAGAAGAGATGATCAATGCACAGTTAAGGTGTGAGCTAAGGCAGGAAAAGGAAAAGGTGCACGAGGTATATAAGAAAATTGAGATGATTACAAATGTTATTGTCTTGAAGCATCCATATTTGAACCCACTTGAACAAAATATGAGTTGACCTTGTAATGCCTAGAAGATTTGACTCACATCCTTATGATGGAAAGGCAACCACTTGCCTTAGAGTTAGTGGAAGAGGCACTTACACATTGAGAGAAAGAGGAAAAGTACAAGGTTTTAGAGATAGTCACTCAATACACTAAGCTCCTTACCACTATAAAGGCCTCCACACAGATAGATGAAGTTGCTTATGATCATTTCATTGACAAGGATAGAGTAGCAAACATTCTACTCACTACACATGAGGCAGATCTCAAGGAGTTTTAGGAGAAGAATAAGGGAAATAGGGTAGAGTAGGAAAATATACTAGTTGAAGTAAAGAATAAATTAGAAGCCATTGAGATCTTATGGGGCTCAATCAAAAACTATCTTAAGGAATTATATCCGTAGATCACCCACAGGATGGATGAGATGGACAACCTTGGTAAACAGTTGGAAGACGTTGTGAGTACGTTGAATTCTAAGAATGATGAACTAAGTTTTGATGAGGTGAGCTTCCTAGTAGGTGACCTTTGTCAACAGGCACAAGGTGAAGTAGATTTGCCTGGGAGAATATTGAGGAATATATAAGGAAGGATTTCCCACTCATCCTTTAAAAATAAATAGATTCTTCTTTATTTCTTCCATTTCCCATTTGTCATTCCTTCATTATTTATTCTAAAAATTCAAATTCCTTCCATTCTTTATTCTTTGGAGAGAGGATGTTTCTGAGGATGGAGAACAAGCTTAGTGTGGGGTGATGTTGGGCATCCAAATATTGGCTAAGTACTAAAGGGTGCGTGTTACACGTGTGAGATCTAGTAAAGAAGAAGGGCATGCATGGGGAAAAAAACGCAGGAAAAGGGTTAAAGAAGGGTTCAGTAGAAACTGGCGCACGCGCAAGGGAAAACAAAGGATCTCAAGAGTTATCCATATTCAACTGTCTAAGAAGCAATTGAGGAAAAACGTGACCCGACTAGGCATGTTGAGTGGATAAGGTGCCATCCTGGTGACTTGGTGGTCAAGCAAAGAATATTCCACGCATAGAACATTCATAAAAGAAATCATTACAAAAATTGGAGAGCTTGGATTAGAAGAAGCATGCTCCCTTAGAGGACCACATGGACACTAAGAAAATAATCTTCTCCTCGAGTAAGGCATGGTGGTGGGTGCTTAACCTATTTATAAATATTATCTTGAGTGAAGAAGACACACCTGAATGGAGAGAGGTCGATGAGGGAAAGATTTAGGATCATCACAGAGAGGATGAAAGGTGAAGCCCTGCAGAAAAGAGTAGGAGGTTCTAAGGGATGAGTTACCATTAGAGGGTTATAGGAATGATATCATATCTAGAGGGATGGTTCTTTGAAAATTTATGTAATATGGGAAGCATAACTAGGGTGTCTGATACATGATTCATGTTTGTCTTGATACATTTGGTCTACTATGATCCTTTTGAATGTAATGTGGTTACTGGAACTATGATCACTATAAATATATTTTCTGAATATATTGTTCATGGGTGCAAACCCTAGTATCTTTTCTTTATGTCATGACTAAAATATGATCTCTGTATGATGTTTCTCTTATATAAATGGGTATATTGGTATAATAACTCATCCTATGCATTCATAATGCATGTGTGATCATTTGCTTTTCTACATTTAATCTTTTATCAATAGCATCATCTTCTCTCAATGCTCACATAAAGGAGGGACTCGGCACCCTCGTGTGCCTTAGGTGAGCACCCAGTACCTGCTGTGTGATAGGCTAGTACATAGTGGGATTAGAGTTTTTTTCTAAGGGCACATAAAAATGAATACACCAATGTAGAGATGTTATTCATTTAGATCTCCATATTCACTCACACTTCTGTACATGCTTGGTTATATCTTTCACACCTATATATTCTGACAAATGAAGATACATATGAAAGTAGATCTAAGGTGTTTTATACTAAGGTGTTTGAGGTTGTTATAGTCCACTCAGTATATCTCTACATGCTGGTTGAACTAAACCTTCTGAGCCATCCACCATGACATGGAGACATATTGAAGGACTTCCTTACATCCCCATAGTAGTGCTAAACTAAACACCAATTGTCTATCCTATAGCTCCATGAATAGATTTACTCCAAATGGGTAGTGTGCCACTACTTTGTCCTGATGACATGCCTACCAAATTTGTTCTAACAAAACTCTTTCCAAACATGGGAGCTTGTTGCGTTTTCATATGATCATCCTTAATTTGATATGACTCTTGAGACGATACTAAAATATTCCTACATGTAACTCCTACCCAACGTGGTGATACTTGATTACCTTCCTTCTCACCTTCACTATGATAATATTTTACAACTTTTAGATTCCAAGCACTTTGTGCATGGGATAGGGGCTAGGCTAGGTCAGATACATGCCCACACTTCTTATTCTCTCCTTAGACTCACTCTCATCATATTCCAAAGGGATATCTCTATTACACTTCCCTAATACTGGAAATACATTATCCTGTGGTCCCTCACCTTCTACAGGGTTCTCATGACTACCACCAGTCATCATTCCCATCAGTCTCAATGGGTCTTCAACTTCCCCTCTAACATATCATTATACCTTTTTTTCTGTCCTCTCATTCTCTTTCTTTAATGGGGACAAATCCCATCCTTCCAAAACCTGCTTCTTACCCCTATGCAAAGTGGAGTTTTAGCCTGCCATCCACAAGTTCTCCATCTCATGATTGATCATCAAGATCTTGATAACTAAAGGTATCATTTGCAAATATGATCCTCTTGGTTCAATTAAAATAAAGAGCTCTGCTTCCTTAGAGCTTTAGCATGTCAAAAGTGCGTACTCTAAAGTATAACTGCGTAGCAAATCTTCCCACCAATGATCTATAGTTCTAGTCCACAGTGCGTCAAAATCATATAGTGCTTGATAATAATAATGGATCCATACTTGGCTTCTTCCTATCTGAACACCTTTGTTATCCATGCAAGCTACTAGCCATTGGTAAAATTCTACTGTGAAGAAGCTGAAGAATGCTTCATATAATAAATCATAGATGTTATCTTACACCCACTTGGGTGCATTAAATTTTGGTCTAGTGTGGTATCTATGAGCAAATGGGTCTTGGATGTCATACAACCAAATCTAAATATTATCTAAAGATAATCGAAACGTAATGTGCATGCAACATCCTAATGAGTAAACTAAATAGAGGTCTTGATAATAGAGCCAAAAAGTAGTCTTATTTATTAACCAATATTAGTTGGGCAAGTTGGCCTTCATCCAGAAAAATTATGAATGCTCACCCAAAGCACACGTAATCACCATGTCCCTCCTTTAATTTTCTTATCAAGATGTGGTTAGAGTAATCATGTTCACAATATTTATTATTATATGCACAAATGGAGATACAACATACAAGATTTGGAAACACATATAATACAGAAGTTATTCAACATAAAAAATCATTAACAACACTTGAATTCCCATAATTCCATACTTATACATGGTAATATTTGTGACCCAAACACCATTATCTATTGCAACCATAGTTGGTTACATAATAAGTAATCTGATTTCATCCATAAGTAAATTACCTTCATGCATTGTATCATGCGCACATATAAAACTCACCTACAAACTTTATCATCAAAAAACCTGAAACAAAACTACTAAATACATGAGTACATCACCTATTTATACATGGTGGGAACTTGAAATTCATTACTTACATGTGTTTTCCTAATAATATATGTGTTATTCTTAACCTACATGATTTTTACAATTGGCATTAACTATAAATCGAGATATAAATAGCTCATCTTTATCCTTCTCTAATCCTATGTTTATCTTGTCTCTGTGTGCCATATTTGCATTTGTATGCATGTAATTTTTCCTATTTATAGACCTTACGTGTGTGTCACTCCATCCTCCTCTTTCTTTCTTATTTTTAGCGGCATCCTAAAAATTTGGGTAAGTCGTGAAAACCCAATGTATATGTGCAAACCTTTGTGCGTTGAACTCTTTTGTATGTTGCGCCCACCTTTGTGCATTGTCCTATTTATGTTCTCTATCATGCACACAGTCTCCAACTCTTGCGCATGTTTTGTACTTAGCTATTTTCTCTAACCAACATATACACACATTTTGATGATGTAATTATCTTAATTTATACATTTCTTTAGTAAAATTATTTTTGTACACATTGGTTGACAAACATGGTTGAGTTACATAATTTATTAACACACATTACTTGATTTCATTCTATATGACGTATGGTTAGTTATAATACAAGTCATTATTGATTGAAATCAATTCTTATACATGGGTTTATTAGTAGCTTGATTTATATACTAACAAGATACTAGCTCCTAAACATTTTTATTAACAATTTAGATGATGACATAGTTTGATTTAGGACATTTATTCATATACATTAATTAATAGATCACATAATTACAAACTTACTTGTTATGATGCTTAATTTTTAATATTAAATAATGTTTATCATTTCTTTTATTTTTTTACTACATATTGTTTGTTACCAACTTTATGTAGTTGTTTGTTTCTTACATATTATTACATGCAAAATCTAATAACTGATTAAGAAGATATTGGAAAAAATATGATAAATCTTAATTAAGTTACAATGTAATGATATAGAAATAAAGTACAGATTTGGCCTAAGCAATAAGTAAGATAAATGTAAACAATTAAGTAAAAGAGGGAGGAAAGAAGAATTAACTAATTCGTAATAATCCAAGAAGTGTAAAAATATAGAGGATTGACAAAATAGAAGTATAAATTTTTGCAACCAAGCCTATAAAAATGCAAAAGTGTCGGAACAGGTTGAAATGGGGCGCCTAGATCTGGCCAGGAGCACCTGGGTGTTGTAGACCACTGTTAGACACTGATGACTATGAAAATAGTTTCTTCAATTTTTTTTCTATGGTGTTTCCCTTCACTATTGATCACCTGTATGTTGGACTAAGTCCAAAAGATTTGCATAGAACATGAAAATAGAAAGAGCACTTGGAAAACCTCAAAACACATCAAATACTAAAAATAAAGAGATGCAAACGGGGATTTAGATTAACCTTGGTGGTCACCCTACTAAGTGAAATTATAATCCACTTCAATAAATTTCATACTCCATGTAGTTATACGTGTGTGTGTGTGTGTGTGTATAATCATGCCCGAGGTGGCTTTTGTGCCAGACGTACTTGACTAATGAGTAATAACTAGATGTAGCAAATGTAAGTATATGTGTGTATGGAAAAATGAACTTCCCCTCCTATGAAGTGTATGTAGAAGAATGCATTCCCTTGTACCTTGTGTGAAGCTATATGAATGCTTGAATTCTCTTGTAATTCTCTTAGATAAAATCTTAGGTAGTGATAGTAAATGATTAGTTCCTGGTCCTTTATTATGGTCATGTAGCTTTGTATTTATATGATTCCCTTGTTTTAATTTCATAATTACCCACTAAAATGCCAACCACCAAGAAAATAAGATGCCCAAAATCTAGAAAGGACCCAAAATATGCAAGTAAGATACAAAGATGTTGGGGGTTCCCAAAGGGGACGGGAGTTCCTGGGTGCTAGTTTCCAAACTTAGAAAATTTGAAGTATTAGAAGTCAGACTAGGAAAGAAAGTGTGTAAGATTGGGAAGGAAACCAAAAAGAAAATATATCAAAGACATCGGTCAATTATTACTTTTCTTTCTTAATAATCATATGAATAGTGGTATGTGATCAAGAAATAGAAATGTACCTAAAGTGTATGATTTAGTGTAAATTTACCCCTACTTTATGTTGTTGAGAAAATTATTGATAGCATAAAGTAGATAAGAGAAGCGTACCTGATAACCATGTATATCAAAGGTGAAAAATGTGCCAAGGAGACAAGAAAAAGTGTGAAGTGAATAATATGAAGTGTGGAAACTAGAGAAGAGGAAGTGACCGTATGGGTGAAATCATATGTGTAGATGTCATGTTGTACCTACTGTTGATGTTGATTTATGCTTGATTATGTGAGTGCTACTTATAATAAGGATGAACCTTCAAAAGAGAAGAGAAAATGAGTAATCAAATACATGCATATGAAAAATTTGATCCAAACATGTAAAAAGTGTGTAAAAGTATGTCAAAATGTTAAAAGGAACATGTACACCTTATCCATGATGAGTAAAGAGTGTAGAAAGGATCATGAAAATGCTATAGAAGAATGCATTTTTTGGGAGATATCACACCAAGATTTTTTTTTTAGGAGATCTCACACCAAGTGAACCAAGTGTGAGTTTTTTGAGAGATCTCACGCCATGACAAAATAAATGTAGGGAGAAATTTATGTTGTTATTCTCCAACCTTTGACTGTTTCCTGAAATGTAGAAACCATTATAGATGGTGTGTTCAAATATGATCCAGTTTGATCTAATGTGAGTAGAAAAGGAGATATAATGCATGCATGATAATTTCTAGAGGACTGTGCATGTACTGAGAAAAGTGTTGTGTAGACTGCTGTAGATTTTTTTGTTTTGAGAAAGATGTTGTAACTTCCCCCTAGTCATAGGTGCCTAGGAAAGGTCAGGGGTGCCAAGGATATCATGTTTATGTTTGGGAATTGGTGTCTATGCTATGATGAATACCTAAGTCAAATTATAAAGTGTTACTATGACTGAAGAGTATGTTGTACCGGCAATGAAATGTGTTGTACTATGACTGTGAAATGCTAAATGAGGTGACTAATTCATCCAATGATGCCCCCCTTGTTTAGGGTGTAGGAAATGTCATAAGGAGTATGAAGATCAAGAGAGGACCAAACATTGAATTGAAATTGATTCCCTATAGGGGGAGGGAATGTGCTTGGTAGAAACCAAGGAACATGCAAACAAAGAGGATATGAAACAAGACAAATACACATATATAATATGATATGTAAGCTACCAAGAAAGAATATAATACACAAGAATACAATTTAGATTGTGAAAAGAAGGTTTCAAAAATGGAACATCACTCACAATTTGGTAAGAGAATCGAGGCCGAAGTGGCTAAAAAAAATAGTGTGCATATAAGAAAAAGGGAAAAGCCTGCAAACTATGATAAACAATGACAAGCAATGGAAAGAAAATTAATAGACAACCATGGTAACAAATAATTCCTACAAGAAAAATGTTGGACATGAAGCACCCATTAACATGTTAGAAATATAAAAATTATATCAAAGCATGTATGATACGATATAGAGTAGTGTGCTAGTGAGAAATTGAAACAATGACACCTATGATGTGTAAAAGTAGATGCCCTCAGGAGCATGTTGTGGGATTAGTAAGAGGTATAGTGCCAAACATCATTTCTACATGTACCAATATGTGTAGAGTCTATGATCACAACTACAAGGAAAGTGAACGTGCACGTGTATATAGAAAATATAATGACATAAAAATTATCCATCTAAAATAGTAAGTAAAGTGTAACATGTGATTATAAGAAAGAATCAATGTGAAACCAAGATATGCAACATGCAATGAGTGTCAAATGGAATGGAATACAATGTGAGTGTGATAGGAGCAACGTGGATCCTGAGTGTATGTCAATGAGTATGCATGAGATGAGGTTTATTTATAAATGACCCCTGAGAAGTCAATAATGAACCATAGAAAAAGAGTGCGTCATGTGGAAATGGTTTGAAATATGTGCTATAAAGATAGATCAATGGAGCATAGAGCATGAAGAGTGAATGTGGGTATGATGAGGTTCATTTTATATTCATACCATTAACAGTTAAGTATGAACTGTGTAACTAGAGTGTGTCATAGGGTAGTAAGATGTGTGAAAATAGAATGCTAGAGTGATGTAGCATGAAGCATGTAGCATAAAATGTGTAGTGTGTGAGGTTCAAGAATGTAGTATTTCCTCATTAATAAAGTGTGAAACTTAAGATGAGAGTGCACCATAGGGTAGTGTGTTTTGATGAATGTGTGCGAGAATGATGTGTCGTGAATGTGCCAAGTGTGAAATGTGTAGTATATATGATGTGTAGCTCATGAATGTACTAATCCCTCAATGGTCAAGTGTGAACTGTAACACAAGAGTGCGTCATCGAATAATGATGATACAAATGTATCAAGATGTGTAAGATGCATGTGAAAGACTAGATGTGAGATGTAGAGTGAATAAGTGGAAATGCAAGACACTTAATAATGCTAGAAGGGGGAAGAGTAAACATGATGCCCCCAATTGTGCAATGGTAATTCTGCTATCTGATAAAAGTGAAAGACGAGGGTCCTCCACCCAATTCTTCTAGAGATAAAGGTGTGTGACCATGCTCTAATATCGGTGGTGAATGAGATAAATGATGTATCCTTAAATGTGACCTATATTCATAAGACATATGAGGTGATGGACACCTATGTGAAGGAGAGCGTGGACGTGATGAATAACTATGTCAAGTAGATTGTGAATTTGATGAAGACCTATGTGAAGAATAACACAGAGGTGATGAAAACCTATGTGAATGGAAATGAGGAGGTGATGTATACCTATGTGAAGGATCTATCTGAGTGGTGGACCTAGATTGATAAGATGGACTAGTAGACCTGTTAGACCGAGTAGGCCATGCATGAACAAAAAATCTAGGAGAAGATTGTGCTTTAGATTTAAGACATTGCAGGGACCTAGATTCTCTAGTAAGTGTAATGGAAACATCAATAAGAGGTTGAGGCCATGGTGTGGATGGTATAACACCATTGATAGTAATGAATTTCCTCCCGTGAATGAACTTTAGACACAACTGATTCATGGAAATGATATCTTGAGCTTCATGGAGCCAGGGAAGACCTAAGATAATGTCACACCCTTTGAATAAAGGTTCCAAAATAAAAGGCACATGCATGGTAAAAGGATCGATTGTGACTATAAGCTTGACATAACCATATGATTTAGGTACTAGATATGAAATATGTGATAGCCAATAGCAATAAGAAGTACAATAGAGCATATCCACATACAATACAACGAGTTGATCTTGGTATTGTTAATAGCATAAGATCCAATAGAAGCATTGATATGTAATGTATCAAAAGATAATGTAGCATGATATTTATGATCAGATAAATAAATATTTTATGGAGATGCCTCAGCATGAGAAACTATAAAATCAAGATCCCCCAATGCAGGAGGATGCACTCCACGATATATATGATTAGTGGAAGAGTCATTTGTTCACTTTTCATTATTAAGATGAGGATTATTGAAGATAATGAGCTTGAAATTTTCATTGACTGGCGTAGATGTTGTAGGATTAGGAAGATCAATTGCATTATTTTCAATAAGGTCTTGAATAAGATTGTGAAGTTTGAAACAATGGTTTGTAGAATACTTAATGCATTGATGATAATTATATCTAAAATTTTCATTGTAATTGTGACCTTTTGGATGAGATGGGTCCAAATTGAGTGGAGAATAAAGTGTAATAATATTTCTCTCAATGATTTGTGGAGATAGAATATGCAGAGCATGAGGAAATTTAGTAAATGTACACTTAGACAATTTCTATTGAATCTTTTTAGGATTAGATACAATATTGAAAATAGCTTTAGATTTAGTAGGTTTTGTAAATGAATTAAAAGATGCTTTAATTTGAAAGCGCGTAGAAGGGGAATCCTTTTAATTATACTTAAGGTTACCTATAGATAAGAGTTTAGTTTCACTTAGCTTAAGAGTATGGAATGAATGATCAAATGATGGAAATGTCTCAAAGATAACACTTTCTTGGAGAGGAAGTAATAGACTTTGAAAAAATAGATCTTTAATTTCAAAGCCTGCGAGTACATTACACATATGAGATAATTTTATCTTATATTAGAAGACGTAATCTGCTAGATGTTCATTATATCCATGTTTAAGTTGTATGAGTTGAGCATAGGATATTTTAGAGCCAATATTGATAGAGAAATGAGTGAGAAAAACATCATCTAAATGCATAAAATATGTTACCAAGTGGACAGGTAGATCGTAAAACCAATGCATTGCATAATCTTAAAGATTGCAAGGAAAGAGATTTTCTAATAAAGTGTGATCATTCATGTAATCTAGACATGCTACATGAAATTCTTGGAGATTCTCTTGAGGTTCACCATAGCCTTTGAAAATGGGCATCTTGGGAGTGAAGAAGTTAAGAGGAAGTGCATAAGAAGAAATGGCGTGTGTAAAATGAGTATGAAGGAGTAATGTGGAATCTAGAGATGGAGACGCACAAGAAGTGATCAATTGAAGTTGACAAATTTGAGTTTGTAAATCCTGATATAAAGAAGTGAAATCAAGCATGTTTGAAGATGTGTCAAGTTGTACATTAGAAGAATTAGGCTGAATGATGTGAGTTGTAGTAGTGGGAGTGGAAGAATAATATGAAGGGTTTGGGAGGAGGCCATCATAGCTGAGGCAGAATCGATAAGAGGTACTGAAACAACATCATAAGATTTTTTAGCAGCAATCAAAACATGGATAATATGGGAAAGATGAGCAGGATTATCACACAAAGGTTGATGAAAATTTGTGAGCTTGTCTAATTTTTCTTGATCAAAATTTGTATCTTTATCATATGAGTGATCAATATCATATGTTTAAATGTTGTTTAGAGGAACTTTTTGACATTTAGTGAATGTATTATCAATTTTAACCACTGATTTAGAAATCCTATGAGAAGATGGAGGAAGCTCAAGATCCTCAAAAGACCCAAAATGACCACTACGGGTGAAAAAACATAAGAAGATAAACCTTATAAGGTTAGAATCAAATGATAGGTTCACCAAATGATTAATAAAATATAGAAAATATATGCTAAATCTTAATTAAGTTAGAATGTAATGATATAACAATAAAGTACAAATTTGGCCTAAGTAATAAGAAAGATAAATGTAAAACCCTAAGTGCAAGAGGGAGGAAATAATACTTATTTGATTCCCAATAATCCATGAAGATCACATAACTAAATAACTAAAAAAATATAATTGCATACTATTGCAACCAAACCTAGAAAAATTTAGAAGTGTCAGAATAGGTTGGACTAGGGCGCCTAGATCAGGTAAGGGGCGTCAGGGCACTATAGACCATTGCTAGATGCCTGATATAGGGGACACATTCAATAAAGCATAAAAGTTTTGAATTATCCCTCCTTGTAATGTTTATATAATATTAGGGTGTCTATGAGGTCATAATGAGGAAAGGAGACGCTAGTTCAAAAATTTTAAGTTTCTTTCCAATTCTAGATTTGAATTTATAAATACATGTATGTGAAAAACAAGAGTGATTTGGGAAGATTCACGATGTTTTCTAGTATGGGGGATCTAGTCATATAAGGAATGAAGCCTTGTGTGTGTGTGTGTGATAAATGGCTAAACTAATGTAAAATTCCTCCTAGTATGTTAATGAGAATGAAAAGGGTCATAAAGATTCAAGAATCAGTTAGGTTTTATATGTGAAGTGTATTAATAATTTGGAAATTCAAATAAAAACAATTATTTATTCCTCCAAGAGGAGGTAAGAAGTAGGTAAATAGGGTATTCCTTGTTGGGAGAGGAGGAAAGGAATGAAGTAGTGACTGTAACTCACAATTTTGTATTTAAAGAAGATACATGTTAATGAAGAAACTCTAGTTTGGGTAAGAAATTTGATCTTTTCTTGAAATTTCTTGATTTATATTGTGAATCTTCCTTATAAAACATTGTGTGGTATATAAACAAGAACTCTAATTCTTGAGTGTGTTTGTTTAAGGTTGGAAATCAAATGTGAAGTTGATACCCTACTATGTTAGGAAGATGGAGTCTTGACAATTTCAATGATTGGTACGAATGGTAATATGTGTAAAGATGTCATTAACTATTATATGGAACTCAAAATGAAATAGTTAGAGAACTATATGGTAAAAATGTGTTTGTAAGATCTGAGGATAGATTGTTTGAGTTTAGAACTATTGATCATAAAAACCTTTTGACTTTGAATAATCTAGATTTGTGTATATAAATCATAAGAATTTGAAAATATTGCAAGAAATTAGGGATAAGGTTGTTAAGAGCAAGAGACATTGGTAAATAATGATGAAAACTTAGGTACATGTCTAGGATATTTGACTAAGAAGTATAAGACATTGAGTCTGTAACTAAGAATGCTTGAACCTAGGAAAAGGGTAATTTTGAATGAAACGTAATCAAACTCAATCCTCAAGCATCAATGATAATAAATTAATGTGAAAGAAGTGAAAATAGACATCTAGGTGAAATTTAGGCTCATGTATCAATCGCCAAAGGAAGTTATAAGCCAAATAAGCTTCTTAGACCTGTCACGGTGTTAGTTAGAGTTTCAAATGAAAAAGTGTGCTAAAAACCTCACAAAATGGAGTTTTTACTTGAAATTTGGAACAATCCTTCTAAACCTTGTATACTATCAGAAACAAGAGGAAAATTAGGATTTCATGGGTGAAGGTTTAAGATTTTCATAACAACACAGATAGGGAAATAGAGAACTCAGAAGATGACCTAAATATTAGGACACTTTAATGAAGGAAATCTTATTTTCCTCAGGAGTTAAGCCTAATAAATTCACAGGCCTCAAGAATTCAATAATGAGTTATGGAAATGTGTGATATTGTGTCCTAGAAATGAGTGTATTGGAAGTTATGAGAGTTTTCAAGCCTGTACCTAATCTAGTAAGGATCTAGTAGCAAGAATACAAAAATTAAAATTGAGAATGATATATAAGGAGTTGGTGAACGAAATTTTAGGATAATTTTGGGGTTTGTACATGTGAACTAATGAATCTTATTAGCCCTTATAGGTAGCTCTATTTTTATAGGATCATAGTTGGTGAAAGCTTCATTGTGCTAAGGGTTTGAGAGAAAAATTTGCAAAAGAGACCTACAAGGAGTGTGAAGTAGAGTGAAGTCTTGATTTTTTGAAAGTATGCCTAAGGGGTAAAAATACAAATTTTGGAAGTGTTAGTGCTTTTTGGACATAGGTAGAACCCTATGGACACTATTGGAGTAACAAATTTGGTCTTAAGAAACTTATAGGGCAATCCTATAGCAAGTTAGGAAAGGAATGATCTATTGATCCTTTTGAGATCAAATTCATGATTGTTCTAACAATTGTTGAAGTGTTATAACAAGGTTAAAGATCTGATCGAGTTGAAGGAGGCTCAAAACCACTAAAGTGTATGTTTTAGGTGAGAAACTAGTGAGAATAAGAAAGACAATTTTTGGGTATGAACATGTTGAATGATTTATTTTGAGTATGAATCCTTGGTACAGTTGACAATGGACTTGAAATAGGGTAATATGTTTAATGAATTCATTTGTGAAGAAAAATTGATCAAAATTTGTAGTTTTTAACCTTTTTAGGATTCTTAAGAACCTCATATTGCGGGATTTGAGGAAGTTATTAATTTTTCCTCTTGAATGAATTGAAAGAATGATGAAATTGTGGTCATGAATACATCATTTTGGTATCAGAGTGTGGGATCTTGTGAATTTTATTTGATAAATAGAATTTGGTATGTTTTATAGCTAATGTAATGTCTGCTTCAACTACCACTTGAGACCAAGAAACAAACTAGGAAAATTATGGAATGATTTTTTTTGTAAGAAGGGTCTACAAACAAGTAGCAAGATACTAGTTTGAAACTAAATAGGTTTCAGAAAATATTATGATTAACCAAACACAAGATTTCCATTTTTATCTTATAACAAGTTTACAAGGTTCCAATTTGGAGGTTACAAGTTTTACTAAGGTTAGGGGAGAAATTTATCCCCAGGCCTGCTCTCTATCAAGACCTAAACTTCAAATAGATTTTTAACATACTTAGAGTTATCAAAAATTTCCTAAACTAGGCTCATTGGATAGGTAATTTCCTCACCTTTCCAACCATATAAAGAAGTCCTCCTAACTCCTTGTAAAACTCAAGTTATGGCCGGGCGGAGTTTTAGGGGAAAATTTTCCCTTGGAGATCCGCTGGGTTAGGGAGAAAATTGGAAAAAATTTCCAAATGCCACGTGTCATCACGTGATTCATTCAGGACAGTGGGTCACGGGGAAAAAACATGAAATTTTTCCCAAAACCAAGTTTTCAATTTTCCGAAGGAAAATTTTCTTTTGTGCCTCAGTGCTTGCCCAAATTGCCACGTGGCGCTTAATGATTGGCCGCGGGCCGGCGAAGGAAATTTGGATTTTTCACCCATGAGGTTAAAAGGTTAAAATAATTGCATGGAACCACACACCCATGGGGAAATGTGTCATCACCCCATTGGCTGCGGGGGTGCGGGGCCGCAGAGAAAAAAGTGAAATTTTTCCAAAAGTGTAAAATGTTAAGTTTTCAATTCTAAATCCTCGGGCCCTCCTTGCCATGTGTCAGCACGTGATTGGTGCAGTGCTGCGGGGTTGTGGGGATAAAAGTGAAAATTTTCCAAAGGAAAAAATGGTTAAGTTTTTCATTTTGATCCATGCACCCCCCATGTCACATGTCATCACGTGATTGGTTGGGGGCCGCGGAGTTGCGGGGAAAATTGGGAAATTTTTCCCAAGGCAAATTTTTTTAAAAATTAAGTTTTTATTAAGAGTCTGCCCCTCCAAGGTGCCACGTGGTTAATTTTGATAGGATGAGAGGGTGGCGGGGCCATGAAAATTTTTAGGAAATTTTTCCAAAGTTCAAAATTTAAATTTTTCTAAGGTCGAATTATTTCATTTTTGGTTTGGGATGGCCATTTTGAAGTAAAACTTCAAATGGCCATAAATTTTGATAGGAAGCTCCATTTTAGGAAAACAAGGACTTTACGGAAATCTCTTGGAGTCCTCTTTGCAAAATAATCATCAATTTTGGAATTTGGTAAAGGTTAAAGGGTAAATTTTAAGAAATATATCTGCAGGGTTTATAATTTTAAAACTGGCAGTTTTTCAAACTTGCAATTTTTATAAAAATTGAATCCCTTCCTCCACTCCACATGCCATTCAGACATGGGGAATAAACTTAGGGAAGAATTAGAATGTTTTAACGGTGTCAATTTGATAAATTTATTTAAGTTGTGTTTTTCTCCAACAAGGGACAGAAAAACGACCTAGGAAGGGGATTGTTTCAAAATTTGAATTTGTTGGATTGTTTCCTCGAATTTACTTTGTCAATTTGAGTTCGGTGTAGTCTTGGCATAGTAACATATGAAATTTTTAAGTTAATTAAGAAGTATAAATGTGAAATTTTCATTTATTCAAATGTATATTACCAGTTTTAACTTTAAAATAATGAGTTTATTCCTCTAAACTAATTTTGCAATTTATCAACTGAATGTACATATTGTTCTAATTTAGACAAATACAATTCTCCTTACATTATACATTCAATATGCAAGATTTATTTCTAGTTCAAAACTCATTTCAAAATATAAATCTTCTATCATTTCTTTTATACGTACTCTCTTTTTTAAAATAGAATTTTTATAATATAACAACCATGTGATTTCCAAAACAACAATGCAATTGAGAGAAGGATATATTTCTTTCATTGATTTCAAACAACACATTACAACTTAACTCCCTTCCAGTTGATTGGATTTTCAATTTTCAATTTCCAAAAGAATACAAGTATATCATTTCAATTTCATTTCTTTACAAGTAAAACAGATAATTACAATTCTTCTCTACATTCCTCAAATTTGATTACATCTTTCAATAACAAGGTAAACATATCACATATCTATATCAATTACATTCATACACTTGAAGTGGGTAGGATTACATTAAGACTGCTCAAAGGAATGACTTTCAAACTGATTTCTCCTAGCTCCAAACAACAATATGCTGATTTCTTCATCCTTTAACTTTTAATCACAAGGAAGGGGGAAAGGCAATGCTCTCCACCCAACCAAGACATCCCATGGGAAAAGAGAAGCCATATTTCCCCATTGGCCCCTGAGCCCCAACCATATTTAAATGGAGCATGATGATACAACACATGGCAACATGGCTTCTTCACATATAAGCATATTTCACAATCACAAAGAAACACAAAGAAAGAAGATGTAGTTCTCAACTACAACAATCAATTTCAAACAAAACAAAGGATCCTTCTCCAAGCAAGCAAGCCAAACAAGAGCAAGAACTATGGAGGTCTCTTTATCCCTCCCATGTTGAAATTAGAAATCCACCTAAAACAAACCACCAAAACATAACCATCCCATAAACCTTGTCCCTCCTCAACCCCTCCTTATCCCTCTTCCAAATTTATCCCTTATACCTACCCAAAGTAAGAAATGCAAGCATATTCTTTTCCCTAGGTGGATCCCAACCAACTCTCCCTCCACAAGACAAGTGCCAATGGTAAATCCCTTATCCATCCTCTGATAAACCTCATATTATTCTCTCCACACCATGCCCTAAGAATTCTACCCATCCCTCAAGAATTGTAAACACAAACACATTCAAAATTCATGCTAAAAGAGGGAAAAACAACAATTTAAAAGAGTGAGAGCCTACCTCTCCATAATGGAGTCTTGTTTCCTAAACAACAGATTATTTATTGTACAAAACCAGTCCCAAATTATCAAGAGGAAAGCATGCATAAGTAAATCCACTTCTTCCACCAAGAAAACTCCAAAATGCAAGAGAAATTTTACCCAAGAGTGAAATCTCCAACTTTCAACAACCTCAAAATGAGGAGGAATTCAAATTTGAAAGGAGAGGGTGGAAGAGGATGATGTGGATTCCAAGTGGGATGCCACATCATTTTTCTTCCTTCCCCAAGAGTGCAATCCACATCAACAATAAATCACCATTAATGAAAAATGACAAAATCACTTACACACACAATAAATAAAAAGGGAACACATAATAACCACACACACATATACCCAAAGGTCACACTAATGGAAATCCTAACACAACATAACACACCTATCAAAAACAGTTACCATGTTGACCCTTGTTGATTTCACACTGAATTCCAATATGGTTAGTCTCCAATCCCCTGACATTGTTGTGATTTTCAACTTGCAAAATGCAATATACCCCTTCGGCCTCGTGGCCATATCAGAACATCCAAATGATATAAGCAACATACAATTATTAAATCCAAATCACAACATTATCAAGAATTTAACATTTATCATTTAAATTCAACTTACAACTATATCATCATCCAATAGATTTCTATACTAGAGCTATTCATAATATCAATGTCACATGTCTAAAATCAACATCAATAACCTATCCATGTCAACTAGTATATCATCATCCACATAATAATAATAATGTCTCAATGATCCTCAAGCATAATAACTAAATCCAGATCAATATTAATCCATAGTCTAACATATAACCATCATACCAAGTAAAACATAATAATGTCGATAGGAATCCATGATCTAGCATATACACATCATACTACATCAAAACATAATTATGTCCAAAATATGATCAATAGTGTCAGGATCAGTATCTAAACAGTGTCCAAGGAAAGTGGGCACTACAGCTAACAAGTGAAGTTGTGAGTGTGTGAATATAGTGACAGGTTAAGAGAATAAGTGAAGTGAAAGGAGGATGAGAAAAGAGTGAGAATACACCAACAGACCACACGCTAATCCTAGGTGAGGTGTAGAGTGGAAAGTAAGAAAAGAACTTGCTTGATAAGAGAGAGGAAAGTGAAAGAGAAGAAAGAAATAAATGGATAGAGAAGATTTGATGATAGAGTTGGTAAAGATGATTATCCATAATAAAAGAGAACAAGAATATAATGAGAGTAAAAGAAAAGAGGAAAAGATGAAGAAAAGAGAGGTATGGCTTGAGTAGGAGGTCATGCAAACAAAGTACATGAAGGACTTTTTTTCCCCCTTGGGAGTATGGTGCATGGGTATCATTCAATGAAGAATCAAAGTTTTGAATTCTCCCTCCTTGTCATGTTTATAAGATATTAAGGTGTCTATGAGGTCATAATGAGGAAATGAGTCACTAGCTCAAAAATTAAAAGTTTCCCTCAAATTCTATATTTTAATTTATAAAGACATGTATGTGAAAAACAAGAGTGAGTTGGGAATATTCACAGTGTTTTCTAGTATGGGGTTCTATTCATATAAGAAATGAATCCTTGTGTGTGTGTGTGTGTGTGTGTTGTAAATGGATAAAATAATGTAAAAATTCCTCCTAGTATGTTTTTTTTTATAATGGGTAAATAGTTTTGAAGGGACTATACCCTGTGTACAAAAAGGATCAAAAGCTAGATACCAAAAGAGGAAAAACTGACTCTAAAAGAGCAAAACATCCAACATTAGGGGGCTCAACAGCTAGATAATACAATATAGTAACAAAATAGGATCAAGAAAGACAGTGATCCGAACAAAAGTAGAAGAGACAAAAAATGAACAAGAGATAACCACCACTGGTCTTCCCAGCAAAAAAAAACACCAAAAATGCCAGTCAACAGTAACTTCACCGCCAGTAAATAGTAACAGAGCTTCACATCACTTGACATCCTGGTCAATCTTGGCTTTAATCGTTTGGAGCGAGATGAAGAATGCAATGGCGGTGGACTGGGAAGGGTCTTTCAAATCCGCTTGGGCCATTACAAGATCTCTATTCTCCTTGGATCCCCAAATATCCTCGGTAATACCACTGAGACTAAAAATACTACACACATGCTGCTCTATAAAATCGTAGATGCTTTTAAGAGTAGAGAGGATACAGTCATTACACCCTTTTGCATTGCAAATCTTGGCATCCAGAGATTGAAGCTACTTAAAAACTTCAGCAGTGATATCATCATCATCATCATTTTGTAGTTTCCTTTTTCCCTTAGCTTTATCCATATCCCTAATAGCACTCTTTAGTTCCTGAATCTCCTTTTCCATCTTTCCAACTCTGAACAACAATTCCTCATCTTTAGGCTCCTCCACCGGATTACTAATGTGTAGTAAGTTCGCAGCAAGCTCCAGGTCTTTATGAATTCTAAGAACCCTCTGAGAAGTAGGGACCTTAGTTTTCATCTCTTTCCTTTTCCTTCTAGTTGAAGCAGTGTCAAGTTTCCTATCAGGAAGGGGAGGGATACAGGCAGGGGGAGGAGTAGAATCTAAGTTGGGACAGACTGACCAGTGGTGGTGAATAAGAAGTATTAACCCTTGATGAAGGGGAACAACCCTAGTGTGATTTTTTACTTCCAGAATAGATTTCTCCAGAGAATTCAAAAAGTAATGAGGAAAGTTGATGGTGAGGTTTCTACGGAAGTGATTAAGGAAGATCAAGTGCTTTTGGGGAATAGTGAAAAATCTCCCCTCAAGAGTAACATACCTTACTACCATCCTTGTGATCTCAGTAAAAGGCTCTGGAACAGAAGCAAGTTTAATGCCAGCCATCACAAATTCTAGATTCTCCCCCTCATCAAGAAAATTCTTAGCCTCCACCTCTTTGTCCACCCACTTGTTGAAGAATTTGGTTTTGTCTAGACTGAGCCTGGTGACCTGGGTAATAAGACCCTCAGAAATCTCAACCTTGATATTACTGTACTCAACCACGCGATTCCTCCATCCCTGAGAAAATTTAATTGAGACATCCTGATCAAAACCTTGGATTTTTTCAATAAAGTTTGTGAGACCCCCTTTTTGTAGATAGTTCCAAAGAACTGTATCATATTTCCATGTTGGATTATGAGTGGGCTCTTTCTTGCAAGGTGGTCCCCCCATTTTTCCTGTGTTATTACCTCTTCTTGCAATGGTAAAAATTTGAAAACTATACGAATCATCCTCATATCTGCTTTTGAAGCCCTCCTAATCATGTGAAGAGATGTAATTATTAGTCATCACTTTGCAATTAATTAACCACTCCTTAGCATCCACCATATAACTATTAATGATGACTCTCCAAGTCGCACAAATCTTTGATGATGTCATCATTCTACACTTAAAAAGCCACTCCTTAGCATCAACACTACAACTATTAGTGATTACATTCCAAGTCATGCAAATCTTTGATGATGTCTTCATTTACTTTAGTAGGAAGAATGTCACCCCTTAACCAAGTTTGAAAAGTATTATTAACCCCAAAATTTTCCAAACCATCAGCCACACTATTGCCTTCATGGTAGGTATGCTTGATTTCAAAAATTTCAAAACTCTTGCAAATATCAGTAGCTTCAGCAATAAACTCCCTGATTGACCAACTAGGGTGTTGTTTTTGATTTAAAAGATTGATAATGTTTAGTGAATCACCCTCAATTATAATATTGGAAATATTACAATCCCTGGCTAGCCTTATTCCCCAAAGAGCAACAAGAGCTTTAGAGTAGTGATTAGTTTGCCTACCCATTTTACCAGAAAAAGTAGCAACAAAACAACCTCTGTGATTTCTAATGACTCCCCCACCTTCAGAATCCCCAAGATTTCATTTTGAGGCCCCATAAAAATTCAACTTATTCCAAGCACTGGGAGACTTAATCCATCGGACAATGGATCTATCAATACTATTGTTATTCTTGTTCAAATCAGTGCCAGTATTATTCCTCCTAGTATGTTAATGAGCATGAAAAGGGTCATAAAGAGTCAAGAATCAATTAGGTTTTAGATGTGAAGTGTATTAAGAAGTTGTAAATTTAAATAAAACCAGTTAGTTATTCCTCCAAGAGGAGGTAAGAAACAGGGAAATAGGGTATTCCTCTTTCGGAGAGGAGGAAAGTAAGGAAGTAGTGACTGTAACTCAAAATTTTGTATGTAAAGAAGATACATGTTAATGAAGAAACTGTGGTTAAGGGTAAGAAATTTGATATTTTCTTAAAATGTCTTGATTTATTGTGAATCTTCCTTATACAACATTTTGTGGTATGTAGACAAGAACTCTAATTCTTGAGTGCATTTTTTTAAGGTTGGAAATCAAATGTGAAGTTGATATCCTTCTCTGGTAAGAAGATGGAGTCTTGGCTATTTCAATGATTTCTATGAATGATAATATGTGTAAAGATGTCATTAACTATTATATGTCACTTGAAATGAATTTGTTAGAAAAATATATGGTAAAAATGTGTTTGCAATATCTGAGGATAGATTGTATGAGTTTATAACTATTGATTTTAAACACCTTTTTACATTGAATAATCTAGAACTGTGTATATAACTCATAATAATGTGAAAAGATTGCACGAAATTAGTGATAATGTTGTTAAGAGCAAGAGACATTGGTAAAGAATGATGACAACTCAGGTACATGACTAGGATATTTGACTTAGAAGTATAAGACATTGAGATTCTGTAACTGAGAATGCTTAAACCTGAGACATAGGTAATTTTAAATGAAAATTAGTCAAACTCAATCCTCAATCCTCGATACTAATAAATTAATGTGAAAGAAGTTAAAACATACATCTAGGTGAAATTTATGCTCCTGAATTTATCACCAAAGGAAGTTATAAGTTAAACAAGATTCTTAGGCCTGTCACAATGTTAGTTAGGGTTTCAAATGAAAAAGTGTGCTAAAAACCTCACCAAATGGAGTTTCTACTTGAAATTTAGAACAAACTATTGGTTCCTTAAAATTGCACCTGTGTCTCAGATATCAGAAGGGCCAAGGTGTTTGAGACCATAATGGAACCGTCCCCAAGTTGTGGGACCTTACATGCTTAGGACAGATCTCCATAGAAGGCCAGTTCCTCTATCTATTTCTAGTGCTACTGCTACTCCTAGTGTTGGAAGGGAAAAATAAGCTAATGATGCCAAGGGACTAGGGATAGAAGGATAACATAAAAGGAAACTACACTAAAAGCCAATAACACTAGGAAAGAGGGATGAAAACTATCTGTTCTGAGTGAGAATGAAAGGAAAATTCATGAAAGGAGGCTAGGCACGAGTAACACAACTAAAAACGTATTCATTAGATTGTTCTCATAGAATAAAACCTAATAAGGAACTACCAGGGACGTGAGATAGCACAACTAGTACACAATGCAATAGAAAGGGTAATAAGAAGGAATGAAAACACATTAGGATAGAGAATCGTAACAAAATGATGTTTCTATTACTTCCAAAAATGCACAGAGCTGTTACAATGATGAAGGAGGAAAATATCCACATGCAAGATCTAGATCTAGAGGTCTTCAAATAAAAATACAGAAAGTATGGAGTCCTTAGAAAAATTCTTAAGGATCCAGAGTGTCCAACATAAAAAATGAGCCTTGCTCTTACATTTATAGATGAATTCATGGAGGAAGAAGGGAAGAAGGAGGGAAAACCTGAATTTGAAACACAAACACCAATGAGAAGTATTAAATGCCTTTAAATCCACCTGGAGATTTGTAAAATACACTTCCCCAAGCCTGTTTGGTGCATGGAATAAGAAATGAGGATGAATCATATCAAATCAGGTGGTTGGAGAAATCATATCTGCTCATTAATGCTCAAAAAGATGTTTTCCCATTTATCACCTACCAAATCCACCAAGAATTTGAATACACTTGGTGCACATGGATTGGATGAAATGATGGCCAATTGTGTAAATATTTTTCATTTCTGCCACGTTTCACTTACTAGTTTGTTGCAAGGATTCAATTCCCTATTGGCACACCTTGATTGGTTGTGCACATCACACTCAAGTATGTCAAAAGATAATCTGACACAGAAGGGTGCAAAGGAGGACACGGGGATGCGCACAAAGAATGAGGTGTGGGAAGAAGATAGAAGGAAGGCGTGCAAGGGCACACACAGAGGGAAAATGAAGCAAAATGGTGAGTATAGAATGTATGGTGAAGGAGAAATTATTACAAAGTAATGGGTACAAAACACAAGAGGGCCAAGGACTTAGTCGATTGAAGCAAGTGTGAGGTGTGCAGGAAGGGAAGAAGCTGACTAGGAAGAAGGTGAATGCATAGAAGGTGGGTGCAAGGGGGAAGTGGAAGGAGAGGAAGGAAAGAGGCACATAGGGAAACTACGACCAAGGGAATGTGCCAAGTTATCTTGAGTGCGCTTAACATTGCAATGAATAACTTAGATCTAGAATGTGTATGCAATTTACCCAAATCTCTAGGAGAGATATTTGGATAATAGTTTTGGTAACTTTCGGGGCCATCTACTTGCTAGATGAAGGAGATAATTATCCTAAAGTATCCTTTGGGCATGGAGTATTCTTATGCAATCATGAAAATACCCTTGTAATCACTTAAAGATCATTTCTTGACTCTGTTATGAATTTTACAACTGCTGAAAGAAGATATGCATTCTTAAAGCAATAAAAGAGCACGTGAAGGAATCACGCAAGAAGAAAAACTATGTACAGAAAAAAATGTGTGCACAACACACTTGGAGGAAATGAAACTACTCTAATATATATAATCATGATGTAACAAACTTAATGGAAGGATTTGAGATAGATCCCATTTACTGGGATTTGTAGTGTAACTCCAGCAAGATGAGTTAACTCAACATATTTAGCCTCCTTGCAGGAACTGATGATGTATGGACCACTCCAAAGTACATCAAAATTTGAATGGTGCCCTAGTTTATCTCTGTCAGCATCCCATTTTAGAACCATGTCCCCAACTTTGAAAGCTTGAGGCCTAGCCTTTCTGTCAAATCATTTCTTTATTGCTTGCTAATGTTGTTCTAGCTTGATCATGGAAGAGTTCCTTAATTCCTCAAGATTAAATAGCTCTACCATTTTGATTTCTCTCTAGTCTGCAACTTCAAATTCAAGCTTTTGGGAAAGCACTAATGAATTCAAATCTAGTGTCAAAGGAAGGGTATCCTCATTGCCACAGACAAGCTTGTAATGTGAAGTTCCTATTGCCTTTTTTATTATGATTCTGTCTGCCTAGAGAGCATGTGAGACCTTTGTATGCCACTATCTTTGGCTGATGTTCATTATGAACTTCATGATTCTAAAAAGGGTCTTATTTGTTGATTCTGCCAAACCATTTCCTTGAGGGTAATAGTTGGAAGAAGTATTCAAGTAAATGCCCAGACTTAGGGCCTAATCAATGATTTTAGTACTAAGGATGGATTTCACATTATCAGAGATAATGGTTTGAGGAATGCCAAACCTTGTGACTGTACCTTCGAGAAAGTCAAGGATGACTAACTTAGTTTATTCATTAAGCGTGACATCTTCTGTCCATTTGGTGAAGTAATATGTAGCTGTCAACACCCATTTATGTCTAGTGCTTGAAGATGGATTGATCATGCCTATGAAGTCGAGACCCCATTACGCAAAAGGTTGATATACTTGGATTGGTTGGAAGGAGCACTGCCAATATTTTCTTTCCTATAAAGAAAGTGCATTCCTTGCATTTTGTGACCCACTTGTGTGCATCTGCAAATAGGGTATGCTAGAATATACCTTCCATTATGATCTTAATTTCTATATTTTTGGCATAGAAGTGTCCACCATAGAATCCATCGTGAAATTCCACTAACACTTTTTCAGTCTACATGTCATTGATACATCTTAACAGCATGCCATCAAGATTGCTTTTGAAGAGAAGTCCATCAATCAACACATAAGGGAAAGATTGTAGCCTCAGATGTCTTCTCTTTTCTTTATTTAAACCATGAGGGTATGTAACCTTGGAAAGGAATGTGATCATGTCCTTCATCTAGTCATGCACGCCAGGGTGCGTATTCTTCTCAAGTTCTATGTGTGAAAGGTCCTCATCCAGAAATAATGAAGCTTCAGGCTTAGTCTGCGCATCCTCTACAATTTTCCTATAGAGTGCCCTACCTCTTACCAGCTTTGTGGCCCTAATATTCACATCATACTCCATGATTTTGGTCACCCATCATGCTCTTTTATCATTGATTTCTACTCCCATGATGAAGTGTCTGACAGAAGAGTGAAATACTAGCACCCTGATATGATTTGTGGCAAGCATACTCTTGAATTTCTTGAGCATGCACATGATGGTGAAGACCTTCTTCTCTGTGTGATTGTATCTTAATTCATAATCCTTCAATTTCTAGATGAAGAAAGCCACTGGTTTTTCTAGACCTTGTTTGTTTTCTTGTGTTAGGACAACAACAACACTTACATCAGCACCATAAGCATAAAGTATGAAATCCTTTGAATAATCCAGATTGATGAGTGTTGGCACAGAAGAAATTTCTTTCTTGATCCTGTTGAAGATTTTTTTTCCTTTTAATGTCCATCTGAAGGCTATTTCCTTCTTGAGCATCAAGGTGATGGGCCGAACCAATCCAACAAATTTAGGGATAAAACTTCTAACAAAATTGATCTTGCCAAGGAAGGACTGTAGGGCCTTTTTGTGCATCATTAAGGAAAGAGTTAGGATGGATGAAACACACTCAGGATCAATTGTGATGAAATCCTTTGAAACCACATGGCCCAAGAGCTTTCCTTACACCAATGTAAAATTTCACTTCTTGGGGTTAAGAGACACCCCAAACTCTCTACATCTCTCGAAGAACTTTTCTAGGTGCGCCATATGATCCATGCTTTGCTTTGAGAATATTGTTATATCATCAAGATAAACCAAGATGAATTAATTAATGTAACCTTTGAAAGAAATATCCATGGTGCGCTAAAATGTGGTGCCCGCATTTGATAGACCAAAGGGAATTTTATGGTGTGCATATGTTCCCCACTTAGTTCTAAATGTTGTTTTGAATTGATCCTCTTCCTTGACCAGGATTTGGTTGAAACCTAAATACCCATCTAGCATGGAGAATCTCTGTGCGCCTGCCAAAGTTTGTAGAATCTACTTCATTGAAGGAAAAATATAATGATCCTTTAGAGATGCCTTATTCAAATCTCTAAAATTGACACAAAGTCTGATTTCACCCTTCTTTTTGCACACTGGAACCAGATTTGTGACCCAAGTAGAGTATTTCATAGAAAAAATAATTTTTACCTCAATGAGTTTGGATAATTCCTTTCTCATGAGGGGCTCTATCTTTGGATTGACTAGCTATTGCTTCTATCTGACAGGCTTGATATTAGGATCAAGGTCAATGGAGTGTTCAACAACACTTGGATCAAAACCTCTAAGGTCTTTATACTCCCATGAGAATATATCACTATATTTTTGACAGATAGAGATGAAGGCCCATTTTTCTTCATGCACACAAGTCCTATTGAGAAGCAAATCTTTCTCGCATGCAACAATGACTGAGGTGCAATCTTCTTGCGCGGCGCGCATGTACCTATCTTCACCCTTGAATTCATCATCAAGGATAAACATTTTATCTAAGGTGACCAACCCTTTGGGAATTTTTTTTTTTCAGTTGTATCACTTGGTCACCATAGTTGTCATGTAAGTCAGCTTGCATGCTTGATGAGAACTCAGCTTCATTTTGGATAAAATGGATGATTTGCGCGTTACTGTCAAAAACTTGCCAGCTATTGTTTTTATCTAGAATGGATGGTATAACCACCATATTAATGTGCTAAGTGTTTCTTTTAACAAATTCCTCAGCAAGAGAGAACTGTGAACTGAGCATGACCATTTGGTTAGCTTCCTTGTTCATTCTGTGTGGCACCACCTATAGATTCAGAGCATCAAATATCTCAAGGAGGTCCCAAAATATATTCTTATAATGTTTGAGAAGATTATAGTTTGTCTAAAATTTGTTGGTAACCTGATGGATGACCAATTTTGTGTCCCTAAAGCTCTGTAGCACCTTAATTTTCTTCTTCTCAAAAATGAGCAATCCATGCACCAATGCTTCATACTCTGCCACATTGTTATAACATGAAAATTGCATCCTGTGCATGAAGAAGAATTTCTCATCCTTAGGGGAAATGATAACCACTCCTACTCCCATGTCATTTCTACTTCTGGAACCATCAAAGTACAACTTCCACAGACCCAACTCAACTTTGTCTTTCTTAAGTGCGTGTGGCAGCATAGATTCTTCTTCAAGAATGCATTAAGTACCAAGCCCAGTTTCATAAGCTTCAAGTTCTTTAGTGTATGGATCAAATTTATGGTTCCTTTCCACCCATTCATCAAGTACCAGGTTAGGAACAAAGGTTGGAAGAGACTGATCTTCATGGATTGAAGCTTTTTCTTCTTGGATTAAATAGTTGGCTTGGAGAGGGAATGGGACATATGACTCTACATGATAGGAAAATATAGGCTCAAATCGTATGGTAAACCAGGTACCATACCTTGTCTTGAGTAACATATGAGACCAGTCAGAAGACAAGTAACCACCCACTTTAGTAGTAAAATCTCTTGATAGACATAGGGAAAACAAAGGAGCTAGGTGATGTAGCATAGAATTTAGTAGATAACACCCTAGTCGCACTGGCACATCACTCAGCCTAGATTGAGCACTCACCCAAAGTGCACAAAGGTACCAGGTCCCTCTTTAGGGTTGTTGTAGAAGGATGTTAGCGTGATGAAGGAAGAAACATATATCCATAACTAATCCATCATTCTACAATGCATGCCATATTAAGTTTTATGGAAGAACAAGATTTAAACAGTAATCGTGATTAAATCAATAACATGTACCACTCAATTACACATAGGAATGACACTTAGTTTCAGCCAATATCTTCCATCTATTAATAAACCCAAAAGCTCCTTATAGTAATGTCCATTTATACCAATGCACATGTGGATCTATTACAATAGTCCCATCATATATATATATATATATATATATCTTTATATATCTTATACTACGTACTTCATATCATATATATAAGGTGGAGACTTTCCCTTCACCACTTATCTATTCCAAAAATAGGCCGAATGCTATTAATAGCCACACATGCAAGTTTTCTATCTATAGACTTCTTACAGTTAACTGAAGTGAAAATCCTATTCCTAGCTCATCTCCATGCAAAATGCTTCGATCCGATCCTCCAAAGATAGACTATGTGTAGTGCACATGTCTCTTCATTTTTGGTGTGTTCCGCATGCCATGTTCTAAAAATAGGTCGTCATGCTCAAAATTGTCTAAGTCCCAAAAGTTGAACTTTCCCTCCATGCGTGGGTTCTTCCTATCCCTCCATGTCCTTAATCCTAGATTTCTCTCTTACGCAGACTTCTTGTGTGAGTTCTGTCAAGTGTTCTCTATTCAACATTACCCCACACTAATCTCATTATTGTCCCGAAAATAGGTATCTCCAAAAATTTTAGTAAAGAATATTGAATGGAAGAATAAGAAAGAATGTAGATAAAAAAAATGTTTTAAGAGGCAACATCCTCTGTATCAGTTTGAAGGATCAACTCTGGATACTCCTCTTTTATTCTGGCCTCTAAGGTCTGCCATTCAGCAAGTGCTTGTTCTGCTTTCTTTGGAATTTCCATAGCAATGGATTCCAGCTCATCCCTCGTAATCTCTCCTATTTCATTCTGCAGAACCAATACAATGCTGGACATTGATTTCATTCTTCCTTCTTAAAGATCCATCTTCTACACAATTAGATTCCCAAGCTCTTCCAGCCGAGTCTTATGTGGCTCTTGCATTGCTGCCAGGGCCTCGCACTTCCGTTTAACCATTGAAAATCTTTCTACATGGCTCAATGTCTCATCATTCATTACTTTTTGGACCTCATTATTTTATTCTAGGGTCTTTATATTGATAAGCACCTCTGGAGTTGTGCATATATTCAAGGCCTGGTCTTCTTTCTTCAATACTTCTTGTAGCACTTACAGCAGCCCTTCATAGGATGAATATTTAACATCACTGATGATTTCTCTCATTATGCCTCTTGTTCTAAATTCCTTGGCACTGGTATGCACAAAGGTTCATCTTCAAGCACCAGGTCCACCAAATTTCCTATATAAAGTATCGCTGAGGGAAACATTTGTGGTACCTTAGTCTTCAAGTTTGGCCTTGCTCTGATGACATTGTCCTCAATATCCTCTATAATGCTGATAAATACTTCATTCTTATTCTGTGAGAAGTCCCTCTCTTATGTTATTCAAGATATCTCAACATCCTTTGTATTTAGCTCCTCATGCAATGCTCTAATTGTTGCAGCTTTGTCCATGTTCCTTCTAGCAACTTCAGAAAAAACCTTTACCAATGCGTTGCTGACCTGCTCATCTGACATGATAGTAGACTTTACTATCGTATGTCTAGCTTGTGGTGCATTTTTCATCCATCTTGAAATGCATGAATCTTCACATATATCCAATTCAGGCTCATCCATGTGGGTGTGAATTGATCATGATAGTTTCTTTTGAGTACGCACATTCGCCATATCCTCATCCATTAGCTCTCAGCCAAATAAATCCTTCTGTGCTATCGTGATTTGGAAGTAGGTTCAGACAATTTCACCCACATCCTCCACATACCCCATGGCTGGTGGAATGTGATCTCCACTCATCCTATTCGATCTAGGACCCTTGGGAATTGTAGCTTCAAGGTTAGGAGCCTATCCTGTTACATCCTGAGCACTCATATGTGCAGATTTGGAGATTTCCTTTTCTTTTTCCTTTCCATCCTCCATCTATTCATCTTTCTACTCTTCCTCATTCTCTGGTTTGTCTTATTGCTCGATTGGGTAGGAGATACACATTCACTCTCTTCTGATTCCTCTGCTTCTTTATCCAAATTCAACTTTCTTATCTTCTTTGGTTCAACGGTTTCCTTGTGTGGGGAGAGATGAGGTGATTTCCATACCATTTGTGGGGTTCTAATTTGAATCCTTGTGCATCTGAACACTTTCTTAAACCTATGATCCCCCTTCTCAACCTCTATATCTTCCTCTTTGTCTTATCCTTGAGGTGGAGTGGCCGTGCATAGTGACTTGTCTCTGTAATATAGTTGTTTTCTTCTACTCTCCAAGCCTCCACTATCTTCATGCTCCTATTTTTCACCCTCTACTTCAACAACTTCTATGTGCCTTTACGTCGGTATGTTTTCCATTGTGTGCTTACCATTTTGTAGTCCTGAGAGTGTGAATTAATTCTCTATATACTTATTGTTCTCCATCTTGGGCTTCAGCTGAAGATATACCAATGTTGCCCCTACATATACTTCAGCCAGAATTATTGGCTTGATATTCAACACCTCTGAAATGATCCTCTCAGTGTAGGCACTTATTCCAGGATACACATACTTCTTTCTCAACGTATGGTAGTCGCAATCTACCTTATTTGCACTGAATACAATTTGGAACATGTTTGTGAATTTGTGAACAGATGCTTAGAAATACCTTACAGTGAATGTGTAAGGTAATTTACACCGAGGGCTCCACACTCCATCTCTCATTGGGAAGCGCACAATGCTGAAATGTTGATATACAAAAAACTGAACCTATTTCCCTACTACTGATGGTAGGTCCTTTGGGATGCACCACTCTTCTCCAAATGTCACACAGAGCCTATCGTACCATTTCTTCACCCTTTTCTTTATGTCATCTTTCATGGCCACTATACATAAGTACATGCTGAACCTTTTAGCTAGTGACTTATTCTCCATGGGGTATTCCCACACCTTTTCCTTTGTTCCGTCCAGTACTCCAATTTCCCTAAATACTAGTGATAGTAGAACAACCCCAAAGCTAATCTTCCCTCCTGTGCACGCTTCCTCGACCATTTGTTCTACAATGTAGCCTAGAATATTATAGATTGCTCCTTCTGACATCTTACATGTAACATGTAACCACATAGTATTTACCTGTGACCACCGCTCCTGATCATTCAACTTTGTAACAAGGTGTGCTATTGCTTGCACAATCAGACCATTCTTCAATTGTCTATATCCATACCACGTGGACCCTTAAGGTACCCCAACTCCTGTCTGGTATTTAAGATCATGTCTTTATCTGTGAGATCATTATTTATATCCTCTCCTATGGCCTTCAAATCTATAACTAATGAGATAAGTGTAGATGAGATTCTAACTTTGCATCCTGCAAAGTAGAAGAATTCCTAATGCACTCTACTCATGAGCCACTGATACAAGGGCTCATACTTCCCAAAATATAGAAGCTCATACAATTGGTAGAACCTAATTCTCTTCAGAAGCTTCTCACCTAAATCATCATAAACTAGCATGTCATACGCCATACACTTGTTCATCCTAGTAGTGAGAAAGGAATCGAGATCCTTCTTATTATTCATGGTCCTATGATTATATTCACTTAGTTTTCTCTTTCTGACATATGAATCCCTTTCTTGGCTGATGATGACTCATGGATATTGCATTTATGAAAAATGGCTTTCAGGTGCCATCTCTTCTTCCTCGAAAATCACCTTCTTCTTTCCTTTTGCTATTGCTATAATTTCCTTCTTGGGTGCCATTTATACCTTGCAATCATCTCCTCTATAACTCTGTAACTTGCAAATCAAACCCTAGCTCGATTTAATCATACCCTATGTGGAAATTTTTTTCCCTAAGTCCTCTCTATCTCCCTACTTCGTTCAAACCTTTCACCACAGGGATGCAAGATTCTTTTCACACAGATCTATTTATCACGCTTGGTTTCACAACCTTCACACGTTAACTCGATCACTCGGCTCTTTATACTTATCTCTTTCCTCAAATTCTATTAGTCGCAACGGTAAAAATTAATCTACATCCCATCCTTATATATATTTCAAATTTTGATGAATTTATTGCTCCTTCACCTACCAAATATCATCTCATTCATTGACCAAATTCATTTGTTTCACATGGTACATCTTCGCGCCCTAGCTATAACCTTATAGCGTACCTCCCTACCCTCTGGTGATACAATTATCTTCAGTGCGCACCCTTGTGCCTGAGTACCTCATCACTGTACCATCTCCTAGTAGTTATCATGGCCTCCACTTACCTCACGTTATAATGTCCTTTCATTCATCTCCATCCTTGGTAACTTTTGAGAAGAAATCTTCTTTTGATTTTAAAGCACAACCGTAGCAATTTATTCCTTTCACCTTTAAATTCCCACTTTCTTGTATGTAGATATAAACAACCACCCCACACTAAATGTATGTGTAGTCCTCTGCACATAAACATTCTTCACATAGTAATTAGATTCATGCGCGCAAGTGCACTTATTACACAAGAACAACAACTAAATTGAAAAAGCATAGCGAAAATGAAAGAAATACATTAAAGAAATATAGAATTGAAAACCTAATCTAAATGATAATACTACCTTATTAAAAACACCGAGAATACTTATTTATAGTAGGGCTTCAGCCTACTCCCGTTAAAGTAATCAGGTAGCCATGTTTTGTCAAGTGCTTCTAACTGGAAAGCACATATTTCAAGTATGTGAGTGATGACATATGACCCCAGCCAATGTACCTTAAGTTTTCTTGGATGGCGCAAGAACTTAGAGTCATAAAGAAGTACCATTTTTCCAATCTCAAACTTCTTATCCCTTATGTTTCTGTCATGCCATATCTTCTACCTGGATTTTTCCTCCTTATGACTCCATCATGTTATGGCTCATCGCTCATCTAGTTGAATCATATTATCAATATGATCTTCTAAATCCTACTCATCAACTAGACCTCCAGCATGCGCAATGCGCAAAGAAGGTAAAATAAATTTTGTAGGGAGAATAGCTTGTGTGCCAAACACCAATTGAAATGGTGTGGCTTTGTTTAATCTCTTATAAGTTGTTCTATATACCTAAATAATAATTGACACTTTATCATCCCAATCCTTTCTTCCAACATCACAATTTTTTTTCAAAGTATGGCTCAAAATCTTGTAAATCCTCACCAGTTCCATTTACTTGAGGATGGTAGGGTGTGGTTTTATGGTGTGCAACCATAAACTCATCTAATAGGATCTTGATTGTCTGATTCAAAAAGTGTGTACCCCTATCACTTGTCAAGCTTAATGGACATCCATATCTTGTAAGAACATTCTCCCATAGAATCCTTTGTAGGTGCTGATTCTTCCCATCGTGTGAGATTATCTATTCAAGTAATAATATATCATGACCCAGTCCTACGCACAGCTGGAAAAATAGGTCCTACAAAGTCAATGGCCCATTTCTCAAATGGTTCGGCACTAGTAATTGGTCTCAAAGGAATCTCATCTCTTTGCCCTGGTTTTCCTAGGCACTGACAATGATCACATGCCTTACAATATTCTTTACAGTCTTTATACAATGTGTCCCACCATAATCTAGCAAGTAGGATCTTCTAGGAACTCACATCACCTACATAATGGCCTCCTACAATACCACCATGAGCCTCTTCCATGATGTACTTGTGCTCATGCTCTAATACACAATGACGTACTACTTCATCTCTGCCTAACTTGTAGAGGTCACCACTGATTAACATGAATGGTGTCACGCGTATAGCAAGCTATTTATTTTCTAATGCCTTCATTCCTTCTAGTGCCATACCAGTTCGTAGAAATACATCAATGTGTTCTAATTCCATGGGCACGTGTTATAACCTATATAATTGTGCATCTGACATAGTTTCTTCAATTGTCTATGCATCTTCTCCTGAGAGAATTCTAGACAAGTGGTTTGGTCCAAAATTATTTTTCTTTGGCTTCACCACAACCATGAAATCAAACTCTTGAAATAGGAGTACCAATCTGCATATGCGCCCCTTTAAAAAGAGCTTGTTTACCAAGTACTTCAATTCCATGTGATCTGTATAAAACAAAAATGGTGTTGCTAACAAGTACTGTCATTGTGCAATGCATAGATCATTGACAAAGCTTCATGCTCTGTAGTTGTATAATTCCTTTCAGTAGGATTCAACTTCCTACTAGCAAAACAAATTGGATGATCTATAATACCTTCACCAGGTTGAGTTAATACAACACCAATGGCCATGCTAGAAGCATCCATATACACGTGAAATGGTTTATCCCATGAGGGAAAATGTAGAATGGGTGCGGTAGTAAGTCTCTCTTTTAATATATCAAATGCACGTTGTTGCTATTCTCCCCAACAAAACATACCTTTCCCTTTTAGTAATTATTCCAAGGGTGCAAAATTTTTGGCATACCCTTTGATGAACTTTCGATAGTAATTTGTATGACCCAAAAATCTGCACACCTCACTTTGACTGGTAGGTGCTCCCAGGCCTAGAATGACTGCAACCTTAGCTGGATCAACCAACAACCCTTCCTTGAAAATTATATGTCCTAACAGTATTTGGAATGGTGTAGCAAATATGCACTTCTTGATGTTCAAAGAGATACTCAATTTTTTGCACCGTTTAAACATTAAGCGTAGATTGTCACAATGATCTTTCACAAGCCCATATACTGTCCAATCATCTAGGTATACATGCAAGAAGTCATGAATAAAATATTTGAATGCTTAAACAACTATGTGCGAGAATACAACATGTGTGTTTTTCAATCCAAAAGGCATCACAGTATATGCAAAATTGCCCCATTCAGTAGTAAATGTTGTCTTCTCTTGATCCTCTCGAGCAATCCTAATATGATGATACCTAGAAAATCCATCTGTGAAAGACTATATTTTGTGACTTGCAACGCCTTCTAGTATTTCCTTAGTAAATGGTGTAGGGAATGCATTTGTTACACATGCAACATTCAACTCCATGTAGTCCACACATATTCTAATTCATCCATACTTCTTCATACTGATCATCATTAGACTAACCCATTCTAACTCATCAAGGGGCTTGATAATTCCAGATTTCAACATGTTATCAATCTCTTCTTTTACCTTTTCATGTAAATTAGGATTCATTCTATAAGGCCTCTTTTTAACTGCGTGTGCATCGTCCTTAAGTTTTGTCTTCATTTTGCTAAGTGATTCATGCACACCTTTAAGTTCATGATACCCTCGAGGGAATAAGTCTTGATAATCTCTTAGTAACTCAATGATCTTTGTTACTTCTGAGTATAACCAGTAGTCTCCAATTATGGCCTCCTTAGGCTCAGCCTCTGAACCTATATTCACCTTATTTTTCTTCATAGGTTCATGATAGGTGTGCGTATTCTTTTCTGCACTATCCAGGACCTCATGCACCCCTTGTGAATGTTCAATATCTAGGTTCTCAACTTCCTCATCATCCACGATGTAAACCATATTTCCTTTCTCTTTCTCAAGGAAAGCATGTTCAAGTAGTATGGAGTAAATCTCCTCTTCCTTTTCAATATGCGCTCCAGACTCTGCCTCACCAAATAATTCCTGAATATGCTCTTCTACTTTTGCACTATCTCCCATAGTTAAGCACTTAACCAATTTTAATGCCTCTTTTACTAGAGGTTTGATTGAGAAGTAGTCAAAGGTCTGGATCATTTCTACAGTCAATTTTTTCTATTTCCTAGTATCTCGATGTAGTTCTATGTATACATACCAAGCATGTGCACATCCTTATAGATTAGAATATAGTCTATGTACCCAAAGTGAAGGTGGTAATGATTTTTGTCCTATTGTCTAGTGTCTCTCACACTATTGAATGTGATGCTGAACAGGTTGATCACCATGATAAATACATATTTGCGTAGGTGCATTGTTCCTTACAAAAATAATATATAGGGTAATCCTAATCTCTTCCCATTCTATAATATTATCTCTGTTGACTACCCACCAGCACTCTGCTATCCCGCTCAAGGTATATACTAACATATCTCTTCTCTTAACTTGATCTATCCACTGCGTTTCCATGGATTTTAAAAATATAGGAAGATCTTCTACCCTTGTATACCAAGGTAATGTGCTACCTATCCATCAAACCGAATGAATTCCATTCTTGCACGCAACCACACTTTTCACCCTGTGCCCTACTAGTTCATATGTACCATGATCCTAATTTTCAAAAGCAATACTCATAGTATCACTAATAGAATGAGAATCCTCCCACTATATGATGCCTTCTTTTGATGGCTCATTGACCTCTGGGTCCTGAATAGTGCATATGTAAATTTGGTTTAAGTCCTCCTCATTTAGAGGCTCAACATATGGTGTAGACTTCCCATATGTCAAAGGTATCACAACCCTCTCCCCCTTGTTCTCAAACCTGATATACCCTTTATTGAATCTTAAGTCATTATTATTCACATAACACCAAGGGCGTCTAAGTAAGGATGGAAAATTGTCTACTTCTACAATTGCTAATACCTCAAAATCCCAGTGAACTTGGCCCCTTGTATGGTTATATGCATCCTTCAAAACTCTTATGGGAGTGGCCTTAGTCCGGTTTTCCATAAACAACACATTAGATGATGGCTGCAATGGAGGCCTCCCCATTTGTACCCATGCATCTAATGTAAACACATTTACTTCTGCACCTATATCAACCAATATGTTTCTCAACAACCACCCATCTACAACAACATTCAAAGTAATTACGTTGTCATAGTCAATGCTATCAGGGGGAAGATTTGCATGTAGAATGTATTACTCGGTCTCAATACTTGAGCATGGAGTTTTCCCTTTTAACCAACTTCCTAATAGTGGAATGATGTTCTCTTGGCATAACAATTTACACACTTCTCTTAGATCATCGATACCAGTTTGGACTATCTCTGATGCTTTATTCTTCTCCTTTAAGTATTGTATCTCACCCTAAAGATTCCTTATCACTTCTATAATATCCTGGTAAACTTTCTTCTGATGATTCGAATCTGGGTACCTTGCATGCAAAACCTCCTCCTTGGTGATCATAGGCTTCTGGTGCAATGCCTCTCTAGCGTGCAACACTTCAGCGTGTGTTGTAATATTTACAGTTAAGGCCTCAAGTTCTTCTGATATCTTGGGCATCCACTGATCCTCTACCGTGTGATGGATTCTAACCATCCTGGTGCCTTTTTTTCTTGCTTATGCTACTTACTTAGATTCTCATATAAGTCCGGGCACTCTTCATACCTATGGTTCTTTCTACAGAAAGAACATGTAATATTGTGAGGACATTCACACCTATGATGGTAAGGAGATCCGCATGTATAACATGTTCCATGAGGGAACTCACCTCTTCATCCACCATGGCCTCATCCTCCATATCCACCGTGATATCCACATCCCCTTCTATGAATTCCTTCAAAACATCCCTCATTCCTATCATAACACGTTTGATTATGATCCTAATCCTGGTGCACATTCTTACCCTTAGAATTATCTATTACACTTGTATGGCATACCCTGATGTCTATAAAATCCTTGATCTGACCAATCAATCGACAATCCTTAGTATCATGGGTCGTGGACCTACAAATTTTACAAAATATGGATACATTCTTCCTTATCACGTGCTGTAACAAAGGAAACTAACTAACATCATGATTTAAATGATAGATCTCATAATCCAATAGTGATGAGTGTATAGATCTATGAGGGAAACTATCCTTGGTGTGACCTTCTACTTCACAATTTGTACACCAAATTCCTGAGTGTGTTTCATGGGCTAAATTTGCTGATAGCTTCTCTAACTATTTTTCCATAGCTGCAATTTATGCCTCTACGAATGGACTAATGCCAATGATAATGCTTCCAACTGATGCAACATGCAAATCTATTTCCAGTGCTTTACATAGATCAGTGTATGTCTTATGTGACAGCGCCCTTCTGAATGGTGTAATTAATCCTCCAATAAACCATTGTGCATGTTGGCTAGCATGAATATCATAAGAAAGATTAGATATAAGTGTCTTAAAGTGAGCATCATGCTCATGTACACTCTCAGTGGTTCCCTGATTTATATCTTTGAGTGCACTAATACTCTTCTTCTCAAATTATGGGATATAAAACTCTTTCAAGAAAGAATCCTTCAATGCTGCATAATCCACACAAGTTTGATCAGGATCAAAATTCCTATACCATCTGTGTGCTCGTCCTTGCAAGGTAGTAGTAAAATGAATTTCCTTGCACTCAACATTTGTGATCCCTTTAGCACACCACAAGATCTCACACATGTGCACATGCTCAGCATCATCTGGTATGCCTCTATACTCTGGAAGACGAAGAGACATCTCCATATAAATGTTCTGTGGTTATTACAAACCTTGACCACCTGATCCAAAACCTCCTGTGTTTTCTCTACCTCCAGAACCACCAGATCCAATGGAACTGGAACCACTTATACCTCCTAATCCTCCACCTATAGCTGAAATAGGACCTGTAGATGTACTCCCCTGTGCTCCAATAGTAGTACTATACTGAATCCCTACAGTCTGTGAGGTAGTTCCACTTCTAGAGGTGAATCCATCATTCTACGTGCTCACGTTCTATGTGGATGATGCACCTAAGAATGTTCCTCCAAATGCCATTGAAGCCATTTTTCCTACCATTGATGTAATTTCTCCCTAACTTACTCCTGTTCTCCTACTTCCCAAGTTAACTTTCTGTTATTGGTCGTACTAGATACTAGAAAACCAAGTGCAAGGGCTAGGTCACTTGGTGGATTAAGATGCACACCCGCGACCCAGGTAGTCTTTGCTAGCACACTTTTGTCTGAGGCTAAGG
Organism: Taxus chinensis; assembly: GCA_019776745.2. Taxonomy (NCBI): domain Eukaryota; kingdom Viridiplantae; phylum Streptophyta; class Pinopsida; order Cupressales; family Taxaceae; genus Taxus; species Taxus chinensis. The sequence goes on from CM034154.1 coordinate 492,289,657, forward strand.
GGGGATCTCTATCATGTTTTCCAAGATGGGGTAGTTCTTGATGCTCTAGCTCCATGTCTTCTACATGAGATGTAAATCCTTCATGAGCCATCTCTCTCCTCAACACCATACTTTTTGCAATGTAAAACTTCTTTTCTATCTCGCTATCACACACTTCATTATACTTAAGCCACCTTTCCTCTCTCTATCTTTCTGCTGCTAGGTATGTCATCTTTCACCAAACCTGTTCTTGCCCTCGCACATGGTGAAGTTTAGTTAGTCATCGGTTTACTCTCTAGGTTCAAAGTTACCATCAAGATCTTGATCGCTAGTGGAATACCATGAAGATATAATCCTCCTGGATACCACAAAAACCAGAATTCAGCTACCTTTGGGTGAGAGTACATTGAAATTGAATATTCCAAAATATAACTGTTTAGTACACTAAGAAACCATGTATCCACAATGCGAGTCTATATCAAATCAACATCATAAAGGGCCTAAAATTCTTCATACATCCAAAAAAGTGCACGATACCTCTAATTCTGCTAAGATGCATAAGCAGTAAGCCACTCGTATAATTCTACTGGAAAGATGGAAAAAAATCTCTCATATAAGCTATCATACATATTTTGTTCTACCCAAGTGTGTGTGTTAAATTCACATCCACTGGTGAACCACCGTACATATTCTTCCTCCAGATCATGTATCCATTCCTCAATACTTGCTAGAGTTAACAGTACATCTTCATTGTGAACCATCCTAAAAATAAATGAAAAAGAGGTTCCAATAATGGAACCAATGATGCAGCCTAGTATTTACCAGATAACACCCTAGTCACATTGACACATAACTCAACCTAGACTGAGCAATCACCCGAAGTGCACAAAGGTACCAAGCCCCTCTTTAGGGTTGTTGTAGCAGGATGTTAGCATGATGAAGGAAGAAACATATATATCCATAACCAATCCATCATTCTACAGTGCATGCCATATTTAGTTTTATGGAAGAACAAGATTTAAACAGTAATCATGATTAAATCAATAACATGTACCACTCAATTACACATAGGAATGACACTTAGAATCAGCCAATATATTTCATCTATTAATAAACACAAAAGATCCTTATAGTAATTTCCATTTATACCAATGCACATGTGGATCTATTATAGTAGTCCCATTGTATATCTCTCTCTGTGTATATATTTTACTACATAATTCATATCATATATAGGGTGGGTACTTACCCTTCACCACTTATCTATTCTAGAAATAGGCCACATGTTATTAATAGCCACACGTCATTTACATGGATAACCACACATGCAAGTGTGATATTTATAGACTTCTTATAGTTAACTGAAGTGAAAATCCTATTCCTAGCTCATATCCATACAAAATTCTTCAATCCGATCCTCCAAAGATAGACTATGTGTGGCACGCATGTCTCTGCATCATTGGTGTGTTCCACACGCCATCTTCTAAAAATAGGTCGTCATACTCAAAATCAAATAAGTCCCAAAATCTGAACTTTCCCTCCATGTGTGGGTTCTTCCTATCCCTCCATGCCCTTAATCCTAGCTTTCTCTCCCACACAGACTTCTTGTGTGAGTTTTGTCAAGTGTTCTTTGATCAACAGTAGGTAAATGATTGACATATCTTGAGTAATTTTTAGGCTTAGACATACATGGAGGGTTAGATCAAGATCCTTGATGACTCCTAATTTGGTGAAACTTGAGCCATCAAGTTGTAGGACTCCTTTAGACAAAGGGCTATATTTCAGACCTAAGACATCAACTATTTTCTTAGGCATAAAAAAATTACTAGCACCTAAGTCAATCATGCAATTATGCACTAGGTGTTTACCTATGATTAAAGAATTATATAAGGGTGGGGTTTTAACAAATTTACTTACTTATTTCTCCTCTTCTTGATAGATGTTGATAGAAGCATGTGGCTTTTACACAGCTATATCAACACATGAGAGCTCCGCCAGAGCTTCATGCAATAGATCCAACTGAGATAGAATGGTGAGGGCATCCCACATTATGAAATTTATGTTTGTTATCTTCATTTGGTCATAATTGCTAAATGGAAATCCCCCTATCTTATGAATTTGGAGAAAAACATCCCTTATTGACTGTTCAGGCATGGAAGCCTGGACTTTAGCTAGAGTAGAGGCTTGACCTACCAAAGGAGGTTCACACACTACTTTAGAAGGAGCTTGAGCACTATTTCTACTGGATGATTTATCTACATCTCTCTGTTTCTAAGGATATACTTACGTTTCTGGGATCATGACCTGTGTGCCTGATTCTAACAATATTTTCTTGTATCTTGTGTTGTCCGTAACTTGAGCACGTGGTTTGTTTGTAAATTCTGTAGCTTGGTTGATTATACATAATTTCTCCATTCCAAAGAACATAAAGTTTATTTCTAGCAGATCTTATGGTCTTCCTTGGTTATTTGATTCAGGGGCACTTGTTGAGGGCTCACAAAATGAATTATTCTGGATCATGAAGGCTTGGGCGTGTGTAACATTGGCATAATGATATTGACTATGAGGCATGTTGCAAGGGAAGCAACATTCTGACTCTTGTGCAAAATTATTTTGAACTGGAACAAATGCTCGACTCACATTGGGTGCTAGAAGAGAAGACATGGGAGGAACAAGTTGCAAGGGTAAATGTGCATTAGGTTGCCATCTATCATTCTGCTAGTTGGGCATGTATCTTTGATTTCCATATTGATTCTGCTAAGGCTGATTGCTTTGGCCATGCACCTGATTAGAATTACCTCTATACGCTTGTGCTTATTGCTTTTCTAATGATATGACCTTGTTTGATAAATTTGTAATTAAGGCCTTCAATTATTCATCTTCCCTCTGCTGCGCTGGAGAGTAGGATGTTGAGGCAACCAGTTGTGTACTTTCCTCAAAAATAGGGATAGTGGCCACAAAAGACTGGGGCACTTGTGACATTTATGGGAACAAGGGCATAGGCGGTCTAAGAGCTAACTTTCCCTCTTGAATAAGACTATTTTCTACACTTACTACAATAATATAAGCAGCTGGTAAAGTCCTACCTCCCATGGATTGGATAATAACTGAAATATCACTGTTAAGCACCTTCAGATAATACATAAAATCATGTTGGGATGTAGGTCTTACCATAAGAGGGATTCTATCCCAAGTATTTTGAAATTTGATGTTGAAATTAGTCATCTGCTCATTGGGAACCCTCCTTTTTGTCATTAGTTGCTCCACCAGAGATAGGTGATCTGACTTGTCTTCAAAGTAGTTGTAAAGAGTTGTTCCTAGCTCATCCCAGGTGGTGATAGATCCAAGTCTCAAGCCTCAGTATCATTGAAGAGCTTTACCTTTTAAAGATGCTACAAGCATCCTAACTGCTACATCATCATGTGTGATTAGATAGATCGAACACACATTTTATATATCTTGGATATGCTCTTGAGGGGTGACTTCATTCTCACAAGTGAATTATGGAATAATTTTGAGTGCACCATTTGGCATATCTTGTTGCAAAGCAAGTAGCAAGGGACTTCCTCCAACAAAGTTTATAAAGTTTATTAGTGGAGGAGGTGGCTGATGCGCCATTGTAGGGTGCATAGGTTGTCTATTTTGAGGAGAAGTTGATTGAGTGTGGCAAGAGGGAGATAGAGATGCACGTGTAAAATTTTTGGAAAATATTCTCCTTGGGGATAGCTGAAGGTACTAAAAATAATATTTAGCTATTGCACTTTTTCTTGTGTGCACTCTTCTTATTAAAGGCACTCATGACTACTGAAGTAGAGATTTTGAAATGTTGGGTGTCATCAGATATGTTGAAATGAGCCTCCAAAGGATGAAACATTAATTCCACACACCAGAACTTAGAGATATAAAATTTGAGCTTTCAATGCTGCTCCCACCGGGTGTACCAGAAACTATTGGTTCCTCAAATGTGCACCCGCGTCTCATATCTCGAAAGAGCTAAGGTGTTTGAGACCACAATGGAACTATCCCCAAGTTGTGGGACCTTGCGCACTTGGGATGGATCTCTGGAGAAGGCCGGTTCCTCTATCTATTTATATTACTACTGCTACTCCTAGTGCTGGAAGGGAAAACTAACCTAATGATGCCAAGGGACTAGGGATAGGAGGATAAATTAAAGGGAAACTACACTAAAAGGTGATAGCACCAGAAAATAGGGATGAACACTATTTGTTCTGAGTGAGAATGAAAGGAAAATATGTGAAAGGAGGCTAGGAACAAGTAGCATAGATGAACATGTATTCATCAAATCGTTCTCATCGAATATAACTAAATAAAGAACCACAAGGGACATGAAATAGCACTAGTACACAACGCAAAAGAAAAGGCAAGAAGAAGGAATGAAAACACGTTAGGAAAGAGAATAGTCACAAAATGATGCTTCTATTACTTCCAGAAATGCATATAGCTATTACAATGATGAAGGAGGCTGATATCCACATGAAAGAGATAGATCTAGAGGTATGAAAATCAAAATATAGAAAGTATGGAGTCCTTAGAAAAAATGCGTAAGGATCCAAAGTGTCCAACATAACGAATGACCCTTGCTCTTACATTTATAAATGAATCAATGGAGGAAGAAGGGAAGAAGGAGGGAAAACACCAAATTTGAAACATAACCACCAATAAGAAGCATTCAATGCCGGAAAATCCACTTGGAGATCTGTGAAATATGTTTCCCCAAGCTTGTTTGGAGTGTTGAAGAAGAGAGGAGGGCAGATCATATCAAATTAGGTGGTTTGAACAATCATATTTTCTCTTCAATGATCAGAAAGACATTTTCCCATTTCTCACTACAAAATTTGCCAAGAATTTGAATTTGAATCTCTGACACTATAGCTGATGTCAGTAGCTCTCTGACAAGTCTAGGTACATGCCGATCTGATCTTTGTAGAAAAAGATATGAATGTCATAAGATCTCTAAGTCGTCAGCGCACGTAAAACACGTGGCATGCGTGGATTGGATGAAATGATGGCCAACTGTGCAAATATTTGTCATTTCTGCCATGTTTCAATTACTGGTCTCTTGTAAGGATTCAGTTCCCTGTTGGCATGCTTTGACTGGTTGTGTGTGACACACTCAAGTATGTCAGAAGATGATCTGGCATAGAATGTCACAAAGGAGGACGTGGGGACACGTGCAAAGAATAAGGCATGGGAAGAAGACAAAAGGAAGGCACGTAAGGGCACATGCAGAGGGAAAATGAAGTAAACTAGTGATCATAGAATGTATGGTAAAGGCGCAACTATTACAAAGTAATGGGCGCAACGTGTGAGAGGGCTAGGGACTTAGCTGATTGAAGCAAGTGTGAGGCACACGGGAAGGGAATAAGTTGACTAGGAAGAAGGTGAATGCATAGAAGGTGGGAACAAGGGGGAAGTGGAAGGAGAGGAAGGAAAGGGGCACATGGGGAAACTGCGACCAAGGGAATGTGCCAAGTGATCTTGAGCGCGTGTAACATTGTAATGAATAACTTAGAGCCAGAATGTGTATGCAAGTTACCCAAATTTCTATGAGAGATATTTTGATAACAAAAACCTTCTTAACGTTGTATACGATCAGAAATAAGAGGAATTTAAGGATTTCATGGGAGTATTTTAAAATTTTCATAACAGTATAGAGAGGGAAACAAAGAACTCAGAAGAAGACCTAAATATTAGGACACTTTAACAAAGGAAGTCGTGTTTTCCTTGGGAGTTAAGCCTAATAACTTCACATGCCTTAAGAAGTAAATAATGGGTTATGAAAATGCCTAAGATTGTGTCCTAGAAATGAGTGTATTGGAATTTATGAGAGTTTCCAAGTCTTTACTTGATCTTGTAAGGATTTAGAAGCAAAAATACAAAAACAAAACTTGAGAATGATATATAAGAAGTTGGTGAATGAAATTTTAGGAGCATTTTGGGGTTGGTATAGGTGAAATAATAAATCTTGTTATCCCTTTTGGGTAGCTCTAGAACTGTATGAGCATAATCGGTGAAAACTTCATTATCTTAAGGGTTTGAGAACAAAATTTGCAAAAGAGACCTACAAGTAGTGTGAAGGAGAGTGAAGTATTGAGTTTTTGAAAGCATTCCTAAGGGGTAAAAATATTTTTTTTTGGAAGTGATAGTACTTTATGGACATAGCTAGAAACCTATGGACAGTAGTGGAGTGACAAATTTTTTCTTAAGAAACTTATAGGGCAGTCCTAGAGAAAGTTAGGAAAGGAATAATATATTTATCCTTTTGAGATCAAATTCATGATTGTTCTAAAACTTGTTAAAGTGGTATAATAGGGTTGAATATCTAATGGAGTTGAAGGAGGATCAAAGCCACTAAAGTGTATGTTTTAGGTGAGAAACTAGTGAGAAAAAGAAAGATAATTTTGGATATGAATAGGTTGAATGATTTATTTTGAGTATAAATCCTTGTTACAATTGCAAATGGACTTGAATGGGGTTTTGAAACATGGTAATATGTTTAATGACTTCATTTGTGAAGGAAAATTGATAAAAATGAGAAGTTTTAAAATTTATATGCTTCTTAAGAACATCATATTGGAGGATTTGAGAAAGTTTTTGATTTTTCCTCTTAAATGACTTGAAAGAATGATGGAATTATGGTCATATCTGCATTAGTTCCCATGACTACAAAAAAAGGATTATTTAGTGTACTTTATATGTTGCTTCCATCTATTTTTGATCACCTATATGTCACATTAAGTCCACAAGATTCACATGTAACCTGAAAAATAGAAAGATCACATGCAAAACCCCAAAACACATCAAATCCTAAAAATAAAAAGATGAAAATGGAAATTTTTAATGAACCCAAAAATCACCCATCTAAGTGAACTTATGATCTTGGTGCTGCACTAAATTTCAAAATCCATGAAGTTCTACGTGTGTGTGTGTGTGTGTGTGTGTGTGTGTGTGTGTGTGTAGAATTGTTCCCTAAAATCTCTTGTGCTAGACGTACTTGAATATTGAGGAATATCTAGATGTAACAAATGTAAGTAAATGTGTGCATGGAAAAATTAACTTCCCATCCTATGATGTGTATGCAGTATAATGCATTCCCTTATCCCTTATACCTTGTGTGAAGCTATATGGATGATTAAATTCTCTTGGATGTAACCTTAGGCAGTGATATTAAATGTTTAGTATCTGGTACTTTATTATGGTCACCTAGATTTTTTTTTATATGATTCCCTTGTTTCAATTTCATAATTACCCACTAAAAGGTAGACAACCAAGAAAATATGATGAAAAATAACTAGAAAGGACCCAAAATATGTGAACAAGATACAAAGAGGTCAGGGGCACCCAGAGGGGAAGGGATCACCTAGGTGCTAGTGTCTAGACTCAGAAAAATTGAACTATCAGAAGTCATATTGGGCAAGAAATAGTATAAGATCAAGAAGGAAACTGGAAAGAAAGAAAATAGGCCAAAGATAGTGATCAATTAGTACTTTTCTTGCTTATGAACCATATGAATAGTGGTATGTGATCAAAACCTAGAAATATACCCAAAGTGCATGATTTAGTGTCTACAATAATTGAAAATACTCTAATAACTAATAATAATAACACTCATCAAGTTGGTCATATCTTATTAGTCATATCTCTTACCAATGGGCCTATCATGTCATTTATGTCATGGAAATTCTAAGATCATTATGGATCCATTAAGAATTTATTCATGTGTTTTTATTAATAAAAAAGGGGTTAATGGACCACTTACCCATTTAATAAAACTGAAAAAATTCTTACATAAGTATATGTTAAAGATAAAGTAAAATAGAAATCTACTTTCACAAAAAAAAAACATAAACATTATAAAAAAATTAGCAAATTTCCATTTTTTAGTTTTATTATCAAAACCTTAACAGTGTTCTGCAACAACCGTAAAACATGATAGAAAGGTAAAAAAGAAACATTTTTAGGCATGAATGTTTGCTAGTATTCATCTATATAAGTCCTTCCTACATCTTATGAAACAACCAAACCTTTTAATTCAAGGTCCAATGAGCACACAAGGTAAGAATATATAAAGGGAGTGTGGGTGGCTCATCAATTTTATCATAATATCCTTGATATTCTTCAAATTCTATCTATATTGCATATTGTTATTCCCTATTTATCATTATACCCCACAAATAATGCATGAGAGGATACCATAAGAAAGGAAAAGGAAATTTTAATCCCATTCATCTAACCTATGTCCTTTCTTATCTCAGATATAGAAGGGTTCTCTCAATGTAGCCTCTCATACATTTTAGGGAGATATTAATTTTCTTTTTCTTAAGAGTGGTGGGAGGAGATTCCATATGGCCAAACAACCATTATAATATTGAGTGCCTAAATTATGCACACATTTCCTAGATAATTTCCATACATCCCTCTTGATTTATTCCATCATTGTTCCAATATAACCATTTCTCCAAAATGTATGGTAATTACTTATTATATCTTTCTGCTTTCCAAATTATGCCCTAAACCATAATGCTTGGGTTTCCTCCATAAAATATTATATTCTTTATTATGATATTGTGTTCTAATTTTAGAGATAGGATGAAAAATGTCTCATATATACATTCACAATATATGGTTTTGGTTTCTAATTGTTATCCAAATTCAGGATCAAATTATGAATATATGATTCACAACAAGGCTTTTTTCTTCTATAGTAAAAGAATATAAAACATGACAGAACTACTTTTCCCTAAATATCTCAATCAATATTATAAAATAAATTTCCCCTAACTAGAATTTTAACCAACCTTCCTAGAGGACTAAAACATATAATTTAGGTGGAGATCTACACTCAAAAAACTATTCTCCCAATTTGTAAGCATGAAGTAGATTATTTTTTAAGATCATTTTTTTTTACTGTGGTCATGTTTTATTAACTAAGCTATAAATTTAAACTAATATCTAAATAGCTTCAAAAGAAAATGATAATTAAACAATGAACCATCAAGATAAGAGCTTAAAGGAAATGTTTCTTCAATGCATACATGAAACTACATGCTAAGATATTTCCTACTCTCTATGATTGCTATCTTAAACTATGAACCTATGAATAACATAAGAAATCAAAGTGGATTATTGCTTGATCTCAAGGATTGAGAATGGAATCTCTCCAAGAATGGCTACAAGGCCATTTTGGATCTTCATATATTACTCAATTTTGAGTGAAAGGATACAAGATGTACAAGCTATTTCCAACAATGGAGATTAACGCAAGATAAAAATGCTTATAGTTTGCACTATTCAAATCATGGTGTAAGAAGAAAGGTAAGAAGGAGAGTTATTTATATAGCTTTCATGAAGAGAAAAGGCTAGCAAATCGATGAATGTGGGATAAAGGTAAAACAAGATTAGGAATGGATAATGTTTCTTTATAAAAGGTAATCTTGATTTGGAAGAGTTTAATTTTTCATTAGTAAGTCATGGGAGTTGGGGGATGTTTTAGTTAATCAAAGGTGATTAATTAATAGGTAGAAGTAAGCTTATAAGAACTAATTAGCAGAAAATTAGTATGATTTGTGAGATGTAAGAGAATAATTTGATCCAATAAATGGTAATTTATTGATTTAGAGTTGTGAGCATAATTAATTAACCCAAGTAGAAGCGGATATTAACTAAAGAAACGTTGTTAATTGACATCCTTAATGATAGGAAGGATGATTAATTAATGAATATGAAGAGGAATGTTAGCTAATTAGTAGACAATTGCTAATTATTACGAAAAAGATGAGAAAGAGGATAATTAGTGCAATCTTAGCATTAAATCCTATGTAGCGGATTTTAGGTGTCTACATTTTCCCCTCTTTGGGGTAGCGTAAGTTGCGTCACTTCAAAGATAGTAGACAAGTGAAAACAATTTTTTTTTTGAGAAATAGAAGAAACAATTAATAGAATGAAGGATGCCCCCTTGATTTTCAATGGGGTGATGAAAGAGGGTGATTGAAGATCGAAAAGATGAAAGAACAGAGTAAAAGAATTAGAATAATTGATCCCTATTGCCCCAAGTTGATTTTGAAGAAAATTTTTGATAGAAGGAGAGTGATATGGAATAAAAATGAAGATGAAAAGAGATGGATATATCTATCATTGCGCTGATGTAAAAACCAACTTTATTTCATCATTTTACTTATGATCGACGTCATTGGTCCTTATCAAAGATAATAAAAAGAAGTGTAGTATGACATGAAAATCCATATAAGAAAAAATGTCCATAGCTAAAAACACCAACTCCATGCAACATAAAAAATGCAATGCAATATGAGAAAGTAAAATATTTCTAACTCCTTACAACATACATAATGTAATGCAATACGAGAAAGTAAACAAGATGTATAAATCCTTACAACATACATAATGCAATGATATATGAGAAAGTAAACAAGATAACCTGACATAGAAACATAATACAATGTTTTTATTATCAAGCTTTGATTCTGACATGTGCAAATTAATGACAAGGGTTAAAAGATGGTGCCCCAAGAAAGGATACATGCAAGGGGAATAATGGAGGACACTTGGGTCCTATGACAAGAAGTGCACTATGAAACAGTACTAGATAAATCATATGTGCCCCAGAGTATAGACATAGTAAGAAAATCAGCTTTGCTAATGGAGGTAGATCAAGATGATCCGCGAGTTGTGCACAAGAACACGTGAAAAATAAAGAGTGAGATTTTGTAGAATGATTTTTATTGTTTTTAATTTTTTTAGAAACATATTTGAATGTTTTTGTGATTTTATAAGGTTTTCCAAAGCTATGCACATGCAACTGAGAAACGTGGATTCCCCCAACGTTAGATGGAGAATATACAAGGGAATAATGCCACATGCATGCGCAAGAAAGTGAATATACAAAAATGCCTTAGCAATTAGGTGGGAGTATTTCAAAGAAAAAAATTTCACATGTGGAAGGGGGATCAAGGATAATATAAAATAGGTTAAATCATGAGGGAACAAGGATGCCCCCTGTGTAAGATGGCCAAGAAACACATGAGAGAAAGGAAGTGGGCGATTAATTTATAAAAGGGGGGAAAATGCCTATAAACATGGAAAAGAGGAAATATGATACACATGGATGTTCTAAACAATTTTTCAAAGAACAAAGGATACTATGAAAGTATTGAGAAGGTGGCTGATAAAAAAATGATTAGCCAAGGCACAAATCATGAGACAAAACATGTGCTAAAGCAATATTTTTAACAAGGTCCAAAAAGTAAAACTTGGTAACATAATAATCCTATTTACTCATCGAGATCCCATGTATGCACATGGAAATGAATTACCTCTTGAAGGAAAGTGTTGATAAACAAAAAGTGAAGACATTAGCCAATGTGTAGGAATGACTTAATTTGAAAGGTGATTTGTGAATGGATTGTGGAAGGAAAGTCGTACATTACTCCGCTGCCAGCCAGGCATCCATAGCCCTGATGGAGATGCATTTCATTCTAATCACAACATTGTTCTACTGCTAGTTAGGCATCCATAGCCCTAGTAGAGATTATTGGAAATACCCCAAGAGAGAGTTACATATAAATTTGCTTTTGTTTTTAGCTTTTTCTTTTTGATTGATTGATTTTAATTCTTTTGCTTTCTGAAAACTTATGTCAGCTCTCTTGTTTAACAAGGGGTTAAGAACCACTGATGGCTTGATGGAAGGATGTGGAGGTGATTGCAATGATGCCATTGGCTAGTTTCAACAAATACGTCCAAAATTTCTTCCCAACAAGTTTATTAGATAAGAATAGTGATAGGAATATCTAAGAGGTTAGTCATTCTTTAATTTACCAAGGTTATGAAAGACCAAGGTCAAATGGATACCATAGATCTAAATGTTGTAAAATGCATGTGAATAGGCTAACCACAATAACATTGAAGCCATGGAAATGGTGGGTGACTTACAAAGGAATATGAAAGAAATGGAGGAAAGAACATCCTTGACTTGAAATACCTAATTGTTATGTTTGATCTTTGTACCATTTATTTTTAATGTTTTTGTAATGTTTTAATGTTTTCTCATTTTTTTGTACTTTTGAACTATTTTATGATTTTTTTTTTGTTTTTGAACTATTTTATGATTTATATATTTTTGGAAGTTGGGACCAACAATGTCAATCTACATGATAGGATCCAACAATGATGTGTGCGACTTCCTTGATAAGGGAGACTAAGCGGGTTTGTTTATCAAGAGTGATATTATCCCTGATCTTTATGATTGTTGAGAGTTCACACTCAATAAATGAATGTGATTTGTTTTGAAACATGGGTTTTGTATGTGGGAGCTTGAGTTCCCTATCCATAGGTTTCTACACTTTGAGCCATACTTGATGGGTACATTGGTGTGTATTCTAGAATTGTGTTTGATTTTGGATTTTATGATCAATCGAGTTGTTGGGAGATTTGGAGCTATTTGGATTTTTTATTTTGGCTTGATAAAGAACTTGTCTGGGTTTTTTATAAGCTAATGCATGACTTGTATGATCTCGGGAAGTGGGAGAAGAACATGGATGTTAGAATTGATATAAGAAATGATGATGGGATTTCCATAATCATTAGTAGAAGGAGAATGTGATGGATGAAAAGGATATGGTCTAATAATTGAAGAAGATGGGCTACTAGGAGGTGAGCCATAGATAGAAGATAGAAGGATACTTGGATGTAGCCCCAGTATAGAGGAAGAAGGGCTACTAGGAGGTGACCCAAGAATAAAAGAAGAAGGGCTACTAGGACATGACCCATAGATGTAATATGATGAGCTACTAGGATGTGGCCCAAGAATAGAAGATGATGGAATACTCAGGGGTGACCCATACATAGAAGACAATGGGATAGTTGGACGTGCCCCAAGAATAGAAGATAGTGGACTAATTGAAAATATCCCACAAATAGTAGAGGGAGAGCTACTAGAAGGTGACCTACATCTAGAAAAAGATGAAGGGCTACTTGGTGTTGACCCCAAAACAAATTGTGATTGAGGAATTATGATAGACAAAGATTGATTAGGTGATGAGAAGATAGGCCATGGATCAATGCAAGACCTAGGATTTTTCTTACGTAATGAAGAATGTGAATATGGAAGGATAAGAGGAGGATCAAGTTACATGATCTGAGGCTCTTCCTTCATTTCTTTATAAAAGGAATCAACCTTTTCCTCATAATACATGGATGCATCAAAGTATAAAGAGAATCCTTTCTCGTAATTTGTTAAAGAGATATCTTCATGTACCCCTATAAAGACCATGATTTTTCTTCATTCTAAAAGATATCAATCGGTATGATTTGTTGATCAACCACTAGGGGTTGATTGGAAGAAAGAGGTTCAATTGGTGTGGAAGACTTAGAAAATGTTTGATGATGATTGATAGAAGAAGATGACGTGGGGTACGAATAAGATTTGGAACTAGATATCTTGGGAGTAGAAGAAGGTGGTGTGGACCTACCTCTATGATGGTATATTGTTTGTAAACTAGTAGGATTAAGTCCAAAGTTTGTAGATTGTGATGCATGGGTCAATTCAGATGTTTGACTAGAAGGAATTTGAGTCACATGAATCTTAAAAGAAGTAAGACTTCATGGGGTTGATTGATGAATAATGTCCTATGAAGAAGGGGAGGACCGTGATTCAAGAATCACATTGGATGAATAATAAAAAAGGTCCTACAAAGAAAGAGAGGACTGCAATTCAAGAATTGTATTAGATGTTTGATTGGAGGGATTTGGAATCACATGTATCTTCAAAGGAAGAATACTTCATTGATGATATTGATAAAAGGGGTCCTTTGAAAAAAGGGAGGACCACGACATAGGATTCGTATTACATGTATGATGGATAGGGTCCTGCGAAGATAGGGATGACCATGACGTAGGAGTCATATTAGATGAATGATGAAGATAATTTGTGGTGACACAAATCTTTAGAGGAGGAAAATTTTGTTTGGGTGACTGATAATAGAGGTCCTCCGAAGAAGGGGAGGACCACGACTTAAGAGTCAAATTTTTATAAATCCAAATAGTAGTTTGGATCCGAATCATTAGAAGAATCAGAGGAAATATTTGGATTAGAATCCTTAGAACAAGAGGAAATGTTTAGATCAGAATCATCAGTAGAATAAAAGGAGATATTTGGATTGGAATCCTCAAAATAAGAGGGAATGTTTGGATTAGAATAAGAATAAGAGTGGGGGGAACTCAAATAATAATTTGGATTATAAATGTCCAAACCATACCATCGACTATGAGATGAATGTGGGGCACAGGTTACCTAAATGGGTTCTCTAGCATGAAGAACCAAATGAGGTTTGTTCAAGATGGGCATATTTTGATGTTGGCACCAAGAATTTGATTCCTTATTGTCATATGTATAAGGGACCTTGCGATAATAGTCATTTTCAGCGTGTGTTGGGTTCAAAGGTGTATACCTATATTGCATGATCAAACTTCTTCAAAGCGAAGATGGTTTCATGTTGATTTGGGAAACATAACGACAACCAACTAGAAATTTTGTAAACATAGGGATGCTTGTGTGATTTTCTAAAAGGGAAGCTAAGGAAAACATACATCGTGATGACTCAATATTGATAATCCAACAAGGTTTGGAGGCATAAATGTCAAAGGATTGATGAAATTTTTATCATAATAAAGGATACAAAAGAAAATATTTCGTATGCTTGATTGATGCAAAATTTTCTTGATAGGATATGTTTTTTCCAAGGTTTGAAAGATGTGTTAAAAAATTTATGATGAACGTAGGAAAATACAAGAAGATCAAGAGGATCAAAGACCCAAAAGATTGTCCTAGAAATGAGTTTATAAGGTGGATAAACATAAGGAATAATTATGCAAGTTTAAAACAAAAATCCAAATTAATGACCAAAGAATAATAAATGATAAAGAATCAATGGATCAAATTGATTGTCCGAAATGGATAAATCAAAATGACGAATAAGAAAAAATCACACAAAGTTTATTTTAAACCAATCAATCATCAAAATACTTCCTAAGTCTACTTCTAAATAATAGTTGGTGTTTCAAGATGATTAAAAAAATGTCACCACTTATGTCAATTTCAAAGAAATGAAAAATGTGTAAGCAATAACAAGAATTTCATGCAATCCCCCAAACAAAGTATACTAAAAGCAAGATTGAACGCAATCAAGACTTATATCCCAAAAAGTGTCAGTTATGATTGTTAGTGACATAACAATGTCACCAAGATATGTTAACCAAAATTTACGATAAAGTAGGGTATTGATATCAAGATGATATTGATATAAAACGCATAAGTGGTAACACTAACCCTTTTTGAAATTGAGGTAATAATTGGAATCAAATAAAATCTAGAGTATACTTAGGAATTGTTAAAGTGTATATATCATAACATCACAATATAGATATTTAGGTCAAGTTTACAAGAAACAAGATGTAAATACCAAAATTATAGCGATACAATATAAACAAGATAACCATTCAAAGGAGAATCAAAGTGATGAACCAATCCTAACTACGATGATGATCTTAACTTGGGTATCAAGATAAAAAAGGATATCAATGATATAAAAACGTCTCCACACACTTTAGACATGTAACAACTTAGCCACAAACATGGATGAGCATAAATAGACACAAAAATTGTGAATAAAATCAATTAGGAACACAAGGTTAATCACTCTTATTGTGATCAACAAATTGTCAAAATAAAGTGAAGGAAGTAGATCAATTGGTGTTAAAAAATATTGGCCCCACTTTGGTAGATTTTCGCCTCACCTTAGGGCGATTGAAAAACTAAGAAAAAGTAATGCTTCACATGTTTCATGATGAATAATGGTTCACAACTCAAATTTGTTTTGATATGGTCCAAGTTGGCTCCTGGTCAAAGATAGCTTCCTAGGTGGTTCTCTCAACTAGGTGTCACAAGTCATCTAAGAGCGAGCTTGATTTACCAAGAAAAGTCACACTGACTAATTCTTGGAGTATCTTGGCTTTAATTTTCCCCCTTCAAGCACAGTGGGCAATAAATGTTTCCATTATGTACTTTCACTGGGGTCGCGATACGGATGAATTGTGACGCTAAATATCACAAATGGTAATACTAGTCAAGTAGGTTGTGAGGAGCACTTCTCGTTTTGTCCACAAGGTTCCCTCTTACATGGACTACTTTGAGATTCCTAGGACCACCCCCATTTTTGTAGCTTAAGGCTTATGCCAAATGGGTTATGTCCTAGTTTTAAAAGGATGGGGCGTACCCTTATCCAAACCTACAAATCAAGTGTTTTGAATGTGGTGTGTTTTTTAATCTTTTAGAATTAATGTGGTTTAGTCATTCATCAATTGGCAATTTGCAACACACATTATTTAACAGAGGATTAAGAGTTGCTTTTTATTATTAAGATCATCCAAGGATGCAAGAGAAGAGCATACACAACAAATAATCCAGCTAAAAAGTAAAGAAAAGTTTTGCAATTAATGAACCATACAAAAAGCTTGATAAATGTTCATTCCCTTAAACCAAAAGTGAAAGATGAAGTTTCTAATTTACCAAATGTTATAAAATGAAGAATAAAGTTGCTTTTGATTCTCAAGATCACCCTAAGGTGCAAGATAAGATAATACAAAAAATTTAGCCCAAATATATAGAAATGGAAAATTTCAAATCAAAGGACCGTTGAAAAAATCTTTGTAAAAGGTTCATTCCATTAAGCAAAATGAATAATCAAATTTCCAAGTTTAATCCCAATGTTAAAAAGATAGAGATCAAAGTTGTTTTTGATTCTCAAGATCACCAAAAGGTGCAAGAGAATATCATACACACGCTTTGGTCTAAATCAAGTAAAGCATGGAAATACAACATTCGTCTAAACATTAGACATGTTAGAAAATGACCAGTTTTAAAATAAAAGAAAAACCTACAATTTCTATAAGTATAAATTCTGAATTTATGGTTTCATTGCATATTAACTTCAATATCTTTCCAATGCAAAAAAAATGGAGTTATTTCAATTTCAGGAGGAAAATTTATGGCCTTTGGAAGATGGGTTACACATATGCTCTTATGCTCACGGGTATGCACTCGACATGCACTCAAAAAATGTAAAAAAAAAATGTCCCTTAATCTACAAAATGGTCAAAAATTTCCAACCAAGATTTAATTTTGACAACAACCCATCACATTAATATATGAATAGAAGACTCAACGCTATCAAACATTAACATACATGCTCAAGAATGTAAGATTTTCAAGATATTGGCAAAACTAGCATGTAGAATGATGAAAAAGTAAGCTCTAAAAATAAAAACATGATGAAATCTTGAAATTTTCTCACCAATATTCAATTTTGATAGCAACCCACCACATTAATATGTAAATATAAAACACATAACTATCAAACACTAACCTACATGCTCAAGAATTTAAGATTTTCAAGAAATTGACAAAACTAGCATGTAGAATGTTGAAAAAGTAAGATCTAAAAATGAAAACATGGAGAAATCTTGAAATTTTCTAATCAATTCCAATTTTGACAGAACTTCACCTCCTTTATACATAAAAGAAAGAGTCAAAACATTCAAACTCAACAAAAAAAGTTAAGAAAAATAAGTTATGTCAATATATGCAAAAAGAGGGTTAGTAACCAAAATTGAAACTAAACTACAAAAAATTGAAATTAAGTGCAAAGGACAATAGAGTAAGTCCCACCGGGCATGCCAAATGTGGTCACGTTTTATTAACTAAGCTATAAATTGAAACTAATATCTACATAGCTTCAAAATTAAATTCTAATTAAACAATGAACCATCAAGATCAGAGCTTAAAGGAAATGTTTCTTCAATGCATAAATGACTACATGCTAAGCTATTTCTTACTCTCTATGATTGCTAACTTAAAATATGAACCTATGAATAACATAAGCAATAAAAGTGGATTATTGCTTGATCTCAAGGATTGAGAATGGAATCTCACCAAGAATGGCTATAACGCCATTTTTGATCTTCCCATATTACTCAATTTTGAGTGAAAGGATACAAGATGGAGAAGCTATTTCCAACAATGAAGAATGGCTCAAGATCAAAATGCTTATAGTTTTCACTATTAAAAGCATGGTGCAAGAAGAAAGGTAAGAAGGAGAGTTATTTATATAGCTTGCATGAAGAGGAAAGGCTAGCAAATTGATGAATGTGGGATAAAGGTAAAACAAGATTAGGAATGGATAAATTTTCTTTATAAAAGGTAATCTTGATTTAGAAGAGTTTAATTTTTCATTAGTAAGTCATGGGAGTTCGGGGATGTTTTAATTAATCAAAGGTGATTAATTAATAGGTAGAGGTAATCTTATAGAAGCTAATTAGCAGAAAATTAGTATGATTTGAAAATTTAAGAGAAGAATTTAATCCAATAAATGGTAATTTATCGATTTAGAGTTGCGAGCGTAATTAATTAATAATAATCAGTTAACCCAAGTAGAAGTGGATATTAATTAACGAAAGGTCGTTAATCGACATTCTTAATGATAGGAAGGTTGATTAATTAACATAAGGTCGTTAATTAACGAATATGAAGAGGAATGTTAGCTAATTAGTAGAAAAGTGATAATTATTACAAAAATGACGAGAAAGATGATAATTAGTGCAATCTTAGCATTAAAGCCTGTGTAAGTGGATTTTAGGTGTCTATACTTACCTTTTTTCTTTCACTAATAGTATATTTAATAACAAATCCTTTTCATCATTAAAAATTCCCTAGATTATTCTTACAATCATTTAGAATCAATTTTAAATCACCCATATTTTCTTTCATCCTTAACAAATTAGTATGCATATTAAATAATACAGTCCTTACAATAGGGATCCTAGGAGATACATTCCCTTTAGCCCATGTTTCCTTATAATGATAATATTGGGGAGCTAGTAAAATCACATCCCTATCATTATTAGGTGTACATGCCTCTTTTGTATTTTCTTCCTGCTCTCTATGTTTCCATATCTTGAAATAAACATAATTCCTTTTCACTTATGTTACTATTCAAAAAACTTGGAGGTATCTCCTTTATATCATCCTAATGTAACATAAGAGATTCTATATCCATATTTATGTCCATATTACCTATAGGTATCTCTTTTATAAGTTATTTAATTGTCATATTTTCTTGTATGGATAAATGGTAAATTTTTTCTATCCCAAATCATGTTTGAACAGGGTCAATTGTAATGCTAGAATACATGTATCCATTTCCTTTCCCCAATATTCTAGAACCCTATGCTCTTTCACTAGCCTATTATGCCTAACATTTGATAATAATTTGAAATGACAAGAGTTTATGAGTGAAAATATACCTTCACATCTAATATATCTCAGGATGAATAATTCTACTATAGGTAAATGATTAGGTAACAATGTGTGTAATATTCCCTTCCCTATATCATGCCCCTGATCCCCAAGGAACATAAACATGTCCTTACATTTTGGTCCTCTCTTCTTTTAAATAAACCATATTTCTCCCATACATGGAAGATTTAAAATACTTCCAATATTTTACTCAGAGAGTGTTATCTATAAACCCCTTAATACCATTTTTTTATTCTCCCATGCTTTAAAAAACTATAAATAAATATGCTCATCCCACTTGTTAGAATTTTCTAAAAAATCCAACCACCTTGAACTTTAGAATATTTGCTTATAAATCTAGTTATCTTCTACCTAAAATTAATCTTTAGGCTCTAGGTAGATTACAAATCCTCCCATCCTTTGATTCAAAGACAAATCACTAGAAATTCCCTTCCATTTTTTAGAAACACACTTATCTTCATATTTTTTCCACACCGATAAATCATCTTTTTCCATAGTGTAAAAATAACCACCCATTATTACATACACACTTATTAAATTCCTTTTGGTGGCTTGAAATAAATAAAAAGTTATATCATACAAGCGGTAAATCACCTCATAATTTATTTTCCTTTTTCATTCCTCATGTAGTCCCCCAAAAATCCTCAATTCAAAGGTTTACTTCAGAATTTATAATGATATGATGAGGTAGTCATTTTCTCATCATTACGTATCTCTATCACCATTATTCCATGAGTGTTTAGATTCATATCTTCACTCACATTTATTAATTTTCAAATATCCTTATTTTGAATCTCACATTTGAAAATGATGTTATTTTTATCAACCTCCTTGACTGTATTCCTATTAAAACATTATATCTTAAACAAAATTTATGCACAGTGGTTTTGTTTTTTGAGGCCACCTTAAAGACCCTATCCAATTTTGAAGTATGCAAATGATTCATGATTTTAAATTTCTATAGTGTTTTGTCTCTCAAATAATTTTTAAATCCATTTCTTGTTGATGACAAAACCTAGCCAAATGATATGTTTCCTTACATTCAAAAGAATGTTTCACAACAAGAGATTCATACACCACATTGTGCATCCATGACTTACCCTTTAAAGATAATTTTACTAAAGGTAAAAAGAGTCTATTATAATTCATATATTTATCATGAATAATTTGTTAAAACACATATTCCAAAACCTTGAGTTTACATGTGAAAATTTATGTAAAGAATCACCAGCCAACCTCAAGAACTACATGTTCCACAAATCTAGGGGTAAATCATAAATCCACACCCATATCCCTTCATTTAATTCAGAGGTAGGCTATTAGAGTCCATATTCCATTTGAAAACCTTGAAATTACATTTATAAACTTTCCAAGTTTCTATTTTTAATACCATATCTAATTTAACTTTGGATGAGAATTAAATGACAAAATCACCATTTGGAAAGAAAAACACAATTCTCAAATCTACCCCTCTCTAATATTTCTTTATCTATATTTTGAATCGTAACCCTCTCCAAAGTTTACGTTTAACTTTTCCTATTATGGATAGGTTATTTTTGTATATTCCTTTATTAAAGGTTAGGAACATTACCCAAAAGACTTAGAGTTTTTCTCTTCCTTATAGATTGGGTTACTTCTTCCCAAAAAAAATTTAATCCATCAAAAGAAACAATGTTTTGATCATCATAAGACATTTTCCTTAGGGCGTTCTATAATTTATGTTGAAAATAGATTCCACCAGAAATTATACCTCACTATGTACACAATTAAGGATCTAAGTTTGTCTCACTTTTTTCCTCAAACTGATTTCCCAATTGGAATTTTCAAGTGGATTCAACCAAACTTGGATAGGCTAATGATCGTTAAATTTACTATTTACTAAAAATTATTTAGAACCATTAACTCCATGATAGAAATTTTTCTTTTTCATTCCACCACTTTTATCATGAACCTATTTTACATCAGATTTTTCTTCCACTACTAGGTCTTAAGTTGTACTCTTTCTCATTGAATACTTTCTTCTC
Organism: Taxus chinensis; assembly: GCA_019776745.2. NCBI lineage: Eukaryota > Viridiplantae > Streptophyta > Pinopsida > Cupressales > Taxaceae > Taxus > Taxus chinensis. The sequence goes on from CM034154.1 coordinate 492,311,065, forward strand.
TAGGCCACATCTTTATCAGTCTCAATGATTTATATATTTCAATCACATATTCCATATTCTCATAAGGTTTGAGTGTATGTGGTACCTTCCTCAAACTTAAGGATTCGCTCCCTATCCATATTAGAAAATCTATTCTCATCAACCCACATATTTAAATCCTAAATAAAATCCTTTGATACCACTAGCAATGAAGAAAACCATGGCCAAAATTTTAAATCCAATTATGTATAACTTAAAAATTATGAACTAGATTATTACCTAGGATCCTTGATACTTCCTTCCCTCAAACTCCCCTTATCACGTTGATATATATCATACTCATATGTATTGTCTTATGTAACCTTTTGTAGTCATTCCTTATAAAACTTGGAGAATCCTTCCTCATCCACTTGAAAATATTCATTCATATATTATGAAATCCATAAGCCCATTATAATAGAGGAAACTAAATCTTCATTCACTTCCTCTCCCTTTCTATTCCATTTTATAGATGTCTAGATTTTTAGCATCCATTTGCATGATTTTTTATATGCTAAATTTCCATCCTCTATCCTTAGTGTTATCATCTCCTCTTCGTCTCTATTTTTCCTTCTCCTAGTAGGAGTGCTATAGATTCAACCAAACCACCAATAAGATAATATTAATCATTTAATACTTGTATAATATTTTTACATTTGAGTCATTTTACAATTTTTATCACCCTTGAATAATATTATGGTGATAATGGAGCATAGGGGTGGCTTTGGATCCTTAATGTCTATCAAATGATCTACATTAAAATTTCCCCACTATGTTCTATTTGGTCCACATGGAGAAGTGTGAACCCTTCCTCAAGGCATCCCCATGTCCACTATAATGACCATGTGATGTGAAAATTTCCCACTCCATACACTTTGGATACATCAGGAATTAAACACATGACCTAGTATTTACCAATGTAAGGGCTTACCATTGTGGCATAATATGGGGGGTTGAAAAAAAATGATGGTGATATTAGAACATAGGAGTGGGCTTGGGTCCTTACTATTTACCAAAAACTTCAAATTTTAACCACCCCACTATTTCCCACTTGGTCCATATGGAGAAGTGTGACCCCTAACTCAAGGTTTATCATAGCCATTATAAATACCATCCGATGTAAAACTATTCCACTCCATACATCACAAGTAAATCAGAAATTGAACACATGACCTAATAGCAACCAATGTAATAATTTATCATTTTGGCATATCCCTATGAGCTTAGAAATTGGTTCTTGTGTTGTTATAATGTTATTCATCATATTCACTTCTATTATATCTTCTTAAATATTTTTGAAACATATTTATGATATGTTTTAGTCTCTTTTGATGATGCATACACATTATTAATCTTACATTACCATTATCTTCAAACTTATGCACATATATTTTTCTAGTTTTATAAATATACCATGAATTCTATAAATACATGTTCACTCCTATAAACATTATTGGATATAACATTACTTTATCTCTCAAATTCTATACATATCTTGTGTTAACATAAGTTTTATCTTATGATGTATACATAGTTTACCATACAAGCTAATAACTAACAATAATAACATAGGTCAAGTCATTCATGTCATATTAGCCATGTCTCTTTTCGATGAGAATATCATGTCATGTTGTGCAATGGAAAGAATTATGTCACAATGGATTGATCAGGCATTGATTCTTATGTTGTTATCAAGCTACCAATTATATTCACTTCTATTATATATTGCCTAATATTTATAGAACACATTCATGATATGTTTCGTTCTATTTCGATGATGAATACACATTATAAATTTTACATTACTAAATTATTTTCCAAATTATACAAATTAATTTTGTTAAATTTTCTAAATATATCATGTATTCTATCGAAACATGTTCACTCCTATCCATATTTATGGATATCAATTTTATTTATCTCTCAAATTCTACACATTACATGTGTTAAAACATGATTTATCTAATGATGTATATATAGTTTACCATGTTAGTTGATACGGTTTGGTTGGTTTCTATCATTAATCATGTTATTATTGCATTTTATACAATTAACACTTTATCTTTGTACCTAAGTTATTATTTATAACATCCCTTATCTCAAAGGGGGTATATTATGGTGTTTTTATAACGTATTCATGGAATTTTCATATGTAATGCTTTAGATGACACTGTATGATGATATGCAAACAATAATACATCATGACATCTACATGATATTTACACGTGACTTTACTCAGTAGTCCTAGTAACTATAGATGGTTAAACATGAATTCACTTAACACACCTAATATTTATGTATGGTATACATATTTCACTTAGTAGGCCCAATTATTTTGGTATTATTTTTTCACTCCATCCTCACATACAATACAATATTATGTCTAGCTATGGATTTGGATATTTCTCTATCACTAATATTTTATCAATTTTACATATAAATCAAATGAGTAGTCAAGGTCATTTTTAGGTGTACACATCTTCATATTTGAACTAATTTTTTCTTTTTGTTACCTTGATTCTTATTTTCAGTTTTAGCTATCCTCTTTTCATTGTCTATTTTCTTCCTCCTTCAGTGTTGGTAGGATGCTAGGTCTGCACACGGTCAATCTTCTTTTTTAACAACTCAAGCCTTTGTGTGCATTGATAATTATCTTCAATTTAAATGTGTAGATTTAAAAATTTATTCTCCCTGATAACTATAATTTTATTTCTTGCATGTATTTTATTCCTCCCCTTCCACACATGTATTATAATTCTGACACTGATTTAACAATAATTTCGTTAAATATGGACATTTTACTAAGAATCTAGATTTATAGTATTATTATTTCCAGTTTTATAATTTTTGAAATTGGATTCCTAAATTGTCATTATTGTTTTTTATCTAGTGTGATATCAGATTCCAATATGTTTATTATTGGAATTTAATTAATGTAATATCAGATTCCAATATTTACACTATGCCATAAAAGTATGTTCCTAATTCTATATTGAGTTTATGAGAATGGGAATATGCTCATTCTCAACACACTCATAGTACAAATATGTTCCTAATTATTTTTATGCGTATCTAATTTTTCTTAATTATTTTTCTATGATTCCTATATGAGGCATTTTGATCCCTTTTGAAAATTAAAACAATGTGATATGGGCATATGTTGTATGAAATAAGAATCAACTATTGAGTCTATGAGAATGGACATACACCCATTCTAATCTCACTCATGGTACAAGTATGTTCCTAATTATTTTTGTGTATCAAATTTATATTTATTATTCTTCTATAATTCATATATGATGGATTTTGACCTCTTTTGAAAATTTATATCTTAGTAGACAATAGGTTAAGCCACGGTGATTTTCCAGACACTCTTGTTGAGAGGATTAAATAATATATCTTAGCACTTTTGCATTCAAGAATTAGGGGATTCTAGGCATATAATTTAGTATCTAGACTTTAGAAAGGTTTTCATTTTATAAAGTTATTAGAATAATTAAAAATAATTTATCTAGACTTATGCACATAGCTTTAAGAAAAGACCATATAATTTTGTGGTTGTAATGAATGCATAAATAAATTCATTACATAAAATGAATTTTTGAAATGAGTTCCTTGTAAATCACATCCATGTCCCTTTAAATCACAAAATCCAACTGCCTATAAACTTAGAGCATAATTAAAGTTTTTTTTTTCAAATTATATTAATTGCATGATGGAATTTATATTATTAATAATACATTAATAAGATGCAAGAGTTCCACAAGAAAATCAATGTTATATAGAATTATATTATGAAAAAATATTCCAAAGTAATATAATACTTAGTCTTTCATTTAATTATCAAATAATAGTACAATCGTAAATTTTTATAGGACCAAAGGTTTCGAATAATTGTTTTTAAAAATCCACATCACGGGACAAGATGATTTCACATATAAATTTATAAAATTTAATAGTTTCTCCAAGTCAACATTCCTTATCCTATTCAATTAGTTCAAGGTATGATTTAATGGCCATGTGTCATTTATCGAGTATCTTTATGTATCCACTTTTCCTTTTTTTGTTTGGTGTCCATGTCGAGATGATGTTATCTAAATCGATATCTACTTTCGGTTCTTCTGAGATGATCCATGTTTTATTTACCTTTAAAAAATCCCGATACAATGTTGCACCTTCTCCTCTCCTTGTCGGTTTCTAGTATTGAACTCTCATATTTTTATTTACATCACTGCCTTCCTGTTGAAGTAAAATATCCCCATCCATATATTTTCATTATCATTTCTTGGTCGTATAAGTAACATTTTTCCCTTGATCACATCCTTTAATGAATTGAATTCTTGGTTAGATCTTCCACAAATAGGCCCAACGTAAATATCTAGTTGATCACTATATATAAGGTGTAGGCCATACAATTGAGCACTCCCTTACTTAATCATAATGGAATTTATTGTTTAATTGAAAATCAAATGTTTTATTGACCAAACTATTGATTTATTAGGTTGTAACAAGTCTGAGAAATCAGAACACATATTTACCACATTTTCTATCCATACACAAAAATTTAAAGGACCCATCTCTCCATCAATTTCATGATCTTCTAGCACATGAGTTATAAAACCCATGGCTATGTCATTGTCTCTACTATTGGGGTTAATCACACCAGTTTTATAGATATATTATTCAAATCTAAGCATACAAACAATAAATACGGAAATAAACCAGAAGAACAATACATAAGATATAATGTGGTTCACCAAGTGTGGGATACGTCCATCAAGAAACATCCAATATTATTATTCAAAGATTTATATAGAATATACAATGAAGATCTGCAATCTTTCACACATCCTCTATGTACAACACTTTCTTCCTCACAAGCTTCTATTTTTCTTTCTCCAAGAATTCCTTCTTACAGTTCTTCCTTATTATTATCTAACCCTAGTTTTCTAGCATATATAACCATATTAAAACTTAGGGAAACTTCGCTATGTTATTATAACATTAGATTAACTTTATATAAAAGGTTAAATATAACTCCCGTGAGTTAAATAAAAAAATCATGCACAAGAAACTGATGCCGGTTACCCTAACTGATGATGGTTCCTCCATGCGTTGAATGACACTGGTACCTAAGTGAATGACATCGGTCAGCCGACTAATTCCGGTTACTGTGTATTCTAGAAAGTTAATAAAGCATGCTAATGTGAAACAATTAAGCTCCATAACTCAACAATATCCTACTTGGAGATAAATTGCTGCACTATACCATACAACTCCATTCTTGGATCCTTTCCTTAGCATGTTTCTTCCTCTTCAAGTCTCAAACTTGAAGACCAACTGAAGTTGAGTGTAGCTCTAACTTCTCCTTTGCTGAAGGATTCATGAGCATATCCATAGGGTTCTTAGTTGTATGAATTTTCTCCAATTTTAGCTACCCATCCTCTAACACCTATCGTATGAAGTGATATCTCAACTGAATGTGTTTCATTTTTGAATGAAACGCTAAGTTCTTTAGATGAATCACACTTTAACTATCACTGTTCAATATTCAATTCTCTTTCTCCTTTCCTAACTCTTATATGAACCTAATCATCCATATCATCTCTTTGCTAGATTTTGTAGCTGTAACATATTCCACCTTTGTATTAGACAAGGCCACACTAGTCTACAATACCGAAATCTAGCTAATTGTTGTCCCACCTACTGTGAAAACATATCTAGTGGTGCTTCTCCTACCATCCAAATCACCAGCCATATGTGAATCAACATAGTCATATAAAGAAATATCTGACCCTCCATAACATAACTTCATGTCAAATGTCCCTCTCAGATACCTGAGAATCCATCAGACTGCATTCCAATGCTCTTTACCTGGATTGGACATAAATCTGCTCATAACTCCCACTACCTGTGTAATGTCTGGTTTGATACAAACCATAACATACATGAGACTTCCAACTGCTGAAGCATATGGAACTTGTGTCATGTACTTGACCTCCTCATGTGATGTAGGACACTGATCTTTTCTCAATTTAAAGTGTCCAACCATATGTGTACTTATAGGTTTTGAATTCTATATATTAAATCTTTCCAATACCTTATTGATATAAGCATTGTTGGGAAATTTAGAGTTTACATTAGGTAATTATTATTTACTAAGTGGTAAATAAGTTTTTAATATTATTTATATTGTTAGCTCCCAAATCCTATCATTTACGAATAATTTATTGTTGGGAATTTTCTTAGGATTTTTTATAGGAGATCCTATATTTTAGGAGATACAACTCTATATATATATATGTAGCATGTGAATATAATTTAGAATGAGAAGAATGAAAATATTTTGTGTTTCCTACCGTACAAAACTGGTGTGTCTTTTAGATTTGGTATTAAAGCATTCTAATCCTCTCTTTGTGATGGTTTTTTGAGTCAAACCACAGGGAGTAGTGTTGTCCTTGGAGCATGTGCTATGTAATTTCCATTACATGATTTTTCAACCTAGTTTTTTTTTCATACATTTTTTCTCTTATATCTTGGCCACATATTTAGTGTTGTGTGTTCATATCACTAGTAGTCAAGAGAAGAATTTAGCCACTTATAAACCCTTATAGTTGTTAGAAGTGCATAAAATATGATTTTTTAACTGGTGTGGGGATAAAACTAAGTCAAGAATAGATTTTAGATAATGCAATAAAATCAAACAATATCAGTACCATTGCAAATCTTAGAAATAAGCTTTCTGACGCATTAAATGGTTTGCAAATTGAAGCTCTGGTTCTCAAGTTATGAAAAAATCAATGCGGGTCACTTCTACTCAAAATCAGTTGTGAGTTACTTACCTTCTCACAACTATTTCTGATTGGCTGATTATTTAATATTTTTGCAAAACTATAGTTTGGAAAAAAATCATATAGTTTTTTCTTAAATAATTACAAATTGAGGGAAATTAATATATTTATAGAAATTAATACTTTTTTGGTGCCATTTCTCTAAAAATTTGGTATTTTTGGAATCCTCATTTCCTCTTGATTCCAACAAGTGGTAACACGATTAATTTTATCACTATTTTGAGAAAAAATTTTAATCGTTGTGTCAATTTTAATTAAATTAGGTTGTTTTACGGGAAAGTGTATCCTCAATAAATTTTTCACAGTAACTCAAAATTGAGTGTCATTTTTTGTAAAATTGCTTATTTTTTCATTCCCATCACATTGGTTATAATTTTCGAATAAATTATCAATTTTGAAAAATACCCTCTTTTTTTAGCCTCATCATGTCAATGTATAAAATTAAAAAAAATTACCTCATGAACGCATTTTCGGTGTTACGTGATGTCCATAGGAATGCATTGAACAACATGATCACATTTTGTTGAGTTAACAAATTCAAATTGGAGGTCGGAGTCAACGGAGGAAGGAGGGTGATCAACGCTTCTCATCAATCACCAATTATGGGGCCATATTTTGGTATGGTGGCATCTCTTTTTCAGTTTGATTTGATTTGCTTTTTAATTCCTGGTTGTGTGAATAAATGGAAATTTCACATTGTGGGGGGGGGGGAACATAACACCAATGTTCCATTTCCACTTTATGCCTAAAACGACTAAAGTCAAGGGCAATATCCAGTGGCAGTGGTAGTTTCCTATGTTGTTTGAGATCAAGTGGTAGTGATCAACGAAAATGGATACAATTAAGAACATTACGATTCTTATAGAATGAGACGTGAAATTTTGTTCTATATTTCAGTTTTTTTTTTCGAGTGGTGTGTGGTTTCATTCCCTTGTTATGATTGAAACATGAAGGATGTGCATTTTAGAATCTGTGAACAATTGTATAGGATGGCAGTTGACTGTCGTGATCCTATGACTGTCGTACAATCCTCTAACTTTTGTACTTCATTATAATGATCAACCGGTGAATAAATTCACATAGAGAGGTGGTCATGTACAACAAGATCTAGATAGAAATATCCAAGGCAATAATATGTAGGCCTAAAAGTATGTAGAGGTGTAGGATTCAGTTTCTAGTTTTAAGATGTTCTTCTTCCCATGTAAACTCTAAGGGGGGAATGTTAGGAAATTTAGAGTTTACATTAGGTAATTATTATTTACTAAGTGTTAAATAAGTTTGTAATATTGCCGTTATATTGGGCTGTGATGTCGTATACTATATTGTTATAACATATCTTCTATATATATATATACGAATAGTTTATTGTTAGGAATTTTCTTAGGATTTGTTGTAGGAGATCCTATATTTTAGGAGATACAACTCCTATATATATGTAACAATGTGAATATAATTTACAATGAGAAGAACAAAAATATTTTTTGTTTTCTACTGTACAAAACTGGTGTGTCTTTAGAAGCTTCCTGAGACAAATACAATTTCCTGTTCTTCTTGTCTTTGTGTATTTGAATGTCAAGGATTTTCTTTGAAGATCCTAAATCCTTCATTGCAAATGCATGATCTGATTTTTCTTTAAGTTCAACAATGTCCTACATACTAGATCCTACAACAAACATATCATCCACATACAATAACAAAATAATATAGCTCCCATTTACAAGCTTCTTGAAATAAAAACAATGGTTAGATTCACATCTCATATAACCATGATCATGCATAAATCTATCAAATATCATATACGAGATTTCCTAGAAGAGCTTTCTTGAGCCCATAAAACATGATTTTGGGCAACCTGTACATCAATCTCTTCCTTAGGACCTAAAGAATTCATGATGCATGCTATCAAAATTACCTTGCAGGGGTGATATCTTTGGATAACAAATCACCATGAAGGAAATCCGTCTTAACATCAAGATGTTCTAAATGTAAATCTTCTGCTGCAAATAAACTTAGAATAGTATGAATGGAAGTCATTTTAACTACAGGAGAAAATATCTCACCAAAATCAATACCTAATTTCTGTGCAAATCCTTTTACAACAAGCCTTGCCTTGTATCTTTTATGTCCACGCTCTCCTTCTTTGATCGTGTAAACCCATTTTTTCGGAAATGTCCTTTTACCTGCTGAAAACTTAACCAAATTTCATGTTTGGTTCTATTTCAAGGAATCCATATGCTCATCCATGCCATGCTCCCACTTCACATGGGTCTCATCCTACATTGCTTCTTCAAAACTCTCTAGTTCACTACTATAAGTCAATCATAAATAAGATAAGGAAAGTGAAAATATTTCAGGTCTACTTACCCTTTTTGACCTTCTCATAGATATTTGGGGTACCGGAGGCTCATTTTTCTAATTGTACAAATTTGTATCAATCTTAGGTAGTGACTGATACCAGTCACTTCCTACCAACGTCGGTTCTTCTAACTGATTTCATTCCTGTCCAACCAATACCAGTTCAGGAAAACTGTTGTCAAACACCAGTTACTGTGTAGATGTAGGTTTTCTAAATCCAATGCAATCCACAAAGTCTTCTCTTCATCTTTGGGTACCAAAACTTGATCCTTGTACCAGTTTGCATTCCATTCAATGGCTAAACCATATCCATAACCAATTCACATCTCTTGTAACATCCAACTTCTTTCTATTTTCATATCCATGTCATAAAAGATTCATGACAAAATAATCTAAGAGAAGAAATATCTATCTTTTTATGCAAACTTCTTCTGGTAACCATCCATTGCAAAGGCCCATAGTTAATTCAAAATCACTGATTATCCATAACTAATAAACATTACATCTCTTGCATTTAGCATCCAACTTCTTTCTATCTTCTTTATCAATAGGAACAGTTCATTTCTTTGTATTCCATTTATGAACAATAATCATTGAAAGCCTTACTGCAGTACTCACCACCATTGTCAGATGTAAGGAATTTTAACTTTCGATTTGATTTATTTTCCATAAGATCTTTCCATATTTTAAAAGTCTCAAAAACATTAGATTTATGTTTAATACAATAAACCCATACCTTTCTTGTGGCATCATCAGTGAAAGTCACATATTATTTGGATCCTCCATGAGAAGCTACCTAGGTTGGTCCCCACACATCTGAGTGCACAAGCTCCAATTTTTTCTCCTTATTTGTTGACCCAACTTTGAGAAATCTCACTCTCTTTTTCTTTCCAAATATACAATGCTCATAGAAATCAAGATCTACATATTTTAAATATGATAACTTACCCTTAGACTTTAAGACTTGCATTCCTTTTTTACTGATATGGTATAGCCAATTATGCTACATGCTTGCATCTGAATATGAAGTAGACAACATAGAAAAGGAATCAGTAATACAAGTAGACAAATATAATGTTCCTACCTTCTTTTGTCTTGCTACAACAAGCGATCCCTTGGTAGCCTTCTAAGATTCGGTTGTGAATGTAACCATGCAACCAGATTCACCTAGTTGTCTTGTAGAAATTATATTTCTCCCAAGTCTTGGAACATGCCTCACATATTTCAATATCCATGTATTTCCATTTTGCAATTTTAGATGAACTTCTCCTTTACCAATAATATTTCATGGTTCATCATCTCCTAAATAAACATGCCCAAAATTACCTTAGACATAATTTTTGAAATAACCCTTAATAGGAGTAGCATAGAAAGAATCTCATGAATCTAAAACCCATGATTTAATTTTACTATCCAAGGAGAGAATAAGGGCATATTTCATCACCTCAGATGCAAAAACATTTTCCTCTTTACCTTTCTATGGTACATTCTCTTTGTTTTCCTTGAACCAAAAATCCTTCTTTTCATGTCCTTTCTTTCCACAATTCTAGCAGGTTATTCCTTTACCTCTGGATTTAGATCTACAAATCTTAGACTTTGATTTCCCATTATTCTTGCTCTTGGATTTCTCCTTATGGCTTCCCCTTATTTCTACATTCAAATCATTACTAGATTATAATTCTCTTGTACTTTTCCTACGTATTTCTTCATTTAGGATTATATTAACCACATCATCAAACTTTAAAATATTATAAGTAGATGATGTATTACTAAATATTACCAAATAATCCCAACTATCTGACAAAGAGAATAGAAATAAAAGTTCTTTCACTTCATTATCAAATGGAATATTCACTAATTTTAATTGATTTAAAATAGACCTGAAATCATTAAAATGACTTGATGCAGACTCACCTTCTTAAATATTTGACTTAATAATTTCTTCATCAAATAAAATTTATTTGAAGCACTAGGTTTTTCATATAAATTAGCTAAAGATTTCATCAACTCTGTCATGGTTGATGCTTCGGTAATATTTGAAGCCACAAATGCTGCTAGGCTCAATCTTATAGATCTCAGAGCCTTTCTATCAAGAATTTTCTATTCTTCATCAGTCATCTTTGTAGGTCTTACCTTCTCATCCAACGGTAAGTATAGATCTTTCTGATATAGATAATCTTCCACCTGCATCTTCCATAGATGACAATTATGAACGTCAAATTTCTCAACTATGTATTTTCCATCTTCTTCCATTGTTGTATCTCCCACTCAATCAGAAATTCCGTTGTGAGTAAATTTGTCAACACACAAAACCCTCAAACAAAAAATATCTGATACGAGTTGTTTAGGTTAATCACACCAGTTTTACAAATATATTATTTATATCTAAGCATACAGACAATAAATACGGAAATAAAAAAAAAGAAAAATACACAAGATATAACATGGTTTACCCAGTGTGGGAAATGTCCACCAAGAAACAACTAATATTATTATTTAAAGCTTTGTAGAGAATATACAATGAAGATCCGCAATCTTCCACACCTTCTGGATGTACAATACTTTCTTCCTCATAAGATTCTCTTTTTCTCTCTCCATTAATTCCTTCTTACAATTCTCCCTTATTATTATCTAACCCTAGTTTTCTAGCTTATATAACCATATACAAACTTAGGGAAACTTAGCTATGCTATTATAACCATTAGATCAACTTTATATCAAAGGTTAGATCTAATTCCTGTGAGTTAAATAAAACAATCATGGACAGACCAATGGTTTCAGTTACCCTAACCAATGTTGGTTCTTCCTTGCCTTGACCGATACTAGTATCTAGGTGACCAATGTCGGTTAGCCAACCGATGCCAATTACAGTGTATTCCAACAAGTTAATAAAGCATGATAATTTGAAGTAATTAAACTCCACAACTCAACATATGCTACAATATTTTTGTTTGAGAATGAAATTGTTTGTGACAAAATATCTTCTATCTTTAGGACCTATATTGATGGGGATTTCAATGTCATCACTAAAATATTCGTCACTCTCAGCATTGTAATCCTTTGAACCACTAAAAATGTTTTCTCTACCCAAATTGGGGGGAATGGATGAATCTACATGCTTTGACACTTCATTCTCTTCCCAAGAAATATAGTATCCTTTATTCCCGACATCTGCCAAGGTTTCAAATTCATCAACTGAGAAAGACAATTTTACTCTTCCATCCAATACTATGTTAACACTAACAACCACAAATCCTCTTCCCACATCTTTGCAATGTAGTGTCTTCCTACTTGGATATACTCCTCCCTCTACAACTTTGGTTTCTTTTGAAAACAAGTCCACATGATGATCCTCTACAAATGTAAAAAACACCACTACTGTAACAACATAAAATACAAAGTTTGTGAGATGATGGAAAATATTTTAAATCATTGCATACAATAAATTAACAATTATCATTTATGTACAACCATAAGTATATTGAATACACATAACACATGAGATGGTAAATTCTATAATTCAGTAAGGTTTAGAAATACTTCAAAATTATGCATATAATTTGGAAATATTTATAACATGATTTCCAAACTATGATTGAGCTTGACTCAATTGAATTTAAATGATGAGAAATAAATAAGGGTTACATTTCCATTTTATAACCACTTCATCCAAACAGAGGTTAAATAGATGAGGTTGAATTTAAACGATGAGAAATAAATAAATAGTGGTTAAATATAAGTTAATTAGAAACTTGATTGTTGACTTCTTCATCCAAATATCCTCATCATTTTAACATAACAAATATTACTTTTCCAAGATTTCCTCATACTTACCATATTCCCTGACTACATGAGAATGGGAATATGTCCATTTTAAACATTCTCATTAAAAGGATAAAATTTTCATTCATTCTTTATGTTTCACGTAGGAGAATTTTTATTTCATTTTATATTGAGTTTATGAGAATGGGCATATGTCCATTCTCATCACAATGATAAAAATATTTCTTTATATGAGAAAGTGTATATGCACATTCTCATCACAATCATAAAACTCTTTGTTTGTATGAGAATGGGCATATGCCTATTCTTACCATTCTACCTCATTGAAGAAATATTGAACTTAATCATGTTTATGTCACTATAAAGGATGCGGGAATGGACAACTGTCTATTCTAAAAAAAATTAAATATTATGTCTATTTCTCTTCTATGATTCTTATAAGTAATGAAGCATTATAAATATTAATGGAGTTTATGTCGTTAATTAGTTTTACTATATTTTTTATAATTTTATAAAATTAATATAAAAATGCACTTTAATTAATTAAACATTAAAAATAATTGTGATTAAGTTGTTAATTGCATTTATAAAGTTTAATTATATTTTTATAATATTATTTAATTATTTTAAAATTATTTTTTTATTTTTTTGATGATATAATTAGATGTCATTTTTAATATAATAATTGAAGTTTATTAGTAATATTAATTCTTGTAGTTAATATTAATTGATAGGATATATTTTCTGAAAATAATTATAATATTATTAATTAATTAATTAAATTAGCACTAATACTAATTAATTATACTATTATTAATTTATTAGTATATTCGTTTATTAATTTATTAATATTATTAATTAATGTTATTACTATTAATTACATTTGTATTTTTCCATGGGATAGTGAGACCATCAATTTGCAAATAAATTCTTTACCACCTTTTATTAATTGAAGGTACTTGTTTGTCAAACATGTCTTCGAGCACCCGTTGGAGGGAAATTGGTGAAATTAATGGTAATTAATTCTTTTGTGGAATGGTAGAGAGAATGATGGTGGTTATTGGTTTTGATGATGGTAGATATATTGGGAATTACAAGGTTAACCGCAGTCGGTGAAGCTATCTCTTTCTTGTTCATCCTTTCCACTTTATTTTTCATCCAGTTTCAGATTTTTTTGTTCTTCCTTCCGCTTTGGGATGCCTGTATTTTTTTATAGTGTGTCATCTGAGAAGTAGAATATTTTTGTTTTGTTACACCGTTTCGTCTTGTTAAGCATAAAATTTGAAGAATATTTCAAATATATTGTTTGTTCTCTTTGCTAATTTTTTGTTTACACTTTTCACTTTAGGATCCCTCTAAGGGGGTAAGACCGTTTTAGATTGGGAAGCACAAGATTATTCTAACTCTTCTCTGTTGAATTATTAGAGATGAAGAATATCATTTTGTTTTCTTTCCCTTCTATTTTGTTCTGGGTTTAATGAGAATGCCCTATTTTTGATCTTCTGTATTTTTTGATTTGGGTATTAAGAATATCACTTTAATGTTTTGAAATAAATCCATAGTTGTTAACCTAAGCATAGTTGATAATAATGGGAGTTAACTGTTATTATTTTACCAAAGTATAGAGTGGTCTTACTACCTGGGTGACATAACAAGCATTAATTATTTGCTGAGTTGTGTGGTCGATTTCTGCAGGCTGAGAATGACTCATTATTATTAGAAGAATTTACTCTTTTATAGTGAAAAAAATTAATTATTTTTTAAATTTAAGATAAGTTTCAAAAATACTTCTAACTCTTCTCTATTGTATTCCAAATTTCTGGGTATAAAATAATGCCATATTTTAGATATTTTGTATTTTTGATATGGGTTTTAAGAATATAACTTTAATATTTTCATTGTAAGACTTGCATAGTTGTTATCCTCCATAGTTATAAAAGGATGCATCTAAAAATGATTTTTTTATGCATGTTTCAGAGTCTCAACATGATCACATTTCCTTGCAAAAAATCTATATGATTATAAGAAATCCACTTTGAATTGTTCTTACTAAGATGGGGAATTAACTATTTTATTATTACCAAAGTACAATGTGGGGTTACCACTTAGGCAACATTACTTATTTTCTGAGATGGGTGGCATAGCTGCAAAGGCTCAGTTGGTGAGAGAGCTATGTTGACCGAGCTCAGCGGGAAAGTTGACATTTCGATATGGGAAGACGAGTTGACATTATGAGCTGGGTGGGTGAGATGATCTACTAAGCTGACGATTGAGTTGGTGGTTTGGTTGGCTTGTTAAGCTGGCCTGTCGAGCTGGCCATTCGAGATGGTTGGTCTAGCTCGTCAGTCAAGCTGGTTGAACGAGATAGGCATGTGAGCTGACCTGTCAAGCTAGGTGGTTGAGCTGACTTCCCGAGCTGGGCTGGGTGGATGACCTACCGAGTTGGGTAGGCAAGTTGACCTACTGACATGGGCTGACCAGTTGATCTACCAAGCTAGGTGGGCAAGCTCACCTGATGAGATAAGTAATATTGAACTTAATCATTTTAATATATGAATTAAAATGATTAATTTCAATATTTTATCTAATGAGTGAATTCCCAGTCTCATAATTGGAATCATGAAAAGAAGAACAAATATTAAATCTAGCTTGTTTTATAAAAAAACTATTTTATCTTCCATTGAATGGTTAGGTATCCATTCCTATAGAGGTATAAAATGTTTAAGATCAATATTACTTGTATTAGAATTTTTAGAAGGATCATTTTACAATTTACATATAAACAATCATTTATTTCTTATATTGAATGGAAAAATGCCCATTGACATATAGGAATCATATATGAAGAATATATATACAATTTAATTTGATTTAGAATGGGTAGTTTCCATTTATGAAATAGGAATCATATAAGAAAAGTAGATCAAATTTAGTTTGTTTTTGAATGGGTAATTTTCCATAATCTCAACCTTCATAGGTATTAAAATGATTATGTTCAATCTTATATCGAATGAAAACTTCCCAATACCAAATAGGAATCATAAAATAAGAAAATAGATAAAATATAATTCATTTTAGAATGGAAAGTTGCCCACTCTCATAGCCTTCATATATTTTTTAAATTGATTAATTTAAATATTTCTCGTATTAAATTGACAATTCCTTTTCACTCTTATATCCTATTACATTTCCCATAGTAATGATCAAGTTCAATATTTCTTGTATTGCAATGATAAGAATGTGCATACGCCCATTCTCATACAAAAAAATATTTTTATCTTGAATGGTCAGATGCCCAATCTCTTATAGGAATCATAGAAGAAGAATTTAGGTTGATATTATAAGATGAGAAATTAATAAATACAGGTTAAATATAAGTTAATTAGAAACTTGATTGCTAACTGCGTCATCAAAATATATTCATTATATTAACATAGCATATATTATTTTTACAAGAATTCCTCATGCTTATGATATTCCTTGACTATGAGAATGGGCATCTATCCATTTTAAACATTCTCATAAAAGGATGTAATTGTCATTCATTCTTTATGTTTCGCGTAGGATAATTTTTCTTTCTTTCTATATTGAGTTTATGAGAATGGCCATATGCCCATTCTCATCAAAATGATAAATTTTTTTTGTCTATAAGAGAAATTGCATATGCCCATTCTCATCACAATATTAAAACTCTTTGTTTGTATGAGAATAGGCATATACCTATTCTAACCATTCTACCTCATTGAAGCAATACTAAACTTAATCATTTTAATATCACTACAAAGGATGGGGAAAAGGGAAACTATCAATTCTAAAACAAATTAAATATTACCTCTATTTTTCTTCTATGATTATTATATGAGAATGGGCATATTCCCATTCAATACAAGATAAAAATTTAAATATATAGAGAAGGTGCAGAACGTAATTTTTTCACCTAATTTATTCGCATAAAACTGAATATGAAATAGGTTAGGAGGAATACCTATTAGATCAAAGGTTGAAGGTTGAATGTGTGCGTTAACAAATTTTGATCCAGGCTGATTGTGAAGAGCTTACCTTTGGCTATGGGGAATGACTTGTAAGAAACACAACAAGACCACAAGATAACATTAATAATATAGGTTAGTGGACTACCTAAAAAATGCTAGATCCAGGAAGCAAGGTGCTTCCTAGGAGGCTGTCAATCCAATTTCAAATACAAACTAATGCAAAAAGTATCATGAAATAAATAAATCCTACTATAGTTATACAATTTAGGTATCTCGCGTAAATACAATAAATAAAATCTAATCTAACAGGTAAAGTTATGATCATATCTAAAAATTTGATAGGTTATTCTGGACTTTACAGGTCTGACAGATGTCTGGTAAAGGGTCTAGGAATGATTGGGTGAGATCTGGGTTGATTTTGGTTGATTGGGAGGTTTGTTGGTTAGAAGGTATAAAATGACATAGAGATCAATATCGGTCAGGTGACCAATGTCAGTGAAAGGATGTAACTGATGGTGGTAGGGTAAACCAACATTAAGAGGGGAAAATGTCAATAAATTAATAAAAAATATTTTTAGGGATTCTCTGTGATTATACAGAGAGTGAGGAGGGTGTGGTTAGGTTCGTAATATAACTAAGAAGACTCAAGAATACAAAGGGTGAAAGGGATTGAAATAGTTGGGTTGGTGGATTGGTGAGAAGATGGAGATATCTGGTTAATAGTCGAAACTGAAAATAATGGAGTAAAGAGATCTGCAATAAAGTATGCACAAATTATTAAGATCACATTACTTGCTGCTATGAAAATCTCATGGCTAGATATTGATTGGTGATGTGGTAGCTGGTTTAGTTCCGTGACAGTACAACTTGTGTGTTTTCATGAATGCTCTAATTATTTAGAAGGGAATCCTTGTCATGTACTGCTCTCTGGTGGTGTACAGATGTTGTTTGGATGAAGGAATGGCTTTAAGATCCTTGCTTGATTGTAATATCACTCTCAAAAATCCAAATGATCAACTTGAATAAAAGGTTGTAACATTGTATATAAAGGAAATGATGGTGGTTTAGGTAACCCATGTCAGCAAAGGAAAAACTGACATCAGTTAGTGTGAAATAGTCATATTTACCAAAAATAGGAAAATTTTCCCAGATTTGGCATGCTTTCCTCATTGAGTCCACTTAGGAAAGTGGAGTTCATGTGAGATAAGGTAGTAATAACTTAGGAGGGGTCCAGATAGGTTTAGGAAGAAGTCTTAGTTAGTTAGGTCACATTAGTGACTCAACAATGAGAGTAATGACTCAGTGTTGAAGGTGATGATTTAGTCACTGTGAGTTAAATGCCCCTAGAATGGGTCTAGGATGAGGTGTCATGATGAGGTGGAGGTGTGAGGGTGAAATTAATTTAATTAAAATAGTTAAACTAATTAATAATGTGAGGGTGAATATTAATATGGGGTAAATGGGTCGTGGTTAGTTAAATGCATTACGTTAATTAATTGAAAGGGGACTACACAGATGAAAATTAACATGCAGCCTTCAACTGCACTAAACCCCTTAAGATCGTGCCAGAGAATCCAATGTTGAATGTGTGTGGCTAACTATAGGAGGATCAGTGACTAAGATCTGGTAGTGTGATCTCCTAGTAGCTGAGTTGGAAAAAGGGGGGATTAAGAGGCTATGAACAGGTAGTGTAAATTCCCTATGTTTTTTTTCCTAACTTGGATCTAAGTGCTAAACTAATTTGAAGTGTCCATGTAAACTGAATGAAATTAAAAATATATGCTACTTCTTGAAAGGAAACTAATCTAAATAAGTCACAACACTGAAATATTACAATCATAAACAACAATTTGCTTCTATTCTAAATAATTAAAATATTTCTACACTAAAGCTAAACAAGTGAGAAAACCCAGTGTGGTTATTCACTTGTGCTGATTGTATTGAAACTAAACTAAATTAAAATAATAAATTTTCCAAATGATCTATGATATGTGGACAAACTCCTATAGATATTCTCTCCTTCAGATTCATGGGGATGGGAAGAAGAGGATCCATCATCGGGAGTTTCTATGAAAGATTCAAACCCTCTTGGAAAATAACTAATTTCTTGCTAATGAAAGGAAACTAATTTCTACTCTATTTGATATGATATAACAATGATAAGTTGTAGGAATGAAGGAAATAAAACAACACATCCAACCTGGAACTCATAGAACAAAGGTAAATCCAGTTGTGTAGTAGTATGTCCCCTTAGTTTGTTCCTTTCTTTCTCTAAGTATTCATGTGAGTCCAAGAGATTGGGAATGCAAGAACATCAGTTCGAGGATGGTGCTTGAGCAATGGATGCTTGATGGCAGTTTGGATGCAATACAGGAAGAAGAGAGATAACACAATAAATAAGAGTTTGGCTATGTAATTCCTATCAAGATCGTAGCAGTAATACAATGCAAGATACACAAAATTCTCTAGAGTTTTGCTTTAATACAAGCATGGAATATATAGGAATGGAGGATGGGAGGTGCCTTCATGCACAAGGAAAAAAGGAGAAGTTCCAACCTATTAAATGTATTTAAAAATAGAAGGAGGAAGGAGAACCATGCAATCAAAGCTAATTTTAGACAATTCAGCTCACAGATGCATGCAAAAAGTGAAATTAAGTGAACCGTCACATGTTAAAAAATGTGCAAAGAATTCTATAAAAAGCATTCAGGACCACCGCCCTGCATAGGGAGGCAGTCCTAGGACCGTTGTCCAAGCCTAGGAGGCGGTTCTATCACTAAAGGAAAAACATGCACAAAAATGAGTGGGAAGCTTGGAAGAAAGCATGGGAAGGCTAAGTAAAGATGTCTAGGCAACAAATCTACACTGCGAATGGAAATTGGAGCTCTAACACCTTTTTGAAAGGAAAAAAATCATCATTGGGTACTTTTCTAACTATTTTTTGATAATGTAGCACATGAAATTTTGGGTGCATACATATTGCCCCCTCAGAGAAGCATCTTAGCCATGAAAAGGCATAAAACATAGAGTCTGACTATGGAATTCCCAAAATGGGGAGTTAGAAGCTATACATGACACGCCTATTTTTCGAAATATTGTCGCCCATACTCATGCTTCTTGTAAGAGGAAAAGAAGACTCATGTTTTGATAGACAAATATCAAAAAACAAACGTTCGATCAAAATGACAAGAGGACTTACCATGCACGGGGATATAGAAATATACCTGCACCAACACTCCAACCCTGCAAACAAAAACACTTAAAAATAGGTTAAAACAACACACACACACACACACACACACACACACACACACACACACACATCAAAACAACTCATTTTCCAATTCATTTGTGCTATTCAATTTGGTGAATTTGGAGCTCTAGACCCATGGTGACCGTTTTTCACTTTTGAGTATGGTTGAATTGGAATGGATTTGGGAATGGTATTTTATGTTAGGCTTGGCCCTTTGTTGTTTGAATACTTTTTAGAATAACTGCTAAGAAATCAGTAACTAGAGCGGTCATAAGGGGCCTCAAAGAGGTAGATAGGTAGAGTTCCTTTATTGATTAATTTCCATTTTGTGAGGCATATATGATGTTTTGACTGTGCCTAGTGTGTGATAACATTGTACAAAACTATGACACAACATGATATGTACATATATCTATTTTTGGCTTGATTATTCCTTATATAGAGTTGACTTACATTGATGATTTGATTCATGTGTGCACTCTTAGCAATTTAGAATTTCTGATTTTCTATACTTTCCAAAATGTATGCAACAGATGTGAAATGATAACAGAATGATTTCTTTTGTATTTCATAATGCCAATATATGATGATGTGAACATACTGTGATGTTTTAATTTTAGTTTCTTTAAGAAAACATTGATACCTCATATTTTCTTGGAAAAACGTGGTGATATAATGATATGATAAGTAAATGTACTTTACCAACTCCAAACTCCATGAAACTAGTAGGATGTGAGGGCTCAACACCAAGAGTTGGAAAGGGCGCAAGTTAAGAAATTTTATTGAATGGTAATGATGAGGGAAATACAATGGTTTCACATGACCAAATTACGACACTACAACCTCACTCTACTCAAGTTTGATTCATAGTTTAGAATGTGAATTACTTTCCAATTTATCTAGACCTAGATCCGTAAATGGCCACTTGGTTGACAAAATCTGGTTTTGATGTTTTAAACTCTTTTGGAATTTTGGACATCTAACTCACATTGCTTTTGACTTCATGATTTCGTAGCATTTGAATGAACTATTTCTAACTTTAAAATTTGTCAAAGAGATCCCCTACACCTTTCCCTATGCTACCAATAGGAAGTATGGGCTCATCACCATGGACAAAGCATAGGCGAGTAAGGGAACTTCTCTCCTTTCCCAATCCTACATCACCAGTAAGAGATGAAAGCTCAACACCAAAGGTTTGTAGGGAAAATAAATGTGTAAAATAATTTTTTTTGTGGATTTGCATTTGACTTACTCATCTAGGCAATGTGTTTAATATGTTCTTATTTCCAAAGAGATGCTTATGGGATAGATGTGACACCATGAAGCTTCTAGAACAAACTATAGGCAATAACACTGTTGTTGCAATGTCATAGCACCCCTAGATGTTGATCATATTTCTAGTTTGATCATGCTAGCATCCAGTGTGATTGCACAACATGGAAACCTCTCTCCAAGTGTGGGACTTGTGAAACTGAGAGGGGAATCTCCAGATTAGAGGCTGGTTCCTCAAACTCCTCTGATTAGATCTAATGCTTGCACAACTACAGAGGTTCAGATCCTAATCCTACTCTAAATTGCAAGGAGATAGGGATAGAAGTGCAAAAATTGAAACTAACTAAAGATGGTGATGCACCAAAAGGAGTGGTGAATATTTTTGTCATGTAAATAGACACAAACCAAAGATTGTAGCATAAAATCATACACAGGCTGATAAGATATAATTTAGGATCTAAAATGAAGCAAATAATACAAACAAAGGACTGAAACCCATTCACAAAGTTTGCATTATCATTTCCAATGTCAAAAACCACTGCATTACAACCTCAGAGAGGTAGAAAAACTATTATATTCTTTGAAGAGGTCTAATTCTTCAAAAAATCACTTAATTGAGGTGAAAGAAGAAGTCTGCTATGCCAGAAAGTGTTCCCCCTTGTTTAGAAATGATCCAAAACTGGCTTTTACATTGCATGGGTTGAGCCCCAGGAGACAGAAAACGTACAAAACGTGAGAGCCCATTCCTCCTTGACTACAGATGCATTAAAACAGCATGGGGGACCTTACAAACCCATACCCTATCATTTTTGACCGAAATTGCAGGAGAATGCGATCCATTTTGCGTTAAATTTGGTCGCTGAAATGTCACTTCTAGCCATAGACACATGAGTCAGAGCTATTTCTTAACTTTCTCTCTCCTAGACTACACCGAAATTCAAAATTAAGCTCGGAATCATATAGATAATTTTATAAGCTTTCCAATGATATAAAGAACATGCAAATCCGAGCTCTAGATCGAAAGATATGGTGATCTGAAGATTTAGGGCACAAAACAGGCGTAAATGGGTTTTGAAATATTTTCCCATGCTCTGCCACCTGGACAACACGTGTCGGGTGCTGATTGGATGAGAAATTCTCTCTCCTTCCCTTACCCATGGGTTTTCCCTTGAAATTTGACCTTTTGTAATTTTTTGGAAAATTTTCCACTTGTCCCCCATGCACCCGCCACTTGGGACACGTGGCATGCATTGATTGGTCGACAGGGGCGCGGGGAAGACCTTTGCTTTTTAACTTTTGGCCAAAACTTTTGCCAAATTCTCTAACTCCTCCCCAATCTCCGCACTTCCCTACTCCATTGGACACGTGTCCTCTTTTTATTGGTTCAGGCCAGCGCTTCAAACCTTGTCCTTGAGATTTAGGATGTTTTCCCTTGTGACACGTGGCATTTCCTGATTTGTCCTCGGGCTTGCCCGCTTTTCATGTCCCTCGCTTCCCTTTGGCCCGGTTGTCCCGAACCATCTAGGACAAATTCCTCCGATCCACCTGATTCAGGCTTCCTTGTCCCTCTTTCGGCCGATGACACGTGGCATAATTTGATTGGCTCTCGACTCCTTCGGCTCCCCGCGTCCGCTGCGTACTTATGTCCCAACTGTCTTGGACAGTCTGGGACAAACTCTTCCGAACCGCCCAAAATGGGCTTCCTTCTCCCTCTTTGCAGCCGCTTCTCCTTTTCACATGCTTCACATCTTTTCAGCCTGACTGTCCCAACCTTATCTGTGCAACAGTTATTCGATTTTTCTCTGACCTTCGGCCGGTTTGCATTTCCACGTCCCGCACGTCCTCACAGCCCGGATGTCCCTTTGCTCTGCGGACCGCCTGGCACCCTTTCGGCTGATTCATGCCTCGACGTCCCAACTATCCCAAGGACCACTTGGACTAGGACTTATCCATTTTTCATGATTTTTTCTGGCTCAAGCTTGTTTTTTGCAACTTTTTCACCCTTTTTCAGAACTTTCTCTTTTCTTCTTGGACAGGGGAGTTAGAAAAAATCTGAGGGGACCCTAGAAACATGATTTTCTACCTTGAATCAATCTATTTTCCTAGGACTTGAGTATTCTCATGCATGTTATCAAATTTACCTTGGGGGATGAATTTTGGATAACAATTTGGAAACTCAGCGAGGTTACCTACCTACTAAGTAGAAGATACCAGTTTCCTAGAGCATTCCATTGGGAATGGAGTCACCAAATATTCTGTTTAGAACCCCAACTGACTTAGAATGTGTAAGGAGGAAGATGGAATATCACCTGATGGGAGCAAGGACTGCAAAACATCTCCATGGACATCAAGCTGTGCCAAAGCACTTAGGGAAAAAAAAACTAACCTACAGCAAAAAAATGTGCACAAGCACTTGGAGGAATGAAAATCTAATCTAATATTTACAAGGTAGTGAATTTCCCTCTAGAAGCAATGCTTGAGATAGATTCCTTTTACTGGAATCTACAGTTCTTCACCATCCAATGAGGCCAATTGGAAAGCATTGCTTCTCTTGCGCTTCGTGACCATGTATGGGCCACTCCAAATGGCATCAAATTTTGAATGCCTTCCCAGTTTTTCTCTATCCACATCCCATTTCAACACTAGATCTCCAACTTGAAAAGATCTATCTTTGGCCTTCCTATCAAAGGTCTTCTTGATCAAAGCTTGGTCCTTTTCCATTGCTTGGGATGCCTAATTTCTGATCTCTTGCAGCTCCATCAACTCTGCATACCTCACCTCCATGGGCTCAAACTCAAGCAACTCCAACTGCTTCATGAGTTCCAATGTTGGCAACTCAAGTGACATGGGAAAGATTACCTCTCTTCCATAGACAAGCCTGAATGGAGAGTTGCATGTGGATCTCTTGGGAGTTAACCTATCAGCCCATAAGGCTGATTTTAGTTTGGTATGCCAAGACCTCTGATTCTCATCAAGAGTCCTCCTAATGATCCTCAACAAGTTCTTGTTTGTAGACTCGGCCTGGCCATTACCTTGAGGGTAATAGTTTGATGAAGTGCTTAGGTAGATACCGTTCTTTACAGCCGACTCAGTCACCTTGGATCCAATGAATGCCAATGCATTATCAGAGATTATTGTAGCAGGTACACCAAATCTGGTTGTTATCCCCTCATAAAAATCTAAGATGCTAGACTCATTTGCCTCTTTGAGTGCTACTGCTTCTGTCCATTTGGTGAAGTAGTCCGTGGCTGTCAAAATCCATTTGTGCCCTTGGCTTGAATTGGGATTAATGACTCCAATGAAGTCCAAACCCCATTGCATGAATGACTGGTCAATTGAGATTGGATGTAATGGGAGGGCAACAAGTCTCTCTTTTCCTGTGAAGAATGCACAATTCTTACACCTCTTGATCCATGCATAACAGTCACTAAAGATCTTAGGCCAATAATAACCAGCCTTCATGATTTTTAGAGCTGTCACTCTTGGTGCAAAATGACCGCCAGCTGGTCCACCATGAAACTCTTCCAACACCCTTTGAATCTGATTTATGCTAATGCACCCTAACAGCACTCCATTCACATCTTTCTTGAACAAAACTCCATCAACAATGGCATACAGGACAACCTGCAATCTGAAGTGTCTCCTTTGGGTCTTGTTCATCTCCGGAGGGCATAGGCCTGTGCCTAGGAAGTGTATAATGCCTTGGGTCCAGCAAGGAGTGGGGGCAGCATTGTTTTCTTCTTGATTGCCACTTGGCTAATGGCTGTCCTGGACTGTCAAAACAACCTCTTCTTCATTGCATACTTCTTTTTGCTTCCCCAAAACTAGCTGCTCACACAATCCTTTCCCTCTTACCAGCTTGGTGATCTTGATCTCAATGTCATACTCCATGACATGGGTGATCCAACCTTCCCTCTTCTCATTCAAATCCTTGTTGAGGAGGAAGTCCTTAACCCCAGCATGTGAGACCAGCAACTGGACCTTGTTGTTTGAAACTAAATGCTTGAATTTCTTCAAGCTTCTGATTGCTGCAAGTACATGCTTCTCGATCAAAGAGTACCTCACCTCATAGTCATCTAGGCTTCAGCTGAAGAAGGAAATTGGCTGCTCATCATTATCCTTGTTCTGCTGTACCAAAATGGCAGAAATAGTGTCATTACCTCCAAATCCATAAAGGATGAAATCCTTGGAGAAGTCCGGGTTGATGAGAGTTGGTGCTTGGGTGATGGCTTCTTTGATTGCCTCAAAACTCTAGTTGCCTTCTACTGTCCACTTGAAAGCCATGCTCTTCTTTAAAATTTTCGTGATGGGCTTGACAAGGGCTACAAAATTTGGGACAAACCTCCAAACAAAGTTTATCCTTCCTAAGAAACTCTTAAGGGCTTTCTTGTGGCTTGGCAATGGTAGTGCTCTTATGGCTTCAACCCTCTCTGGATCAGTTGCTAATCCTTCTTTGGAGACAATATGGCCAAGGAGCTTTCCTTCATGTGCAAGAAAGATGCACTTCTTAGAATTCAAAGACACTCCAAATCTCCTGCACCTCGTGAAGACTTGCCTCAAGTGAGAGAGGCGGTCTGCTGCATTCTTTGAAAAAATAGTGATGTCATCAAGGTAAATCAGCACCACATTGTTAATCAAACCTTTGAATGCCATGTCCATTTCCCTTTGGAAGGTAGCACCAGCGTTGGACAGCCCAAATGGCATTTTCCTGTATGCAAAAGTTCCCCATTTGGTTGTGAAGGATGTCTTGAACTGGTCCTCTTCCTTCACCATAATCTGATTGTAGCCTAAGTAGCCATCAAGCAACGAGAACCTTTCTAAACCAGCTACAACTTGCAATATTTGCTCCATGGAAGGGAGTGGGTAATGGTTCTTGAGAGAGGCTCTATTCAAGTCTCTGAAGTCAACACACAATCTGATCTCTCCACTCTTCTTTCTGACTGGAACTAAGTTGGCAACCCAACTAGAATGCTTGATTGGGAATATGATCCTTGACTCAATCAGCTTGTCCAATTCTTTCCTCATGAGAGGCTCCATGTGTGGATTGACTGGTCTTTGTTTCTGCCTGACAGGCTTAGTATTTGGATCCAATTCGATGGTATGCTAAGCTAAGTTGGGATTGAAACCTTTCAAGTCTTCATAGCTCCAAGCAAACACATCAGGGAACTCTTGACACAGTTGTATGAACTCATACTTTTCTTGTTCAGTTTTCATCCTTCCAATTTGCAATGGTTTGTTCTCTTCTACCAAGATGGATACTGAATCCTCCCTCTTGACCTGAATGTTTGCTTTCTCCTTTCTAAACTGGTCATTGGGATTAAAAATGGACTCCAAAGTGATAAGTCCCTTGGGCTGCTTGTTAGTTCTCAGTTGTACTACCTGGTCACCATACTTCTGTTCCAATCTCTCTTGATTCTTGGCTGAGAACTCAGCTTCTTCTTGCAAGAAATGGATGATTTGCTGGTCATTTTCAAACACTTTCCAACTAACATTGTTATCTAGTACTGAAGGGCTCACAATCACGTGGATGTTTGGTTGTACCTTGTCTTGTTGAATGCTTTCCACAATGTCAAAGGCTGCCCCTACTGCTGCAATCCTGTCAGCAGCTTGATTCTCTTTCCTAGGAATGGATTTGATGCCAAAACCCTCAAAATCTTCCATGAGGTCCCACACCCTGTTCTTGTAGCACCTGAGTAGATCATTCTTGGTAGCATGGTGTCCCTTGACCTGATTTACAATCAATTCACTATCCCCAAAGACTTGCAAGTTCTTTATTTTCTTCTTTATTGCCCAATGCATCCCTTGCACCAAGGATTCATATTCAGCAGTGTTATTGGAGCATGCAAATTGAAATATAAAAGCTGAATAGTACTTTACTCCTTGAGGTGAAACAAGCATGGCTCCACCTCCTGCACCTTGTCTACTCCTTGATCCATCAAAAAATAGCTGCTATACCTCATTGTCATCTTTGTGGTTTTGCTTGGGTGATACTAGGAATAGGCTGATTTTATTCGTGTATGCAATAGACTCCCTAACTCAGATTCTTCCACTTCTTGATAAGGATCAAATGCAGGTATATTATTGTGAGCCCATTCATCAAGAGTTAGATCCAGAGATGCTTCCAACCTTAGTGTCAGCCCTCATCGGTGCTTGGGTGATCTTCTTGATCCAAATGTTGAGAAATTGGCATTGATCTGACTTGGAGTGTGAGGCTCAATGTGAAAGTTTGCAATAGGTTCAGACCTGATTGTAGCCTTAGTTCCATACCTCATTCTAAACAACATGTGTGACAAATCAACAGACAAATATCCCCCAATCTTGGCTATGAAGTCCCTTGACAAACATAGGGAAAAGAGTGGTGGAAGGTCTATGACTAATGCATCTTGTAAAACATCAACATTTAGACATGCATGCAAGGTAAGAATCAAGTTTCTGATCACTCCAACTTGTTGCTCCTACTGTCCCATCTAGCTGCACTACCCCTTTGGATGTTGTTTCAATACTGGAGCCCTAGCTGATCAGCTATTTGTTTAGGCATTACCGAGCTACTTGCCCCGGAGTCTATCATGTAATTGTGCACTAGCTGATTTCCAATGATTAATGAAACATAGAAAGGAGGGGGCTTCAACATTTTACCTTGCTGTCCTCCATGATTTCCCTCAGGCTGGGTAGCATTTGTGAGCACTTTGTCTTGCATCTGAACTTGCTGATTCGAAGTTGGCCAGTCCTTCATGGTAGCTTGCAGCAAGATCTCTTTGGCCTGGGATAGATAGGGATTCCCACATTGATATATTGACATTTTTCTTCTTCATCTGATCAATGATACTGAATGGTGATGAAGGATCTCTTTGTTGTCCCTTTGCTTGTACATTTACTCCTTGCATGTGGGCAGCAACAGCTGGCATTTGAGTTGGCCTAGGGGCTGTCCTTAGCTGCCCTTGTGCATTTAAAACTGGATTTTGTTTGCTAACCACTTGTGGAGCCATGGAAGGTTGTGGATTGGTTAGGGCTAATGGCTGTTCTTCACCCAAATTCCTCCTTTTTGACCTTGTGTTGGCTGCAACACCTTGAGAAACTGCCTGTTTCATGCCACAAAATCCTCTGCTTGCCAATTTACCAATGTGGTGTCATTTAGGGTTGATAGCTGTTGGAATGTTTCTTGTTGTTGACTGTTTCCTTGACTTCCCTCACCCTCCACACCAGTAGTTGTCACCATTAGTGCTTGATTCAAAGCACCATTGAAGCACATGGATTGGTTATGAGGCTCATTGCATGGAAAACACCAATCATACTCCTGGGCAATGTTGTTTTGTGTTGGCACCAATGCCTTAGAGGCAGATATGGCATTTGGATTATAGGGCTGGAATGGTCTATTGGCAGGAGGCCTTGTTTGATTTATATTTGCAGCTGGATTAGGTGGTCTTTTTGGTTGGTATGGATGACTATTAGGCTGAGCTTGGGGTTGATAAGAAGGTCTAAAACCTTGGGCTTGCTGCCTTTTTGAGAGTAACCAGCTCATTGCCTAGGTTTTGCAATTGCTTCATGACTTCTTGAAGCTCATTTGGGGCACTTGGAGATGAAGT
This sequence comes from Taxus chinensis, assembly GCA_019776745.2. Classification (NCBI taxonomy): domain Eukaryota; kingdom Viridiplantae; phylum Streptophyta; class Pinopsida; order Cupressales; family Taxaceae; genus Taxus; species Taxus chinensis. Next base: position 492,340,172 of record CM034154.1, read on the forward strand.
GGAAGCTTCATTTGAACTCTGATTTCTAGGAGTGGGAGAAGGAGCCAAATTAGGTGCTTGATTGGTGTTTGGACTCTCTAAACTTGGAAACAATGGCATGGGAGGTCTAGGGGCAAGTTTGCCAGCTTGGATCAAACAATTTTCAGCCCTAATGGCAATGCTATAAGCCATAGGGATAGTTATGCCTCCCATGGACTGAATCAACATAGAAATATCAGAATTTAGAGCTTTGAGATAGTAGAGAAAAGCACCTTCTGCTGTTGGCCTGACTGCCACTGGAATTCTCTCCCAAGTCTTTTGAAATCTGAAGTTGAAATCGGTCAGCTGCTCATTGGGAGCTCTCTTGATGGTTGTCAGCTGCTCCAAAAGAGACAAGTTGTCTCCCTTCTCTCCAAATTGCTCATGAAGTGCTATACACAGCTGATTCCAATTTGTGATAGAACCAACTCCAAGGCTTCTAAACCATTGCAATGCTTTACCCTTGAATGAAGATGCCAGCAACTTGACAGCCACTTGCATCTCATTGATTTCATGAATTGCACAAAGGTTAGCAATATCATTTAACATGATCACCTGGAGTAGTCTGATTTTCTCTAGTGAAGTAGGGAATGTTCTTCAAGGCGGCAATAGGAATTGGATGTTGTGCATTGAGGGCAAGTGGGCTGCTGCCTGTGAAGTTGACGTAGGGGTTGTTTTGTGCCATTCTAATTGGTCTTAAAACCCTTGTTGACTGAATGAAAGGCCTACCAGGTGGAGGAGTTGAGAGAGTTCTGTTTGGTGGAGATGGAGACCTTTGAATCCTTCTCCTCTTTACCTTCTTCTTGGAGATAATTGCAGGTATTCAAATAGCACTTCTTCTTCTCTAACTCTTGACCTTGTGGTGATTCTTCTCATGAGTTTTCAGGCCTGCACTGCTGAAACCAGTTGATTCTTCCCCTTGGAGTCGCCAGATATGCAAATAATAGCTCTTTTCAAGAAATAAAATTTCGGCAGATGCGCATCAACTTTGCTACAATAAAAATGAGACCTCTAAGTCCCACCCGACGTGCCAAAACTATTGTTGTAATGTCATAGCACCCCTAGATGTTCATCAGATTTCTAGTTTGATCACTGCTAGCATCCAGTGTGATTGCACAACATGAAAACCTCTCTCCAAGTGTGGGACTTGTGAAACTGAGAGAGGAATCTCCAGATTAGAGGCTGGTTCCTCAAAATCCTTTGATTTAGATCTATATTTTGCAAAACTACAGAGGTTCAGATCCTAATCCTACTCTAAATTGCAAGGAGACAGGGATAGAAATGCAAAAATTGAAACTAACTAAAGATGGTGATGCACCAAAAGGAGTGGTGAAACATTTTTGTCATGCAAATAGACACAAACCATGAAATGCAACAATAAAACATACACAGGCTGATAAGATATAATTTAGGATCTAAAATGAAGTAAAATAATACAAACAAAGGACTGAAACCCATTCACAGAGTTTGCATTATCATTTCCAATGTCAAAAATCTCACTGCATTACAACCTCAGAGAGGTAAAAAAGCTGTTACAATCTTTGAAGAGGTCTAATTCTTCTAACAATCACTTGCTGGAGGTGAAAGAAGAAGTCTGCTATGGAAAAAGTGTTCCCCCTGTGAAGAAATGAGCCAAAACTGGCTTTTACATTGCATGGGTCGAGCCCAGGAGAGAGAAAATGTAAAAAATGCATGGGAGCCCATTCCTCATTGACTGGAAAATGCATTAAAACAGCATGGGGGACCTTACAAACCCATACCCTATCATTTTTGACCGAATTGGAGGAGAATGCGACCCATTCTGCATTAAATTTGGTCGCTGAAATGTCATTTCTGGCCATGAGACACGTACGTCAGATTTGTTTCTTGAACTTTCTCTCTCTAAACTAAACCAAAATTCAAAATTGAGCCTGGAATCATGTAGAGAATTTTATAAGCTTTCCAATGATATAAAGAACGTGCAAATCCGAGCTCTGGATCGAAAGATATGATCGATCTGAAGATTTAGGGCAAACATGGCCCAAAAACGGAGGCGGGAAATTTTTTTCAAAATGGGTTTTGGAAAAATTTTCCCGCGTTCTGCCACCTCAGATGACACGTGTCAAGCTCTGATTGGATGATGGAATTCTCTCTCCTTCCCTTACCCATGGGTTTTCCCTTGAAAATTTTGACCTTTTTATATGATTTTGGAAAATTTTCCACTTTTGCCCCCGCATCCCCCGCCTCCTCTGGGACACGTGGCATGCATTGATTAGAGGACAGGGGCGTGGGGAAGACCTTTCCACTTTTTAACTTTTCAAGCCAAAACTTTTGCCAAATTCTCTAACTCCTCCTAGGAGCTCCAAACTTACCTTTACTGGAAATTGAGACACGTGTCCTCCTCTGATTGGCTTGGGCCATCGCTTCAAACCTTGAGCCCTTTGAACTTTTGGACGTTTCCCCTTGTGACACATGAGAGGCTACTCCTGATTCATCCATAGGAGTTGCCACATTTTCACGTCCAGCTGGGGCACGTCCATTTTGGATAACAGAATGTTCCAAATTGTCTGGGAAAAACTTTCTTGATCCACCTGAAATGGGCTTCCTTGTCCCTCTTTCGAAGCCAATGATACGTGGCGTCATTTGATTGGCTCTCGACTCTTTCAGGTCTCTGTGTCAACCGCGTACTTGTGTCCCAATTGTCCCATGAATATTGGGACAAAGGCTCAGTTCCAAACCGCCTGAAATGGGCTTCCTTGTCCCTCTTTGTGATTGCTTCTCCTTTTCGCATCCTTTATAGTCTTTTCGGCTGCAGATGTCCCAACCTTATCTGTGCAACAGTTAGTCGAGATTTCCTTTTCTCCTTCGGGCTGGTCCAGCTTTCCGCGTGCATGCATCCGCACGTCCCAGATGTCCCCAGTGCTCTGTAGGCCTGCCTAGGAGCCCTTTCGACCGATTCGCACCCTGAGCGTCCCAACTATCCCTAGCTACTGCAAAGACTAGGACTTAGCCATTGTTTTCATGATTTTTTCTGGCTCAAGCTTGTTTTTTGCAACTTTTTCACCCTTTTTTCAAAACTTTCTCTTTTCTTCTTGGACATGGGATTCACTAGGAAAAAATCTGAGGGGACCCTAGAAACATGATTTTTATACCCTGAATCAATCTATTTGCCTGGGACTTGAATAATTAACTAGAATGCATGTCATCAACATTTACCATGGGGGGGTGAATTTATAAGAAAAAAATTTGGCGACTCAGCGGTGGAAACAAGACAAGTTAAGATAGAAGATACTTGAGTTTTATAAAAACAGTCCACTGGGCATGGAGTCACCAAAATGCTATTTAGAAACTCCTTTCTTTATTGATGCTTTGAAAAAATTGTGTAATAGTTAGGAAGTATGGAAGATCACCTGATGGGAGAAAGGAACTAGAATAAATTTCTATCTCCTTTGTTTCTTTAGCAAGCTAGTGCCAAATCTCTTAGGGAAAACAACAAGTAACCTACAGCAAAACAATGTGCACAAGCCCTTAGAGGAATGAGGGTCTCATCTAAACTATATACAAACTAGTGAATTGACCTTTCGAAGCAATGCCCCCCACATAGACTCTTTGTTTTCTTGTTTCATCCCATGAATCTTCATCTTCCAATGAGGCCACTTAGGAATTAAGTTCCCTTGTTGGTATAAAATAAAGAGATTTCGTACAACTCAACTTTATAAAGCCCATTTTAATGAATAAGCATCAAAATATGAATGCCTTACAAATAATGAATTATCTATCCAGAGGGGGAAAAGAACAGGTGAGGGGAAGAAATCCAAAGAGAGAGAGAGATCTATCTTTGGCCTAACTAGTGAAGAGGGTCTTCTTGATCAGAAGTGTTGGGAAAAATTTGAATACCCTTGGGATGCCTGACTTGTCTGAATCTCGTTGTTAGCTAGGATCAACTCCTGGCACTACCTGACCTCCATTGGAATGAGACTCAAGGGACTTGATGCGACTTCCCCACAAGGGATTCTAATTTTTTTGGCAACTCTAAGTGACTATGGGCATTATTGCCTCTCTTACATAGACAAGCCTGAGTGGAAATGATTACCCATGGATCTCTTGGCCAGAGATATCCAATCAACCCATCAGTGAATGATTTTAGTTTGGTATCCTCAAGACCTCTCATTCTTAACTTGAGTCCTCCGAATGATCCTCAATATATATTATGTTGAAATTTCTGGGTTCACTACTGGTACCTGGCCAAGTTACCTTGATTTGGTAATCTACCTCTTTCTGTAGTGCTTGTTGGTACATATTATTCATATGTATACAACTCGACTCAATGGCACACTTGGATCCAATTCATACCAATGCCATTATCAGACATTATTGTAGCCCAAACTTGTAGACCAAATCCTGGTTCCTCTATTGAGAACACACCTCATAATCAAGTAATAAGGGTGACTGAGACTCTTCTCATGTCCATGACCATGAAATACTACTTGGTTGCATTTATCCATTCTCGACCTCGATTGTACTCTCGTAGCTATGCAAGCACTTTCATCATTGTACCCTTGGCCATGTATTTGTACAAGGATTAATCACCTCCAATGGAAGTCCAACGTATTTCCATTTCATCAAGGATCATATTCACCCATTTTTCATTGGATTTTACCTGGGAGGGCAACAAATTATCTGGGTCTTCCTGTGAATGAATTTACAATTCTTACACGCTACTTGAACCAGAGTGCATATTCAGTCTACAAGAAGAACATTAGGGCGCTACTAGGATCAAGAAGCCCTCATGAACATAAGAAGCTGTCACTCTTGGTGCGAAATGGTGACCCACCATGCTGGTCCATCATGAAACTTTTCCTTATACTCTTTGAATCCTTGTGACTTGGTGAGTGAAAGATTCACTCATATATGTGCAGGTCACTCCATTCATATGTTTCTTAGAACTTAAGGAGATGGTGCTCATCGACATATGTCAATACGGGGTCAGCATACCAAATCTGAAGGGCTTATGAGGATGATGGGCGCATTTCCTTGCACCTCTTGCACCAAGGTTTTGTTTAAAACATGTGCACCCTAGGAAGCTGTATTATGACCATGTGGTAGAGCATGGAGTGGTTGGCAGCATGATTTTCTTCTAGATTACCAATGAGGCCTCATGGCTGTGCTGGATTTTGCAAGTAAGAGCCTAAAATTCGATAATCTGCATACTTCTTTTTGATTCCCGTAAAATTCTAGCTGCTCACACAATCTTACAGAATCATACAAGCTATGTTGATCTTTACTCTTAAAATCATGGACTCCATGATAGAGGTGATTGAATTTTAGAGATTTAGTGACTGATTCAAATCCTAGTGCTATAGAGGAGGAAATTACAGAGACCCTAGGAAAGAATTCAAACTCAGAAACACCCACAATTGTTATCCTGGAAACCCCCAATAAGGCAGGATCAACTAGTTCGGGAAGGGAAAAAATGCATCTTTCTTCCCATCTTTTATATGGTCGAATTATAGAAGAATTACAGTATTACAATAAGTAGAAAATGGAGACATCAATGTAAAACCTCTCCCTTCCTATGCTTGCTTGCTTTGAGTTCTAGGACCTTGCTCATATACATTCCACTCCAGCACTGACCAAGATCTTGCTCATTAAGCAACTCATATAACGTAATGCACAGGTGAATTCTTCAGCAAATCTGGAAACTAGATGTTTGAATGATCAAGGTCTCTGTTCTCCTCCTTGTATTTATATCCTTTTCCCATGGCCTCCCATTGCAATGGAGAATTGTAGAAAGGTCATCCCGAGGGAAGAGACACAGTCAGATGCTTCAGGGGTTGTGTCCATTCATGCTCCATCTCGTCTGAGTTTCTATTACATTAAGTATTCAAGACTCAACCTCTATCTTGAGTAGATCCCGCGGTTTTAGTGACTACCACCCTAGTTGGGTGAACTAAGGTTATAGGAACAACACCCTGCAGGGATATTTTTACAACTGCCGCTCTACACAGAGTGACAGTTGTTGTCCTATAGAACCTGCCATTTACCTCTGTTTTCTTCAATTCTCCTTGAAATGCTGATTAAAATAATGAAGTGAGTGTGTTTTTCTAGAGCCCTATGGATCATACCTCCCCTACTTAGGAGGATTTTGGTCCTGTACAGTGATATTGATGGGGGATTGGTTAGAGGAATCAACTCCCTCTCTTGCTCCTTTGAGTACCACTAGGTTTTCATCGAGTTGTCTTCTGGCTCATCCATCCTACTAAGACTCTTGTAGGATCTCTGGTTTTCAATGCTAAGCAGTGCTTATCATCCTGACCTCCGAGTTTCTTATGGAGTACAATCACTCTTGGGAAGATAGATTCTATGATGTCTTCCTTCTTTGATCACAGCATAGATGGATGTTAGTAGATTGCAAGCTCGGTTACAACTTACTATCACGTACATCTGGTATGAAGTATGTCCATGAAAGTTTCTTTTCCAACTCTTGTCAAGTATGGAGAAGGTCCCATACTATAGTGGTTTAATAATTCTTGGTTTGTGATTTTTCTTTTGAGAGGGATGGTTTATGGCGAACGTGTTGACAGAAGACACAGTGCTAGGGATTTTTTGACTGCCCAAGTTATTATTATTGTTAATGTTTCCGTTATTTGGAAAACCAACATTCTTGGCTTGATCAGTAGCACCATTCATGATAGCACAATGATTTTGATTCACACATTTAGGTCCTTGGTTATTTGCACCATTGTTTTGATGATTTGCATTACTTTTATTTGGGGATACCAATTTCCCATTAGGACCATATATCTTACACCCATTATCAATTCTGGCTTGATCAATCAAAAGCGCTCCTTCTAATACTTCCTCATAACTATGGAAAGGAAAATTTTGGAACTCTTCCTTAGTCTCTCGATTAAGCGAGTGAAGTAAAAGATCAAAAATTTCCATCTGGTCCATGTTGGGTGCACTCACAGAGGAATAGAGAACTTGGCACCATCTCTGGATGAAATGGGCGGTAAATTCATTTTTCTCCTATCTAATATGCAGGAACTCCCTAATCCCTGTATGCAACAACTTGTTCATGTCAAATTATTTTATGAAATCAGAAATGAGTTGTTTAAAGGAATGTATTAAAGCCTCTAGAATATGGTAGTACCAATCCAGTGAAATTCCTTCGAGAGTTTTTGGAAATATCTTAGCCACTACAACATCCCAAGGAAGTAATTCACTGATAATAGTAGCATAGGCCTTGTTATGAGAGTTCGGGTTTCCTTCTCCCTTAAATTTTGGAAGATATAGAAATGGGAGATGAAGCATGCCACTATGTATGGTGAAGTCAAGAGGCTCCTTTAAGTACTCAGCATATGTACCCATTGCGTAAGATTCCACCATTGAAGATCCTTAATGAGGAGGTGGAGGAGGAGTTAGATAATCTAAATTATAAGCATTGACATGAATGTATGGGTTCCCTTGATATGGCATGTAGGAAGCAAGAATGGTATATGGGTCCATTTGGGGAGTTTTTGAATACATATGCATATAAGGTGGGATAGTTCCAGGATAGGGACTAGCATTCGTAAAACTAGGGAACATCACATTTCCTATTGTGGTGGCATTCAAGAACACACTTCTGGCTAGCCCTTACATAGGATAATCTTGAGAAGGATGAGGACCCATCCCTAGTGTGTCTGACCCTGTGAGAAGATCACCTGAATTTGAATGAACCTGATAACCTTGTTGTATAGGATATTGCATTGGTTGTTCACTAGAAGGGATATATCCTTTTTTTTCAAATGGATACCCCATGTTATGCCCTACTGCATGTTTTAGTTGTGAGGTCTGGGCACTTTCTAATTCTCTAATCCTCTACACTAAAGTAGAAATGAGATCGTTGGGAGAGGATTGAGTCCCTTGTTAGGGTGCATGTGGCGTAGGGTTTGGTTGAGCAGGATCATGATACCCTGTCATGAATTGTTCAGTGTTATAATTCTTATCTTCCTAAGAAGTAAGAATCTTAGGATAGGTATTCAAAATCTCAGAGGTTGAATCCTTCATTCTATCCAAACACTCATCTATCTAACGAAGAGGATTAGCTATTCATGAAAATAGATCATCCTTTGTTGATTGCATGGAAATGTGAGGTCTTGAAAAGACCCTATGGTAAGAACATATTCCATGTGTGATAACAACATGGTTTGCATTGGATTGATTGTATTACATGTCTAATGTTTGATCAACCTCACCCATCCTTAGATTTCTAATGGGGTCTGAAGTGTAACTAGGGGAGGTTTGGATGTTGCTTGTGTAATTGTCACCCCACCTTGAAAGAGAAGAAGATTGTTGTGGTTTCACGTTGGTGTAATATCTATCAGAGCCAAATGGCCCACTACACTCTCTTCTAGAAATATTTTAGAAAGTATAAAATGCCTACCAAAATAGGGGAAGAAATGGAAAGATTAGGTAATAACAATGAAATAAAGAAAACAAGAAGTAATTAATCCTTCACGTCAGGTTCACCAATTTGTACGGATGAAAGTTGACATGAAATATTCAACTGCACTCGACCCCCTGAGGTCATACCGGAGAAGCTGATGTTGAATGTGTGTGGCTAACTATAGGAGGATCAGTGACTAAGATCTGGTAGTGTGATCTCCTAGTAGCCGAGTTGGAAAAGGGGAGATTTAGAGGCTATGAACGGGTAGCATAAATTCCCTATGGTTTGTTTTCCTAACTTGGATCTAACCACTAAACTAATTTGAAGTGTCCATGTAAAATGAATGAAATTAACAATCTATGTTACTGCTTGACAGGAAACTAATCTAAACAAGCCACAACATTGAAATATTACAATCATGAACAACAATTTGCTTCTATTCTAAATAATTAAAATATTTCTACACTAAAAATAAACAAGCGAGAAAACCTGGGGTGGTTATTCAACTATGTTGAGTGTATTGAAACTAAAATAACTTAAAACAATAACTTTTCCAAATGATCTATGATATGTGGAAAACCTCCTACAGATATTCACTCCTTCAAATCCACAGGGACAGGAAGAAGAGGATCCATCATCGGGAGTTGCTATGAAAGATTCAAACCCTCTTGGAATCTAACTAATTACTTGAAAATGAAAGGAAATGTATTTCTACTCTATTTGATATGATATAACAATGATAAATTGTAGGATTTAAGGAAATCAAAAAACACATCCAACCTAGAATTCACATAATAGAGTTAAATCCAATTGTGCAGTAGTATGTCCCCTCAGTTTGTTCCTTTCTTTCTTCGAGTGTTCATGTCATTCTAAGAGGTTGGGAATGCAAGATTAACAGTAGGAGGATGGTTCTTGAGCAATGGAATCTTGATGGCAGTTTGTATGCAATGTAGGTCGAAGATAGATAACACAAGAGATCAGATCTTGGCTATGCAATTCCTAGCAAGATCGTAGCAGTAATACAATGTAAGAGACATAAAATTTTCCACCCTTTTTCTTGAATACAAACATGTAATATATAGAAATAAAGGATGGGAGGTGCCTTCATGCACAACGAAAGAAGGATAATTTCCAACCAATTAAATGTATTTAAAAATAGGAGGAAGGAGAACCAAGCAATCAAAGCTAATTTTAGATAATTTGGCTCACGGATGCATGGAAAAAATGAAATTAAGTGAACCATCGCATGTTTAAATACACGTAAAGAGTTCTGGAAAAAGACTTCAGGACCGCCGCCCTGCACTGGGAAGTGGTCCTAGGACTACCACCAAATCCTGGGAGGTGGTCCTAGGACCACCGTACAAGCTTGGGAGGTGGTCTTAAAACTACCACCCAAGCCTGGGAGGTGTTTCTAGGACCGCTTCCCTACCTGGGAGGTATTTCTTTCACTAAAGTCAAAACATGCACAAAAATTAGTGGGAAGCTTGGAAGAAAGCGTGAGAAGGCTAAGTAAAGATGTCTAGGCAAAAAAATACATTGTGAATTGAAATTGGAGCTTGAACACCTTCTTGAAAGGAACTGAATCATCATTGGGTACTTTTGTAACCATTTTCTGATAATGTAGCAAATGCAATTTTGGGTGCGCACAAGGACCAAAGAGAGTGTGACCCAAATTTAGTGTTTACATTTGCCCCTTTTTGTTGCATAGCTTGTGTTGGTAAGTGACGCTGTAAAAAATAGGAATTCGGTACCTCAAGTATGAGTTGAGGTTAGGTTACCCCAAGTATGGATGGAGGTGATCCCCCTCAAACTAGGAATTGAGGAGGTGTGAAATGAAGTTGGTGAGTGGTTTGATAAATAGGTAAATGATGAAATCAAGAGTAGGTGGGTTATAGGAAAAGGTAATGTCAAGTTGGGTAATAGGTAGTGACATTCTAACACATGCACACATATAGATTACGATAAGGTACAAGGTTGAAAATCTTATAAACTCTACGTCGTCAAAGGCCGATAGGTTTAGCCAAACAAGGTTGAAGTGGTTATGGTATCCAAGGTATATGATATAGTCCTGAAACACCACTAGGCCAGGTGTAGGAATGGGTAATAGGTTTTTTCTAGGGAACCAAAGGTATGGTTGAGATAAACATCATGGCATTAGGCAAGGTAAGGTCATTAGGCTGAACAACATGAGTATCACATTGTAAGGTATAACTAGTACACAAATTCGAGTGTCACAAAAGGCAAGTGTTAGTTTGGTGATTTAGGAAAGGCTGTAGGTAAGGCCATGTGAGGGGAAAAAACATGCCCCAACTGATGGTGATGTTAGGTGAGAGGTAATAAGGTCATGAGGGTGAGGTGTAAGGTCAGGGTCAATTTTGGGTAAGGAAGAAATGGTTTTGGGCAAGTAAATATGGAGCAATATGGTGCAATGGGGTCAAAAAGGTGAACTGACATTGGTTATGAAAAACCTATGTCAGCCAACAGATACCAAGTGTGGTGCACTCGGGCACAAGACTGATGTCGGTCAGGTTGGGGGTTGGTTAAAAAAGTAAAAATCCATGTTTTACAGATTCATTATAATCTTTCTGTTTATAGAAAAATATAGTGGAGACAAATTTCATATATTTCTAAGGGAGAAAAGGAAAAGGTTATTTGTCATGATGAGTTGGAGGTAGCTGAATGGCTAGAGGAATGAGGCAGATGGGTCTGCGAGATCACTATGAGTGATTTGATTGGGTGGAGGAATGAGAGGGAAATTTACGCATGGTTATGGCAGGAGAGGGTGCTGGAGGGCCACCCATGATGATACTGGAGGTTCCAACGAGGAGGCGGAACTGGGTTGAGGTAGGAATTAGTCTCCATTGATTGTTTTTGAGTGAAATTTGATAAAAATAAAAAATGGGGTGGGAATTTTATAAATTTGAAATTTTGGTAAAAATGAATGAAATTGGGTACGAGAACGCTGAAATGTAAGTTAAATAGGTAGGTAAATGAATTGGGGTGGGTTTTATGTGGGATTGGGGTAGAATTTAGGGTGTTTTTATTTTATTTTTTGAAATGTGGGGCATGGGGGTTTGGTCCTAGGTCCGAACCAGAGATCAATGCCGATTTGGCATCAACCACTCTCAGTGGCTAGAAAGGGGACTGATACTGGTTAGTGGTGACCGATGCCAGTTTAATGTAACCAATGTTAGTCACTGTTAAAAGCTACCTACTTCATAATAAATGGTAAAGTAGGGGGAAATGGGTGCTTAAAACTAGGAGGTAGTGAAATGCAGACATATAAGATGTAGCTATAAGTGGATTTAGGTGAGATATACCTAGGAAAAGTTGGGTATGGGTATGGGTGAAGATAAAATGGATGATAGATGAGGTAAAATAGTTAGGGACTAGATAGTTGGGAAGATCAATGTAGGTATGGGGTTTTGATGGGGGTTGGGTAATTAGGTTTGAAGAAATAAGAAAAGTAGTTTAGTACATGACATTGTTAAGTTGTATGGATGTAGGAATGACATCAGTTGATGATGTGGGACAAGGTCCCACCATTATTAGGGAAGATGCATCCCAACATTACTGAAGATGAGTGGATGTACATGTAATATGTCAGATTGGTGGGTATTAGGCACTACAAGTAGATCCAATGGGATCATAGTCTCATGGTCACTCTCATCGATAGATGGGATGTTACAACCAACACATTCCATATACCCACCGGCAAGATGATGATCACGCTAGAGGATATTTATAGGATTCTTTGGCTACCTATTGTTGGTGAGCTAATGTATTCAATATCAATAGATGGAGCCTTCAAGGTGATGATTGTAGTATTTTGGGAAATGACAATTGACCTGATTGAGCACAGTGCCAGGATTGTTTATGGGGATGTGTATGCTTCACACCTATAGGAGACGTGGTTAGCAGTATTGATGATGGTAGTGGTGGGGTGATATGCACTTCCAGATTTAGAGGGTGGTTGGTTTCCCAGAGGATTGATGGGAGTGATGTGATATATGATCAAGGAGTGGGTCTGCTTTGCATGGGCACCTGCATATTTAGTGCAACTATATAGGGAGTTGTGGGTTTACTAGAGGATGTGACACTACAACATCTATTGTATGTTCCTATTACACTATTGGGTGTATGATCATATTATGATAGTGTGGCCATGAGAACTACCACTACCAGTTTGGCATCGTGGGGGACAGAGGGCAAGTTATAGAAGGTGGGTAGCCATAGATGGTCATCCTCAAGTAGAGGAGGTAGCTCATGACGTAGTATATTACAGACAGAAGCTAAAGGGATTATATGCGATGGACATAGTCTGGCTGCCCTATGTTAGTTTTCCAGCTTTTAGAGGGATGGCTTAGGAGTTATAGGGGTTACAGTTATTGCGGTGGATATAAGGAAAATGTGCCGATGAGCAAGAGATGATCCTGATTGATAGAGTCCAACGCCAATTTTGATTACAGTAGGATGCTCTACCACCCTTCACACAATACCGCAGGGATGATGTGGAGAGACATTTGTCTCCATCAAAGCCCACAGACCCCACAAGACATGAGGAGGTACCAATGGATATGACATTGGATGATGTAGGAACCACTGTGGTATACAGACAGTGGTAGGAAGTGGAGTTACACGGAGGACCACCATAGATAGGTTAGCCACACTTAGCCACAATGATGGTTTAGAGGGATGTCATACAAGGATAGGTGACCATGTTGGGAGTTTAGTTGATGGAAAAACATGTACAAATAGTTACTTTGATAGGGTAGGTGGTTACATTACAAAGGTCAGCTGACTACTACCCAGGAATAGGCACAGACACATGCACAGGCTCCTACAGGGGATGGCGTGCAAGTAGCAATGCTATAGGTGTAAGGCACTTTTTTATAGGGAAAGTTGGCAGTTGTACAAGAACATGTTGTGGCCTCATAGGCAAAGGTAGCTTCACAGGTACTAACGTATGTACCGGGACAAGGTCCTCCATTAGTAGGGAAGAGTTCAGAGGTGGCGGTTACACCGGTGACACCACCCCAGACCACATATATGGTGAGGTTCAAGGATTCCCTGAACGAGGATCATTATTACCAGGACCCTCTAGCCACTGCAGGTATTGATGTTACCTCTTATGTTGAGCACATGTCCTAGAAGGAAGCTAGTGAGTGGACTAGATCTAGGAATCATATCTTAGGTAGCACAGGGGGTATCAGCCCTAAAGACAAGGTCATGGTGAGGTAACCATCTCTCAGAGAATGGGCCCAAAAGAGGGAAAGGAGGAGGATATGGAGGTCAGGAAGGGACTAGCAGAGGGTGGAGAGATGCTGGCAGGGTGATTGACATGGAGAGAGGAGGAGACAAGTGAGAGTGGAGAGGAGGGCCTTAGGTGGGGCTGATTGGTCATGATATTTTATATTGTATTATAATTTTGATATTGATATATATATTTTCCTATGTGCCAAATATTTTTGTGAGATTGTATGTGAAAATTTTTAAGACACTTGTATCCCTGTGTACATATGAATTGATACATAGACATTCCCCCTTATATAGTGGATGATTATTATTAGATGGATGATCTACTCTTATTAATTTCCATTTTTATTGTGTATCATGGGAACTAGGTGAGTTAGGAATGATTGAGCCAAGGTCTTGTAGGCATGATGGAGTCAGGTATAGGCATGGTTTGGTCAGGTATAGGTATGGTTTGGTTAGGTATAGTCTTGGTGAGGTCTAGGTAATTTCGAAGTTACTGCTCTTATGGAAATAATGTGTTGTATGTATGTTGTGTTTAAATTTGCAAGTAATTGATATCATGGAAATATGAAATGATTTAATTAGAATATGGTTTTGGTGATAAAATTATAGGTATGTATGTTTTTATGGTATATTAATTTCCAAGTTTTTATGTAAATGGAAACTAACTAGGGTAGACTGTGAACGTAAAGGGGGAAACGTGGTTAGGGGTAAAAAGGTGTAGAAGGGGAAAAATGTGGTGAAGGTTAAAAGGTGGAGAAGGTTAAAAGGTGTCCGACCTAACCTCCAAGAGCCCCATTCCCTCAAAGTTCTACCTACATAGCCCCAACGAAAAGGGGCCTCAGGGTGATGTAATTATCCCATAAGCTAGGGAAGAATATGATAAGGTAGATGAATGGGTCAGTAGGTTTTATGCATGATTGAGTCTAGGTCATTTATGCATTGTTGAGTTTAGGTCATTTAGGCATGGTTGAGTTTAGGTTGAATATACATGGTTGACATCTAGGTTTAATAAGTGGCGGTGATGTCTAGGTTGATAGGAATTGGTGATTTTGGTGGGAGAGGAATTCCTAGAATGTAGGTGTCTAAGGTCTAGTCCTGTGTAGAAGAATCGATAAGTAAGAAATGAGGCAAATGGTAAGAGGAGACAAAATGCCGCATAATTGGTAAGAACCATTATGATTCTATCATACGAAATATTATCTTATGAACATAAGACCCTAAAGGCATTGCATGATTGACTATTCTAAGGGTGAAGAAAGTTGCATAATCATGAAATGTCACATTTGTGGCACATCCTTTAAGTAGGTAGAAGATTAGAAAGGAAAGACGATGAGGTGAAATGGTTTGTTTTAGCATAACCTTAGTGTGAGACAACACGCCTCTTCTGCAAGATTCCCAAGATAAAAATTGGCAAGTCCATGACGAAAAATTTATCTTTTTCTCTTTTTTTCTTTTTCTTTTTTATTTTTATATACTGATCGATGCGGGAAGTCTATGTGAGATGAATAGAATTTACTCCTTGAGGTCTTTGTGAAGATGATTGATGTGGGAAACTTTAGAATATTTTATGTTTATTTTTTAGAAATAGTCTTCTTTTTGGATAGACTACATACAATATGGATAGCTTTGTATAACTGTCCTTCGAGGGAGAAATCTATTTATAGAAGAAAGATAGAAATATAGATGTACTTTTTCAGGGAGTCATCTATTTTCTAGAACTTTGACTCAAGGAGTTGAATTTGAAAATACCATATATTACTTTTGAACATCTTTGGACTTTTAGGTAATGGACAAGACTATAGAGGAGTATAGGCTTTCTTTGTGAAGGAAAAACCATAACACATAAAGGGTAACTATGCAAGAGGTGTTTTGAGTGACGAATGACCATGGGATTCCATCCTGAAAAGGATGAAAAGTATCCATGAGAATCATGCCATGAGTAGATCCATGGCACTCATATTGTAGATAAGGTTGAAAGGTGATGGGCAATCACATGATTCATGTTTAGTTTTGATCCTTAAAATAGGTAGGTAGAAGGTGAATGTTGCTCAAGCGACGAGCGTTTGATAGAAAAAAGGTGATATAGGACTTGATTAAACAATATAATGATTGAATATGTAAGGAATTGAGGGGTTCAGGTTTGGGTTAACCTTTATGTTAAGATAAACAATAAGCACATGATCCATAGACATGAGTAATGATATAGGGTCCAAACCAATTAGGAGTGAAATTTCCCCATTTACTTTTTCTCAGCTTTGGTTACATGTTGATTTTCCTTCAGGACAAGATCAATGAATTTGAAGGTTTGTTCTTTGACATGTTTATCATAGGAACATTTGATACATTTTTGGTATATTTTAAGGTGATCAAAAGCATTTAGACAAATTTTGTCTAATAATCAAGTTGTGCCAAATAGTCTTATCAAAAAATCATCATCATTGAGCATATATTTGAGTGAGATACGAAGAGATGGAATTTGGACTTCAAGAGGCAAGATAACCTTTGTATCATAGACCAAAGAGAAAGGTGTGGTAGTAGTTGAGGTGTGAATACTAGTGTGATAAGACCATAAGGAAAAATTAATATGTGTGTTCTAATCCTTACTAGTATCGCCAAACACATTCATAATAATTTTGTTCAGGGTTTTGTTAGTCGATTCAGCTTGGCTATTTGTTTGAGGATAATGAGGTGAAGAAAAACTAAGTTAAATTTTGAAGGCATCACAAAGTTTCCATAGGGATTTGTTTTTGAATTGTTTACCATTATCAGTGATAAGGCGGTGAGGAACACCAAAGAAGAAAATAATATGATGATTAATGAATTCAAAAAAATTCTTCACCTTTGTAGAAATAAGAGGTACAAATTCCACCCATTTAGTGTAAAATTAGGTAGTGGCAATAATCCATTAATGATGTTGAGAAGAATGAGGGTTAATTTCTCTAACTAGATCCAAACCCCATTAAGAGAAATGCCAAAGGTCTCGTGTGACCTGTAAGGCATGACTAGGGGTGCAGTGAAGATTAGCATGTTGCTAACACTTCACACAATACTTGACATAGTCACAACAATCATGGTTCAGGGTTGACCAATAATAGCCAAGGCAAAGGATGTGCTTAGTGACAATAAAACCAATGAAGTGACCCCCATAAATCACATCATGAACCTCCTTGATAGTGTATGGTATTTAAGAATTCATAAGGCATCATAAAAGTATACCATAAAATCCACATTTATAGATAAGGACACCCATGATGACATAGCGAGAAAAAATTGTAAGGAAGGCCCGTTGTCTATTGCGAGTAAGATCTAGAAGTAGAATTGAAAGGGAAAGGTAGTCAATAAATTGCTTATACCAAAGGTCACCTGGGTAAGTTTCAATGTTTCCTACAAATTTAACGCCTCAAAATAGATAAGAAGGTGATTGCAAACTTTGTACTTTGACAAATATTTTTGATTTGGAGGGTGAATCGGGTATTTGAGAAGCGAGACAGGCCATGGTGTCCACAAATTTATTAGTGGAATGCGGGGTGGTTTGAAGTTCATAATGGTCAAAGGTAGTCAAAATCATGTCAACATGATGTTTATAATTTTGAAGTATCTCATTATCACAATGGTATATACCATTAACTTGGTTCAACTAGTTGAGAGTCACCAAAGATATTAATTGATTTAACATCTTAGGTTATGGCGGTTTAAATACCTAAGATGAGTGCTTCATATTCGACGATATTGTTAGTACAATAAAAATCTATTTTGAAAGATAATGGAATAGGATCACTATCAAGAGGAATGAGGATAAATCCTACACCACCTCACACTAACATTTGGAACCATAGAATAATGACATCTGGTAAATGGTATCATTTAGGGAGAGGGTAGAAATGGATTTATCAAGGAAATCAAAGTTAAAAGATTATTTTCTAGAGAGAGGTGAGTTTGTGATTTTGTCAGCAATGGTTTTTCCTTTGGAAAAATTTTGATGGATGAATTTGATATCTAGGTCTGTAAGAAGCATGAGCCAATGTGCAACACATTGATGTTGGTAGGGCTTAGTGTACATATAATGTAAGGGGTTAGTGTTGGTGACAATGAAGGCATTTTGGTTGAGTAGGTAATGGAAAATTTTAGTGGTGAAAAAGACTAAGGCCAGAATTTTTTTTTTGGAGTGATTATATCTAGTTTTGTAGTCTAAAAACAAATGAATTATATAATAAAATGCTTGCTCCCTATGTTGCTTGTCATGATGAGCGAGCATGACACCCAGGGAATGATCAGTGGCAAAAATGTAAAGGTAAAATGGTTGGTCGTCCTTATGTGGAATGAGCATAGATGGTTGGAGGAGGTATTGTTTTAAGGGGACGAAGGATTTTTGGCATTCATCATCCCATTTTAAGGAGATGTCCTTTTTGAGAAGATGATGAAATGGATGGCAGTGGTTGGAAAGTTGAGAAATAAAGTGACAAATAGATTGTAACTTGAATTGAAAACTACAAATTTTAAAAAGGTTAGTAGGTGGAGGCATCTCAAGAATAGCCTTGATTTTAGCGGGATCAACTTCAATGCCACAAAAATAAATGATAAAAATAAGGAGCTTTCCCGAGAGAACAATAAAGACACACTTCTTAGGTTGAAGGTGAACAAAGTATTTGATGAGACGGTCAAAGAAAACATTAAGGACTACAAGGTGTTCGGCCTAACGCTTGGATTTGGGAAGAACATCATCGACGTAATCTTCCAATATGCTATGTATGATGTCGTGAAAGATATAATTCATAGCCCATTGATATGTAGCACCAACGTTTTTAAGGCTAAAGGGCATGACACAGTAGCAAAAGGTTTCCCAAGGAGTGATGAATGTGGTTTTGTGTTTATCTTCTGGGGTGAGTAATATTTGGTTATAACTTGAGAAACCATCCATGAGTGACAACATCTCATGTTCGACGGTGAGATCAACTAATTGGTCAATACTAGGTAGAGGAAAGTCATATTTGGGGTAGGGTAGGTTAAGTTAATGGAAATCCATGCAAATACAAAGTCCCCCTATTGATTTTGTTATAGGACCAATGTTAGAGATCCATTGGGGATAATCAATGGGTAGAATGAAGGAAACAAAAAGGAGGCCCTTAAGTTCTTTTTTGACAAGAAGGGAAATGTCAGGATGCATTTTTTGCACCTTATGTTTCATGGGTTTGGCACTAGAAATGGTTACGATATTCTGGACCACACTATTTGGGTCAATACTAGGCATATCATCGTAGGTACATGTAAAAATGTTGCTATGATCCTAGAGTAAAGAAGTGAAAGCTTCATGTTCAGAAACATCTATAGATTGGCCTATTTTTAGAATGCGTGGGTCATCCTGAGTGTGAATGTTGTTTTCGATGGTTGATTGATTCAACATGGTTTACCTCTTAGAAGGTAACAACTTGTGAATATAAGAATCCTCTACACCAAGGTAGGTGAGAATAGACTCATCGTCCTGACATTGAACGACGTTAATATAAGATGTATCGTCATCGATCATGTTAGGATATAGGAAGGGAAGAGAAGAGGGAGCCTCACCATCACACTAATAAGTTAGAGGTCCCAGGGAAATGATGTTCACAATTTTTTTTTTTAGTAGGAATGGATTTTGGATCCATAGACTCTGTAGGTTAAGTTTATAAGGTAGGTGAATGGGGTGGGGAATGTTTACCATCCTTAATGATTTCAACTCAGGCCTTCTTGGAAGGTTGTTAGGAAAATTGAATACCACCACAGTCTTTATTCTTATGAGTGGTGTAAGGAATGATAGTATGACAACCTTGTTCATAGAAACAAAAGACAAATCCCTTCCAAGAACATCAATGGAGGAAGGTGTGGGTGAAGTGGTGGTTGGTGAGAGATTGAAAGTCAGAGGAAAATGGTCAATTTTGGGAAGATGGCTCAGGTGAGTAGGTAAAAGCATCAAGTTCCCCATACATTAAGTTTGTGTGAAGGTGGGGAGGACTATAGGGGGAAACTTCCCCTATGCGGTGATCATAGTGGGGATGTTGGTGAAGGTTACCCTACTCTTGAGGAGTAAGGAATGTGTCAATGTTATAAAGGTGGTACTCCCTCAGAGTGAGGTGTTGAAAAACACCTTCTAATACATTAGTATTTTGTATGTGGGTAGTAGGAATGGATGAATTACTAGAAAATTGGGAATAAGAAGCATTGGATGCTTGAGAAGTAGATGGGTTGGCTAATGGGTTAGTTGTAGAAGATGCAATAGTAATGGGAATAGAGGATTTAGTTGTGGAAGATGTAGCGGTAGAAGTGGTGGATGAGGTGGTGGCTGAAGAAGAAGTGGTAGTGGTGGTAGATGCCTTAAATAGTATAAGGAAATCGTTTGGTCGATACAACATGTTATAGGTCTTGAATGGTGAAGGGTCAGCTGGAATGGTATAGTTGTGCCCTTCATGTTCGAATTTTAAAAAATGGTGTAAGGCTGAAGGAACACAACCCATGGCAGTAATCCAACATCATCTAAGTAGTAGGTTGTACTAGAATTCCCCTTCTAACACATAGAATAATTCAAGAATGGCACAAGGGCCACACGAATGTGGAGAATGATGGTGCTAAGGGTGGAGGTCATAAAATCATTAAATGAACACAACATAACTAGGTTATTATGCATGCAATTGGAAGGGATTCACATTTGGTTGTATGCATGGGAGGAAATGATGTTGATACTAGCACCTCCCTCAATCATAACATTCCAAACATGTATATTATCAATGTAGACAGAAATAAATAAGATGAGGTCAGGATCATCCGATTTGAGAGGTATAATATCGTCGTCAGAGAAACTGAGAGTGGTTACTTGATGAGTGGTAGCAGGAGCGAAGGAAGGGGACGAAGTAGTTAGAAAGGCAAGATGGTGAGGGGTGATAATGGATGTAACATGAGTAGGGTCTGTAGTGCCCACACTTTACACACACAAATACAATAGTAAAATAATAGGATAATTTTTTTTTACTTACAATGCTCAATACAAACAACACAACATTGGATTCAAGTACAGAACCCAACTCGCATATGACAATCACAAAAATCATTGACACACATAGACACATGAAAACGACATAGGCATGCTGATGCTAAACTTTTCCCAATGGAAGGTTACTAGTAAAGACCCAACCACAAGAACATGGCTTCAGGAACAGCGAACCCACAACACATCATTTCCTTAAATGTATTTTTGGTTAAAGTTAACATTCCTAGGACATTACGAGCAAGGATAAATTTTCTCGTTTGTGCACCTACGTTTTCTTAATCTTATTCCACGGTTGAAAATACAATTCAACCTTCTCAAGTTGGCTTCTTATACTTTATATAAATTTCCATAACTGACATACACATTTGGCATAAATCAAATTGCATACAAAATACTTAATCATCTTCTATTATGTAAAAAATTCTTCTCCAATGTTTATTTGATGTCTACAGTTTTACCCTTACAACTCGAGCAAAAGAGACTTGATGTAAAAAATGCAATCAAAGGATTTGACGGATATTTAGATACAGGGCAGCTTTTCACCAAAATATTTATCGATTCACACTCTATTTATTTCTCTACCATTGTTATTATAATCTGAAAACTTATTGAATTCCTATAAGATTTATATGTAACTATGTATACATATCTTTTGTTTTCTCAAAGTTGGGTCACACCAAGGTAACTTATATTCTTTGCAACGCATGAAAATTTTTAATTAAGTTATAAAGGCTCGAAGATTGACCTTAGTCCTAAACTCTAATCTCGTGTGTAGCATTTATATAATTTGTTCTTACATCGCACTAAGATCTCGCTCTTAGCGTTGTTTTGAAATTAGGAGTTACATAAGTATTTGACTAACATCTTGAAGGGGGTACATGACCTGAAGAATTGTAACTATACATGAACCACATTTAAGAAAATACCAAGATGTTATTTTTATGGAAACCAAGGTAGCACCACTGAATCGTTCCTTCGAACAATGACTCCTAAGGTGCCTTCTAAGGCAGTCTTCAACACTAAACCTGGTGTTTTACCTGAAGGGAGGGAATTCTTCTCGCAATTACCAAAACTAGAAGGAAACCGCATACTCAGGGTAGGTTGGACCATGTCATTCCTAAAATATGGGTTCACGAAAATGTCGCTAAACCTAATGACTATGACGGTAAACTCTAACTGGGGGTTTTATTTACTTAACCTAGGGATCTCATCGAGTGTAAAGCTTAAGTTCGTCCTACGGTCTTAAATTTCTTATATGATAAAAGGGATCACACATGCAGGAAAGTTATGCACGAATATTTTATTAAAGTTGAGTGTTCCCATTAAAAATCTATATTATGTTTGTAAGGTAAGAAGATAACCCAAAAATTAATTTAATCATTTATTGAATACAGAGAAGGTACTACAATATATTAACTTCAATTTCAAATTTACTTTATATAAATCAAACCCTTTTTTTTACCATACCCAACTAAGAATCAAACTGAACCGGTGATCAGATGCACATTTCCTAAGTATCCCTAAAACTAGTAGATCATGCATGTTAAAAAATCTCAATTATAACTTTTCGGTAACAAGAGACTACATTACACAGTTATTGACCTATAAGAATTACAATAATAATAATTAAATTACACATTACCTTTTTCGTATTCATTCTTCCATCCTGCAAAACCCACGTGAGCATGATATCAGCGATACATTGCTAGCATGGCATCCACCCTAAACAATCATAAGTATCATATTTCAGTTTCCCATTTACATCTAACAATAATTACAATTTGCAATCGAAATAAAAAGGTCTAGGAACATGTATCCATTGCATTTCATTTTTCTTCATTTTGTAACCCAGGAGAGAGAAAGAGAAGGGAAGAGAGAGAAAACATTGTTTTGCCAAAATTTCTAATACACATAACAAGTTTCATTATAGTGTTTTAAACAGTTATTTAAGTGTGTTTAAACGTTTTTAGGGTGACTTGGCAACCTTACGAGGTCCCGCAACTTTCTACTTTTACATTTTCTCACTAGCTATGAAACGTACAAAATGGAAGCTAAGAAACTACTTCCAAAGGTTATCTTCCAATGAGCACGCGCATCACGATTAACTTTCTACGTGTCCCCAGATATATCAAGAATTCATAGCAACTGATGAAATTGAAAAAGAGTAGACAATTTGCATTTGGTGGTTAGTTCTCTGGGGCCACTGGTCGTAGTTCACCCAGTTGTAAACTGACAAAAGTTAGCTCAAGGGCCCAGAAAACTGTCCAAAACAAACTTTCAATGGAGGAGCATGCAACGAGACATCTCCTACTAGTTCCCTTATATAAGGAGAATTCATCAGATTCGACGGGACTGATAACTAATAAACCATTTTCAAACGACGTCAAGTTTTATGGAGCGACAAGACAAAATTGGTCTAGTTTGACCTTGTCAAACTACAACTGGAGGCCTACAAAATGGCTTCACCAAACTATCCTGAAAAGTGCTCTTTCCTACACTAAATGTTTCATGCATTTGTCTAGTATAAACACTAGAGGTTTACGAAGACAGGACGTGATTTCTCCTTCCAGGTTTCAAATGGTGGTCCAAAACGAAAACCAACTTTCTAGTTTTTAACAACTTTCTACTGTTGTAAACCAGTGTAATAGGGCTCCTATAAGAGCGTCAAAAGGATGTCATGTGATCATTTTGGGTCAAACCAAAAATCAAGGTGACTCCTCGTATACCAAGGTACATGAATGAAACTTCACATCTCATTTCCAGAGTCGTGAAGGGTACTTAGTGAGTCTCCAAAAATTGCAAAATTTAACTATTTAAAACAAGGAGAAGGTCAACTTTATCAATGGGGAGTCAAATTTGTCTGGTCGATAAACGATATTGGAGTGATCAAGAAGGGTAAGAGTTTCCCAATTCATCTCGAAGTGAGGGTGATAGATCATGGTTTAAAGTAGATGAGTTAAAAGGATTTTGAGAGTTACGACATGACACTTTATTGTTTTACAATGAGTTAAAGGGACATTTAACTGTGTTAAAAATCTAATAATTTAAAATTCTATTTAGTTGCAAAAGAGAACTAAAACATGAGAATTATGAGAGGTAAGGGAAGAAGAACCATGCCTGGAGAATGAATCCGGTTGAAGCTGTAGGCTTGGGTTTAGTCTCGTGCTTGGGCATTTCGTTAACCAGTCCACAAGCGTCCTCAGGCCCACCATTTTGCATACATGTCTATCAATAAAATCTGCAACTACAGACTTGAAAACCATTCCGCTACTCTGATCACATTCCTCCTACCTTCTGGATTCAAGCCACCACTTGTTGAACATGATCAAAGGGTTTCTTATTGTTGTTGTTTGGATAGGATGAGATCTTCCTCCTTTTGTGCGTATCCTCAAACCTTGCAACCATTAGACCATGATTTTTTTGAAGGCATTTAGTCAAACACTTCACATGCCTTAAACGTGCCTCCACATTTTACACATTCTCATGTGCTCATCAAAAACCAAAAAACATAATGATTAATTCTAGGCATGATTCTACAAGAGGCACTCATGCCATTGAAGTATTTACAACCCTCATGCACTGAATCCTACCTGGCTAAAAGCTAAGTAAACAAAAATGAAGCTTACAAGGTTAGAGTATGTTCCATAAGACCACATCTCTCTAAGGCATTCTGTCAAATAGATCACAAGCCATTTTTTTTTTTACACATCCATCTTGTGCATATGCTGCCATCATGGCATTCCATGAGACAACATTTCTTTGAGGCATTTTATCAGATAGTTTATGCACCTTTTTAACAGACCTGTTTTGTGCATCACCTACAGTTATGGTAGTCAAAGAAGCCATGTTTATTTCAGGCATTTAGGAACACAACTCACATGCCAAGCGCATGCTTTCACGTTTTTACATGTGCATCGACTAGGGAACTTACGACAGCAACATCTGACTAGTTCCTCTATGTTTTTGACTTTGATGGGAGCCCACGCAGACCTGGGCGTAGGCTGGAAGGGTGCTGGCCATGTTACAAAAAGAACAGACACAAAACCTCCTCGTTTTTGCATTATTTTCCCATGTGGGTATGTGGAATAGCCTGGGTGAATGCTGAACATTTGTGGAGTCTGGCTTTGTGTGAATCAAAGAATTTGCATGAATGTTTCCAAGGTCGTTTTAATAAACTCATTTTTTTTGGTGTGCAGATCCTGCGCCCCCAAACCAGCCACCCATTCCAAAAAAATAGTGACCAAACCCTAGCACAATGTTTTTGGAGCTTTTTCCACCCTTCACCACTTGCCCTAATCCGCCCCCACAAACACGAATATTTTAAATTTTAGTTCTTTTATTTTATTTTTATTATTATTATTTTATTTATTTATTTTTTAAAAATTTTCCTTTACGTACAACAAACCACACAGCGAGACGAACAAGACTCCCTTTCTATCCTAGAGGCATTCGAAACTAAACACAAGACACGGACCAACCGCAGTGTCACAACAAGAGACTGTCTTCTCACGCAGAACGAGGTGACCAATCCACATGAATAAAATCACTTATCGATAATCAACAATAAAATTGGTAACACATCGACGATCAACTGAAGGAGTTATCATCCATCGATAATTAAAATACTAATATTGTTATTATTATTATTATTATTATTATTATTATTATTATTTACTTATTATTATTATTATCACTTAAAATAATTATTAATCATACTACAAGACTGACATGCCCGCTCGACAAAAAGGGTAAACAATAATACTATCAAATAGAGGCCAATCGTCAATTAATTTAAAATAACATTATTATCATTATATATTATAAATATATAAATGTAATTACTATTCACATTGATAATGACTATCATCCCATCTTTACCAGGCGGAAACAAGGTCCTCCTTCAAATAGGTCAACGAACAGGACATTACACAGTCCCCACACAAAGGTGTCGATAACGACTCGAGGGAGCAAGGAGAGGAAAGGTGTTAACACATCACTAAGACAAGGACAAGGTCAAAAATGGTCAACGAGAGCCCACGCACACAAGTATCCCAGGATTAGTAATAGGGTCAGTAGGTCAGAGACTAGGAAACATTAAACGGGGCATTACAGGGTCATTAGGTAGAACCTCAATATATCACAAGACCTCAATAATGGCCTGACGATTAGACTAAGAGGTTTGGATGAGGTCATATAAATACATTTCAAGAGGATACTACTGCAATTTTTTAAGAATTTTACAATGGGAAACCCTTTCAAAAATAGGGTATGTGGTTCCACAGATGGTGATTTTGGGTGCAGATGTAGATGGAATGATGGATAAAAGAGTAGCGAATAAGCTGGTTATTTTCTCCTTTTCTTTGTCCTTTTGGGCTTGAGTGAAAACTCGAACCATATTGATCTGTGGTGAAGGAGAAGGTTAATTGTGAAATGTGTAGTGATAGGAAAATGCGGCACATACTGGTTTTGTGAAAGCAATGCGGAACATTGGCATTTTGGTGGAGGTTTCGATAGCTCTCTTATGTGGACCACATTGATATCAAATGTTGGAGGAGGATAAAATGGTTGTGGACTTGGAGATGGAGGTCTTTGAATAGGTAAGGGAAGAGGATGTGTGGTGATAGGTGTAGGTGGAATAGGGTCCTCATCTAAAATATCATCATCATCAAAGTTTTCTTCAAGAAAACATAGTTGGAGAAGAATAGAATTAAGATCCTTATAGTTTCCCACATCATGTCCTGACACACGATGATAAACACAAAGTTTGGTATCATCAAACCCTTCTGGTTTAGGTTTTATTGGGTCATAAGGTCTAAGTGGTGGCAATGTGATGAAAAAGGTTTCAAAAGGGTTAGCTAAGATGTTGGCGTAAGACCTTGTCAATGGATAGAATGCGAAGTAAGTGTGGGTTGGGATGGAAGTGTGTGTGACTTTGATGGGAGAGGTGTCACTAGAGGTGGAATCATAGGTTGAGTAAGTTTGACTACTTTTTTGGTAGATATTACAGTTTTAGGTTTGGGTTGCACCTTTTTGGGTAAAGGTGTAGCAGGTGAACTAGTTGTTTAAGGTGGTGTAGGTTTAACTACCTATTTAGAAGGTAGTGGGTTTTTGGGCTTTGGTTGCACCTTCTTGGGTAAAGGTGAAGAAGAAGTGTGTGATGTAGAAGGGAAGGAAGATGATGGAAGGGGATGAGTTATCCAAGGTGATACTAGAGGTGCGGTGAAGGTGTGGTAAAAGTAAATGTGGAAGGGATTTGTTGAGGAGAAGGGAATGGCATGGGTAATGATAAGGACACAAGAAGTGGTGTAGGTATAGGAGGTAGAAAGGATGTAGGTGACTGTGAAGGCCTAAGATGTGTAGGTAATTTGGGTGTAATAAATGATCGTGATGAGGAGGTAAGATGTTGTGTTTTTGGTTTACTTTTGGTAGGAGGCTGTTTGATCAAGGTTGATGGGTGGGGATCTAGGATAGATGGAAGTGGTGAAGGTGATAGAGGGGTAATGGACGAAGAAAATGTATGTGGCCTAAGAGGTTGGGTCTTCTTATTAGGTGGGGGAATAGTCTTTATGACGGATTGGTAGGACGTGGATAAATCTAGTTTGATAGGAGGATGGAATAGGCTTGATGTCAACATGACTCCTAATGTGGTAATGGGTTTAGATGTAGAGGAAGATATAGAGGAAGGTAAGGTTTTAGGCATAGGAAAAATTTCATTTGATGGTATATTTTTAGGTTTGGGTGAGGGTGATGAATAAGGGGTCACTACAACTGGCATGGGCATGGTGGGTTTGGTTGTCTGAAACACATTTGGATAGATCATGGAAGTGTCAGCAGACAACATCTACATTTGAGATGAGACATGCAATCGAAGGCGTCCCCAAAGCATGGAATTGTCAACATAATCCAAGCAGTCAGCTAAATTTAAGAATGATACCGATATAGGGGGGATTATGTTTATTTGGTAGTAATGCATGTAAAGAATGTCTATGAGACAGGGAAATGGTTGGCTTTAGACTTTGCGGGTAGAAGAGACGAGCTCATATCAACAAGATCCTTGAAAGCCAATGGAGAATTGTCACCAATAAGAAGGGACATTGATAATGGATCCCCTATGGGTAGGGGAGATGACAAGTTAGATGAGGTAAGTTCATCTTTTAGTGAAGAAGAAAGCAATCATGACTCTCTCATGGGTAGAAGAGTAAGTATTGCGGATTCTTCATCAGGTTGAGAGGTGATTGGGGAACTGCATTGGTAGATATGGTGGACTCTTCCATTGGTGAAGGAGAAGATAAGGGAGACTCGTATGTGGGTAAAATAATAGATGAAACAGGTCCTTCCATTGATGAAGGAGCTCGTGTGAGAATCTCCTCGATGGATGGAAGGGGTGGAAATTGAGAAGGAAGAGCTGGTATGATGTCGAAAATGGCATGAACCTCATGAACGTTACTGTCATTGGTTGAGTTTTCACTGATTTGGTTACAAAAAGGGGTGTGATTTGGGAATGGATTCTTGAAGATGTGAAGGTTCTAATTATCTAGTGCATTAGGGTTATCCAAGACAAGATCTCCATTATTTAACATTTCTTGGATGATTTTTTTGAAATTTATACAATTACAGTCGCTATGGCCTCTAACATGATGATAGTTGCAGTAATCAATTTCTTTGTACCATGCAGGCACAGGACGACAAGGGTCAAAACTAGTATGTAGTTTGATAGGTGAAAGAGAGATTGCTCCATATTTTAGAATTTTTTCTAAAACTAAATAGTAGGGTTCTCCTACGGAGTATTTTTTTTTGCTCCCACTTGAACTGAAAATCCTGAACATGAGAAAGGCTGGAAGAAGGTTTTAATTTGTTGGATGGATGATATGGGACAAATTTCAAAACTATTGTGTTAGAAAATCCTTTTTCTTTAGAATAATTATTTGTGGTTTAGAAGAATAATAGGTATCATTTTATTTAAATGTAACGTTCTTGTTACGTAATTGTATCTTCTTCTCTTCAATGGAATGGATTTCAAGTTTCCGTGACATGGTGAATTCCTTGTTAAACGTGCATAAGGTTTGAATTTGGAGAGTTGGTGAGATGTGTCTAGCAAAAGCTCTAGTGAACAACTCTATAAAATCCATATGAGGTAATTGGAATGTGATTTGATTGATCAGGATCTACTAATGAGTGATAAAATCTGCAATAGATTCATCTTCATATTGGCATGTCATGTACAAGTCGGTTATGGTGACCTTCTTGACAATGTTGATAGAAACGTGGTCTAGAAAAACCTGAGCTACCTTATTAAATGAAAATATGAAGTGCCTGGGTAGAGCACTATACCAATCTAAATTTGATCATGTCCAGGACATTGGGAATGTTTGTAAGAGCAAAGCGTCATTGCGAGTGATCAAATAAGACATATGTTTAAAATACTACAATTTTTGTTGGGGGTATTCTTTTTTATTGAATCAGTTAAATTTAGGCATTTCCCAATGGGCAGGGTATGGATGAATTGGAATCGACGAGTGAATGGGCTCATTATAAATCTCATTGTATGTCAAAGATTTGCGTGAGCCAAAGACATATGCTTCTAATGTTTGCATCTTGTCCATCATCATTTTGATAAGATCATTGGTAGGTTGTGATGACGGGGCACCCCCTGCAGTATAAGGGGGTAGATAAGGTGGGTATAAAATAGATGACATCATAGTATGTGGTGGTTCCAAGTATAAAAATTGGGATGAAAGACCATGTGATGGAATAGATGTAGAGGGAAAGTACTCTGAATAAGTGGTCGATGAAATAGGGGGTTGTTGGTGATAGGTGTAGGTAGGCAGGATGGATGTAAAGACCCTTGTAGCAATCGAAGGAAGATACTACATGATGGAGATGATGATGTTTTGGAAGGGAGTGTGAGCTTTCAACACCAATGGTGGTTGAGATGTAATATGTATATGAGAGGTGGCAGCTGCAGATAGACCTACAGTCAAGGCATTTGATAAAGACATGGTTGACATTGTAGGAGTGAAAAATGTCAAAGGTAGGACAAATGTCATAGGTGCAGCAGATATTGTTGATGTTGGTGACTATTAGAAAATGTCAATTTGGTAAATATGGAAATAAATGGTGAAAATGAGAGAGAACTGGGCACCGAAGGTAATATTAAAGACTTAGAGACTAGTAAGATGACCTAAGAAGTCACTAAAAGAAAATAAATGAAGATTTGATGCTACTTTGGAAAAAATGACCAAAAGAGCCTAAAACTGATGGCAGTCAATGAACTGAAGGTGGTAAGATGATGAAACTAATGGCAGTTGCTAGACTGAAAATGGTTAATGTGAAATCTACGAAAGATGGAAAAAGTGAATTTTTGGCTATTTAGGTCAAATAACAAGACCAAATAAGAGATTGGTTATGGAAATGATCACCCCTAACACACTCAGAACTAGTCTAAATACACCAACTATGATAGTGGAGTGTGTAGGGAGAGAAAAATGAAGAGAATGAACTCGCACCTCAAAACATAAATCAAGAAAAAGATAACAAAACATGAAATCCTATGATGTAGATTTTATGTTTTAGCTTATGCCATTTAGGATTGACTTGTGAATAAATTAGAATTTTTAGTTACCGAAGGTGTGCTACAGAAACTTGCAACTATGGCTGGTTTTTGGTAAGTTTTGGTGTGGGGGATCCTTCTCTGATATGATGACTGGCCAGAAAACCAGCTGGAGCCCACTTAGAATCCTATGATCATGTGATCATTGAAAAATTCTTCCAAGAAAGATGTTTTTAAAGAAATGTGTAGTTTGTTTTCAATGATTTGGTATAAATAGTGTGCAAAATGTGAACTACGGTTCAGTTTGTCAACCATCAGTTGGGAATGACTTCCAGCATATAGGTTTCCCATAATTTAGATGAGCTAGAATGCAACATACATAAATGAGATACAAATATTTTAAACCCAAATCCACAATGAAATTTGATGAGAGAAATAATGATTAGGCAAGATTATGTCTTTCACTAATGTAATTTAGAATAAAAATAAGTGTTCTTTTAAATCCAAAATACAAGTTTCAATGAGATCAATAGGAGAAGAAGAATGTTTCCAAGGCAAAATATTTTAATGTGAACTTTATTTCAAAAAGAAATAAACAAACATTTATTCCCTAAGAATGAGTAATGCAAAGAACCCCAAATGGGTCCCACTAGGCATGCCAAGATATTTCACCTAATTTGTTCACATAAAAATGAATAGGAAATAGGTTAGGAGGAATACCTTTAAGATCAAAGGTCAAAGGTTGGATGTGCGTGTTAATGAATTTTGATCCAAGTTGATAATTAAGAGATTCTCTTTGACTAGGGGGAATGACCTGCAAGAAACACAACAAGACCACAAGATAGCATTAATAATATAGGTTTGTGGACTACTTAGCAAATGCTAGATCTGGGATGTGAGGTTCTTCTTAGAAGGATGTCAATCCACTTTCAAATACAAATTAATGTAATAAGTATCAAGAAATAAATATATCATACTATAGTTATATGATTTAGGTATCTTGTGCAAATGTAATAAGTATATATAATCTAACAGGTAAAGTTATGATTAGATATAGATATTTGGTAGGTTATTCTGGGTTTTGTAAGTCTAACAAAGGTCTGGTAAAGGGTCTGGGAATGATTGAGTGAGATCTGGGTTGATTTTGGTTGATTGGAAGGCTTGTTGGTCAGATGGTATAAAATGACACAAAGACCGATATCGCTCAGGTGACCGATGTCGGTGCAGGGATGAAACCAACAATGGTAGGGTAAACCAACGTCGGTAGGGGAAATTGGCAATAACTTAGTAAAACTAGTTTTAGGATTCTCTGTGATTGCAAGAGAGTGAGGAGGGTATGGTTAGGTTTGTAATATAACTAAGAAGACTCAAGAATATAGAGGGAGAGGTAACAAAGGGTGAAAGGGCTTGAACTAGTTGGGTTGGTGGATTGGTTAGAAGATGGAGATATCCAGATAACAGTAAAAACTAAAATTAATGGAGGAAAGAGATCTGCAATAAAGTATGCACAAATGATTAAGATCACATCACTTACTTGCTGCTATGAATATCTCATGGCTAGATGGAGGCTAGTGATTGATTGGTGAGGTGGTAGCTAGTTTAGTGCCGCAGAAGTATGACCTGTGTGTTTTTGTGAATGCTCCAATTATTTAGAAGGGAATCCTTAGCCTGTATTGCTCTCTGGTGGTGTGTAGATGTCGTTTGGATGAAGCAATGGCTCTAAGATCCTCGCTTGATTGCAATAACACTCAAAACTCAAAATTATCAACCCAGGTAAAAGGTTGTAAATTTGTATATAAAGAAACCAATGGAGGTTTAGGTAACCAACGTCAACTGAGGAAAAACTGACATCGGTTAAGCTGAAATAGTCCTATTTACCAAAAATAGGTAGATCTTCCTAGATTTGGTGTGCTTTCCTCATTGAGTCTGCTTAGGAAAGTGGATTTCACTTGAGAGAAGGAAGGAAGAACTTAGGAGAGGTCCAGTTAGGTTTAGGAAGAAGTCTTAGTTAGTTAGGTCAAGTTAGTGACTCAACACTGTGAGTAATGACTCAATGTTGAAGGTGATGACTTAGACATTGTGAGTTAAATGCCCCTAGAATGGGTCTAGGGTGAGGTGTCATGATGAGGTGGAGGTGTGAGAGAAAAATTAATTTAATTAAAATAATTAAACTAATTAATAATGTGAGGGTGAATATTAATATGGGGTAATGGGGTGATGTTTAGTTAAATGCATTGCATTAATTAATTGAAAGGAGACCAAAGAGAGTGTAAGCCAAATTTGGTATCTACAGTAATAAACATTTAAATATATTCATAAATCTTATACCCAATCGTAATAGTAAAGTAAATAATAATATTCATTTAACATATATGACATGTCATTAATAATCTAATACTATTAAAATTTGAAACAAGTTTACTAATTATTCATGATTGCATATCTCCCCCTCTCTAGTATAAATTAGTATCAATTAATTTTTTTGATTCTCTCTACTATTTTTTTTTGTTGATTCTCAGTGCTTCCAGTGTGATCCCTCAATTACTGGGGCTCTTTCTTCAAGGGGAATCAAGGGAGATGGTCTTCTATGGCCCTATCTCCTTTGTCAGGATTTGAAAAATCTTTTGGATTGATTTTGAATCAGTGGAGAAATCCATAGAAATTATTCTTGGGGAGGATTACATGCAAGGTTGTGGTCAAGCTCACGTTAATGTTGAGGTCACTTCTTTTTTTTCACCCATCTATTACTCCTTTGAGGATTCAAGGATGTGGCACTGTAGATTTATCGGTATTTTATTCCACATAGACACGCAGTTGGTCTTACGGAAAATGGTGGAAAATTTTTGTTTGCCCACAACTCTTTCAAAAATTTCAATGACAATTGATGGAGATTTGGTTTATCGGGGCTATGTTCAAGAAATATAAAGGATGTATAAGAATATTTTGGATTTTGTTGTTTATTTCCTAAAAAATGTCATTTGAAGGAGGAATGTCCCTCCTACTTATCCTCCTTATACTTGGAAGCTTTATCCATCCCAATTCACCCAAAGCCAACTCAAATTGAAAAAATTGAGGAAGGTCATTCCTACATATCCCCCTAGACTTGGAATATTTATCCGCCCCAATTGGCTTTGTTCCAGCTTGAATTTTCAAACTCATGGTGGGCAAGATGACTTCATATACTTCTCTGCTAAAGGTTGTGCATGATAGCTCTCAATAACATTGCAATAGCTCTATATTGAAGGCTCCTACTCCAACTAAAGCTTAGGAGGTCAACCTGAAAGCTGAAGTTTATGAATTATGAGAATAATAATGATCATGTGTATCTTAGTTATATAGTATATTTTTTTGGTTTGATTATTTGTCGTTTTTCTAGGGAATCTATTCTTAAACTTCTCAATATTATATACAATGTTTCATAAGGGAGGGGACCCAAGAACCCCATGGTTTAAAGCTCTGGTCAAAAGCATTTATCCATTAAAAAAAACCTCAAACATGGCTATGATTTTTTTTGAAAATCTAAATTTTATTTTAAGTGCAATAATTAAACCTAAAACATGGCTATGATATTGTTTAATATTTACATTTATTTTTTTCCATGGCATAATGAGACCATTAATTTGTACATAAATTATTTACCACCTTTTATTAATTAAAGGTACTTGTTTTTCAAATACATCTTCGAGCACCCGTTGGAGGGAAATTGGTGAAAATAATGACAACTTATTCTTCCATGGCATGGTAGAGAGAATGACGGTGGTTACTATTTTTGATGATGGTAGAGATATTGGGAAATGTAAGGTTATCTGTGGTCAGAAATGATATCTCTTTCTTGTTCATCCTTTCCACTTTCTTTTTCATCCAGTTTCTACTTTTTATGTTTTTCCTTCTTCTTTAGGCTTCATGTATTTCGTTAGATCATTTCATCCAGTGAATCAGAAGATTTGAATAATATTTATGAGATATTGTTTTTTCTCTCCACTAAATTATTGTTGACCCTTTAAGTTTCTGCTTTAGGCTCCCTCTGTTTAGTAAGATCATTTCAGCTTGCGAAGCACAATATTTGAAGAAAATTTCAGGCATGAATTATTCTAACTCTTCTTTGCTTAATTATTATGAGATAAAGAAGGGGAATATGTCGATGTTCATATAGGAACCATATATGAAGAATGTAAATAAAATTTAATTTTTTTTAGAACGGGATATTTCCCATTGTCATATAAGAATCATATAACAAAAATAGATCAAGTTTATTTTTTTTTTGAATGGGAAATCACCCATAATCACAACCTTCATAGGTATTTAAATGATTATGTCATATATTGTATCGAATGAATAACTTCGCAAACTCATATAAGAATCATAAAAAAGAATATAAATAAAATATAATTCCTTTTCAAATGGAAAATTGTCCATTCTCACATCCTTCATATAGTTTTTAAATTGATTAAGTTAAAGGATGTGAGAATGGGAAGATTGTTTAAAAATTAATTTTGAACTTAATCGTTAAATTAAAATGTTTATAGATGTAAATTAAAAGTTGTACCCAATTATTATAGATGCAAGAAACCTAAAACATGGCTATGATATTGTTTAAAATATATATTTATTCTTCACCATTACATAACTAGACAACTATGCAAATATATTGTTTACCACCATTCCCATTATCATTTCCATTTATTTTTGTGCATAGATTCAAGCCTTATGTACAATTTTTAACTATTATATAAGTATTGTTCTTAAAAAAAATATTAAACTTAAAAACAATACAAGTTATATTGAAATTAATTTTTTTGCACATTCGCACAACCTATGGCTATGATATAAAATTAAATTTCATATATATCATTGAAGTCAGTAATTTTGAGATCTATATAAAGGCTGCAATAATGGGGAACTGTCCATTCTGAAACAAATTAAATTTTATCTCTATTAATTCTTGTGATGATGTATAACGTTTGTTTATGTAAAATATTGACTGTAAAATGATCTTATTTAATGTTGATGTTTGAATCATTATTGGTGCTACTATTACCTTATATCGATTATTGTGATGAAGAATGAATTTTCTTTCTTTATTATAAGATTTTTAGTTGTTTATATGATTATAAAATTAGTTAGCAAAAGTTGTTTTCCAATAGAGATTGCATTATTACCTTGTTTATTGATAATATGTACTATGTAGATGTAAAGGATAGTTAATCGTTTTGTAATATTCATTTAATAATAATTTAACATGATTATGAGTTGAAAATTCATGCAAGTTCTTTGAACTGAAATGCATACAGTTTATTATTTTCGTCTGGTATGTAGGAATCAGAGTAATCATTATGAAGTGACACATTAGATTTGATACACCTACAAAGGCGACGAGTTTGGGTAAGTTCCCACTGTAAACAAAGTAAACATTATTTTATTATTTTTATGATAATTATTCACATATCTCCATGAACAATAATGTACTTTCTATTATGATTGAAATGAAAGAGAATAGGCATATTCCCATTCTTCATATACTAACATTATCTCTATAGTTTTTTTAATTATATTTTCATTTATCTCTAGTATGAACAACAATTGAATTTTTTTAATGATTCCCTTTTGAGAATAGGAAAATTCTCATTCTTAAGGGAAAATTACCATTCTAAAATAGATATTAAAGAGAATACACATATGCCAATTCTACTTATTTTAATCTTAGTGATATTTTTTTCATTTGTCCATTTAATACAAAATTAGAAAAGTATTTTGTTTGCATTAGAATGGCCATATGCCCATTATAAATGATGCAATACATATAGATGTTATGAGATTGCTTCTAATATTCCTATTTTAAAATTTAAAAAATCTGAGACTGTTTAATCCATACTCTTCTTATTTTTCTTCTATAATTCCTAAATGAAAAGGAGCATCTGCCCATTCAAAACAAGAAAATGCAAAAAAGATAAACCACTTTTATAACTCTATATAAGTTGTAGTCTAATGAATTCCCATTCTAAAACAAATTAAATTCGATTATTCCTATCATAAAGAGCATATGCCCATTCTAAACTTTATAATACAAGTAATATTTATTTTTTTGAGACTGGGAATGTGCACAGTCATGATTTAAACATATTTGTTTTATGAGAATGGGCATGTGCCCATTCTAAACATTCTCATATAAGTAATTTTTATTCTATGAGAGTGGGCATGCACACATTCATCAATAATTACTTAATACTTAGTCATTTGCATACCTATTTAAATGTTGTGAGCATTAATCCATACTCTTATTTTATGATTGTTATCTTCCCTAAGAACTCTTTTTTATTCCTATATGAGAATAATAAGATTCCTGTATGAGACAAGACAATGTAAACATGGTCAATAAAATTTATACCTATATAAAAGTTGTGAGCATATATAATGCATAATCTTATTTTATGATTTCTATCCACCCAAACAAGTATTTTATGAATCCTAAATGAGAATATTTAGATAAAAAATGTGATGCCCATTCAAAGTAAGAAAAAACAAATTTGTTTTCATGAGAATGTGCATATGCCCATTCTAAACATTGTAATACAATAAATATTGATTTTATGAGATTTCCTCTATTATTCCTATTTATATCTATTTAAAAACTATGAGACTGTTTTATCCATACTCTTCTTATTCTTCTTATATGATTCCTAAATGAGAAGGGGCATCTGCCAATTCAATACAAGACTATGCCGAAAAACTCCATCAATTTTGTAACTCTTTAACAAGATGTGAGAATGGGTGCCCATTCTAAAACAAATTAAATTTGATTATTTCTATCATAAAGGGAATATTCCCATTCTAAACTTTATTATACAATTAATATTTATTCTTTTGAGAATGTGTATGTGCATAGTTGGGATTGAAACATATTTGTTTTATGAGAATGGGCATGTTCCCATTCTAAAAATTCTCATACAAAAAAATTGATTCTATGAGAGTGGGCATGTGCACGCTAGTCAATACTTACTCAATACTTAGTCATTTGAATACCTATTTAAAATTTGTGAGAATATCTAATCCATACTGTTTTTTATGATTGTTATCTTCCCTAAGAACTTTTTTATTTCCTATATTAGAATAGGAAGATTCCTATAGGAGAACATGAATCTGCCCATTTGATACAAGACAATGTAAACATGGTTAATAATTTTTTTACCTACTTAAAAGATGTGAGAATTTATAAAGCATACTCTTCTTTTATGATTCCTATCTTCCCAAGAAAGTATTTTATGAATCCTATATGAGATTAGGAAGATTAAAAATGCAATTCCCATTCAAAACAAGATGAAACAATTTTGTTTGCATGAGAATAGGCATATGCCCATTCTAAACATTGTAATACAATGAATACTAATTTTATGAGTATGCCTCTATTATTTCTATTTATATCTATTTTAAAACTATGAGACTGTTTTATCCATACTCTTCTTATTTTTCTTCTATGATTCCTAAATGAGAAGGGGCATCTGCCCATTCAATACAAGATAATGCCAAAAATTTCCATCAATTTCATTACTCTTTTAACAAGATGTGATGATGGGTACCCATTATAAAACAAAGTAAATTTGATTATTCACATCATAAATGACATATGCTCATTCTAAACTTTATAATACAAGTAATATTTACTTTTTTGAGAATGGAATGTGCATAACCATGATTGAAACATATTTGTTTTATGAGAAT
Organism: Taxus chinensis; assembly: GCA_019776745.2. NCBI lineage: Eukaryota > Viridiplantae > Streptophyta > Pinopsida > Cupressales > Taxaceae > Taxus > Taxus chinensis. The sequence goes on from CM034154.1 coordinate 492,378,143, forward strand.
TGACATTTTCCCATTCCAAACATTCTCATACAAGCAATATTGAATTTATGAGGGTGGGCATGTGCACATTAGTCAATATTTACTCAATACTTAGTCATTTAAATACCTATTTAAAAATTTTGAGCATATTTAATCCATACTCTTCTTTTATGAATCCTATATGAGAATGGGCATTTGCCCATTCAAAAAGAGACAATGTAAAAAATATCAATTAATTTTTTAACTTTATACAAGTCGTGAGAATGGGTGCCCATTATAATGAGCATAAATACAAAAATAATAAATATTATAAGTGTCTAATTTGGTATGACAATAAATTCTACTATATATTTTTCATTATTCAAATATCTAATAAAAACATAAAATGGGTCCAATCAATTCAAATATATTTTTAAAAGATTTATGACAGAGTTAGGATACTATAATATTAAAGTATTTAAGCAATTTAGCATTAAACGGTGTTGATTTATTATTATAGGATATATTCAATTTTTTATAATGTTATATAAGCCGTGAGATTGGGTGACCATTCTAAAACACAATAAATACATAAACAGGACAAAGTATTTTATCAGTATTTTAAAAAAATATTTAAAATTTTATGATTTCATTATTGAAACATATTTTCTGTAAATGTGGACATTTTTAAAATATTACATGTGTTTAAATTGGTCTGAAAATAAATTCTACTGTATATTTTTCATTATTTAAATTTCTATTTAAAATCAATTCAAATATCTAAGCATATTAAAGCATTTAAGCATTACATGGTGGTGATTTGTTACTGTATTATACATTCATTTTTTTAATGTATGTACAAAAAAAGTACTGTGTTTTTCATTATTCTAATACCTCTATAAAACATTTAAATGTTTTTAAATGTTGGGATAATAGGATATTAAATACTTTATGTACCCTTTCGTGGTTAAGTATTTATGATAGACTTAGAATATTAAAAGTATTATAGGTTGGTGATTTATCACGGTAGGATAGATTCAAACTTCGAGACTTAAGATATTAGGATATTAAAGGCATTTAATCATTAAACGGTTTGTGATTTATTATGGTATGATAAATTCATATTTCCATTTTTCAGAGCTTTCTTTTAGAGGTGATTTTCCTTGGTCAAATACTTTATAAAATATTGAATTTGACTAGATTAGGTTTTGATTGTTTGTTTGCTTGTGACTGAGTTTTTACTTTTTCTCTCTTACAACTGGGTTTTTTCATTTAGAGATTTTGTAGGAGAAAGACGAAGGTATGTGAAAGGATTTGGGATGATTGGATAAAAATACTATTGAAAAGGAAACTTGTTGCAAACATAATAAAACTTGTTGGAGAGGTCATAAAAAAATACACAAAGAGATACAAGCATTACTAAGTCCATCTAATCATTTTTTACACCATAAAAGGTACACATTTTATACCTTACAACATTAAAAAGGAACGAAACAACTTTGATTAGTATATTTGGTATCTGTTATATTTAGGAATGTAAAAAAATTGATTTCTGTAATTTTTGTTGTTACTTTTATGCAAGGAAACAAATCGATACATTTTTCAGACATAAAAATAAACAAGATATATGTAAAAACGGTTCAAATAGTTGATTTGAATTAAAATATCTTTGTTAGTATATTTTTTTTAGGCTTTAGAATTAAACTTGGAAAAAATGAGATATAAATACCTTGAATAGCCTGTCTGACATTTTTGTATTCCATTTGAGAAATATTCAATAGTATTCCTTGCAAAATCAGTGTTTCGGAAGTTATTTCTTCTTATGTCTTCTACAAAATCTATGTATCTTCATAGCTTTCTTGTTATTGAAAGCTATATCTTCTTCTTTCTTCTACAGAATCTTTGTATCTTCCTATTTTTCCAGCCACATCTATGTTCTTCATCTTTCCCTAGCTAAATCTCTAAATGAAAAATTATCGGTCCCAATATAGCGAAAACTAAGACCCGATTCATTCAAAATCAATATTTTTATAATGTACTTGGACAAAATAAATTTCCTTGTAAAAACAAGTGTCTAAAATTCAAATTTTGAATGAAATATGACATAATAAATGACAATTACGAATTACAGCCCAAAAATCAAACTATATAATTTACAAAAAAAGTGCCAAAAATTCAAAATTTGAATCAAACATAAAATAATAAATGAATGGTGTGAATTGCCTCCCTATAATAAAGCACCAAAAATTAGAAATTTGAAACAATAGAAATCAAAGTGTTTCTAATCAAGATGTGATATTAGTAATTAATCAATCATCAATAACATTGATTAGTAATAGAAATCACTGTGATTATATAATATTAGTATTAATTAATAAAATTAATTAATAATATTATAATTATTTAGTATTAATTTTAATTTAAATAATTAATTAGTAATATTATAAATAATTTCAAAAAAATATCCTATCAATTAATATTAACTACAAGAATTAATATTACTAATAAACTTCAATTATTAAATTAAAAATGACATCTAATTACACTATCAAACGAATAAAAAATAATTTCAAAATATTATAAAACTTTATAAACGTAATCAACAACTTAATTGCCATTATTTATATGCTTAATTAATTATAGCACATTTTTAAAACATTTTATAAAATTATAAAAAATATAGTAAAAATTTATAAAACTAATTAACGACATAAACTCCATTAATATTTATAATGCTTCATTAATTATAATACTTAGAATGGGCCAATAAAAATATTTAAACTTTATTCATAAAAAAAATTAGAAATAAAATAATATGTATGTAACATATCATATTAGGACTAATTAAAATAATTAATTAACAACATTAATTAATAATACTAATAATTAAGAACAAGAAATAATATTGTATCATTTAATAATACCCATAAATTTCAAATAATATTTTACATTACGAAAAATAAAATGATTTTTGTATGTGAATGGGATTGAACCCATTTTAATACCTCTATAAAGGAAGTTAAAATAGATTTTCTCTATTCTTCAACTATGATTCTTATATCATAATAGGCATATGAAAATTCTAAAAATATATCATTAGAATCTTACCTAAGGTAGTGAGAGTGAACAACATCCCTTATTCTATCATTCTTATATGATGTTAGTTGGGAGAAAGAAGTAAAATTTATTCTGAAAGAAAATAATTATGTTGTATTCAAGATAAGATAAAAAAATGTATGTTTGTATGATAGGATGGGAAACTTCCCATTCTTAAACAAACACCAAGTTATATATGATTACTATAGAAGCACTAAAATGACAAGAACTTTCTTCTATTACTCATACTATAATATAGATGTGAAAATGATAAAAATTATGTAACTTATAGTACTCACATGAGAGGTTTATATTATATGTTCTAAATAATGAGATGGTACCTTGAAATAAAATTTAGAGTTATTATCTTTTATATCATTTTGAGAGAAGAAATTTATTAATGGTTGAAAAAGTGAGTAATAAGAAAAATGAAAATAAGGCAATACACATAGACAGAATGGGCATATGTCCATTCTCATACAAACAATTTTTGTTTTCTTGTATTGAAAGGGCATATGCTCATTTTCATATAAGAATCATAGAAGAAAAATACACATAGGTAGAATGGGAATGTGTTCATTCGCATACAAACAAATTTTTTTATCTTGGAATGGGCATATGCCCATTCTCATTTAAGAATCATAAAAGAGAAATAAAGGTTTTTTTTTTTTTGTAGAATGGATGGTTTCCCATTCCCACATCTTTTATAGTGATATAAAAATGATTAAGTTCAATATTACTTCAATGAGGTAGAATGGCTAGAATAGGTATATGCCCATTCTCATACAAACAAAGAGTTTTATGATTGTGATGAGAATGGGCATATTCCATTTCTCATATAAACAAATATTTTTATCATTGTGATGAGAATGGACATATTCTCATTCTCATAAAATCAATATAGAAATAAAGAAATATTCTCCTACGCGAAACATAAATAATGAATGACAATTACATCCTTTTATGAGAATGTTTAAAATGGACAGATGCCCATTCTCATATTCAGGGAATATGGGAAGTATGAGGAATTCTTGTAAAAGTAATATATGCAATTACATCCTTTTATGAAAATGTTTAAAATGGATAGATGACCATTTTAATAATCAGGCATTATGAGAAGTATGATGAATTCTTGTAAAATTAATATATGTTATGTTAATATGATGAAGATATTTGGATGAAGTAGAAAGCAATCAAGTTTCTAATTAACTTCTATTTAACCTCTATTTATTAATTTCTCATCTTATAAATTCAACCTAAATTATTCTTCTATGAGTCCTATAAGAGACTAGGCATCTACTCATTTAAGATAAAAATGTTTGTTTGTATGAGAATGGGCATATTCTGATTTGTATCATTGCAATACAAGCAATATTGAACTTGATCATTACTATGGGAAAAGTAATAGGATATAAGAGTGAAAAGGAATGTTCAATATAATATAAGAAATATTTAACTTAATCAATTTAAAAACTATTTGAAGGCTGTGAGAATATAATTTGCAATTTCAAAATGAATTAGATTTTATCTGTATTCTTATTTTATGAATCCTATATGGGATTGGGCATTTTTCATTTGATAAAAGATTGAACATAATCATTTTAATACCTATGAGGGTTCTTCCTTCTCGTTGTCTAATGTCAAAGAAGATTCAATCGAGATTATTGATGGCAAATAATATGGACTGTTAGTTCTTCTACAATCTTTTTGGTAAATTAAATATTCATTTTTTATTTTTCTCTCTTCATGTTACCTTTTTTTGGTCACTATTGCTTTTTATCTCTAAACGTCAAATTTATTTTTATCCCTAAAATTATCCATGTTCTATAAAATTAGCTAAATTATTGATCTTGTTTTATTCCAATCACATGTACAATTATAAACATTGAAATAGAGTAGAGATAAAATAATTCGAATCACAGAAGAAGAATAGACATACAAATAATTTGAATCACATAAGAAGAATATAGATAAAATTTACTATGATCATATTAACCATATAAAAATATAGATAATATATATGGAGATGATTCACAAATTATTACAAAACAAACAATGTCCTTCTCCCTTCTAATTCTCTCCTCTATAATTCTTAAATGAGAATGGGGATATGCCTATTCAAAATATCTATTCTTCTTATAATTCCTAAATGTGAATAGATATATAACAATATATTATTCTTATTCTATGAGAATGGGCATATCTCCATTCAAAATATCTCTTATTCTTCTATGATTCCTAAATGCGACATATATATATATATATATATATATATATATATTATATATATGAGAACTACATAAGGTTTGATCCCTCTCGAGGGTATGTAGAGCATAATATGCCCATTCTAAACATATATTATTATTGAATCTATTACTCCATAAAGGCTTGTCAGAATGTTTTTACACTATAATTCTTCTTCTAATATGGTCATCCTTCCATGCAAAATGTGGGAAAACCCAATAAATTTTTTTGTTTTTGAGGATGGAAAAATGCCCATATTTTAAAATACTCCAACACAATTAACCGAAAACTATGGCCAAAACAAAATGTTAGAATCTCATAGAGAACAAGTTCCAATGCATATACTCATTATAAGGTCCAACTATGAGAATGGATGGAGAATTTGTCTATTAAGTGCCATTTCTAAAACAAATTAATAGAACTACATAATACGAGAATGGGCATCGTACCTAATGTGAATGTAATGCATCACTTTACAGAGTCATGGTTGTTCCCATTTCTAAAACAAAATAATAGAACTGCATAAGGCTTGATCTCCTTAAGGGTATGAAATGTAGCACCTGGCTGAGCCAAAAACTAACCATCTATCAGGGTTCCATTTCGCGGTCACATCGATACCATTGAATTCTATCAAACATTGAAAAATTCAACATGTTATGCGTCAATCCATTGTATGACATGTTATGGATAACTACCTATCCTTGTAATTCAAAGATAAAGCTATATTTCAACTCTCCAAAATTACCTCAATGTATTGTTTCCAATCTACTTCTGGTTAGCCATAGAAGTGCTAAATTGACAATAAGTTGCTTATATTACTCCCATTATAATTGAATGGGTATATTCCCATTCACATAGGGATCAATTTATTATTTTGAAGATACTAGAAAATTTACATTCTAATCTAAACACTAGTTGAAAAAAATGTTCATCATTGTTTGTATGTGAGAAGCTGGTTGGATCCATCATTCTTTAGTGGAACCTTTGGCGGAGAGTAATAGCCGATTTCCTTTCTCCACTAACATCGTGTAATTTGGATCTTAATACTATTGTACATATAAGAACCCAGACCAACTGCCTCTCCATCTTCCTATAACTATTGATTCAACACATATTCATGTTGGAATCCTCTGGTGGTTCTATTAGTGTTTCTGCGTTGTGGGAGATGTTGCCTCCCACACCCACATTCTTTGCAAGCTATCTTCACTACTAATGTATGGTTTCCATCGTGTTGCTACTCAGGGTAACACTGTGGGTTTTTCCGTCTCATCCGCCTAATGTGAAAGATAGAGCTATTGATTCAATGCATATTCATGATGGCCACTTATCTGAACTAAGAGTTCTATCTGCTTTATTTTGTTGGTAAATTAAATATGTATCCTATATTTTTCTCTCTATGTGTACAAATTCTTTAGCCATATAATATACTTATCTTAAGTTTTTCTAGTCTGTTGTCACCAGATAAGTTATTGGCTACTCAAGTTGTAGTTCCAATCACATGTCTTCCTAATCATCATTCACTAATGTCAAAGCAGAACTCATGTAAATCGGATATCTGATGGCCATTAATAAGTAGACTGGTGAGTAAATCCTATATTTGCATGGTGGTATCACTATGTCATGGTTAAAATTAAATATGCATTTAAATATTAGCATATGGGTCTCTGAGAATGGGTTTATATGATAATGTTTAAATTGGTATATGTTGTGGACCATTTCCATAGTGAGACCACTATATATATATATATATACTATATATATATATCTATGTATATATTAAATATATCTATATATTAAGATGAGAATTACATAAGATTTGTATTCCAATCACGAGGGTATGTAATGTAATCATTCATCTCTATTCCAAGCATCAGTCCAACTAGTATAATACAGGTTATTAATCATTTAAAAATTAAATGGTACCGTCACAATACACATATTTGGCATCCTATATATGTGGTTACAATACACAGATTTCCATTCTATCTTCTATAATTCTTATATGGGAATGGCCATATGCTCATTGAAAATATCTATTATTCTCCTATGTTTGCTAACACCTCATTGGATATAGACATATATATTGTAAGATGTGAACTAAGAACCACATGTTGGCTATGATCCATCTCGATGGTATGTAGTACAACACTATGGCTTTGCCATGGTCTAGTCCAACTAGTATAATACAATTACTAAAAATGTAGAGAATATTAACCCATTCTCAAAACATACACTCCAACGCAGTGGTCGAAGACGTGTTTTAAACAATTATTTTTTATTAACACATAAACAGTGGTACATAATTACCTTTAATTATTAAATAAACGATGTTAAGTATATATAATACTTGAAAAACTCTCAAGGGTATGTAATGCATACACTTGGCTCTTCCAAGAATGAGAATGGGCATCTACCCATTCTAAAACAAATTAATAGAACTACATAATATGAGGATGGATAGATGTCATGGTGGTAAACAATATATTTTAATGACTCCTATATCATAATGGGCAGAGAATAGGCATCGGCCCATTCTAAAACAAAATAAGAGAACTACATAATATGAGAATAAGCATTTGCCGACTCTAAAAAAAATAAATAACAGCCAAAACAATGACAAATATAAACAAATAGATGCAATTCTTAAACCATCGAAAATGATTGAGTTTAATATATATCTTATATATATATATATGTATGTATGTATGCCAATGTATGTATGTATGTATCTATGTATGTATGTATGTATGTATAGTTCTTACAACTAGGATTTGAGAATTGGTTATGGGTTTTGAGAATGGGTTTATATGATAATATATATATATATATATGTTATGGACCATATCCATAGTGATACCACCATATGTATAGATGATAAGATGAGAACTACATAAGGATTTGATCCCTCTTCAGGGTATGTAGTGCATCACTTGGCTCTGTCGGGGATAGTCCAACTAGTATAATACAATTATTAATAATATAAAAACAAAAAAATTACCATCACAATACACAATTTGGCATCCTCTATATGCTGTTGTTACAATGCACAAATTTCCATTCTATCTTCTATAATTCTTATATGAGAATGGGCATATTCTCATTCAAAATATCTATTATTCTTATATATTTTCTAAATGTGAATGGATATATACAAATATATATTATAAGATGATAACTGAAAGCCACATAAGGCTTGATCACTCTTTAGGGTATGTAGTAAAACACTTGCCTATGCTCAGGGATAGTCCAGCTAGTATAATATTATTATTATTAATTATAGAACAAAAAACACTATCTCACTTTCCCTTGAACAAGTGTTCAAATACGTGTTTTAAAACAATTACCTTTTATTAATAAATACATAGTGGTAAATAATTCCCTCCAACAAGAAGTTGAAGACATGTTTTAAAATGATTACCTTTAATTATTAAACAAACAATGTTAACTATATATAATATGAGAAATAATTTATTTTAATGATAAATGACAATGGGATGAGAATGGGCATCTTCCCATTCTAAAACAAACTAATAGAACTACATAATATGAGCATAGGACAGATGTCATGGTGGTAAACAATAAATTTTAGTGATTCCTATATGAAAATAAGAATAGGCAACGATCCATTCTAAAATAAAATAATAGAATTACATAATATGAGAATGACTATCTACCAGTTCTAAAACAAAATAATAACAGCCAAAACATGAGACAAATATAAACAAATAGACGCAATGCTTAAACTATCCAAAATAATTGAGTTCAATATTTCCTGCACATTCTAAAAAAATAATAGAACTACATAAGCCTTGATCCCTCTCACGGGTATGTATTGCAAGCACTTGGTGGTTACCAGTACTTATCTCCTCCAAGGTTAGTCCACCCAAAATGATACAATTATAAAAAAATAATAGACCTACATAAGGCTTGATTCATCTCGTGGGTATGAAATATAGCACTTGGTGGTGCCTATACTTGGCTCTACCAAGGTTAGTCTAGCCAAAATGATAAAATTATAAACAAAATAATATAACTACATAAGGCTTGATCCCTCTTGTGGGTATGTAGTGTAGAACTTTATGGTGCTAGCATTTAATTGGCGCCTCTAAGGTTAGTCCAACATAAATGCTACAATTATAAACAAAATAATAGAACTACATAAGGTTTTATCCCTCTCACGGGTATGTAGTGTAACACTTGGCGGTGCCAGGACTTGGCTCCTCCAAGGTTAGTCTAGCCAAAATGATACAATTATAAACAAAATAATAGAACTACATAAGGTTTGATCCCTCTCACGGGTATGTAGTGTAGCACATTACTCTGCCAGGGATAGTCCAACTAGTGTAATACAATAATACTAATTACTTCAAAACAAACAATGTTTTTTTGTATGAGAATGGGTTTGTGCCCATTATAAATGTGCACATCTTCTATAAAGGTTGTCACAATGCACTTCTTTCCATTCCTTCCCATGTTAAAATAAATATAAATATAATATGTTGAACTTAAAGTTATCTATAGATATTTAAGAGATTTCTATTATTTATACATAATAATGAGCATAGTTATATCTATTATTATTCTATTAGTTATATATGAGAATGGGAATTTTCCATTTTAAATTTGAAAGGATGAACAAGTAGAGAGAGTAAAAGTAGCATAAACATTTTTCTTCAAATCTTGTTGACACTGTCACAAGGCACATCTTCCAATTCTATTCTATAATTCTTATATGAGAATGGACATACGCCCATTCAAAATTATCTATTCTTCTTCTATGTTTCCCAAATGTGAATGGATATATATATATATATATATATATATATATATTTCTATATATTGTAAGATGATAAATACATAAGGCTTGATCCCTCTTGATGGTATGTAGAGCTTAATATGCCTATTATAAACATCTAATATATCATGAATCTATTACCCCAACAAAAATAATATAATTATAAACAAGAACTTGAGCTATACATTGAATGATTTCCCATTTTGTGTAAGTTTCAGGATGGGCTGTAGGAAAACATGAGCACCTAATAATTTCTTCAACAAGGAATATTCAACCAATAGTCAAAACAAAATTTTATCATTTAATCTTGAATATGTGATTGATGTTGATGTTTGGTAATGAAAGACCATTATGTGCTTGAATCACATATTCTAGGATGAAATGCATTCACTTTTATTAATATCTTGACTGCTTCACTTCTTCTTCAGAATGAAATGCTTCACTTCTATTACTACGATCTTTAATATGATGATAACTACATAAGACTTGATCCTTTTTAGAAGGTTTGTAGTGTAAGAACTTGGCTCCACCGGGGATAGTCCAGCCAATATGATATAGTTATAAACACTTAAATATATAGTAGAGATAAAAGGATTCGAATCACAATAAGAAGAATATACAAACAAATAATTTGAATCACATAATAATAATATAGATAAAATTTACTATGATCATATTAACCGTATAAAAATATAGATTATATATATATATATGGAGACGATTCACAAATTATCACAAAAATAATGTTCAATGTTTTTTTGTATGAGAATAACCTTCCCATATTAAAAGAATGTAAATAATGTTGAGCTTAAAATTATTTTTATTCTTCTTGTATTAAATTAGATATATAAGAGATTTCTATTAGTTATACATGAGAATGAGAAGATTTATCTATATTCTTTTTCTATTAGTTATATGTGAGAATAGGCATCTTCCCTTTTAAAGCGATAAGGATGAAAAAATAGAGTGGAGAGAGTTAAAGTAGCATAAACATTTTCGTCAAATGTTGAAACTCTTAAACTTGTAAATTAGACAGAGTAAAAGTAACATAAACGACCATATTTACTTCTATAATAAATTAATTACATTCATTTTAACACCTCTAATCTATATTCTTCTTCTTCCCTGATTCCTATGTGGGAATGGGTGGATCATTTTAATACCTCTAATATCTATTCTTCTTCTTCCATGATTCCTATATGGGAATGAACATATGGCCATTCTAAAACAAAGTTAAAAATTTCACTCCACTTGCCTATTCTAATAAATCTAAAAAATTCTGAATTGAAGTTAACTTAAATTTATCTCTATTCTTCTTCTAATAGTTATGTTACATGAGAATGGGCATCGGCCCATTCAATATAAACAAACAATTATATCACATGAGAATGGGCATCTTCTTATTCAATACAAACAAACACACTTATCATGGGTAGATGTAATCATTAAAAAAAATAGAGTTTAAAATGACAAGTTTCACATTATCACAGCTTGTTACTTGTATAAAAAAATGTCAAGTTTTTGAAGATTTTGATATGTAGTACACTAATATAAACAAACAATTATATCACATGAGAACAGACATCTTCCCATTTAATACAAACAAACAAACTTATCATGGGTAGATGCAATCATAGGAAAAGAATAGAGTTTTAAATGGGAAGCTGCACGTTATCACAACTTGTTACTTTTCTAAAAAAAATGTTAAGTCTGTGAATATTTTTATATATATTACACTAATAAAAATTGTAACAGTAAAAAATAGCTCTTATTACCATGACCCCGGACAAGGAAATTCTATTTTTTGATGGTGCAGATGACTGTTGAAGAATGTAGTGCCCACGTTTTTATAGCTCCAGTTATCTGTTGGTTCCTTTATGCATAGACATGTTTTTATTGATACTCTGATAGATTTTGGACATTTTGCTATGTTATTTATCCTCATGGACACTATGGTATTTTGTACGTGTAATGCCAATTGGACTAGATTCATATACTAATATATTTCTTATGATGTTGATGACACTAACAGGGTTATATGATAGATTTATTGGTTAGATGTTGGTTCTTGTGGTTGATTTGATTAATGATATAGTTTTCTGGATTTAATAATGGTAATTTTCATGCTAGCCTAAGTGTATGTCGTTGTAATTTTATCTATGGATGATTCATGGCAAACTATGTGAATAATTGTATGCATTATACTATCAATTGTTTAATAATTTTAGGGAATTATAAGTTTGATTGAATTTGTGATGCATAGATGATATTATTATATTGGACAGATGCGGTTAATGTGTGCAATGAGTGTGTAGGTGACAGGTATAGGAGAGCATGGGTTTCAAGGCAGCTACACAATTGTGCACAAGTGGCCCATGGGATGAGTCCTAACCATGCTAAATGTTTGAGGCCTTAGAATAGGTGTATTTATTTGGGCACCATGGGTGAACCCTCAATTTTTAATGTAATTATGTCTTGTAAAATTAATTATGTTTAGGGTGTTTTTTATTAAGTAAACTAGTTTAGGGGTTTAATGACCTCATCTTATTTAAGTGATGGTTTTGGGTAAGTGTGTGTGTGTTGGTAGAAGGGATTGGGGACCACATGTGAACCTTAGGTGGACCCCACACCCTCTACCCTTGTGCCCAAGCATGCCAAACACGAAATTGGGTTATTTTGGGCATTTTTAGGGACCCCTTTTGAGTTTAGGAGTTCCCTTAGCATGAAAATGGGCCCTTGGACCCTACCTAATAGGTAGGGGGCTTATTTCCAAGGTTTGGAGGGAGTTTCCCTCCCTTTTTGCCTCCTTAGTCACCATCCATATAAGATGGTTGGTTTGTGTGTTTTGTTAAAAGTTGCTCCATTTTGTTTTATTTTAGTTTTTAGTATTTTGGGTGATAAGGGATAAAAAGTGAGTTTACTCTTACTTATTTAGTTGTTGGAATATTTAACTCTTGAGAGGAGAGGGGGTGACACTTGTCACCTTCCCATTGGTGAGGAAACTTTTGGGTTACTCTTTTTATTCTTCCTCATGTGGAAGGAACGGGTCTTCTTGGTTCATTTTTTTTGGGAAGAACTTGGGGAATTTTGGGGAGCTTGGAGATTAGCTTGGACAAAGGGAAAATCTTAGAGTCTTGGAAATCATTGTAGAGGTAGAATTTTTACCCTTTTTCTTCTTAGTTGTGCTTATCTTGTTAACTATGCTTGATCAATGAAATGGTGTGTGTGAAATGATGTGTTGTGAAGTTGTATGGTTAATGTAGTTGTTTGATTGTTCTTGTTATTTTCTTTGTTTTCTCTCCACCATTATTTGGATTGATGGTTTTTGGAGAATGTAGGGGAAGAGAGAGGGATTTCCCTCTCAGACCTCATGGTTGTTGGTCAAGCCATGCAGGTCCCTTCTCATCCCCTCATATGGTTTGAGGTGGGAGAAAGGTTCATATGGCTTGAACCTTTCCCCATTCTTAGAGAGGAAACCCTTTTGGGTTTGAAAATCCTCCCAAAAAGGATTTCTATAACATAAAGGAGGAATAAGGAGGATGATTGATTAGGAGGTATAAGGAGTTTTGTAAACCTATTTTGTTGGTGCTTCTATGGTTGGACACCTTTGATTTGGGCATCCTACTCCTTCTCTTCCCCCTTGTGAGGTTGACCTTGTTATCCTCATGTTGTTGTTTTCATGTGTAGTAGGTCTAAGTGGTTAAATGGTCTTATGTTTTTCTTATTGTGTGTTTATCCCCATTATACTTGTGCACATTGTGGAAGTTTGTTCCTCTCTCCCATGGGCTTGGGGAGGCTAGCATGGCTTCCAACCATGGAAAGACATGTGATGATGCCTATTGGTTGGGTGGTAAAAAATCCTTGTCTCTTTTTTTTTCAACATCCTTCGAAGAACACTCAAGTTGGAGATAGTTGGAGCCTCTTGCCATCTTGGTAATCCTCATCTTTTGAGGGCATTACCTTCATTTTGTAAATAAATGTGGCTTTGTGAAGTTTCACACTCTTGTAAATACCCATTTTTGTACTTATTGCTTCTTGAAAACATTAGCCATTACTAAGAAATTTTTTACTTTATTGTTGCAAGAATCTTGTAATATTATTATTTGAGATCATAATGAAACCATGAAATTTTTATTTCAATGTCTCTTGTTGGAAGGTTTTGTTTTGTTTAGAAATATGTACAATATAGTTATGCAATATACATTAGATTTGAAATATTTAGTTGTGCTTACTTTTAGAAATAAAATAAAAGAAAAAAATATGGCACTACAAAGAAGGGACGATGAATAGTTCATTGAATTTCACACCCTTGATAATTATTATAATGATTTGTGGTTGTTTCATTCCTTGGGAGACCAACACACACTAATTTGCATTCTTCTGAGCATAAAGTGTATAAAAAATACAACTGTATCTCTTCAAGTTGAAAAAGTGAACAAAACATTGAGAACATGCTCAGTACATAAAATGGAATTACAGGTTTTTATTTACAAAAATGATGGCATGGAAATGTCGGCAAAAAATAAAAAGATTCATGTTATAGTTATGGTTCGAAAATTGAGGCATACACTAAAGGGGACAAGAGTGGTGTGTATAATAGTGAAGTTATTTGTGCAGGAATTGTCATCGTATTTGAAATTCTATATCAGTATGCATTCACTTCATCTATTGCCCACTGCTTGAATATGGATAAGGAATTGGGCCAACAAAAATTACATTAAAAAATGTTTACCTTGCTAATAAGAAAAAAATTATCTAAGCTGGAAAAACACATTTCAGAATCACACTTTTAAGAGGTGACGCGGTCTGTAAAAGAGAAAATATTATTAAAACAAGATCAAATTGAATTTTAAAAAAGTGAATCTACATTATCCAAAGAGAATCATATTTTTTTATTTGAAGAAAATTTATTCAAAATTTATATTGGTCATTGCCATGTAGCTCTTGCAAAATACCAATACAGATCACTTGACTTAGTAAGTGTTAGTCTCCTTGTGCACTTTATGTTGTGTAACCTTGTACCTCTTTAACAGGATGTAATTTTTATTCCTTTCAAAAACTCTACTGGTGATATTTTGACATGGAGTTTGAGCATGAAATACATAACATTGAAAATCATTTCTATATTATTGATGGAAAACATATAATTGAATCTCAAAAACAAATCCTTGCAAATCCTAATTTTTCATCTATTCATGATAGAATCAAACAAAGGTTTTCCCGTATTCTATCTTCCAAAGAAACAACAGAAAAAATAATTAGTATTTTCAAGAAATAGAATATGGAAAACAAAACATGGGTGAAAACAATATTTATTGACTTGATGTACAAAGATAGGTCAAGGTGGATCTTCGAGAAGAGACCAAAACATCCTGGTTCTGGTCAGGAAAAGTCTAAGAGTTGGAAGATATTTATAAATTGTATTAATTTTTTTGCACATAGAAATTAACTTACATTATTTCTCATAGAATTATAAACTAATAAAATTTATTTTAATGTTCAAATACAATCATTTGAAAGGAAAAAATTCTTTATTTTTTAGAAGGGAAAACTAGAAAGTTTGAATGATAAAATTTCATTTCTTGTACTTCCAGATGAAATTTGGGAGAAGTGGGTTTTAGTTTTTGATTTGTATACCAATGGTATGTTTCCTTGTAGCCCAAAAAAATCTACAGACCCGGATTTCAAGACAAATTCATTAGATTTGTTTACAACATGACTATTCAAATGCAAAAAAGGTATGACAGATGAAGAATTAGATGTCCTTGTAGATAAATGCATTAGTGGTGAATTTTGGTTCAAAGAAGAGTATGGTGTTAATGCAATGTTTCTAAAATATTGCTGCAAAAGAGTAAATCATAGTAGAGCAACAAGAGCCAAAGTTATGTCTTATATGTTGGCAAGATTTCCAGAATATATTGCTCTTATAGGATACAATGAATTAAATTTGCTTGAAAAGTTTTTTATCCATGAGTCACATTTTTCTCAACTATGTCAAGATCTTAGAGAAGAAAATAAAAAATTGAAAAGGAAAAAACACCATTAGGTGAAATAAATTTGCCAAATTATTCAAAAAATGATATTGAACTACTTGAATCGTATGTGACTGTGGCTAATACAAATTGTCAACCAAGGATGCCAGATACATATGAATTCACTTGTCAATGGTCTTATCATTTTTTTGTTGGTAGAACATTGAGAGGTTTGGAATTCCATTTACCGCCACTCACTGTAGAAGTTGTAGTTGTTGATTTTTGTAATCTTGTGAGTATTTTCTCACAAAATGATAATGTTGAGCTTTTGTGTGTCATTGGGTGTAGTACAGTGAGTTGTGTCTGCACCTTTATACTTCTAGTAGTAAAAGATTATTTATTTTATACTATTGTAAAAATAAACATGAAAAAGTAAAAAAAATAGAAATAATTTCATAAGGATGTTACAAATTTTGAATGCAGAACATGCATTTCAAGGGATGTCAGTGATTTTTACCGTATATGGTCTTCATAATTCAACCACTATGGAGGTGGAACATGTGATAGTGGATCTATATTTGAAACATTCAGATCCCTTGGATATTACGAACCCGAATGAAATTGGAGTTGTCATCCCTGAACATCCTTTCAAATGTGAGAGATTGGTGCATTTTTGGGAGCACATGATTGAGAGATGAAACAGTAATGCATCCCCTGTATTAATATTATACGGTAAGACAAATGCATTAAAGGAAGCACATAATATAAAGAGGTCCTCACTTATATTTATGGTGGAGAATCACAAGCGAGAGATCATGATCCAACAATATTATAAATGTCTAACTACACCTCCAGGTAAGTAGCCTATGTAATTTTTGTGTTCTTTTCATTATAGTCATTATGTATATGTTAATTCTTAATAATGTTTAATTTTTTCTAATATTAAGATATACATCCTTCATATAGTTTTCTCCTAAGTTATTTTCATATTATAGAATTTATGTAAATAAAAGTTAGAAGTTTAATTAGAAGAATAGAATTAAAATTTCTCCATTCTCACAGCTTTTGCTACACCCTTAATCATATATCTTATATTAGATGTATATAACTGACTTGTGGCTATCATAACTTCTTATCATTATGTATCTCTTTCATATATGTTATATTTTCATTAGTGGGTTGGCCTTGGTGTTGGCCATAGCATAGGAATAGTATATATAGAGGTTAGTAGGTAGTAGTTTATCATCATTGGAGCATTTGAGTATTATTGTATGGTTTGGAGGTTGCCCCTTCGAAGTGGTGAAGCTATTCTAATTGCATATTGAGATCATTATTATGGAATATTGTGTTATTTGGTGTTATATATTTTCTCATGATCTGAATTATAGAAGTAATTTCATTACAAGTGGTATCAGAGCTTGAACTCAGCCAACATTGCATCAAATCCTAATTTTTAAGGTTTGTCTATATCTCAACATCGGTAGTTCATTTTTCTTCAAATGTTTTTGTGGTGTGGTAAAATCAGTCAAGTAAGCTTCCCTCAAAATTTTAATAATTTTTTACTTGTTTTGCAAAAGTTATAGCGGTTTTATGTTTTTTCATAATTCGGCTACATAAGGTGCAATTTGTGGAATTTTTCAAAGTTATTTACATTTTCAGAAAGAAGATTAAAAATTAGTTTGAGTTTGTTCTTTGAGTTTTATAAAAAAATTCTGAATTCCTATTGAAATCTGAAACCCTAAAATTCAACCTTGATCCTTAAATCTTACCATTTTGGGGCATCATGGATGGGCCTTCGACAAGAGGTAAAAATAATCCCATAACTCCGGGTTAAACCACTGATAAGGATGAGATAATATTTTAGGAGTTAGAGTCAGAAGGGTTATCTATAGAGTCCTCACGTTTAGGGTTTACTTCAACTAACCATAAGGTCAGCTATCTTGAGTTAGAGTTGTGAAACCTTGACGGTAGAGTGGCCAACAAAGAAGATGTAGAAAAAATTGGACATTGATTGGAGGATTTCATTCAAAAATTTAGCTACAATATCATGGGTCATCATATCATTCCTAATGACCCACAACTCAATCATACTCATATTAACCATGGTGGATCTTTAGTTCAAAGTAATAAACAAACTAGCTAGGGTGGATCTGCAAACATGACCAATCCAAATACAAACACTCTACAAGCCCATAAAATGCTTCCAAAAGTGGAAATGAGTAAGTTTGATGGAAAGGATCCACTCAATTAGATTAACCAGATGGATAATTTCTTTGATCTTCATCAGATTCCATTGGGACAAAAGGTTACCATGGCATCGTTGTATCTTGAACCTGACCAATTCATTTGGTATCGATGGTTATGTTCTCAAAGGAAAAAGAGTGGCCTCAATGTTACATGAATAGTATTCATAAAATATTTGCAATTGCACTATAGTTCTAGTGTGTCAGAGAATTATTTCAGCCAATTAGCAAAGCTCAGACAAACAAGAACAGTCAAAGATTACATCCATCAATTCCAAAACCTTCCCTTACGGGTGGAAAATATTCTTGAAGATAATTTGAATGAATTATTTCTTGGGGGTCTTAAAGAACAAATTGAGACTGAGGTGCGTATGTTTAATCCTCATAAGGTTTCAAACTCTATGATCATGGCACGTAGGGTAGAGGAAAAATTTCTTTCAAGTCGGAAACAAACTATCAATACTATCAGATATCATAGCACCCTTCCACCATCATTCCCTCGGCCAGTGAGACTGACACCTCAACAATTGAAGAAAAGAGAGCCAAAGGGTTATGTTTTAATTGTAACAACAAATTTGGACCAGGACATAAGTGTGCAGAAAAAGAAGTTCTACATTGACGGACCTACTGAAGAAGAAGAAAATGAAGAAGACGAAGAGGTAGAGCCAAAGGAGGAATTAGGAGATCCCCAACCAACAATATCATGCCATGAAATTTATAGTATTATCACTCCCCAAACTCTCAAATTAGTTGGATTCTTAAAAAAATAGAGGGTAATAGTGTTGATTGATTCGGGAAGTACTCACAATTTCATCAATCATAAGTTAGCGGTACGCTTGAACTGCTTTGTTTATCCAGCTCTAGAATGTCAAGTCATGATCGCTGATGGGGAAACTGTTAATTATTTAGGAAAATGCCATAACATTAATCTCACCATGGTAGATTACTTTCTAACTAGCAATATGTATGCCATTGCCATGGGAGGAGCAGACATTGTGTTAGGACTTCAGTGGCTTATCACCTTGGGAACCATTGAAATGAATTTCCAAGAGTTGTTCATGTAATTTCAGTCAGAAGGGAGGAATTTTAAAATAAAAGGACTAAGAGAAAAGTCCCCACAGATGGTAAGTTCTCATCAAATGCAAAATTTCTTAGAAAGGGTGCATAAGGATTTTTAGCACAACTATTTTCATTTGAAGCACATCATTCCAATACTTTATACCCACAGATATGCAAGCAGTTATAGATGAGCACTCAGGGGTTTTTGGAGAAATTCCCAAGGGTTTGCCTCCAAAAAGAGGCCATGACCATGCCATCCAGCTAGTACCAGGGAGTCAACCACCCAACATCAAACCTTATAGGTACCCTTATATGCAAAAGAGTGAGATTGAGAAGATAGTTCGAGAGATGTTAGAAGCAGGACTTATTTTTCATACTCAAAGTGCTTACTCTTCTCGTGTAGTGATGGTACGGAAAAAATATGACAATTAGCGCATGTGTCCAGATTACAGAGAACTCAATAAGTACACAGTTAAAGATAAGTTTCCTATTCCTGTAATTGATGATTTGCTAGATGAGTTACATGGTGTTGTTTACTTTACAAAACTTGATCTTCGTTTTGGATATTATCAGATTATAATCAAGGATGAAGATATTCATAAAATAGCCTTCAGGACACATGAAGGACACTATGAGTTCTTGGTAATGCCTTTTGGACTAACAAATACAACCTCTACATTTCAAAGCCTGATGAATTCCATATTCAAGCCATTTCTTTGAAAGTTTGTTTTAGTGTTCTTTGATGATATATTAATCTATAGTAAAACATGGGAGGAACACCTGCATCATGTAAATAAGGTTTTGGAAACTCTTGAACAACATAAACTTTATGTAAATCCTTCTAAGTGTTCTCTTGGTGTTAAGGAGGTTAAATATCTGGGTCATATTGTCTCTTATGAAGGTGTTAAAGTGGATCCTAATAAGATAAAAGCCATGCTTGAATGGAAGGTTTCCAAAACCCTAAAAAATCTCCAAGGATTTTTGGGGCTTACAGGTTATTATCATAGATTTGTAAAGAATTATGGCAGCATCCCAGCACCACTCATAACTTTATTGAAGAAGGACTCTTTCCATTAGATCGATCAAGCTACTATGGCCTTTGAGAAGTTGAAGGAGGCCATGTGCACCACTCCAGTTCTAGCCACCCCAGATTTTTCAAAAACATTCATTGTTGAATGTGATGCTTCAGGGTATGGTATGGGGATAATACTCATGCAAGAAGGGTGACCCATTGCCTTCGAGAGCTGCCAATTCAAAGTTAAGAATATATCTAAACTAGTTTATGAGAAATAAATGTTAGCAATACTTCATGCAGTGAAACAATGGAGACCATATCTAATGGGACGACATTTCAAAGTAAAGACAGATCATGAAAGTTTGAAATACTTCTTAGAGAAATGTTTATCATGAGAAGAGCAATAGAAATGGGTCTAAAAAATGTTGGGGTATGATTTTGAGATAATATACAAGAAAGGGAAAGATAATGTAGTTGTTGATGCTTTATCTCGGAAGGATGAATTTGCCCAGGCATTGTTGTGTGCCATATCTGTATTACAAGAGGATTCGATAGAGGATGAAAGGTCTGAATGGAAAAATGATCCAAGTACACAAAATATCATTTAGAATCTCCAACAAGATCCAAATATGTCAGAAAATTTTTTATGGAAAGGAGATGTTTTATGGTATAAAGATAGATTATATCTATGTAAGAATTCAATCCTTAAAAATTGGGTTCTATCTGAGCTCCATGCTTCTCCAGTAGGGGGTCATTCTGGATTCTTAAATACTTATCATCGAATCAAGCATGATTTTTTCTGGGAAGGGCTAAAAGAAGATGTCCAAAATTTTGTCCAGCAGAATGCATGGTTTGTCAATAAAATAAGGGTGAAACAATTAAGTCCCCAGGTATTTTACAACCTCTACCTATTCCTAGTCATAGGTGGGAAGAGGTGTCTATGGAATTCATCACAGGATTTCCTAAATCAGAAGGTAAAACTGTAATAATGGTGGTGGTGGATAGAATCACCAAATATGCCCATTTTTTTGCTTTATCACATCCATTTGTTGTGAGTACAGTAGCAACAGCCTTCAGGGATACAATTCAAAAGCTACATGGGACACAAAAGATTATAGTAAGTGATCGAGACCCTATCTTTACTAGTAATTTTTGGACTGACTTGTTCTCATGCTTGGGCACACAACTAGCTCGTAGTTCATCTTATCATCCCTAGTCTGATGGGCAAATAGAGGTGGTGAAAAAGTGCTTGGAGGGATATCTTTGTTTTTTTACATCAGATAAACAAGTGAGATGGGTCCAATGGTTACCACCAGCAGAATGGTGGTATAACACCTCCTTTCATACTTCATCTAAAATTTCTCCTTTCTTGGCATTATATGGGTACCATCCACCATCTATCACTTCATCTTTGAGAGTCCAGCCAAAGGTTCGAGCAGTTTAAGAACATATTCAACACCAACAAGAGGTGATTTGTAGTCTCGGGGATAATTTGTCCATGTCACAAAACCGCGTGAAGCAGTAGGTAGACCAACATCATAGTGAAAGACATTTTGAAGTTGGTGATTGGGTTTTTGTGCGTTTACAACCATATAAGAAAATGTCCTTAAAACAACACAAAAAGGATAACAACCTTTCACCTAAGTATTATGGTCCTTATCAAGTGTTACAGAAGATTGGTAATGTAGCATACAAACTGGAACTTCCTCTGGCTACTTGAATTCATCCAGTCTTCCATGTATCTTGCCTAAAGAAGGTAATTGGATAGACAATATCAACCCAGACAGTGTTACCCGAGCTTGATGAAAAGGGAAAAATCATCCTGGAACCAGAATGCATCCTTCAGACATGCACTAAGTGGTTGAGGAAAAGGGTCATCACTGAGTATTTGATCAATTGGAAAAATCTAGACAATGAAGATGTAACTTGGGAGGATGCAAATTTCCTGCAGCAGCATCCAGATCTTCTCAACATTAGGGACAATGTTGCTTCGAAGGGGAGGGGCATGCTATGCCCTTAATCATATATCTTATATTGGATGTATATAGCTGACTTGTGGTTATCATAACTTCTTATCATTATGTATCTCTTTCATATATGCTATATTTTCATTAGTGGGTCGGCCTTGGTGTTGGCCATAACATAGGAATAGTATATATAGAGGTTAGTAGGTATTATTTTATCATCATTGGAGCATTTGAGTATTATTATATGGTTTGGAGGTTGCCCCCTCGAAGTGGCAAAGCTATTCTAATTGCATATTGAGATCATTATTCTAGAATATTGTGTTATTTGGTGTTATATTTATGCTCATGATTTGAATTATACAATTAATTTCATTACAACTTTTATAGATTTCTTAAAATAATTAAGTGCAAAATTTCTTGCATATATGTCAATTCACATATAGATATCA
Source organism: Taxus chinensis (assembly GCA_019776745.2). NCBI lineage: Eukaryota > Viridiplantae > Streptophyta > Pinopsida > Cupressales > Taxaceae > Taxus > Taxus chinensis. The sequence continues at coordinate 492,400,941 of CM034154.1, forward strand.
TATAATATGAATAGGGACACAATTCAATATGTTTCAAAATATTTAGAAGTATTAAAATGATTAACTTCATTATTGCTTGTAGTTGAATGTTTATAATGGGCATATGCCCATTCTTAGACAAACTAACATTTTTTGTCTTTGTATTGAATTGGCAATACATAAAAGATGTATCACAGAAGAATAGATATTAAATTCACTTTTTATTAGAATGGGAAGTAGTGACTTCTCTCTAAGTATGTGCATACTCAGAGAGAATTACATTTTTTTCAGAATGGGAAGTGGAGAAATAATATATTATTCACATTATGTAGTTCAACTATTACAGTTTAATACCTATGTACATTTGCAGCCCTTGCACAAATTCCATAACCTAAATTATATATTCTTTCTCTACTTTACATTCTCACAACATATTTTAAAATAGTACAAAATTGTGTGTGTGTGTGTGTACATAAAATTTGATCTCTTTCATTGGTATGCAGTGCAACACTTGGCTCTGCCTGCAATAGTCCACTATTTGTTTTTACTATTTTTTTTACTAATGGGATATGTAGTGCAACATATTTTTGAATGAGGTTATGTTTTCATTAGGGGATAGCATGTTTTTAAAGGAAATACAGTTGGGAGATATTAAATGTCTCTGAAAGGCCTCTCCAAGTATTAGAGACATCTTTGTACATGTATTCCATACTGGAGATGTGTCCATGGTGATAGGAGACACATCTCGCTAACACTCGTAAAACCCCTATTGGAAGGGTCTAAATCCTCTGTGTCATACTCCTATTCTTTCCCCTCTTTTTCCAAAATTCCCTTTCTCAATTCTGTAATGCACCATTCTAAATCAGTCCCTTTTTTACCATATTGTTCTTTCCCTTCTCCACTTTACATTTGGTTACATACAAGACAAAAACTTTTTGTTTGATTGATATTGGGCTTCTGCGTATTAAAAAAAAATCTAAGTTATGAATTCATTATAAAACAAGGTAATATTTATTTGTTTGAGAATGGTCTTGTTCCCATTACAAACAAGATAAGGCTGTGAGAATGCACATCTTCTCATTGTAAGACAAATTAAATTTATCTCTATTATTTAATTGAGAATGGGCTTGACATGAGTAGTTAAAAGTATATTTTTTGTTATAATGGATAATTTTCCAGCTTGAATGGGAAAGGAAACCAGATGATAATCTGAATCATGGGTAGAGTTAGAAACAATCATTCCTTTCAATGTTTTATAACCACTTCCTTAGAGGTAGAAACAATCATTCCTTTAAAATTTTTATATTAGAGTTAGAAATATTTTGAATTTTTTAACCACTTCCTTTATAGAGGTTTTATAATGATTAAGTTCAATCTTGCATGTACTAAATGGGCATATGTCCATTCTATTAGAGTTAGAAATATTTTGAATTTTTTAACCACTTCCTTTATAGAGGTTTTATAATTATTAAGTTTAATATTTCATGTATTGAATGGGAATATATCAATCATAGATTCTTCCTCAATGATTTCTATAGAAGAACATACATTCACACATTCAATACAATGATTGAACTTAATCATTTTAATACCTCTATAAAGTATGTTATAAATAATGGGGAATGGCCCTTCTACCTTATAAAAAAGGTGAACTAATGAGGATTTAAAATTATATATATTTTATAATGGGTAATTATCCGGCCTAAACGGGAAAGAAAACCAAATGATAATCTGAATCATGGGTAGAGTTAGAAACAATCATTCACGTGAACATTTTATATTAGAGTTAGAAATAGTATAAATTTTTTAACCAATTTATTTATAGATGTTTTATAATGATTAATTTCAATATTCCATGTATTGAATGGGCATATGTCAATTCTCATTTATCAATCATATATTCTTCCTCAATGATTCTTATAGAAGAACAAACATCCACACATTCAATACAATGATTGAACTTAATAATTTCAATACATCTATAAAGTATATTATAAATCATGCGGAATGGATCTTCTACCTTATAAAAAAGGTGAACTACATAAGGATCGATCCCTTTCGTAGATGGTATGTATTACAACACTCGGCTCTGCCAGGGATAGTCTAGCCAATATAAGAGAATTATGAATAATTATCATAAGGTAAAAATTGCAAGTTTTGAAGAGTGGAAACCTAAATAATTGTATTTTTTAGTCAATTAAAAGGTATTATTTTAAGTCTTAGATCATTCTAGCCTTGGTGATATATTGCAATTGATTTATGCTCTGCATTAGATAACAAAATTATACAACATCTCTTTCATACAAAAAAAACTTAATACAACATTCTATTCTTCTTCTATGATCCTAAATGAGAACAAATATCTACCAAGTGAATATAAAATTGAATAGTTATTATAGTGAACAAGTATCTACCTGATGAATAAAAGATAAAACATGTATTATATTAATTAAGTGAGAATGGACAACATTTCATTGTTTACAATTTTTAATTTATATTCTAAGTAGTTATGTTCATTAGTAGCAACTGTTGAGGCCTTGTAAATGATCATGAGTTGAGAACAAAGCACAAGCCATGAGGTTAATCCATTACAATAAGATATTATTCCTATTAATAGTATGATTATGAGTGGAGAACAAAGCGCAAGCCATGAGGTTAATCCATTACAAGAAGATATTATTCCTACCATTAGGAAAATGTCCGCCAACTAAGAAAAAGTTGACCAACAAAACACACAACTAATGGAGATTAATACTGAAGCTAAATAAAACCCTTCACCATAGATTATGATAGGTTGTTCACAAACATGTATAAAGTATTATTTAAAATTTAATAATTTGTTTTACTTGTCAATATTAGTTTGAGTCAATTTGATAAATATATCCTAATTGCAATTTTTATGTGTAGGTGCAGCTATAAAAATCCAACAAATATATGTAAAGAAATAGGTAGAAATATTAATCTTTGTTATTTGTTAATATTAGTTGGAATAAATTTGATAAATATATCCTAATTTATATTTTTATGTGAAGATATAGCTGGAGAAAATTAAGATTTTCTACAACCAACAAATAGATGTAAAGAAATAGGTAACAATATTTTGTGACATATTCGTATCATATTTGAAATACATACAAGTTAATCATGAAGTTTAATATTACTTTTTTTACATTGCCTCGAAAGAAACATTTCCTTGTTCTTGAATTAGAAGAATTATTAGTTCAAAAGTGTACTTATAAAAAGGAAAATACTTTTCAATTGAACAATGATCACCTCCTAACATGAATGTCTATTTACCAATTTCTAACTTTTGTGTCTAAAGAGTTTCATCGAATAACATTATGGTCGTCTAAATTGGATACAGATGCATTGTAGAAAGAATAACAACAAAACTGTTGCTCTTAGCTAAAGTAGATGTGCAACCTTTATTTTTTTGGGGTATGGAGCATTGTGAAAAAGAGGGAGAAAATTTTATAAAAGAAATGGAAACAATTTGGAAGACACCAAAATTTCCATACAAATGTGAAACTACAGTTGTAATTAACTTAGCCAACAAAGGGGTTCCTGAAGAAAAAAATTTGGTGTCTCCATATGTTTTATGAGAAAGACTTTAAAAATAATAAGTGGCTTATGTCATCATTGTTTACATAACTAGCCATGGTATGGGTTACAGATGATGTAAAAGACATCTTAAAGTGATGTTCTTTATTTCAAACAACAGTGGAACAAATGAATATATAAAATTGTGTTTATTACATTTTTGTAGTTCTTTTTCCCATTTTCCATTTGAAGTGATTATTATATACTCTTTAATAAGATGTTATTCATGGTTATTAGTATGTAATGATCAAAATGTGTTTATTACAATTTTTTAGTTTTTCTTCACATTTCATCCGAATGATGTGATTAGTAGAACATGATAAATTATTGATAGTTTACCATTTAATGCTCAAAACTAGCTTTGATAGGTTTATACAAAAAGAAAATAATTGTCAATAAAATCAGATAATATAATCTATGATTTAATTTTTTGAAAATAAGTTTTATTATTGGTTTTTTTTATAGATCTCATTTTCCATGGAAAGAAGTTATTAAATTAGGGGTAGAAGAATTTATCTTCAAAGTTCCAGGGCTTTTTGAATTTAGATTGATGACCATACAACCATAATTTATATATGAAGTTACTGATACTTTAGTCATACTTTTATCCATGAATTATTAAGGATAACATGACAAAATTTTGATATTGGATTATATTTTACATACCTACATTCAAGAAAACGACATACCTTCATTCAAAAATTTGATTGACTAAGAAATATTGATTTTTTTTATTGGGGCATATCGGAGTGTGAAATTAGCAAAAAAATTTTAAGATTAAAGAAGGGGAATATTGTACCAGTTTACAAAAAAATATACAAAATATTCTCGATAAGTACACCTAACTATATGGAGCAGAAAACATATTGTTCATAGGTGAAACAAAATGTTTTGTTCATGACAAAAACGAGGCAATTTTACTTGGATTGCCTTCTAACTGGAAATTTGATGGCACAATGCATTCTGATAGAATTTTTTTCACACATTTATGTACATGGTAAAATCATGTGGGTCCACACCCAAATTTATGCCAATCTTTGGAAACATTTAAAAAATCAATTACTGAGCTTGATTGAGTGTATTTGATAGTATTATGTTGATTAATATATATAGATAAATTGAGTCTATTTTTGTAGTCTTTCTCATAAAAATTCATTCATATTGGTTTTTTTAGTATATTTCATAACAATGGATTTATTATCATCATGTTATACAAAAATAATTGTGACTTGTATTTTTATCAAAACAACACATTTCCACGAATACTGATCTTGATTGAGTTTACTTGTTACTATTGTGTTGATTAATAAATATAAAATAATTGGTTTATTTTTGTAGACTATATCGTTACAATTTATTTATTACCATCATTTTATGTTGTATTTATCTTATAACAACACATTTCATACCTTCATTCTATGCAAATAAATCCATGTTATAGTTAAACATTTGTCAATTTTTATTGATATCATAAATTAGAAGTAATATTAGACACAAATATATATGATCAAAATATGTAAAGATACAACATGCAAATGTGCATGACCCCATACTTAAAATAAATCACATCCAAATTTTCTTTCTTTCTATATTAATTTTATGAGAATGGGCATATGCCCATTCTCATCACAATGATAAAAATTATTGCTTGTATGAGAAATGGCATATGCCCATTCTCATCACAATGATAAAAATTATTGTTTGTATGAGAAATGGCATATGCCCATTCTCATCACAATGATAAAAATTATCACCACAATAATAAAAATCTTTGTTTGTATGACAATGGGCATATGCCTTTTCTAACCATTCTAACTCATTCAAGCAATATTAAAATTAATAGTTTTAATATCACTATAAAGGATGTGAGAATGGGAAACTGTCCATTCTAAAAAAAATTAAATATTACCTATATTTTTATTTTATGATTCTTATATGAGAATGGAAATATGCCCATTCAAAACAAGATACAAATGTTGGTTTGTATGAAAATGGAAAATATAATTATTTTCTATGCTTTGAAAAGTTATAAATGTATTAATTATTCCAATAAGTATTTCCTAGTCGTACTAAAAAATTGTATACCCCTAAAATGGAAATCCCTCATACTTGACATAAAATTCCAAAAAAACCCTTTTTGGATTCCAATAATAGCCAAATCAAATTCCAATATTTGGTATAAGAAAAAAAAACATAGCTGATTTCAGTATTTAATCTAGATTGTAAAATGTTCAAATTTAACAAAATTATGGCTACTTATATTCTTTTATAAAAGAAATTTTTTATATTTCCTTCTTCATACTTGGTTGTGTTATTAAATTTTTACTATCATTACCCACGGAATCTTGGAAGCATTCTCTCCAAGTGTGAATGATCTGAGACTCTTTCTATAAAAATCAACATTTTCCATGGGTGCACCAGACCATGGATTCTACATTGTTCTCTTCTTTGATAGTTTCGGGTTTCTTATCTTCGACTTCAACATCTAGAATTTTTTTTATCAGATTAAAAACTGGGAAAACAGCTTAACAGAGGCATGGTCACTACATTCATTACCTTATAGGCTCAAGCTCAACTTTAAGTCTTTTCCCTTATTTATTTACATATTTTATTTATTTTATTCTTTCTTTACATAGACCTATAATTATTTTTCTAATGCTTTTTATATTTTATTCTTTCACATGAGCTTCTTGATCTCTTTGCCAACTTAGAAAACTTACATGGTCACTGTGATCTTAAACTCCTTCACAATGTCGTGTGGGTTCAATTTTCTCCATGTAGGTTTTGGAACTAACTTTTCTTTATTCATGTGTAGGTCTGAATAATATCCTTCATGCATGTGTTTGGTATAAAACAAGGATTCCAAAGATATATTCCATATTGAGTCTCTAAGATTTCTATCTTACAACAATTGTATCCTCCAATGCATGTGTTCCATTTCCTCTTAGTTGTTAAGTTTTTTGACATACATATTCTAATAACATGGTGATGCACCCATTGCTACTCACAAAATACCTAACATCTTCCCTCCTTCTACTTGAGCATTCCACATGGATATTCTATGTGCGAAAAAAAAAGAAACTTGTAGTGCCCACATTTTTATAGCTCTAGTTATCTGTTGATTCCTTTATGCATAGACATGTTTTGATTGAGAATTTGATAGATTTTGGACATTTTACTATGATATTTTATCCTCATGGACATTATGGTATTTTGGGCGTGTAGCGCCAACTGGAATAGATTCCTATACTGATATATTTCTTATGATGTTGATGACATTAACAGGGTTGTATGATAGATCTATTGGTTAGATGATGGTTCTTGTGGTCAATTTGATTAATGATATAGTTTTCTAGATTTAATAATGGTAATATTCATGCTAGCCTAAGTGTATGTCGTTGCAATTTTATTTGTGGGTGATTCGTGGCAAACTATGTGAATAATTGTATGCATTGCACTATCAATTGTTTAATAATGTTAGGTAATTATAAGTTTGATTAAAATTGTGATGCATAGATGATGTTATTATATTGGACAGATGCGGTTAATGTGTGCAATTAGTGTGCAGGTGACAGGTATAGGAGAGCATGGGTTTCAGGGCAGCTATGCAATTGTGCACGAGCAGCCCACGGGCTGAGTCCTAACCATGCTAAATGTTTGAGGCCTTAGAATAGGTGTATTTATTTGGGCACCATGGGTGAACCCTCAATTGTAATGTAATTATGTCTTGTAAAATTAATTATCTTTAGGGTGTGTTTTATTAAGTAAACTAGCTTAGGGGTTTAATGATCTCATCTTAATTTAAGTGTTGGTTTTGGGTAAGTGTGTGTATGTTAGTAGAAGGGATTGGAGACCACATGTGAACCTTGGGTGGATCCCACATCCTCTACCCTCGTGCCCAAGCATACCAAACCCGAAATTGGGTTATTTTGGGTATTTTTAGGGAGCCCTTTTGAGTTTGGGAGTTCCCTTAGCATGAAAATGGGCCCTTGGACCCTATTTAATAGGTAGGGGGGCTTTTTTCCAAGGTTTGGAGGGAGTTTCCCTCCCATTTTCCCCTCCTTAGTCACCATCCATGTACGATGGTTGGTTTTTGTGTATTTGTTAAAAGTTGCTCCACTTTGTTTTATTTTAGTTTTAGTATTTTGGGTGATAAGGGCTAAAAGGTGAGTTTACTCTTACTTATTTGGTTTTTTGGAATGTTCGACTCTTGAGAGGAGAGGGTGTGACACTTGTCACTTTCCCATTGGTGAGGAAACTTTTGGGTTCCTCTTCTTATTCTTCCTCATGTGGAAGGAAGGGGTCTTCTTGGCTCATTGTTTTTTGGGGAGAACTTGGAGAATTTTGGGAGCTTAGAGGTTTGCTTGGACAAATGGAGAAGTTTAGAGTCTTGGAAATCATTGTAGAGGTAGGATTCTTAACCTTTTTTGTTTTCAATTGTGCTTAACTTGTTGAATATGTTTTGATCAATAAAATGATGTGTTTAAAATGATGTGTGTGAATTTGTATGGTGAATATGGTTTGTTTGTTTGTTCCTTGCTGTTTTCCTTTGTTTTCTCTCCACCATAATTTGGATTGATGGTTTTTGGAGAATGTAGGGGAAGAGAGAGGGAATTCCCTCTCAAACCTCATGGTTGTTGGTCAAGCCATGAAGGTCCCTTCTCATCCCCTCATATGGTTTGAGGTGGGAGAAAGGTCCATATGGCTTAAACCTTTCCACATTCTTGGTGAGGAAACCCTTTTGGGTTTGTGAATCCTCCCAAGAAGGATTTCTATGACATAAAGGAGGAATAAGGAGGATGAATGATTATGAGGTATAAGGAGTTTCGTAAACATGTTTTGTCAATGCTCCTATGGTTGGACACCTATGATTTGGGCATCCTACTTCTTCTCTTCCCACTTGTGAGGTTGACCTTGTTATCCTCATGTTGTTGTTTTATCATGTGTAGTATGTTTAAGTGGTTAAATGGTCTTATGTATTTCTTGTTGTGTTTTATCCCCTTTATACTTGTGCACATTTTGGTAGTTTTTTCCTCTCTCCCATGGGCTTGGGGGATGCTAGCATGGCTTCTAACCATGGAAAGGCATGTGATGATGCCTATTGGTTGGGTGGTAGACAAGCCATATCTCTTGATTCAACACTCTTAGAAGAACACTCAAGGTGGAGACTCAAGGATGAAGTTTTAGTTGGAGTGGTGACTTTTTCTCTTTTATCCTCAAATCATTGTAAATATTGCACCTCCTTATGACTATGTTATATGGTTGATTGTGGATAGCCTCATCTTGTAAACTTATCCTATTGTGATTTGAAAGCCTTGTAATAACATGTCTCTTTTGTCTTGTAACCTCTCTCTATTAAAAAAAAGGATTACAATATAAGATCATGAGTTCTTTATTTTACTTGTCTTCATTTGAAATGATTGTTTGGTTTGAAATCTACAAAATATAGTTATGCATTACATATTAAATCTGAAATTTTTAGTGTGTTTGCTTTATAAATGGAAAAAAATTTGATGGCACTACATTTTTGTATCAGAGTTGTGGTTCAAACACACAGACTCTTTGGGTAATTTCTGTTTTATTTTATTTTTATTTTTTTGTTAAAAAAAAAGAGAGAGAAAAAAAGTGATAAAAGTTGCAGAAATTTGGAATACTATTTAGTCATTTCATTTCGAAGGAAAGTTGATTGATTGGAAATATTGTTATCCTTGTTATTGATCTTCTTCTTGCCAAATATTTTAACATTATTGAATTGGAAATAAAATACCATTCTTGAAGTATATCTATTCTTGTAATCTTTGGAATTTAGTGAATAGAATAAAACTAATTTTACTCTCTTTCCTTGTTAACTTAACAAGATGTAAACATTAGTGAATCATGTGTGATCATATCTCCTTACTAAGTAATAAAATTAGCTTCCAAGCCCTCCCTTATTAGTTAATATATAAGGTTACCTCCTCTTTTATTTAGGCAAGAGAGTAAAAAAGTTAAAAATCTGAATTATTGGAAAACCAGGAAGTTGTATCTTCATAGAACTTACAAAAAAAAAGATTTTTAATCCATTATGTTTTTTTTATTATTGGAAAATAGTTTTTTGAAAGGGACTATACCCTTGAGAACAAAAGAGGGCCTAGAAGCCAGAATAGGAATGAGAATCAGAATAAAAAGGATCAAGATCTAAATGTGACAATGAAAAACATATTAGCCCAAGAGTAGCTACCCTATCGAAACAAAAAACAACACGAGCACTACAGAAAAGCAGCAAAAAGATAACAAAAAACAACAATAATTACAAAGAAGTGCAGTAAAAGCACCCACAATTACTTCTTGGCTGCTTTGTCAATGTTGGATTTGATATTCTGCCAAGAGGTGAACATAGCCAATGTCATCATATGGGCAGAATCAGTAACATCCAGCTGTTCAATGGTCCTTTTTCTTTCCTTATCAGTGCCCCAAAGGGTTGCCGGAACTCCACTGAGATTGGAGACGCTGCAGACATGTTGTTCAATAAACTCTTCAATTGCATTAAAAATGGCCATATTATAATCATGGCGAGTCTTGGCCTTCCCTAAACAGGAGTCTAAGGAGTTCAGATTCTTGTATATATCTTCAACCTGGCTATTATCCATAGCCACATCCTCTTCCTTCTTTCTCTTTCCTTTTTGCTTAGCCAAGTTTTTAACCTCTTCCTTCAACAGCTTCATATCAGCTTCTAAGGCTTCCTGCGTTTTTGTGGAGCTCTCAACATGTGCTTCCTGAGAACTAGCACTACTAATATGCAGGAGGTTATGGGAAATTTCAATCTCTTGAGGATCCTTCCCCATAGCAGGGGTATCAAGTTTAAGCCTTCTAGAGGATCTGGTAACTGGTCTGGTCGAAGTGGAGGTGTAGGCATTGGGAGAAGAGGTGAGGGGAATGGAAGATGGAGTCGAGAAGCCCAAAAAAGGGGTGACAGCAGCAGTGATAGGGACAGAAGGTAGAGAGAAGGGGCTAGCGACAATGGCACTGAGTAGAGGAGGAACAAAGCCAGGGGAGGAAGGGAAACCGGGAGAATGAAGAATACATAGTTTATGCAACAAAAAGATGAGTCCCTAGTGTAAAGGAACAACACAAGCATGCTTTTGAAACTCCAAAATGGAGCACTCAAGAGAGTTTAGCAGATAGTGGGGGAAACATACCATGTGAATCCTATGGAAGTGGTTGAGGAAAACAAGATGTTTAGCAGGCACAGTGACAAACCTCCCCTCCAAAGAAATGAAACGCACCATCATTCAGGTAACCTCGTCAAAGGGCGAAGGGATCAAACTAACTTGTAGGCCCGTAGTGACAAAGACCAACTTCTCAGTTCCCTCAAAAAATTTCCTCTCCTCAGCTTCTCTGTCCACCCTTTTATTGAAAAAATGGTACCCCTCCATGCCCAGGCCAGTCACTTCAGCAATTAACTCCTCGTTGATAGGAATATTCTGTCCACCGTAATCCACAGTGTGATCCTTCCAATCCTTCACAAATCACACCAAAATACTCTGGTCATGGCCCTGAATCTTCTCCATAAAGTTGGTGATGCCACCCTGGCTGAGAAGATTCCAAAGTTCTACATTCTCCTTCCAATCCGGATCCACGCTGGGCTCAATCTGGCAAGGGGGTCCCCCCATTCTCACTGTGTTTAATTGCTTGCCAATAGAAATTTTAGAATCCTTTAGAGTGCTAATAACAGTCCGCCTTTCACTATTATTATCCACGCAGTGAGAATGCTGATTAGAATAGCCATTGCTTTTCCCACGAATACCTGAGTGACTGCTGTTATGACCCTGTGAAAGTCCGCATGTGAGAGCTACAGTCCTTTTGCTAGCCCACTCCAGATCATCATTATCTTTATTTCTATCTTGGGAATCCGTAAAGCCTTGTGTACAAGTTATTAAGAGCCCAATATTGCCCGCATGTGTGACTTTCATTTCCATATAAATCCACTTGAATTTCCCATTATGCTTCATACAATTTTGCTTGTCCGCCAAGATATGTATAATTGTTGTTTTAAAGTCAGCACATGTGGGAGTTTTAATAATACAAATCCACTCCCAATGCTCATATCTCAAATCATGAATTTGCATGAACATAGATATCCGCTTGAATGCTATTTTGAAGTTGTTTAGGAATGTTGTTATTATCCCAAACAATATGGTTAACATTAATGCCATAATTAGCCAATGCATCTGCCACCTTGTTACCCTCCCGGTAAGTATGCATGATCCAAATGTTATTGAAGGTTTGGCCAATACTTATGGATTCCAAGATAAAATCCTTGATGTTCCAACTTGGAGGTGAACACTGATTAAGATGATTAATGATATTAAGCGAGTCCCCTTCAATAATGAGGTTTTGGATATTATGAGTCTGAGCAATTCTCAGGCCCCATAAAGCAGATAATGCTTCAGTGAAATGGTTGGTTTGAATTCCCATTTTTCAGCATACACAGCAATCAGACTGCCTTTATGATCCTGGATCACTCCTCCCCCTGCCACAATCCCAAGGTTACCCTTAGAAGCCCCATCAAAGTTCAACTTATACCAATTAAAATCAGGAGGATGCCAATGAATCAAAGATCTATCAATACTATTACCAGAATTACTGCGGCTATTGACAGCTCCAATCTGCCAGTGGGATAAAATATTCTCTTCATTTTATGGATAACTCTTGTTCTTGGGGGGTTTAAATCTAGCCATATTCTCTTTGATATCATTAGAAATTTTACCAATACTGAGCTTGTAGTTTTGGTTTTTATTTCTAAAGATAATATCATTTCTATCTTTCCATATCCTCCAAATAATATGAGGAATAACCAAATTCCAGATCCTTATGAAAACACAATGCTTATAGGGTGGGCTCTATTGAGTCCATAACTGATTGAAATCCTTCGGGACCACCCAGAAAGCTTCAAATTTAGAGAGGGCAAAACTCCATATTCTGGTTGCATAATCACAATGTATAAACAAATGACTGATATCCTCATAATATTTTTTACAAAGATGACATCTATTAGGCATTATGAAACCTTTTCTCATCAGGTTATCAGTGGTAAGAATCCTGCCTCTGAGAGCCAGCCAAAGGAAGAAATTAATTTTGGGAGTTAACTCTGTCATCCAAATCCTACTCCAATTGAACTCAGCTTGACTACTATCGAAGAAAGTATTATAACCAATTTTGACAGAGTAATCCCCATCAATAGAGTTATTTAGACCAATTCATCCTTAGTATCCAGCTGACTTAAGGGAATAAGATCCAACTGATCTTGAAGGGAGGAAATATTTTGGATCAGATCATCTCTCTCCACAGAATTTTTTTTCCATTTCTTTCTGTTGCCATTTCCTTCGATATAATCCTTGATTTTAGTGCCATACTTGTTTATAAGACTATCCTTGACCATCCCAAATCTATCCATAAGACTGCCATTAAACCAGTTATCATCCCAGAAATTTATATCACTACCATCACCCACTTTCCATTTACTGCCCTGCTTAATGAAATTTCTGCTCTTTACTAGATTGTTCCAAAAAATGGAACCAAAGGGGAGGTGCTCATCTGCAGAAAAGAAAAGACAACTTGTTGATTTAGGTATTTAGCCTTAATTAACTCTATCCAGGGTTGTTTCTCTGAAAGCATTCTCTAGCCCATTTTCGCAATGAGAGCCTCATTCATTTTCTCGATATTTTTTATACCCATACCTCCCATAGACTTCAGAGTACAAACCTTATCCCAAGCAACTAAGTGAAATTTAAACTTCTCCTCCATGCCCTGGCATAAGAAATTTTTCTGAATCCTCTCAAAATTTTCTCTGAAGGAAGAGGGGATCTTATAGAGTGACATGATATAAATGGGTAGATTTTGAAGAGTACTTTTTATGAGTAGGCACTTACCAGCACTAGATAAAATGGCTCCTTTCCAACCAGCCATTTTTTTTTAAAAATCTCTCCAATAAATCACCCCACACCTTGTTAGAGAATTTTTTTGTGCTGAGAGGAAGGCCCAAGTAAGTGGCTGGAAGCTCACTTATTTTACAGCCCAGTATTTTAGCAAATTTAAGTTGTCTTTCTTTAGGAGTGTTGAAGAAGAAAATGGAGCTTTTATCATAATTGATCTCTTGCCCAGAAGTGGATTCGTAGAGTTGCATAATAGCCTTGGTAGCCTTAGCTTCAATGACGGAAGCCAATATAAGGAGGATTGTATCATCTATGAATTGCTGATGGGAAATAACTTGGCTGATGGAAGTGGGCTTTGAGCCTTTCAAAAGGCCATCATTGACAGCTTTACCAATTGTTCTACTAAGACTGTCAGCCATAAGAATGAAGAGCAGGGGGGAGATGGGGTCCCCTTGCCTTAGCCCTCTTCTGCTAGTGAAAAAACCCACTGGCTCACCATTAACCACCACTAAGAATCTAGCCGTAGAGATACAAGCCTTAATAATTTTTCTGAATTTGTCTGGAAAACCAAATTTAGTTAAGACTTTATCAAGAAAGACCCAAGAAACCTTGTCAAAGGCTTTATTCATATCAAGCTTAAGCACCATATTTGACTTTTTTATTATTCTCCATAGAATGTATGGTCTCATGGACCATAATCACTCCATCTTGGATAATCCTGCCTTTGATGAATCCACTCTGCTGCCTAGAAATTAGATCATCCATAATGAGTTGAATCCTGGTAGCAATAATTTTGGTAAAAATTCTATATATAGCATTCACTAAGCTGATGGGTCTAAAGTTTTTGAAGTCTTTAGCATCCATTTTTTTTTTTGGGCCAGCACAATGTGGGTGTTATTAAGCTCTTTCAAGATATTTTCAGTTCTGTAGAATTCATTCACCGCTCTGAGAAGATCATCCAAAAAAATTTCCCAAAATTTCTGGAAAAAATTAATGGAGAAACCATCCGGGCCTGGGGCCTTATCACCTTCTAAAGTAAACACAGCTTTTTGCAGCTCTTCAAGTGTGAAAAATTTAGTGATATTTTTAAATCTCTGCTCCTCTATTTTATCTTGGGGAATAGCCTCCAACATAAAAGCATTAGCCTCAACATTGATGATATTCCTCTCATTAAGAATATTTTTATAGAAATTCAAGGCTTCTTCCTTGATGCTACTGGGATCTTTTATAATATTTCCATTACTTTTAGCTACTTCCATGATCCTATTACAAGCTCTGTGCTTCAAAGTGGTCATATGAAAAAACTTCGTATTCCTATCTCCTTCTTTAAGCCAGATGGCTCTGGACTTAAGTCTCCAAAAAGATTCTTCTCTGCTGCAAATCGTATGTAACTCTGAAAGAATACTCTTTTTATTAGTTTTGTCTTCAACGGATCTCCCCTTTGTATCTATTTTGATTTCCAAATCTTGGAGCTTTTGTTTTAACTTCTTTTTATTATCAAACACATTGCCAAAAACACTTTTATTCCAGATTTTAACTTGCTTTTTAACGTTTTTGAGCTTTTGAATCAATCTAAATTGAGCAGTGCCTTCCCCATTCCAACCCCACCATTCTTTAACTTTGTCATAGATGCTGTCATGCTCCATCCACATCTTTTCAAATTTGAATGAGCTTCTGATGGGTTTAGTCCAATTGAGAAGATTTAAAGCAATCAGATTGTGGTCCGATCCAATTCTGGGCAAGGAAGAGAGGTGGAATTCTTGCCTGAAAATCCAGCTAGAAGAAATCAGGGCTCTATCCAATCTAACCTAGATAGGATCTTTTCCCAACCTTCTATTATTCCAAGTGAATTTATTACCATGAAGATCCACATCCAAGAGATTAAGTTCAGCAATAAAATCAGAAAAATCCTCCATACATGTAGAAAAGCTGGAGATTCCTCCATATTTTTCACCTGGGTTTAGAGGAGAGTTAAAATCTCCCATAATAAGCCAATTAGCAGTACTATATTGGCTTCTAAAGATCTTAAGATCATTCCAAAGTTTACGTCTCCCACTAACCGTATTAGGGGCATAGATATTAGAAAGGATCCATTCACCCTTGTTCTCAATAGCAAGATAATTGATAGCAAGATAATTAGTGCTAGCATTAAGAACCGTACCAGTACAATGCCTTTTATCCCAAAGAGTAGCCAGACCACCAGAGGCTCCCTGAGAGTCTACCGCTGCCATATAAGAGTTTTCCCAAAAAATCTTTTTATTAGCTTCCAGGATCTTAGCTTTCATCTTAATTTCCTGTAAAATCATAATACTAGGACTACTAGAAACATGTAACTCCTTGATGATTCTCTGCTTGGAGTTTCCATTTAGACCTCGAATGTTCCATGAAATAATCTTCATTTGAAGGGATTGGGATTTGGGATTGCCTGATGGTTCAATTGATGTTGAACGCCATCTGTAATGTCTCTCTCTATTCTCTTAGATCTAAGAGTCTTTTTTGAGGGCCTCCCTCTTTTAGAGCTACCTCCAAAATCTACTAGTCTTCTTGCAGAAGATCTAGTAGTTCTGGATGTTGAGGTATCCCAATTGTCCTTTTTCATTTTCTTATCACTGTAAAGTGATTCTGGGATCATTTCAAATCCTTTCATTCTCTTTTTCTTTTTTGAAATGACCTTTGTGAATCCAGAAGTTAGTTCCTCATCTTCTTTGACAGGCGTTACTTCTCCCTCTTCACACTCCTTCTGATTCCTGCCAATTGAATGTGGATCAGCTATTCTGATCCATTATGTTATAACTTGTAACTCTTTTCTTTTCTTAATATGTGATATTAATATATTGAAAATATGTTTAATATAATTGTATTTAAAAAAAAAAACTATGAAATGTTCTTACAAAGATATTCATTATTTATTATATATAATTTTAAGTCATACTTTTTCATTGTAATACCCTACAATTATTATACCTAATATTATATTATATATATACACACACACACACATAATATATGTATATAATATAATACTAAATATAAAATAAGAATACATATAAATTAATATATTATTACATATATATATATATATATATATATATATATATATATATATATATATATATATAACAAAATAAAATGAATTAAATTAAAAAAATAAAAATTAAAAAAAAAGGAAAGAAAAGGAAAAAAAACAAGTTGTTTTTTTTTTTTTTTTTTTTTTTTTTGGGGGGGGGGGGGGGCCGGGGGCGAACTCCCCCATCCCCCGCGCGCAGGCCTGTAAATCCCCCCAGACCCCTATATCCCCTACGTACCCTGCCCTGTCCCCACACACCCTACCCCATATCTCCCGCCCCGCACTGATCCACGCCCTCCTGTGCTACCCTCCCTGCTTCCGTCCCCCTCTGCACACCCCCCCGCGGCCATTTCTCCGTCCGGCCGCCGCCTCCCAACGCCATTCAAACCCTTAAAAACACAAACAAAAAATATATATTAATAAAAACTAAAAAAAAAAAAATGCGGCCAGCAATACAGCCGCCACCCTACTGTGTCATTATATATATATATATATCCTATCCATATATATATATATCCTTCCACACAAAAAAAAAAAAAAAAACTAATAAAATAAAATATAAAATAGAGAATGGAGACTCTTCTCCTTCTTAAAAAAAATTAAAATTTTTCCATGAAGCCAACCTCCCATAGCTCCTCCACCTACACATGAGGAAACAAAGAAAACAAAATAAGAAAATTATAAAGGAGGAAGAAACAAAATGAATGAGAAGAGGAGAAAGCAAGGAAAGGAAAACATAAGGATGATTAGGTCAGATTTAGGGAAAATGTAGAAATCTAAGGCTCACATGGGGTTGATCCTAGGGTTATTATTTAATCTTAACCCTCTTAAGTCATGGGAATTTTGTTGAGAATAAAAATAAATGAATAAATAAGAGGGGGAGTGTGTGTGGATAAACAAAGTTAAAAGGGGGTAAAACAAAATTAAATTTAAAGAGTGTGTAGGGAAAATTTAAAAAGGGAGGAAGACTATTTACTTGCTAGGGGTGTAGATTTTAATCATGACCCTAGGAAGCCTGATAGCGTAAAATAAATTAAATTATTATTAGGCTAGTGTTTATTTGATTTCGGGTAATTTAATGATTAAGGTAAATTAATTATTAACAGGAAGGGGCACTACTTTATATAAGTATAATAATAAAAATAATTGAAAACGCGTCCCTAACTTAAAAAAAGGGGGGGTTTATAAACCATTTTGATTATTTTTTTATATATATCTCATGTTTAGGATGGCACCCAAGAGGGGAAAATCAGCTCGAGAGTCGGGACATAGTGCACTTATGCAGGAGCCGCCGACCCCCGATTTTGGGCCTCAAATATTAGAAACCCTACAGCAGCTGATAGGCATCATGCAGGAGCACCTTCCACCACCACAGGAGCCGCGAGACGAGGACATTCAGTTGGGAGATGAGGAGTTGATTTGCAAGGATGCACATTCTGAACCACCTGAGCATGATATTCTGAGATGAGAGAGGTCACGCATCTCTTCCATCTTTGGAGAGAGGGTGGCCTCATTTTGTCATAGCCGATCACACACCTGTGAGGGACCATTTGGAGATAGGTGAACTCCTTCACCTGTTAGACCACATCACTAGGATAGAGACACAAGTAGTGTGATTTGAGACCTTCTTCGTCTTCAGCCACCTACATTTACTGGTTCGACAGATGGCTTTAGAGCAGAGTCCTGGCTCCTTAGCTTGGACAGCTGTTTTGGCTTGCACTCTCATGAGAGCAATGTTAAAGCTTGGTTCACCACACACCTCCTCTGAGACGCAGTAGGCATTTGGTGGAGGAATGAGGAGTGAAATCTCTATTTGACTAGAGGTACAATGACCTGGGAGTTGTTTGAGGAGCAGATCAGGGCCCGGTATATGTCAGAACATTTTGTGCAAAAGAGGATTGATGAGTTTCATGACTTATGACAGGTCTCTGGCATAGTGGAACAGTATGAGAGAAAGTTTTTGGATCTCTTGTAGTATGTAGACTACTTGCAAGATGAGAAGTTGCAGGTAACAGGTTCATTCAGGGCCTGAATGTAGATATAGCAGGAGCTATTAGGATGTTATCCTCTCTCACACTCGAGAAAGCCATTGAGAAGGCCTACTTGGCTGAGGAGAATAGGACCAAGGCATAGGAGCATCGAGATAGAAACAAGAGCAAGTTCCATGAAAAGATTTAGGAATTCCAGAGTCAGAGGGCATGGGGAGCAGTACTACCCCCTAGAGGAGGATTTTGGTCTTCTCCAACAGCATCGAAAGCTCCTCCACACCCATCACAGTAGACACAACATTAGGGACACCAGCATCAGAGGGGTAGACAGACTATGATTTTTCAATGAGGTGGATCTAGAGGTGGTTTTGGTGGATCTAGAGATAGGAGGCCGGGTACTCATCACTCACAACCAGCTCGCTCACAGTAGTCTACTAGTGCTGGACCGGTAGGTTCAGTTCGCCAGAGTACAGGAGGGAACCCATCTCAGAGGGGTATAGGAGGATGTTTTATTTGTGGGGCTCTAGACCATTATGTGCGTATGTGTCCACACAAACCCACTACTATAGATTTACATAGAGCTCTTAGGTCTGAGCAGATGGTGGGTGACGTGGGACGTGCCCATCATGTATATGCAGCGGTTGACAACCGTCAGGTTGAGCACTAGGCCACAGTCATTGAGACAATAGGTACTATCAGGGGTGTTTCTATCTCTGTACTTTTTGATTAAGGTGCTTCTAATTCTTTTATATCCCCTTCTGTAGTAGACCAGTGTGGGCTAGTGGTGGCTAGGCAACCAGATAGTTGGCAGGTTGAGTTGGCCTCTGGGGATAAACTCATCATGGACTCGTATGTGGAGAGTTGTGTACTTGATTTTGGAGTCTTCTCCACTACACTTAACCTACGAGTTATTCCTTTAGGGTCCTATCAGGTAGTGTTGCGTATGGATTGGCTCGAGGCTCATCAAGCCAAGGTGGATTGCAGAAAGAAGGTCATTGAGTGTCAGGATGATCTTGGTAGTGCAGTTGTGATTTCAAGGATGCAGAGACCTATTTCCTTGCACATGATCTCGGATAAGCAACTAAAGTGAAGCATGCGTAAGGGTTACCAGTTGTTTTCTATCACTATCAGTGATCGTTTGGACAGTAATCTAGAGCATTCACCCCTTGATGATCACACAGTTTTGAGGGAGTATGCAAATGTGTTTTTAGGAGAGCTTCTAGGTTTACCACATAGTAGGGAGGTGGACTTCACCATTGACTTAGTGCCTGGCTACGCACCAATTTCTAGGGAACCCTATCAGATGATGAATTCATAGCTTCATGAGCCCAAGATTCAATTAGAGGAGTTGTTAGAGAAGGGTCTCAATCACCCTAGTGTATCTCCTTGGGGAGCACTAGTCATATTTGTGAAGAAGAAGGATGGTTCTCTCAGGCTTTGTGTAGACTTCAGACAGCTCAAAAAAGTCACAATAAAGAACCGTTACCCACTCCCTAGGATTGATGACTTGTTTGATCAAATGTGGGGAGCTAGAGTGTTCTCCAAGATCGATCTCAAGTCAGGGTATCATCAGTTGCGCATATCAGATGCAGATATTCATAAGACAAATTTTCAGACATATTACAGGCATTATGAGTTCACAGTGGTTCCATTTGGTTTAACCAATGCCCTAGCTGTCTTCATGAGTCTCATGAATGGAGTATTCAGGACATTTCTAGATCACTTTGTTTTAGTGTTCCTTGATGACATATTGAGTTATTCTTGTTTCGAGGAGGAACATGAGGAGCATTTGAGGTAGGTACTTCAGGTTTTGAAAGAGTAGAAGTTATATGGGAACTTGGAAAAATGTAGCTTCTTTCAGACATGGATTCAATACTTGGGTCATATCATATCAGGTGAGGGTATCTCCATAGATCCCTCTAAGATTCAGGCTATCATGGATTTACCAGTGCCCACATCAGTGACTGAGGTGAGAAGCTTCATGGGTTTAACAGGGTATTACCACAGGTTTGTGCAGGACTTTTATAGGATTTCTCACCCTATCACTTCTCTTCAGAGGAAAGGGAAGAAGTTTGATTGGTCAGAAAAATGTGAGCAGGCCTTTTAGTTGCTTAAAGAAAGGTTAACCACGGTGCCCATCTTAGTAGTTCCAGATCTGATAGAGGATTTTTTTTTTGTACTGATGCATCACTAGAAGGTTTGGGAGAAGTTCTCATGCAGGAGCGTTGGGTGATTACTTTTGAGTCACGTAAGCTCAAAGACTACAAGCTTAACTATCCTACTCATGACTTGGAACTTGCATCATTTGTTCATGAACTTGTGTGTTGGCGAGATTTCCTTTTGGGTAGACCTTTCATCTTGAGGACAGATCATTGTAGCTTACAGCATATCTTCTCTCATCCGAACCTCAACACTCGTCAATGGTGTTGGATGGAGTTCCTATGTGAGTATGACATGGAGGTCCAGTATATCAAAGGAAAGGAAAATGTTGTTGTAGATGCACTTAGTAGACAATGACATGTTCTTACTTCTTTGACACTACAGTCAGATTTGAGAGTCAGGATACTTGAGCATCTTCCAGAGGACAGGTTTTATGAGGGTGCTAGGTAGATGTTGGATTTGCAAAGTTCTTTTGAGGGAAAATATTCAGGGTGCATGTTAGAATCAAATGGATTACTTCGGTTCCATAGGCACATTTATGTGCCTAAGGCAAGTGATCTGCATAGTTTCATCCTTACTGAGGCTCATCGAGCCCCATACACATCACATCCAGGAGTGAAGAAGATGCATGCCGATTTGAGAGAGTTATATTATTGGTCAGGTCTTCGTCAGGACATAGTAGATTTTGTAGAACATTGTCTTGAATGTCAGAGAGTCAAGGCAGAGCATTCTCATCCTGTAAGACTCTTATACCCTCATGAAATTCCCAAGTGGAAATGGGATGTGATCTCCATGGATTTCATAGTAGGAATTCCTATGTCTTCTTATCGTCATGATTCCATTATGGTCACTGTGGATAAGTTGACCAAGGTTACACATTTCTCGCCAACCAAGGTTACCTATAATGCACAGGCCATCACCAAAGTGTTCATGGAGGACATTGTTAGATTGCATGGGATCCCGAAGATGATCGTCAATGACAGAGACACCATCTACATATCAGTTTTCTGGAATTATTTTCAAGATGTTTTGGGTACACAGATTAATTTAAGTTCAACATATCATCCAGAGACAGATGGGCAGACAGAGCGGGTTAATCAAGTTCTTGAGGACATGTTGAGGATGTAAGTGATGGACCAGTAGAAGAAGTGGGAAGATTATTTGCATTTAGTTGAGTTTTCCTAAAATAATAGTTATCATAGCTCCATTAGCATGGCTCCCTATCAAACTTTGTATGGATGACCTTGCAGGACAACTTTGAGCTGGGACAGGCTAAATGAGAGGATTATTTTGGGGCCAACTTAGCTTCAAGATTTAGAGTAGCAGGTTGTTCTGATTCAGTAGCGTCTTGAGCAGGCTAGAGCATACCAGAAGGCGTATGCAGACACTAAGAGGATCGATCGTCATTTCTCTGTGGGTGACAAAGTCTTCTTGAGGGTTCATCCTCATAAGATTCCGATCCGTTATGGAAAGGGTTCTAAGCTATCACCTCGTTTTATGGGGCCTTTTGATATTCTTAAGGTCATCGGTCCAATTGCCTATCGTCTAGCTTTGCCACCACGCCTTGCATGGGCCCACAATGTTTTTCATGTTTCTGTACTTTGTAGATATGTGCCAGATGTTTCTCATGTTTTGTATTGGTCAGCATTATAGGTAGAGGATAGAGGGAAGTGGAGACTGGAACCGTACACATACTGGAGAATCAGAGGTTGGCCCTTTGGGGTTGATATTTGGACCAGGTTAGAGTGCAGTGGGACCGATATGACGAGTCATCAGCTACCTGGGAGGATGCTATACCACTGAGGGCTAGATATCCCTATCTCTTCCAATGACTTCCAGGAGGAAGTCTAATTCTAGGAGAGGGGGATGTAGTGCCCACATTTTCATAGCTCCAGTTATCTATTGATTCCTTTATGCATAGACATGTTTTGATTGAGACTCTGATAGATTTTGGACATTTTACTATGATATTTTATCCTCGTGGACATTATGGTATTTTTGGCGTGTAGCGCCAACTAGACTAGATTCGTATACTGATATATTTCTTATGATGTTGATGACACTAATAGGGTTATATGATAGATCTATCGGTTAGATGATGGTTCTTGTGGTCGATTTGATTAATGATATAGTTTTCTGGATTTAATAATGGTAATTTTCATGCTAGCCTAAGTGTATGTCGTTGCAATTTTATTTGTGGGTGATTTGTGGCAAACTATGTGAATAATTATATGCATTGCACTATAAATTGTTTAATAATGTTAGGGAATTATAATTTTGATTAAAATTGTGATGCATAGATGATGTTATTATATTGGAAAGATGCAGTTAATGTGTGTAATTAGTGTATAGGTGACAGGTATAGGAGAGCATGGTTTTCAGGGCAGCTATGCAATTGTGCACGAGTAGCCCACAGGCTGAGTCCTAACCATGCTAAATGTTTGAGGCCTTAGAATAGGTGTATTTATTTGGGCACCATGGGTGAACCCTCAATTGTAATGTAATTATGTCTTGTAAAATTAATTATGTTTAGGGTGTGTTTTATCAAGTAAAGTAATTATGCTTTGGGGTTTAATGATCTCATCTTAATTTAAGTGTTGGTTTTGGGTAAGTGTGTGTATGTTGGTAGAAGGGATTAGGGACCACATGTGAACCTTGGGTGGACCCCACATCCTCTACCCTTGTGTCCAAGCATGCCAAACCCGAAATTGGGTTATTTTGGGCATTTTTAGGGACCTCTTTTGAGTTTGGGAGTTCCCTTAGCATGAAAATGGGCTCTTGGACCCTACCTAATAGGTAGGGGGGCTTATTTCCAAGGTTTGGAGGGAGTTTCCCTCCCGTTTTTCCCTCCTTAGTCACCATCCATGTAAGATGGTTCGTTTGTGTGTATTTTTTAAAAGTTGCTCCACTTTGTTTTATTTTAGTTTTAGTATTTTGGGTGATAAGGGATAAAAGGTGAGTTTACTCTTACTTATTTGGTTTTTTGGAATGTTTGACTCTTGAGAGGAGAGGGGGTGACACTTATCACTTTCCCATTGGTGAGGAAACTTTTGGGTTCCTCTTCTTATTCTTCCTCATGTGGAAGGAAGGGGTCTTCTTGGCTCATTTTTTTTAGGGAGAACATGGAGAATTTTGGGAGCTTGGAGCTTTGTTTAGACAAAGGGAGAAGTTTAGAGTCTTTGAAAGAATTGTAGAGGTAGGATTATTAACCTTTTTCTTTCTTAGTTGTGCTTAACTTGTTGACTATGTTTTGATCAATAAAATGATGTGTGTAAAATGATGTGTGTGAAGTTGTATGGTGAATATGGTTTGTTTGTTTGTTCCTTTTTGTTTTCCTTTGTTTTCTCTCCACCATCATTTGGATTGATGGTTTTTGGAGAATTTAGGGGATGAGAGAGGTATTTCCCTCTCAAACCTCATGGTTGTTGGTCAAGCCATGAAGGTCCCTTCTCATCCCCTCATATGGTTTGAGATGGGAGAAAGGTCGATATGGCTTGGACCTTTCCCCATTCTTGGTGAGGAAACCATTTTATCATGTGTAGTATGTCTAAGTGGTTAAATGGTTTTATGTATTTCTTGTTGTGTTTTATCCCCTTTATAGTTGTGCACATTGTGGTAGTTTGTTCCTCTCTCCCATGGGCTTGGGGGAGGATATCATGGCTTCCAACCATGGAAAGGCATGTGATGATTCCTATTGGTTGGGTGGTAGACAAGTCATATCTCTTGATTCAACACTCTTAGAAGAACACTCAAGGTGGAGACTCAAGGATGAAGTTTTAGTTGGAGTGGTGACTTTGTCTCTTTTATCCTCAAATCATTGTAAATATTACACCTCCTTGTGACTATGTTATATGGTTGATTGTGGATAGCCTCATCTTGTAAACTTATCCTATTGTGATTTGAAAGCCTTGTAATAACATATCTCTTTTGTCTTGTAACCTCTCTCTATTAAAAAAAAAGGATTACAATATAAGATCATGAGTTCTTTATTTTACTTGTCTTCATTTGAAATGATTGTTTGGTTTGAAATATATAAAATATAGTTATGCATTACATATTAAATCTGAAATTTTTAGTGTGTTTGCTTTATAAATGGAAAAAAATTTGATGGCACTACAAAACTCCTCATACACATTGCTTCCCATATATTTCTATTTTACAACTTAAACTAAATCAAAATATGAGATGTCATTGGAATTTCTTAGAAAAAAATACAAATATTTTATCATGTGCATAAGTTTGAATGATTAGAAATAAAAATATTTCCTCCACATGCTCGAGCAAGGTTAACCTTTAAATAGGATATAGCAAGGTCGATTCATTCCTTGTATGCATAGATTTAGATATAAATATTTCCCTTTAGTTTGAATGATACAACTCAAACTAAATCAAAATATGAGATGTCATTGGAATTTCTTGGAAAAAAATACAAATATTTTATCATGTGCATAAGTTTGAATGATTAGAAATAAAAATATTTCCTCCACATGCTCGAGCAAGGTTAACCTTTAAATAGGATATAGCAAGGTCGATTCATTCCTTGTATGCATAGATTTAGATATAAATATTTCCCTTTAGTTTGAATGATACAACTCAAACTAAATCAAAATATGAGATGTCATTGGAATTTCTTAGAAAAAAATAAAAATATTTTATCATGTGCATAAGTTTGAATGATTAGAAATAAAAATATTTCCTCCACATGCTTGAGCAAGGTTAACCTTTAAATAGGATATAGCAAGGTCGATTCATTCCTTGTATGCATAGATTTAGATATCAATATTTCCCTTTAGTTTTTTGACATAAATATTCTAATAACATGGTGATGCACCCATTGCTACTCACAAAATAGCTAACATCTTCCCTCCTTCTACTTGGGCATTCCACATGGATATTCCACGTGCGAAAAAAAAGAAACTCCTCATACACATTGCTTCCCATATATTTCTATTTTACAACTCAAACTAAATCAAAATATGAGATGTCATTGGAATTTCTTAGCAAAAAATAAAAATATTTATCATGTGCATAAGTTTGAATAATTAGAAATACAAATATTTCCTCCACATGCTCGAGCAAGGTTAACCTTTAAATAGGATATAGCAAGGTCGATTCATTCCTTGTATGCATAGATTTAGATATCAATATTTCCCTTTAGTAGACCATACACCACATTTTTTCCAAATGAAACTAATTTCCTCCTTCACAGATTCCTGGTGATTCTGTGATGTAAATTATTCAGTATTCTTTCCTAGGAAGTGAATGCTTATTATCAACATTATATTTATTGGATTCAATATTCTATTTCTTCACCACATCTTGGAAACTTTAATTTGTGCATGCAAGAATAACTACCTCACGTACACAAGGAGAATATTAAAATAAATCAATCCTTTAATAACTAATTTTTTAATATTGGGAATTGGGAATTAAATGTGGGAATGGGGAACAAGAAATTTTAACCATTTGCCAAATTTGAAAAATGGGTGCAGGAGAAAGTGAGGAAGTAGGTATGTTTGGCCATTTGTCAAAATTTTCCTTACATATGGAAAAATTGGAAACATTTCCCACATGGGTTAATGTGGGAAGATTTCTATCTTTAACTGGTCGAGAAGTGTTGCAGACGATTAAGTGGGAGTGTATGCCAATTTAAATTTTACTTGACTATAAGTTAAAAAAATTAATTAGTTTTTAATTAAATAATATTTATTAAAAGTTAAAATATAATTAATAAAATCAATTTAATTATTCAACGTTAATTAATTAATAATAATTTTTTATATATTTAAAATGGGTTGAAGGGACCCATTCCCTATTTACATAAACAGAGGCCAGGCCTAAAGAGTTCAAAGTAAAAAAAACAAAATCTTGAGAAAAAAAAATAGCTGGATATACAAAAACATAGGCCAACATTATCTAAGATATACTATAACTATAGTACTAGGTATGAGAGGAGGTACTCTCTAGTCCCTAAGGAGAAAACAACACTAGTAGCCTAAGACACCCGACCAGAGATGGAATCTTCTTCCATTTCAACTTTCACTTTAGTGTTTTCCTAGCTCATCCAGAGAAAGTCATAGGCCCTTGCTACAGACAGCCATAGCTCGGTCCACCTAGGTGGGATAGGATCTAATGGAGAATTGAGTATCTTCACATTAGGAAGCACAAGGTGGGCATGGTTAGCAGCACAGTCCTGGGCATACACCACTAGCTACTTAGTGAAGGCCAGGAGAATGTTGAACCATTTTTTAAGTTCTCTGAAAAAAACCCACATCCACCTCTGACGGACCCAGAAATGACTCGTGTACATCCCAGAATGCCAGATAACAATTCGCCACTTTAGAGGTAAGGTTTACACAGTACGCTGGTCGAAGCCAGTGCAGCGCCAAATTCACAACATTTACTTTAGAAGGACGGATTATCAATAGATTCTCTACAAATACAGAGGCAATGCCACTATTGATGTGTGGCCAACCAACAATAGATAAATAGAAATCACCCAAAATAGCTTTTATGGCTTCCAACTCTTCGATGCAGGAGAGATGAAAAATTATTTTCAGCCAGTTGTCTATTATCTAGGAACAAAACTCCATCTCACACAGATCATAACTCAAGGAAATTCACGGCAGGCAAGGGACATCCATAGTCAGCAAAAGGAGGGAGAAAAAATATATAAGGAGAAGCCTTGTCCAAAGATTTAAATAGACCCGTCGTTTTACATAAGTGCATCATTAGATGACGTGTGCACTTAATTCCACCTTGCACAAGACCAATATCCCCAATCCTTCCCATACTTTGGAATTAAATGCCACTATCTCTTATTGTGCTTGTTCGATCCCCACATTCACCAGCTAATCCATGCAATGATTACTTTCCTGAAATATGTGCTTAATGTTCTAGGCACTGAAATTCCCAAGTTGCCAAAGGACCTTTTTAATTCCTAGGTCCTGTTTCCAAGATAGAGATTTCTTTTTTATTATGACATTCACAATTACTGGTGAATCCCATTTGATTTCTAAATTTTTCACTTTTAAGGAGGCCGCTAATTCTAGACCTTTTCTTAGAGCTTATAGTTCATCCGAATTACAAGTGTCATCCTTGAGCTTGTAGGAGGCAACACCCATAAATAATCACATTTCATTTCTTATAATGTATCCAGCCCCAGAGATGCATGGGTTACCTCTGGCTGCTCCATCAAAATTTATCTTGAGGAAACCTAGGGTGGGGGGAGCCAATGGGATAACCTACGAAGCACGGTAGAAGAGATCATAGGGCACTGAGCACCAGCCCTAGGCTTGACGATTCTAGGACAGTGCTTCTCAATTTCCCTATCAATATTGGAGAAGTGATGAAAGAGGGACCAATTAGAAGAAACCGCCTCAGAGATAGCCCATTCCAACCTAAGGATGACCCTGTCCACCGAGTTTTGATCCTCCCTAAATATTATTTTTTTACGCTCCCACTAGATGTGCCAGAGAAGTAGCACAATACCACACAACCAAGTCGAGGAGAGCATGCCAGAATGGAGGTTTA
Organism: Taxus chinensis; assembly: GCA_019776745.2. Lineage (NCBI taxonomy): Eukaryota > Viridiplantae > Streptophyta > Pinopsida > Cupressales > Taxaceae > Taxus > Taxus chinensis. Next base: position 492,429,182 of record CM034154.1, read on the forward strand.
TAGGCCAATCCAAAATGGCTTCAGGGAGTGTAGAGGGTTAGACCCATGGGAGATTGAGCCTGACACACAACCAACTCCAACACTCAGTTGTAAATGGGTATTGAATAAAAATATGATCACTATCTTCCTCATGCTTCACACACAGAAATCACATTATGGGACCATGAAAACCAAATCTTTTCCTTCTTTCCTGAGTGATAATTTTGCCTTTGAAATCCATCCAAGAAAAAAGGCCTACTTTAGGGGGACACGAGGGGGACCAACATGCCTTCTAGATCAGATTCTCAGCATGTAATAATTTTTAACCACAACGCAGGGAGTATTTCCTAGAAGAGGCCGCAGTCCAGACAATTTCATCATTATCCCCGAAAAGCATAATCTGTCATTCCTGTAGAGCTAAATTTATCCCTAGTTTCCAAAGAGAGATTTAGGTGATCAATTATTTTCCATTCCAATAGTTTAGGACTATTTTTTGGAGTTAGCCCATAGTTGGAAACATATGGTCCCCATTTTTCAACTAGGAGCCTCTTGATTTCCCCAAACTATGGGTTTTCCCCAAGCACAGGAAAACCATTTCAAGGATCATCCTAGAATAACACTCTGTCACCTTTTTCAATTTTCCAGGCCATATTGAATAAGAAGAGCTCTTGAAATTCAACTAATAAGTTCCATATATTAGATCCGCGAGGGGGATTAGCAATGCGAAGAATCGATTCTGGAAGATGGGCCCCCAGATATTATTTTTCCACCACTTGACTGCAAAGACTCAGAGGTTTTGTGAGGATATTCTAGACAAGATTGGCACCCAGGGCCAAGTTTTGAAGACCCAAGTTGAGGATACCAGCCCCACCTAAATATTTAGGTTTGGACAAAGTTTCCTAGCTGATCAATGGGATTTTCCTTTCCACAGAGGGACCTTTCCATAGGAACTTTCACATGATCCCGATAAGCTTCGTTAGAACACTTTTGGGGATTTTTGGTATGGAAATCATGTATAGGGGGAGGCACTGAGAATAAATTTGATGAGGACTAGTCTCCTAGCCAGTGATATCCATTTTCCTTTCTAGGAATTGAGTTTCGAATTAACCGAAGAGAGGAGATCGTTTCACATCGAGGTCCAACCCGAGCCACCAAACAAAGGCACACCAAGATATTTGACTGGAAGGGAACCTTTTTTGAAACTAAAAATACCAAGAATTATAGCTTCTAGAGGAGGGGAGACATTAAAAAAGAATATGAAGGATTTAACAAGGCTAGCCTCTTGTCCAACAGCAACCGCATAAGCATCGAGAAACCCCTTTAGTTCTATAGCCTCCTAAATGTTGGCTTTACCAAACAAGAAAGTATCATCCATGAATTGTTGGTAAGAGATAGGGTTCACCCCTTTCATAATTCTTAATCCCTACAGTTTTCCTTCCCAAACTTTATTGTTGATGACCCTACTCAAAGAATCAACCACTAAAATATAAAGGAAGGAGGAAAGAGGGTCACCCTGTCTTAAACCCCGATTACCTTCAAAGAAACCTTCAACATTACCATTAATCAACATGGAGAAAGAAGGCCCAACAATGTAGTTGAGCACCCAATTACAAAAATAAACTGAAAAATCAAAATTTCTAAGTATTCTAATTAGAAAACACCAATTGATCTTGTCAAAGGCCTTGCTAATATCTAGTTTTAGCAACATACTTGGGGATTTATTGTAGGAGAGAGAATGAATGAGTTCATGAGAAAGAAATATACCATCAAAAATCGACCTCCCTGGCAAGAAACCAGATTGCTCCAGAGAAACCAGAGGTTCTAGTAGCCCTTTGAGTCTAGAAGCAATGACTTTTGAGATGATTTTGTAGGAATTATTACACAGAGAAACCAACCTGAAGTCCGTGAATGAAGAGGGTTGAGCTACCTTCAGGAAGAGACTTATAAAGGTACAACTTAGCAATTTAAGAACTAATTGGGATCTACAAGATTCTTCCATAGTCTCCTAAACATCATAGCCAATGATGTTCCAAATTTTTTGAAATAAATCATCTTGAAAACCATCCGGACCTGGAGCTTTTTTTTAGCCATAGAGAAAACTACTTTCTCCACTTCACTCGTAGAGAAGGGATTAAGAAGGGCCATATTTTGAGCATCAGTGACTAGTGTCAGGATATTGTCAAGGAAAGAGGATTGCTCTTAATCAAAGGATACGATATCACCTTTTAGGAGGGAAGTAAATAACCATACCCCTTCATCAAAAATCTATTTTTGATCAGAGAGGACAATGCCCTCATGACTCTTTATCTCAGAGATGAAAGATGAGATGCACCTAGATTTTACGGATGAATGAAAGAACTTTGTGTTTTTGTCCCCATCCTTGAGCCATGAATCCCTCGATTTCTATTTCCAGAAGACCTCCTCTCTCAGAAGAATTTTACCAAGTTCAGATAGTAAAGACTTCTTCAGAAGAAACTCTACCTCCCCCATGCCAAAAACAAAAATTGACTCATTCAGAGCTTTCAACTTGACTTCCACTCTAGCCTTTTCCTGGTATATATTTAAAAAAAAAATATTTGTTCCAAGTCCTTAGATCCCCTTTGAGAAGTTTGATTTTTTATGCAAGCACCAACATTTTTGAACCTTTAACCTGATAGGAGTGCCACCATTGTGAAATGTTGTTTTACAGAGAGGCATCCCTTAGCCACATAAGCTCAAACTTAAAAGAGTATTTGTGAGGGGAAAATTCTATATTGAATGAAAGTGAAACCGGGAAGTGATCAGAGCTGGACCAGGGTAGAATCAAGCATTCCAAAACAACATTATTCAGAGATAACTTAGGGCCAGCTAAGAACCTATTGAGCCTTTCAGCAATATTACTAAAGCCCTTCCTACAATTTCTCCAGGTGAACCAACCTTGCTTGGGATTGATATCTAAAAGAGAGTTGTCAGAGATAAAGGAACAAAAATTGGCCTGGGATTGCCAGTTCCTAGTAATACCATATTTTTATCTTTCTCAGAGGTAATAGCATTGAATTCACCACCAAGAAGAAATAGTTTATCTTCGAGAGGGAGAAAATATCTGGAGACATCTTGCCAAACCTCTCTTTTTCCAATTATATTATTCAGACCATATACATTAAGGAGGTAGAAGACCGATTGAGAAATTTTTGGGAAAACCCGACCCAAATCCCAACTATGATTCTAGAATATAAGATCAACCTATACCTGACATTCCTTCCACCAAAAACCCAAGGCCCCAAAGCCCCGGTAGTATCAGAGAAGAAGAAATTCCAGCTCTTAACTGAATTCCTCCAGAGCGCAGCTACTTCCACAGTCGCCATCTTTGTTTCTTGAATCAACACCACACTCGCATCTGAGGATAAGAGATAACACTTTATAAAGTGTTGTTTATCAGGGGTATTGAGACCCCTGATATTCCAAGATAGAATTATCATTTAGAAGAGGGAAGGAAATTCTCCTTCCCGAACATAGCTTTGGAAAAGTTCAAGACACTTTGTTTACCTACATCCACTTCCAAGAGTGCCAATTCTTGTTTATATTTTCTAGCTTTCTTTTTGGTTGAGCCACATATGGCCTCCTTCAACCTTGTTTGAATATAAGTTGAATTTGAGGGGGTTAAAGCCGGTACCAGTATATTTGGCTCAAATTCTCCTTCCTCTAAGACGTCATCACCTAAAAGGAACCGAAGCTTATTTGCCGCAACTTTATCCAAGAGCCAAGATTATAGTGAATTCAGAGAATCCGCTTGCCCTTGATCGAACCCTTCTTTAATAAGGGAAATTAATTCCCTGGTGTTTTTATGCACTTCTTCAGTTTCTTTTAAAAGAGAAATAGGTGAAATATCACCCACCAAGGGTGAAGCCATTTCTCTCTCCTCTAGCCCTTTCATCATAGAGTCAACCTAATGGGAATCCAACTCCTTGGAAGCCTTAGCCAGTTTCAAAGAGCAGGTCTTACTCAGATGATCAAAATTTCTGCAGTAAAAACACTTTACATTTAGACCCCCGTACTCAATGGTAAAACATTTAGGGACAATTTTTTTTTGGAGAGTCAAAGATGGCAACAAAGGAGTAGTCAGGTCCATTGCCACACAAAGACACATCGAAATTTTTTTCTATAAGTTTAGGGAAGGATTACGGATGGGTAGAAGGGCCCCCAAGGAGTTTGCAATTGGCTTCAGAACAGAACATTTGCGGAGATCCAAAGGCACATCATGAATGCTTAACCAAAGTGGGGCCTCAGATATTTTTTCCTTCTAGGGGTCAAAATTTTGTGACAAGGAACGAAGGTAAAGGCTAGAGGAGTTCATGAACCAAGGTCCTTCTTTGAGCACCAAATTCAGCAAATCAGGGGAGGGGAAACTTACCTAGAAAAATTGGTTGGCAAGGAAACTGACTTTTGGTTTAGCTTTTGTGCCCAAAAACATGCAACCTAGCTTAAAATCCTCTTTTGAGAGAAATGGGTACCGAAAAACTTGCAAAAAATTTCCCTTTTCACCCACAAATCAGAAAAATCAGCTTTGGGAGGAGGAGGCATCGAGAGTTGTAAGCTCTCTGCAGCAATTTTGAAATTGATTTCGCCAATCTTGAAGTCTTCTGATCCCTTTAGCCTATTAGACACAATTGGATTTCAATTGAAAGGGATCTCATGTGTCACCTCTTTGATTGGCTCAACCTAAACCAGGATTTTTTCTGCTACTAATTTTTCCAGCACCAGCTCCCTGAACAAGGAAACTAGGGTTGTAACAACCAAGCAAGTGCCAAATTGTCCTACCAACTCAAGCACTACCTTTTCCGCTTCAAGTTCACAGGAAGATCCACAGACATCACCTCTCCAGTAATTTCCCACTGGGATATTTTTCCCAATAGTAAGGACCCTGGCACCTGACACATGAAACCAATCTCTCGCCATGACCTTTGTTATTTTTGAAAAAACAATCTTTTTGCCTTTTTCACATTTTTCACAGTTTTCACTATTTTCAAAAATTTCACATAATTCACAATTTTTGCTAATGTGACACTCCATCCTCTCCTAAATAAATATCTCTAATTAATAATATTTATTAAGTTAATATTATTAATAATTAAATTAAATTCATTAATTTATATTTTCAAATATTTTATGAAGCCAAAAAGATGTGGAAAGAAATGAGGAAGTGATGATGACATGATTATGAGGGAAAAATATTATGAAAAATAGACCATAGAGGGGATGAAGGAAGAGAAATATTGTTGAATGGTATGAAAAGGTAATTCAGGGAGATATCATGATGTGAAAAGTTATGAACTCTTCAAAATTTGGGTGTTTAAAACTTTTGGGACTAAACTTGGCTCTAATTGGGGATTAGGACTCATGAGGATGAAGAAATGAACCCATATAAAACCTTGATAGAAATATGTATCTCCAATAATGTCATAATTAAATATCATGAGGAAAAGGAGAAGAAACACACAAAAAAACCCAAGAAAATAGGAAAAACACAAAAAATCTAACTACGTACAAGGTTGGGGACCACCAACCATAACTTATTGTAATGTTTTTTATGTTTCCCACTATATGGTAGTGGCATATGGGTACCATCAGGATATGTGAGGTAATATGTAAATTATCTCCAAAAAGTGCCTTATTTTTAAGGGGACGATCCATAATGAATCAAATTTCCATGGCTCCCTTTAGGTTCTCTTCACTTATCCCATAATATGACAAGTTCATTGATTTGGAAATGTTTTTCTCCTACCTTCTTGTTAAATAACTTTTTAAATATTTCTTGATGTTCCATGATTCAATCAGAAAAAACAATACTTTCTTCTTTGATCCTATTCAAACATATGATCCTCTTATCAATGACATTTTTAAAACTTCTATCTTCAATTACTTTTTCTATTTACAATGTTGACAATCCCAAGGACATGGGTGTTTGAGCATCTATCCCATATATTAAATGAAATGTCGACATCTCGATAGATCTCTTTGGTGTGATACAGTCAGCCCACAATGCATCATAAAGTTTCTTGTGCCAATTTTTTAATTTTCATCAACCATTTTTCAAAAAATAGTAATAATATTTTTGTTACTAGATTATACCTGTAAGTTTCCCAATGGATAATAATTTGAATAATATGCCAATGATACTTCATAACTATAACAAAATCCAATAAGCTCTATGGAAGAAAATTTGGACGCATTGTTAGTTGCAATCTTTTGTGGAATGCCATATCTAACCAATATTTACTCTTTGATGAAATTATAAACCACCTCTAAAGTAGTTTTCTTGATGAGAATCACCTCAACCCACTTAGTGAAGTAATATGTCACTTTGAGTACGTGAGTATGCCCAAGACTAGAATTAGGAACTAGAGTTCTAATTTAAAATGGTTCCTCAATGATGATTTTTTTAATGGGAGAGATTAAATCTTAGGCATTCTAAAAAACTATTGACATGCTTCACATATTGAAATCTACTTTTGTGTATCTCTGAACAAAGTTATCTAGAAGTAGTGTGCTCTTAGGATTTTTTGGGTAGTAACTCATGCTGAGAAATTGCATCCACATGCTTAGTTGTTGAATGATTTTAGGAGCCTTTTTTCTTCTCCTTATTAACACATCTTAAGACAAATCCATTAATGTTATTCTTTATAATGTGTTATCCCAAATGACATACTTTGTGGCTTTCAATTTAATAAATCTCTTCTGTTTAGAACTCAATGCTCATGACATTATCCATATGTTAGAAAATATGCAATATCTGAGTACCATTCATCTACTGAACTGAAAAATACCAAAAATGACACATTATTGGTATATGAATATTTGAAATCTTTATTCTCATTTTATTTAGCAATGAGTTTACACAAACCCCTTCCACATACAAATTTGGTCATCTTGATGTCCAAATCATACTCTTGGACCTTTGTAATATATGTTCCCATTTTGGATCCTAATTCTTGTAATATGAAGATTGATTTGACAACAAAATCAAGGACCATAACAGTCATATGTGATTTCAAGATGTAATATCTAATTTTATTGACACATTTAACCACTTTGCAGGCATGATTTTTGATTGGAGAGTATTTAAGCTCATGATATTTTAATCTAAAACTCATGAAATAAATGGGAGATTCAATGCCTTCTTTATTCCTCTACACCAAAATAACTGACAAAATACCCCATAGTAAATTAAATCTCCTTACCTCCCCAAGGAAGGACCATAATTTCAAACTTTACCGTTAGGCCTTAAATTGGCCTAAGATGTTAGTCCCTTCCCTCTAGAGTGTTCCTTAATCATATCTTCTTGTATAACTTACATTAATTATCATTTTACCTGGGAATTTCCTATAGAGGCAGCTCTATTCCTTAGTCCCTTCCATGCCCTTAGGTATTTGATCAATAAAAGTGATACTTTGGATCATGTTGGAGTGATCCAAAGATCCTTTTCTAATCAAAATATTTAGGTTCTTCCAACTCCACTTCCACTTCTTTAGTAGCATCAACCTCTTCTTCTATAGTGGGAGTATTAGTAATTACCGACTTTGGTTGTTTCAGAAAATAATTAAACTCTTATTTTTTTCACTCCTCCCTAATTTTCCATATCCATAATTTTAGATGTTAAAACAAAATGTTGTTGACAAATTTTATAACCCCCTTCTTCATAAACCCTAGCCCTAATATCCTTCACAAAAATGTCCTTAGTAAGAATACACTCTTCCTTAGATATGTTCTAAAAGTGGGTAGATGTAAATTTGTGGAGATCATTTGGTGTTAGGTCCCCATTTTTTTCTTATATTTCAAACTAAGATCTAAGGATTCTAAAGACAACATTCCTCCAAGAGCATATGTTACTCAATATTTTCCTCAAGCCTATTAGCTTGTCTATTCCACCATGAACCCCATCATTCCCATTGTTCTTGAAATTATGCCATCTAATGAATAATAACAATATCTCCTCACCACCATGCCAGTTATTTCTTTCATAAATATTTTATAGCCACCTTTTATTTAAATTTGTTATGTTTTTAAGATATTTCATATTTTACCATTATATCTCTAAACCATGTAACCATACACACTATCTCCACCATTTTAAAGGAATTACCCTTTTTATATACCTAAAATCTAAGGTCATAAGTAAACCAAAAGGGAATGAAAATTTCTCTTAACACATATCTACATATAATATGGAGAATGTCACTTCCTATCCTAACGTCCATTAAGATATCCTAAACCCATTTTAAAACCTCATAAACTTCCTTCTCTTGAGATTAAAAATCCACATTGGGATACCATTAAGTGTGCCATGAAAAAATATTCTTTCCTTCCTCTCTAAACTTCCCTAAATTCTTATCCACCCTCCCCCTCCACACCGACCCCTAGTCAAGGATGATAATGTCACTAACATTATCTACTATCCCAATCCCTAGATCTTGACCCTATATGTCCTTGCCATGTGCTTCATATTTATCTCATGGAGCATCCATATCTTCATTTAATTCCAATTCACTTCCAAAACATGTCAATTTATGAGGAACTTATAAATAATTTTTTGAAAAATTTATAGACCTTTTTCTAATAACTCAAGGCATGAACCTAACAATATCTCCTTTCAAACTACTTCATGGTCTTTGTTATTACCAAATCACTGCACCCTCTGAATGGCTAGAATGTGAACAGAACATTCGGTGTGATTGGGTAACATGGGATCACCTCTCAAGTTGTGGGACTTGGGCGTAAGTTAAACCTCCGGAGAAGGCCAACTTCCTCTTCCTAAACTAAGTGTTATACTACTCCTAGTGTAATAAAATTGTTATCTAGACCTATGCTAACATTTTCATGGGATTTAGGAAAAGATATTTGCAACAAATAAAACTATATTAGGGATGGTGATGTAATGAATGAAGGGTGTTGCTAGACTTTAGGAAGGTTGTTTTGAAGAGGGTTTTGTGCACCATAAATCAAATTCACCTATTGCAACTTGGAAGTGGTAAACAAAATACCACAAAATAAGAAGTATGTGTTCCCTTTATTCAACTCAACTAGACAAAAAAATATTTTAGTCTTCTAGTGAAGAAGGGTGAAACGGAGAAGGGTGAACAAGCACCACAACTCAACTACATGCAGAACTCCACCACTTGATAAGCACATAACTCAAAGAACCTACAATAGAAACTTAAACTTGTACAGTGTACCTATAAGCATGAGAAAGACAAAAAGAAGTATAGGGAATGATGAGAGGACTAATAATAGTCACAAAAAATACACTTTATTACTTCAACAATGTGCAAAATGCATAATTACATTTAGAAGAGGTAATAGTTTCAATTACAATCTTGGAAAGGAGGCTTGAAAGTTCCTCAATCCACAAAGATAACTTGTGAAAAGGAAGAGGAATTGGAAAAATGTGCACTTGTTCAATTGTCCAATATTTCTAACTTGTGTCACACGTCTGAATTCTATAACCAGTGTGTAACCCCTTGGAATGAGCTTCCAACTTACATTTATAGAAGAACTCTGTGAGAGAAAAGAGGAGAAGTCATAAATTCCTCCCTAAAATGAAGGCACATGATGGTAAACATTATTTATAGAATGGGTTGAACCACTTAAGAAAATTCCATCATGTGTCTTTAATACGAGGTTTGACTTATTCATTTATCTAATTAAAAGAATATTTAAATAAAATATTTTTAAAAATAATAATTAAAACATAATTTTATTAAAATATTTTAATAAAAATATAAATTTAATTATATTTCAAGTGGGAACCACATGGTTGGTTTACATTGAAAGGGGAATCCCTTAAAAGAAATTCTAACTCGGTGATTGGATCACCTACCACCTCACCGAGTTGGTTAAAGAGCTCCTTAATCTGAACATGATGGGATAACCTCTAACCATTTCCTATGAACCAGATTTGAGCTCCCTTAATGTCTCAACATCAACAATGAGTGATGATCTCTTAGATCAATCCTAACCTTGGTTCGAGATCCTCCACGCTGTGTTGGTTTACCTCAGGTGAACTCACCTTTTCAGTTCCACAGACCCCCACCGAGCTCATAATCTAATGCCTCATTGAGAAATTCCTAGCTTGAAACTGAAATAGCTCCATATAAACTGAACTCATCATGATCTCATTATAACCATCCAACACAATAGCGAGTCCTCTGTAAGCCCAAACATCATGTCTTCCTTATTATCTCACTCAATCTAATCGACCCCAAAGAGTTACTTGATAGCTCGGCTAGAGCCATGAATTTATTTTACAAGCTCTTTTGAATCCATTCTTGTAATCTTAATGTAGGTGAGTTCTACTCCCAAGCTTGGTTCCATGATCTCATTGAGCTCACCAATTCATGTGGTCAATCTATTTATTAGCTCGGATCTTTCCAGTTTACTTCTTGAATGGATAGACGACTCAATCACTCACTCCCAACTTAGTCCTGAGCTCATCTTTGTGTTGTGGACCATATCTCAATTTTATGCCAAAACACATCTTGGCTCATGTCTGTGCCACCATGAGCTCCTCACCACCAACTCTCTTTGAAGAACCCTATCTCCCAAAATGTTATGCAATGACTCATTCGCTCCAACGAGCTCACCTGGAAGTTTGGTTTTCTTGATTCACTCAAAAAAATATTTTTACCAAACTCAATTACCCTTCATCACTGTAATCATGTGAATTGAGTCAAGCCTCTCCTTATTGTCATGTTAAGAATTATATAGTGAGTAACCTCCCCTTTCAAACAACTGAGATCATCTCTATAACTCCTTAGAATACTCACTTGTACTAAGATATCTTACCATGCCTCGGCCAATTTGGCTCTTCTTTCTTTCTCTGCATGGCTCTATTTTACGAGATCTACATACGCTGAGTCCTGCAACTCAATCAAGGTAGTATGGCTCCATAACTCATTCATGATGCGAATTGGCTTAGCCAAGTGAGCTCCACATTTCATTATTACTTCCTGGTGAGTCTATGATGAATTATCCCTTTCTAATATTCCATTAACTTATCTCCAGTGACATGCGTACATTCCACTTGATACATTCAAACTTAGTCTCTTGTGTGTTACGTACATTTTTTGACTTAGTATTTTACTAACTTAGGGAACCTCAGGGAACAAATCATAACTTGGCATGTATTGATCAAGATAATTACATGGAGGTTTTAAATTTCCTTAATGATTCCTCATATAACTCCTTGTGATGAGCTTCCTCCACCAAGAATCTTGGCATGATCATGCATTAAATAAGGAGATGAGCTCGTCTATATTTTCCACTCTATGCATGAATCACTTCTAATATAGAGAGCACTCATTTCCCACTTGACTCGGTGAAAAAATAAACCTTTACCTCACTTATTTCTTGAGACTTAACTCCTTGACATGGGAAACTAGGTATCTATTGGCCAACATGGTTAAATCTCCATGCTATTTTTCCATTGAAATTTTTTTCCATATGGCTACCTTTCCTAATTTACCCTAATGTGGAACCTCTGTCTTGTTTTTCCATCAACAAAAATCCACATGGAAATGCTTCTCATGATCCCCATGAAGTGGTTTTTTTGACCTTGGGACCCGAAGGCTCCCTTGATCCCACGTTATGTTTCTTGGACAAATGGCATCAACTCTCCCATTATCCACTGATCTTCAAAACTCCTAGAATGTGGAACATTTTTCTTGGCTCACCATCTTGAAAACCCCAACTTGTCTTTACCTTGAAATTATTTCACCAATCCCATTTTAGAGTCAAGATCTAACCTCATCCTCCCATGTCTATGTCAACTTATTCCTTTCACTGCAACTCATCACGAACTCACCACACTTGATCTCTGTGACCTATTTTCTCAAGACCGAGCTCATTCATTCATGTCATTATATTTGTTGCATTCTATACTCCTGTTACATCATATTCCTTGTTCGTCCCAATTCCTGAGCTTTATGTTGAGATCATTAAGTCCCTGCACCTATATTCATAACTCATCATGGCAAGTTCCCTCTATCCGAGATCTATGTTTGAATTCCATGGCCGAATTGAGCACCTTGTGGCTTATCATCTTGATCCCCTCTAAAATTTCTTCCATCTCCTTTGATATTGGTATTATCTCACCCCTTCATGGACCTAATTTTTATCTCATAACTCAGTGATGCCAAGCTCTAGACCGAGCCATGTCTCGCTTAACTCGGCCCTTACCAAATAAAATTTTCATGCATCAACAACTCAGTCACCTTCTCCTATGCTCTGTCCCGAGCTTAGCTCATCTTTCAAGTCACTGTGTTGAGCAAACCACCAAGTTCACATACTTCCTACAAACCTAAGTTGGTCTAAGATTATCCCCTTGTAACTATTTTCAAACATATTTGAGCTCATACTTGAGTACTTTTCTGAGCTTACATCCATGCAAAAGAACCTTTCTCGAGTACACAACACTCAAGCTATCTCCTTCATGTTTACATCAATGTGAAACCTCTCTACTAATGAAACAATGAGTGACTCACCAAATCCCTAGCTTGATATGAGATTTACCACATCCAACCACTCTCCTTGCATGTACATATTGAATTTCATCCTATCGACTTGGTAATTTGTTTCTAGGACACTGAATACCAGCTCGCCATCACTTGATGGTGATCAGTTGACTTGGGTGATCGAATGACTGATTTGATCACCGCTAAGTATCCCATTGACTCCCATATTGCATATTTTTCAGGTCACTTTAATGTAACCAAGCCAACTTGCTAAGAAGCTTGACGAGTTGTTTGGTGATTTGTGCGAGCCCAAAGCCTCTTGTGACCTATTTCACAAATCTTTAAGCTTTGCACTGACTCACTTCCAAAAATTAAAAAAAAAAAATGAATCAATGGGTTATGGGGTTAGAGTAAGTCACCTGAAAATGAAGATACAAATTTTGACCAATTCTTTACCATGGTGACTTGAAATGGGCCCACCAGGGTCAATCTTCCTGCTAGGAGGACTTAAGATCTCCAAGGTGCAAAAAAGGGGTAAATAGCTTGATAGGACTCCAAAACTGACTAGAAAACTACGAACACTTTCTAAACATAGATTTTACCCATAACGTCTTGGAATGCCTCATGAAGATCCCTTTTCAGTTGTAGAGTACCATAGACCCCCGTTGTCCAATTTTGTCACAAGTGTCAAAATTGAATAAAAATAATTTATGAAATTGAAATTAATTTCAAATGTACAATTTATAAATGGAAATAACCTATTTAAAGGGTGGGTTAATTCACTTACAAATATTTAGTTGTACCAAATCACTCTTGAAAACGAATTTAATTAATTGGTTTTTTTTAACTTTAAAAATTGATATAAAGTGTTATAACATATAATACAATTTATTTTATATGTTTTATAGTCAAATTAGTGCAAAGATGTATATAGTACTTAAATGTGTCCCCTTAAAATATTACATGCTATAACACTCCCCTTAATGATAAGTAGAGATAAATGCTTAAAGTATATTTTTATATAAAAGGATTTGCAATCCTTAAACCATGCATAATTATTTTAGGCTAGCATGTCAATAGTATTATAGAATAGATAACATCCCTTAAAACCTCTTAAATAAGTGTGTATATGAATACTTATGTGAGTCTCTATATCCTTTTATAAAACAAGGAATATCTTTAATACAATTCTTCGTTGGGCTCTCAATTAAACTCACATAGGGTGATGTTTACACAAAATCACATAGGGTGATTTATTACAATATGGAAGAAGTATAGAGAAGGAATATGCAACAAGGAAATTAGGTGGAATGCACACTTTCCCTCGATGGACTTAAGTGTACTTTAGTATTAAGTAATCACTCTTGAAAACCAATGTAATTAATTGGTTAATCTATATTTATTAATTAAAATAGAGTTTTATAACTTATAATATAATTTATTTTATAAGTTTATATAATAAAATTAATGTGGAGATATAGGAAGGACTTAAATATTTCCACAAAACAAATTATATGCTCCAAGATATATGTTATTTTTCTATGGTTTCTCTTACTTATATGTTATATGTTATATTTTTTTATACATGTGTGCTCTCTATGTTGGGGTTTTTGTGTACACTTTTACTCTTTATGCTTTCTTTATTCATCTACATGGATTTATATGTGTGATTTCCATTGTTTTTTTGTTTTATTCTCAATTCCTACATTGCAGGCTCACTACCCTTCCTATTTCCTATAATACACATTACCTATATTTTTAGAATGGAACAAAAGATCCTACAATACATTTCTTGCTACATCCTTTATAGGATCACACATGTACTATGGCATACTTGCTTGATTTATTTAGCAGAATACGTTATACACACATTTTGATGATGTAATTATCTTATGTCATACATTTCTTTAGTGAACTTATTATGTACACATTGGTTGACACACATTACTTGATTGCATTCTCTAGGCTCTATGGTTGGTTACACGATAATTTATTATTGATTGAAATCACTTCTTATACATGGTTTTGTTAGTAGCTTGATTTATTGACTAAAAAACTACTATTTCCTAAACATTTTTATTAACACTTATGATAATGACATAGTATGATTTAGGAAATTTCTTACTATGCATTTATTCATATGCATTAATTTATAGATCACATAATTACAAAATTACTTATTATGATGCTTATTTTTTAATACTAAACAATGTTTATCATTTCTTACTATATGATTATTTATTATTTTACTACAACATATTTGATACCAACTTTATTCAGTTGGTTGTTTCTTATATATTAGTACATGCAGAATCTAATAACTAACAATAATAACACTCATCAAATTGTTCATGTCTTCTTAGTCGTGTATCTTTTGAATGGGCCTATCATGTCATGTATATCATGGGAATTCTAAGATCATTATGGATGGACAAGGAATTGATTCATGTTTTTTTATTAATAAAAAGTGGCTAATAGATCCCTTACCCATTTTATAAAAATGAAAAAGTTCTTACATAAGTATATGTTGAAGATAAATTAAGATAGAAATTTAATTTCATAAAAAATAGAAAAATATAAACACTAAAAAAATAGTACTTTTCCAGTTTTAGTTGTATTATAAAAACCTTAACAGTCTTCTGTAGCCCAATCTCTTCACACAGCCCAATCTCAATGCTCATCAGTGGCGTTGGATGGAGTTACTTTGTGAGTATGACATGGAGATAGAGCATGTGAAAGGGAAGGAGAACATAGTAGCAGACTCTCTCAGTAGACGGAGACATATGGCTATGGCCACCTCAGTGAGCACAAATTTACAGAGTAGGATTCTTCAACGTCTTCCTCTTGACAGATTCCACATTGTAGTTTGAGTAGAGACCGAGTCATAGAGACCCCTTGAGGGGAAGTTTGATGGTTTTACCTTAGAGGCAGATGGTCTTCTCAGACATAGAGGCTGGATATATGTTCCCAGAGATGGAGGCTTGTGGCAAGACATCTTGGTAGAGGCACATCATGCACCTTATTCAAACCATCCTAGGGTGAAGAAGATGCACACCATTTTGCCACAGTTGTATCATTGGAGAGGAATTCATTGAGAAGTGGCTCTGTTTTTGTCACAGTGTTTGGAGTGCTAGAGGGTTAAGGCCAAGCATCAGCATCCAACAGGTCTTCTTTATCCTCATGCTATACTCGAATGGAAGTGGAACACCATTTCCATGGATTTCATTATTGGGCTACCGATGTCGAGATATCACCATGATGCCATCATGGTCATGGTTGATAAATTAACAAAAGCGGCTCACTTTTCTCCGGTAAAGACCACTTATACCACTAGAGCAGTGGCACGAATATATTTGGATGAGATTATCAGGTTGCATGGGATTCCACAAAAGATCATTTGTGACCACGATCCCTTGTACACTTCACATTTCTAAACTACCATGTAGTATGTTCTTGACACAAGGCTCAAATTCAGCACAACATATCACCCTAAGACAGATGGACAGACCGAGCGAGTGAATCAGATTTTAGAGGATATGGTGTGAATGTATGTGATGGATCAACAGTCTAAGTGGGAGCAGTACCTATACTTAGTAGAGTTTGCCTACAACAATAGTTTTCAGAGTTCTATAGGCATGGCTCCTTTTCAGGACTTATATGGTAGAGAGTGTAGGGAACTTCTTAGCTGGGACAGGTTAGAGGACATGGTATCTCTTAGACCAGCTCTTCTACAGGTCATGGAGCAGCAGGTGGTGTTGATCAGGCAGAGATTGCAGGAGGCACAAGACAAGTAGAAGAAGTATGTAGATCAACATAGGATTGACCGTAGTTTTGATGTGGGCATAAAGGTGTTCCTTCCTATCAGGCCATAGAAGAGCCCTACCCATTATGGAAAAGGTTCTAAATTATCTCCTGGATTTGTTGGTCCTTTTGAGATCTTGGAGCGTATCAGGCCTTTGGCCTACCATCTAGCATTGCCACCTAGCTTGTCTTACATACATGATGTGTTTCATGTTTCTGTTCTTAGGAGATATATTACAGATCCATCTCATGTAATGGATTAGACATCATTGTAGGTACAAGATCAGGGGTAGGTGATGGTGGATCCCATTCCCATCCTATATCGTAGGACCATGGGCCTTCAAGGAAGAGAGGTTGATCAGGTTCAGGTGCAGTGGAACAAATATGATTAGACTATAGCTACATGGGAGGATGCTACTTCATTATGAGTATAATTTCCACATATGTTCCAGTTACTTCCAGGAGGAAGTTGATTCTAAGGGGAGGGGGATGTAGTGCCCACTTCCCTTTCACACCTTTAGATACTAATCTTGATACTGTTGATCTTATTATGGACACTATTGTGTTTTGATTTATTATGATGGATAGATGTTAGATCATGGATTATTATTGATCTCGATTCAATTATTAGGCATGATGATTACTAGAGGAATTTTTATATGGGAATGATGATATATTGTTTGAGATGGATATGTGATGGATAATTGTTCAGACATGTGATATTGGATATTGTGAATAGAACTAGCATGGGAATTAATTGATGATGATATAGTTGATTAATTGAATTGAAAATGATAATGTTGATTCCTTGATGTTGTTTTGATTCATATGTATAGATGATTTTGTTACTATATTTATATCATGTTGGATGTTCTGATGAGGCCATGAGGCCGAAGGAGGTATTTTTGTTTTGTAGGTTAAAATATCACAACAATATTGGGGGACTGGAGACCAACCGTATTGGAATTCTAGGTGAATTCAACAAGGTCACCATGAAAACATGTTTTGTGTGTGTGTTGTATTATATTAGGGATTCCCATGACGGGAATCACCTTTGAATGTGACTGTACGTATCCAAAATTGTAAGGTAATGTACTGTGGAACAGTGTAACAAGCGCCCCAATGATGATACAGGTCTCCTCACAAGGTGTTCGGGATCTGGAAAAGCTCTCGGAGTATGTGTTAACATCCCGCATGCCCCGCCTAGCCCCCACACCCTTTGTTTTCCCCTTTTTTCTTCTTTCCTTGGCCTTTTGATCTTCAGTGACGAAACCACCACCCTGCTCAGAGTGGCAGTCCTGTGCGCGTTTTCCAAAACATTATTTTGACGCGACTCGCGTGAAATATCACGTTTCACTAGCTTTCCTTGCCGACTTGAGCATGCATTTATGTTTTTGGTCCCCTGGAATAGTGTTTTTCCTTTGTTTATTGTTTAGGAGTTCAGTTTGGTTTTGATTTTTGGGTGATTGAATTCCTATAAATGCATGGCTTGTGCTCAAACAAATGACCTAATTTTGAAGACTGATCTTTGCTCTCATCTCCTCATTTTAGTATTTTAGCTTGTTATCTTGTTTAGAAGCCATAGTTTCAATTCACTTGCATCTTTAGTTAGATTGCTCAGCTGTTGGTAAGCCACATACCCATCTTGTGCAGGCAGTGCTGTCATTTCACCCAATCTGGTCTGAAGTTTGTCTCTGAATTTCTCTTTGCATTGAATTTAGCTATTATTTTTCTTAGAGTACTGGTTTTAGTTCATTTTACATGCTCATTTAGCATTGTCCAGCTGTTGGTAAGCCACATATCTAGCTTGTGAAAATAGTGTTGTTGTTTTATCCAATCCATTGGAATAGAATAGTTTAGGAAGCCATTAAAGTTGCAGGTTTTGCTCTTCAAACATGATAGTTTCAGGTTTTGGTCACTTTGTGTTGCATGACTCGCAGTAAAATCCTGCTAGGAATCGCATAAGCCAAGCTCTATACTCTTGCGCTATCCCTCTCCTACTCACATTTTCGGTCTGCATTCTGAGCTGTCCTTGTCCCAATATCTACTCCTACCGGTGCTAGCATTACACGCTCTTCTGGATCCACGTGAACATGAAAGAACGAGGAGATCACACTGAGGGAACAAGATCACACATGCCATCAGATTCACCACTGTTATGCGGAATCCAGGTTTTAACTTTCAAAGTTCTAGTTAGAATCATATCAAATAGAGTAGATAATTGCTTCATTTCAGTGACTTTTATTCTCGATATTTCCAGGGAAGCTGTGAGGATTGATAGTTTCTGAGAGACTATGATTCACTCCTCACTTCTAAGGTAGGATCGAGAATCTTGCAGATAGATTAGACGAGCTATTTTATTTATTTAGAGTAAAATCTACAAATTACATTGGCTGATAACTACACTCGGTTATTTTTTCTGTTTTAAATTATTGTTTAGTTGTTATTTCTAGATACGCTTAAAATAGTTTACTTTCCATTATAATCTTGAAAGGTTTCTTATAAGAATAGAAGTTATATATATGTTTTAGATTTATTCCACGTAGTTAGAGTTTACTTAGTTACAGTTAGATTTACATTTTATTTTGTATGACAATCACGGGACCTCAGGAGCCCAGGGAATATATATTTGAGCCAATCATGCCTCAACCAAATCTCATCACAGCAATAGTTGACATAGACCAAAATCTCATAATACAAGTATTCGGAACAACAACAAATTTACAACTGATCAGTTCTCAGTTGAGAGGGTTAAACATAGAGGACGACCAAGCACACACGTTTTGGTCAAACCAACCAAATTACAGATTGCCCTAGGTAAACACTCACATGACTGTAGAAGGGTTCGAAAGAGAACAAACCTTTGGTTGTGATCCTTTGGTCCCACAGCTAGGTGCAGGAGACACTCTCACAGATATAGATACCAGTCTAAGGATCTAGGTTGCATGAACGCCTGCGAGATATTCTAAGAAAATCACACAATTGTTGGTCCTAAACATAGAAGCTGAGAAAGCATATGATTACTGGATACTAGGGATTAGAACTTGATTTCGCGCATGACCATAACAGGACCACAACAACCAAGAGTCTATGGTTGTGATCCACAGATCCCATAGCCCAACGAGTCCACAAGTCAACCAAATATAGATGCTGGCTTACGCATACTAGTATTCCAATCCACTCCAATTCCACCCATCATCATTGAACAATTGTCCTTACTAGATATAGCGGCTAACGAAGCTAGAGAATTCTGGACTAGGCCAGAGAATCGTCCGTAGAGTCAATTGTTTCCACCATCCACCCTATGACCTTATCTGGAGACATACACGAAACTATCCCAGGTCATTTTCCATGTATTTTACAACCCATAGATCAAATCACGCCAGATCTCGATATTGATTGGAGCCTTCGAGCAGTCATCCTTACCGATCGATCTATCACACTAGTCTAAGTTAGAAGGGCCTTCTTTGCCTTAGATTTGTAAATTCCACTAGTGCGTGTCGAAGACATTAGACTGCCTAACTAGTTTTTCTGAATCCAACGCATATTCTACCCCCGCCGGCTATCTCGGGACGACCTCAAGAGGTTGGGTACGCAGAAGAGTCACTTGTAGATTCTCATGCTCGCCTGTCACTTTTTCTGGCGTACAAAATTGGTGAACCTGATGTGAAACAAAAAAAATTAGTGAAGCTGGCGTAAAATTCCTACTTTCTCATTCGGAGTCATAGTATCACGTGTTCTTTCACAAATCACCTTTGTTCCTTCCCATTATTCTACGGGTATTCATATACCCCCCTGAATATGTCGGGATTCGATGAATATGGCAGACCCCTCTTGGGTCTCGAGGCATACTATGCCCAATAGAATAGGCAATCATCACCCTCACTCTCAGTATGGGGCGAAAACTATTCAACTAATCAGTTGTCAACAAGAAACAGATATAACTCATCTTTTCAGACAAAGGAGTTAGATCAACCCCCTCGAACACAACAAAAAGAGCCTTCAGGTTCAAACAATATGACGTTTACCAGAGAATCTGGTTCATCTCCTCAAATGCTACTTAGACCACAAATTAGTAGGCAATCAAATTCATACCTAGTCTTAGATGATGGACATTCAATACGTTATCCTAGGAGTGAACAACGCTCCCTGGGGCATGTACCCGCCTATCGGAGGTCCACAAATACAACCTGGAGATCTCTTTTCAAGAAAATACCTCTAGGCCACTGCATATAGGAAATACTCTCAAAGAAACTTGGCAAGATAGTGATCAGTTTATGACAGGATATCACGTACCTATACAACACTAGGGTATACAACAAATGCCGCTCAGGAAAAGCACCGTGACTTCACCAAATGAAGTCATTTCAACGTTAGTAGAAAAAGTGAGAGGGTTAGAACTTGCTCAAGCAATTCAAAATTCTCTGTTCATACAAGCAGGAAATTCCAATCCTCCATACCACTCTGGCCAAGTAGATCTCCTCACAGGAGTAGGCACGTTAGGTATGTCTCCTCACTATCCACAACAAATTCCAACAAGGCCCATCATCTCTAACACCATTCCTCCCGGTCTAGTATCAAACAATCCATTCCTAGACTATACCCCGTCATACTTAAGCATGTACTCCAAATCACCACAAGGAGATATGTTTTCCTCTCCCAGCATATTTTCTCAAACACAGGGACCCCCTTATACCCCTGCTAATGCATACTCTGCACCGTATCAACAACCCATCCCACCACCACTCCCTCAGCAACCACCATCAATGGTCGAAAGCTATGCGATAGGGACTTATTCAGAATATCTAAAGGAACCCTTAGACTTCACCATACGAAGCGTCATGCTTCCAAGACCTCTTCCTGATTTACCCAAGTTCAAGGGTGAGGGAGATCCAAATGTGCATATCAAGGCTTATGCTACAGCCATACGAGAATTACTCCCTTGGGATGGGGTTGTTGCTAAAATATTTCCCAAAACCTTAGAAGGCATTGCTCTCGACTGGTATTACAGGATACCTGAAGCCTCCATCCATTCATTTAAACAACTCGTGTCAGAGTTCATCAAGGCATTCGACATGAACAAATTGTTGAGAACAGGAATAAGGGAATTCTTGCACATCAAACAAGAACACAACGAATCCGTCACCCATTTCATCCAGAGGTGGCGTACAGTTCTTTATTCTTCGGCAAGTGCTCCAAACATGGATCAGATGGAACTATGTGATTTATTCCTTCATTCTCTCAGCAAAGAGGTGAAGGAAGAAGTCTAGAAGTTCCCACTAAGAACTTACGATGAAGTACTTGAGAGCGCTCTTCAAATAGACCAAGTAGTGATAGATAGTGGTCATAAGACATATGGAACAAACGGGAGGTTAATCACCTCCACTCAGAACACTACAACTATCACAAATATCAATCAAGGACCCAAAATCCTTAACAAAAATCATGGGGTAACAACGGATGGAGTAACCGACCAGCACAAAAGGGTAAATGTTGTTAATACTCCGTCACAAACAAACAACCAACGAAACAACAACTTTACCCCGACGATCAATAAAGTGGATTTTAACCATCCACAACAACAAACATCAGTGAAATCCCATACAAGGGCCAAGCCAAAACTCATTTGGTTATCAAAACCAAAGTCAAAACCACAAACAACAAATACAAAATTTTAATCCTAATAGGCAACAGTTCGATTAGAATTTTAGGCCACAATACACACCTAACCAAAAAAATAGGAATTACAACCCCAATTCTTATTGTGGTTTCCACAAAATTCGGGGTCACAATACTAGAACGTGTCCTGACTACAATAAATTTATGCAATGTTTGCCAAAAGAACAAAGATAGTTCTTCACAGATTTGTTTTTGGTAGATCCCGTCTCATCATCACCAAATACGCTCGCAGGGGTAGTTTCCCCTCAGAATGATCCCCTCAAGATCTTTAACGATCCGCTCCCAAATCATGATAGCAATAGGCTGAATCCAACTGGAACAAACAAAAGTGCAATGACAGGAAACAATGATCATGAAGCCTCGACTTCATTGAATCCATCAGTTGCACCACAGTTAGGAAGTCAACCGAGACCCAAGATAGTCAATTTGGTAGAATTAGACGTTGAACTACCTATCGAAGCTATAACAAGAACACGAGAATATTTCTCTCAACTGAGCTCAAGTCATCTACCAGAAACAGATAAGAGTCAGAAAATAGTAGAAAAACCCATAGGTGCCTATGATTTAATTAATGACCTAACAAAGACCTTCTCACACATCTCATTTTTAGATTTACTAAAGAACTCTCCTCCTCACAGAGCTGCTCTTTTAGAAGCATTAGGTCTAGGTCATCTAGTTAACATCACTCCACCTCCTGAAACACAAGTAAATCATGTAGATTTTGACATCCACCCTCCGGGGCAGCCAGACAAGGATGTCGAATTCATATTCGAAATAAGTAAAATGCCCATAGATGCTGAGATCACACGCCAAGGTGATCCAGCCTTACACTTACAAGTATGGGTTTATAATAACTACGTAAAACGGGAAATGTTTGACGATGGGGCTGCAGTTAACATAGTCCCTTTCTCTTTCCTCCAAAAACTTGGATATGGGGAAACAAACTGTTCCACTACTCGAAATACATTGAGAGGCTATGATAGCCTTAAAGCCACTTCGATAGGAACTATAATACTGCCGGTCACCTTAGGGCCCAAAACAATCCTAACTGAGTTTTATATTATAGATCAGGAAACTAATTATAATATGATACTCAGCCGACCATGGATACACCGAATGAAGGCAATCCCTTCTACTTTATTTCAAGAAGTAAGATTCTTGCATCTAGGAAAGGTATTTGTAGCCAAAGGTGATCCAAAACATTTCGACTTGCACCTAGTTGATTTAAAGAAAATACCAGAGGTGCACTCAGAATTTGAACTTCCAACAAACCAACTTAACAAATCCACTGACCCAAAACCAGAGGAAAAGTTGGTACCTACGACAGATCTTGAAACTATCAGCATAGCCAAAACAATTCCAACCCCCAAAGATAAAACTAAAGAAATAGTATCATTAGGGACTACTGCGAAAATCGTTGAGTTGATAGAACAAGATTCACCAATGTTCTTACCATTTGATTCAGTAGGCATAGGATATTCCCTAGGTGTTGGTTCCCTTCCAGCAGAGGACCTCTGTATGGTAGAAGTAGAGTGCGCAAACGCAACAAATGCCCCAACATCTATACTCCCGACTAAGTATTGGACTCTCCATTTCGATGGAGCTAAATGTTGTTATGGAGCGGGGGCATGTACATAATTCTTACTTCACCCAAGGAGAAAGTCCTCCCATTCACCTTTAAGTTAAACTTTGAATGCACAAATAACGGCGCTGAGTACAAAGCCCTCCTCCTTGGCCTCACCTTAGCCAAGAGAATTGGTGTTGATAACATCAGAGTCTTAGGAGACTCGCAATTAGTGGAAAATAAAGTTTTTGAAGTATATGAAACCAAAGCTGAACACTTGCAGCTTTATAAAGAAGCCGTATTAAATTTAAGCAAGGCATTTAACTTCATATCCATTGAAGCAATCCCATGAGAGAAAAATCTTCTCGCCGATTCAATAGCAACTTCAGCATCACGTTTTACTCCAAGTAATGAGTTAGAAGATACCCAGTTCATGGTGTCTATTCGTGATGAGCCATTGATAAAAATAATGACAAATCCCCTTTCAAGCGGAAGTGAATCTACCACCCCAGGCCATGTCGATAATAATATGGCCACTTTGGAATACTTAAACGCCTATGCGGCATTATATCTCTCCTATCATATGCTAGATTTATCCTTAATTCCACATTCGTCTTCCTATTTCAGGAATCCCATGATGGATTTACCCTCACAAATGGAACCTAGCATATACGCAGTAGACAATGGGGAGGGTTTGGATTTACCTCCAGCACCACCTGAGTTCGAAGAGGGTAACGCCTCTTTGATTGAAGAAACAATCGATGTCAACATCGGGACAGAAGATGAACCGAGAATATTGAAATTAGGATCATCCTTAACCCCAGAAGAAGTGGAAATACATACTCAGATTCTCAAAGAACATCAGAAGGAATTTGCATTTAATTATAAGGAGATGACAGGAGTCGCACCCCACATTGCGGTGCACAACCTCGTCACTAAATCAGATGCAAAGCCAATTAAACAAAAATCAAGACCCATGAAGCCCAAATTAGCTCTCATGGTAAAAGAGGAGGTAATAAAACTCCTCCAGGTAGGGTTCATCAAACCAGTCGACTACTCCTAATGGGTATCTAATATCATCCCCGTTCTCAAGAAGAATGGAAAGATACGCATCTACATAGATTTTCAAGATATCAACAAAGCATGTCCTAAGGACGACTTCCCATTACCATCCATAGACGTTATTGTTGATGCAACAACTGGTTTTGAACTTTTGTCTCTCATGGATGGATTCTCGGGATACAATTAAATCAAAATATCTGAGCAAGATCAAGCTAAAACCACGTTTATAACTCCTTGGGGAACCTATTGCTACACTGTTATGCCATTCGGTCTCAAGAACGCCGGTGCTACGTACCAGCGGGCCATGACATACATATTTCATGATCTAATTCATAAAATCATGGAATCTTACGTAGATGACTTATTGGCTAAAGCCAAGAAGCGTTGTGACCATTCCAAAGTACTTCGCACCATTCTTTCACGTCTAATAGAATACGGAGTCACACTAAACCCAGAGAAATGCATCTTTGGTGTAACGGGAGGGAAGCTCTTAGGTTATATCATATCGTCATGAGGGATAGATGTTGACCCAACCAAAATTTGGGCTGTCCTCGAAATGGTTCCACCTTCAAATGAATCTGGAATCAGATCATTTCTCGGAAAACTGGGTGCAATCCAAATATTTATCCCGGACTTAAGCTTCGTCGTTCATCCAATCAACAATTTACTCAAGAAAGACTATAGCATTGATTGGACTGAAGATTGCAATGAAGCTTTTGATGCAATTAAGCGTTTCCTTTTATCACCACCTACGCTAATGCCACCTAAGCTAGATCGCCCGTTAATTCTATATTCACAAGCTACCAATGTCTCGCTGGCCTGTATGTTGGCCCAAGAAGACGATAACAAGAGAGAACGCGTAATTTATTTCATCAGCCGAATGATGCTTGACTATGAAACACGCTATACATAGGCAGAATGAGAATGTCTCGCCATAGTCTTTGCTACTAAACGCCTAAGACATTATATGCTGAATCAAGAAATGAAAGTCATGGTAAAAACGGACCATCTACGGACTTTCCTCACACAAGGGTCATTGTCTAAAAAGGCTGGACGTTTTATAACCTTAATGGGAGAATTCGAATTAACATTTGTAAATCAGAAGTCAGTTAAAGGTCAAATCATTGCAGATTGGTTAGCTGAAAACCCATTAGATGGAGGCGATCTAGTAGATTTAGACTTTCTAGATGAGTGCGTATACTACATCAAAACTCGACCCGCTATCTCTGAGTGTCCCTGGTACGCTGACATCATTAACTATATCATGGACCATACATATCCAGAAGGAGCTACACCACAACAAAGAAGATGGTTACACATAATCGTAGCTAAATACGTCATTATAGAGCAGGTTCTCTATCGAAAGGCATTCGATGGAATGCTCCTAAGGTGTGTCAACACAGAGGAATCCAAGAAGATTCTTCATGAATCTCACAGTGGTATATGTGGAGGCCACTTCGGTGGCCATGCCGCCGCTCGAAAAATACATCAAATGGGCTATTTCTGGCCCACTCTAGAACGTGATGTGATAGAGTTTGCACGCAGGTGTCATAAGTGCCAAGAATTCTCTCACGAGATCCACATGCCAGCACAAGCTCTACAACCAATCGCAACTCCATGGCCCTTTTCTACATGGGGTCTAGACTTAATAGGGAAATTCTCTCCCTCATCCACAAATGGCCATAATTTTATAATCACGGCCACTGAATATTTTACCAAATGGGTGGAGGCCATGCCTCTTACTACTGTACCTGGTTCTGTGATCACCAAGTTCATTTTGAACCAAATCATTTGCAAGTACGGTATCCCGCAAATCATTATCTCCGATAATGGAACTTCTTTTAAAAATGAAGAGGTTCACGAACTATGCAATAAATTTAAGATAAGCCATCATATGGCTTCCTTGTATTATCCCCAAGCCAACGGACAGGCTGAAGCAACAAACAAGACACTGAAAGCCATTCTCCTTAAAACGGTGAAAGAAAACAAATGAGATTGGCATTTGAAGTTATATCCGGCCTTGTGGGCCCACCGAACCTCAATAAGAACACCAACAGGAGCAACTCCTTTCTCGCTAGTATTTGGGGCAGAAGTAGTTCTCCCACTTGAGGTCGAAATACCCAGTCTTTGCATTTCATTATAAGGGATTCTGGATGAAGACGCTTACAGAGAAACACATCTTTCCCAACTAGAAAGCCTAGATGAAACTAGGTTAGATGCTGAGTAGCGGCATAGAGCTTATGCTGACCGAATGTGCCGGCAGTATAACAAAAAGGTCTATGAACGTGATATATACGAAGGTGATCTAGTTCTAAGACTAGACAGCCAGATCGACAAGAAGACCGGTGAAGGAAGGAAATTCCGGCCCAAATGGTTGGGCCCATACCAAGTCATGAAGGACTACGGAAATGGTGCTTACCTCTTATGTACGCTAGAAGGTGAGGAATTTGGTGAAACAGTCAATTCCCTGCACCTCAAGTGATTCTACGCATAAGCAACTAGCACTACTTGTATAATTATCTACATTACATCTTCATATAGATTTAGATCATTTTGTCCACTTGTTTCTTACAATAAATTGTGATCAAGGAATCTATTCTCAAAGCAATTCATTACAAACTCATGATGTTGTTGGCATTAAGCTCTTTAATCATATCTCTCCATCTTCTTATACCATCGAATCATCTCGGAATCTTTTATCAAATAAATCAAACATGAAAAAGTCTTAACGGTAACCATACCAAGATCTGCAAGTTTGTTCTCACTTTGATTTCTTCTTAGGATAGGTGTCTTGCCTATGGTCTGTTCTAGAAGCTTCATGGTGTCACATCTATCCCATATATACATCTCTTTGGAAATAAGCATATACTGACATTTTACTCAAATAAGCAAGTTAAAAAGTGATTAAACAGAAAATTTTATTTTTACACATTTCCTTGCCCCACCAACCTTCGGTGATGAGCTTGCGTCTCTTACTAGTGACGTAGGGTTGGGAAAGGATGGAAATGCCCTTACTCACCTATGCCTTGCCCACGGTGATAAACCCACGCTTCTTACTAGTAGCATGGGGCAAAGTATAGGGGGTCCTCTTGACACAACAAACATTAAAAGGTCATAAACAAACAATCCAAACTTTGAGTCAAACACGAATGAATCAGATGTTCAAAATTCCAAGAGAGTTAAAATCCTAAAAACCCAGATCTTGTCTACTATGTGGCCATCTACGGGTCTAAGTCTGGATAAACCGCAAAACAAGTGCATTCTAAACTATGAAGTCATTCGGGTAGAGTAAGCTTGTAGCTTCCAATTTGGTTTCGCCAAAGCTTTGTCTGTCTTTCATCACTATCATTTCACCACATTTCATAACTTGCGCCCTTCTTGGCTCTTGGTGATGATCCCTTACATCTTACTAGTTGCGTGGAGTTAGGAGTGGGGCAAGTTAATCTATTCATCATACTAGTTATTTTCATCACTTTGCCAAAACAAGCATGAGGTATCTAAATTGCTCACAGAAGCTAGGATTCGAAATCACAATATATCTGCAATATCATTTATCAGCATCATGAAACACAAAAAGAAAGTAAACATTTGCACCATCTGTTATCCATTGCATACATTCTAGAAAGCATAAAAACATACATCGTAGTATACACAAAGAAGCTGGAAATAGAAAAGAAGCCATGAGTGCCAAGTTTTGATCCAAAATGAATGCATATATATAAATAATCAATGTTTATATACAATGCCATCATGCTCTAAGCATGGTCAAAACGCTCAAAGATCCCGTGATATACAAAGAATATATAGCACAAAATACACAAGGGCCAAATGGCCTCTCAACCCCTACGTGACCCCTCCGAAGGTGCACGCCCTCGCCTAGGACTCCGGCTATGCCAGCGCTCTGAATGTACGGAGGGCTCAGGGTCCTGAGGGGCAGCTACGGTCTCACCATGAGAATGGCTCCTCATAAGGTGCTCAGCCATTCTGTAGCCCGCTAGCTCGGTGTGAAGGGTCGATACCATCCTGGCCACATGCCAAATAGGAGCGAAGACATCAGTATGCCTACCGGCTGATGAGGGCTCCCCGGCATCTACGGATAACTCCGCGCGGGTCCTATCCATGGGGATCATCAGGGAATCGGTACATACCCTGTGGATCAGATCTCGCCACTCGTCAATAGTCTCTACAAATAAAGGAGAAAAATGAATCAGAAACCAAGCAAGAGGCTAAAAGATACAAGATAAAAACACAAGGAGAGATAGCAATTAAAACAAATCCTAAATTAAACAAACGTTAAAGAAGGAAGAAAGGATAACTTACTTGGATCACCGGGCCTCCAAGATGGATCGCTGGGGCCAGCACCCGCCGCGAATGCCGCTGCCGACTGAGGGGCTGCTCCTATGGCAGGGGCAACATGTCACCCTACAACTGACTCATCCTCTCCGCCATGGCCCTGAGAGAGTGGCTCCTCTGAAACTAGAGTGTCCTTCTCTGCGCTCTGCTCAGCCCTCTCTGCCTACATAATATCCTGAGTGTCATGCCACTCAGGATCGTTTTCCTCGGTCTCCTCCTCTGTCCCTCCCTCTGTGAGCTCCTCAGAGTCGGAGTCAATATCTATAGGGTCATCGCTGCTATGAGCAGGATCCGCAGCAATCTGAAGTAAAGGTGCCTGAGGCGCACCGGCTCTCCCTCTGGCGCAAACTATCCTCTTGGCTGCAATAGGAATGCCAGGAGTGATCACTGTCTAACCACGGCCTCTAGACCCCCCTCTGGCCTCGCGAACTGATCTGTAAACTGGTGCCACTGGGGGAAGCATGCCCAAATACAGTAGGCCAAACTGCTGAGGAACTCTGTCAAAAGGATGCACCTCCACTCATCCCACTCGATCAATGAACTACCTTGTGGTCGAGCAAGAGATCATGGTAAGAGTCTCCTCTCCCCATATGCCAGCCATAAGCTGGTACGGTGTCGCCTCCATGTCTTCAGTAGTAAGGGAGGCAACTGGCTGGTGAGGTGCTCTAAGCACCGACATATCTGTCCATCTGGATGCCCTCACAGCCCCAGGATCTGCTACCTCCACACCCCTGCCATAAGGGATAAAACGCTCATACACCCAACTCATGACTAAATTCGGGTGGCTCAATGACTGTCCCTGTAAACGGACCACCCTGTATAAATCATGGTAGGTGGTCCCCAGAATATCTGCACCCCAGGCGTATATCCGGCCATGCCCCTCTATCTGCGCAATGATGGGGGCCCAACAGTATAACAATGTATCCCCTCCCTTGTCCCCGATTAGTCTCGAGGAAAGGATCCCCATGATGGCTTGACGAAGTACGAGGATTGGAAAAGAAGGAATGGATCGAAATCTCACTCCCTTCTTCGACCCCGTGGAGATAATTGCATCTCCCATATATGCTGCCCATTGTGCAATCTGTGCTTGTGAGCCTGCTGTCTCCAAAGTAAGTCTCCTCCCGATGATCGGGACCCCCAAAATATGGTAGACATCCTCGAGTGTGATGGTCCACTCATCACGGACCCTTGGTAGTCGGAAGGTGTTCCGATCTGCATCCCAATAAGAGAATAAGTCACAAAGGATGTGACTAGATGGTGCAACATGAGGCACACACGATATACACAGTATGCCGGCTCTCTGTAGTGTTTCCTCCTTGTCCTATGAAAGGGCATCCAGTACCCCTAAGAGCCAATCACACACTCTCTCTCTACTCCATCTGATATACTCCTCTCTTTCCTGCATACACCCAAAAACACACAAAACAGAGCAAGTTAATATCTGAACAATACCAAGAAAGTCATAAAAACGTGTAGAAGTGCAAAAAAATACAAACACCATCTCAAATATAAGTTCTTTTGCATTCTGTGCAGAACCACCGCCCTGATCAGGGAGGTGGTTTTGTAACCTCCGCCCTAAGGGCGGCGGTCGTGTAACTGCCGCCTGGAACAGGGCGGCAGTCATGTAACCGCCACCCTGGCCAGGGCGGCGGTCATGGTCCGAAAAACCACATGGGTTTTTAATCCTAAAAAGCCTAAAATTAGCAAAAACTGACCATTTGACCTAAAAATGGAGCCTACCCAGTAGGCGCCCCCCCTAGGTGGATCTTTTGAACCTAATATTTTCAAAAATAACCCCCCCATTACAACAAATTTAACATTTCAAATTTAAAGGGGGAAAAACACAAAATTGAAGAAAACCAACCTGTGATCTAGCAGGACGGTGTTCTGCACGTAGAGGCATGATCACGATCTCGCTGCGGACTTTTTGACTCTACTCACGCAAGAAACCATCACCGTGGGTCCCAGAGCTCAAAACCAATCAAATCAACTCACGCAAATGAATAGAAAAATGGGCCCACTTTCATATATATAGTGCCCTAATTCGTTTTAAAAGACTATTTTGCAGGTTTTGGAGCGCCGACGGAGGTAAGTTCCTATCCCCGCACAAATGGTACGTTCTCATTCCCTGTCTTTTTAGCATTTGTTTTCCAAAGTTATTGTATCTATCTGCACTTGAATCCTCTTTTCATTTTGCAGGTAGCGGGAATTTTGGATGGCATAATTTCAACACATGGACGTGTAAGGTATAACTTCTAGCTCCCCATTTTGGGACTGCCATACTCAGACCCACCGTTTTATGCCTCTTCATGGCTAAAACGCTTCTCTGAGGGGGCAATATGTACGTACCCAAAATTGTAAGGTACTGTACTATGGAACAGTGTAACAAGCACACCAATGATGATACAGGTCTCCTCGCAAGGTGTTCGGGATCCAGAAAAGCTCTCGGAGTATGCGTTAACATCTCGCATGCCCCGCCTAGTCCCCGTGCCCTTTGTTTTACCCTTTTTTCTTCTTTCCTTGGCCTTTTGATCTTCAGTGACAAAACCGCCACCCTGATCAGGGCGGCGGTCCTGTAACCACCGCCCTGCTCAGAGCGGCGGTCCTGTGCGCATTTTCCAGAACATTCTTTTGACATGACTCGCATGAAATATCATGTTTCACCAGCTTTCCTTTCCGACTTGAGCATGCATTTATGTTTTTGGTCCCCTGGAATAGTGTTTTTCCTTTGTTTATTGTTTAGGAGTTCAGTTTGGTTTTGATTTTTGGGTGATTGAATTCCTATAAATGCATGGCTTGTGCTGAAACAAATGGCCTGATTTTGAAGACTGATCTTTGCTCTCATCTCCTCATTTTAGTATTTTAGCTTGTTATCTTGTTTAGAAGCCATAGTTTCAATTCACTTGCATCTTTAGTTAGATTGCTCAGCTGTTGGTAAGCCACATACCCATCTTGTGTAGGTAGTGCTGTCATTTCACCCAATCCGGTCTGAAGTTTGTCTCTGAATTTCTCTTTGCATTGAATTTAGCTATTATTTTTCTTAGAGTACTAGTTTTAGTTCATTTTACATGCTCATTTAGCATTGTCCAGCTGTTGGTAAGCCACATATCCAGCTTGTGAAAACAGTGTTGTTGTTTTATCCAATCCATTGGAATAAAATAGTTTAGGAAGCCATTAAAGTTGCAGGTTTTGCTCTTAGAACAGGATAGTTACAGGTTCTGGTCACTTTGTGTTGCATGACTCGCAGTAAAATCCCACTAGGAATCGCATAAGCCAAGCTATGTACTCTTGCGCTATCCCTCTCCTACTCGCATTTTCGGTCTGCATTCTAAGTTGTCCTTGTCCCAATATCTACTCCTGCCAATGCTAGCATTACACGCTTTTCTGGATCCATGTGAACATGAAAGAACGAGGAGATCACACTGAGGGGACAAGATCGCACACAACATCGGATTCACCACTATTCTGTGGAATCCAGGTTTTAACTTTCAAAGTTCTAGTTAGAATCATATCAAATAGAGTAGATAATTGCTTCATTTCAGTGAATTTTATTCTCGATATTACCAGGGAAGCTATGAGGATTGATAGTTTCTGAGAAACTATGACTCACTCCTCACTTCTGAGGTAGGATCGAGAATCTTGCAGATAGATTAGATGAGCTATTTTATTTATTTAGAGTAAAATCTACAAATTGCAAAGGCTGATAACTACACTCAGTTATTTTGTCTGTTTTAAATTATTGTTTAGTTATTATTTCTAGATACGCTTAAAATAGTTTACTTTCCATTATAATCTTGAAAGGTTTCTTAGAAGAATAGAAGTTATATATATATGTTTTAGATTTATTCCACGTAGTTAGAGTTTACTTAGTTACAGTTAGATTTACATTTTATTTTGTATGACAATCATGGGACCTCAGGAGCCCAGGGAATATATATTTGAGCCAATCATGCCTCAACCAAATCTCGTCACAGCAATAGTTGACATAGACCAAAATCTCATAATACAAGTATTCCGAACAACAACAGATTTACAACTGATCAGTTCTCAGTTGAGAGGGTTAAACATAGAGGACGACCAAGTACACACGTTTTGGTCAAACCAACCAAATTACAGATTTCCCTAGGCAAACACCACACATGATTGTAGAAGGGTTCGAAAGAGAACAAACCTTTGGTTGTTGATCCTTTGGTCCCACAGCCAGGTGCAGGAGACACTCTCACAGATATAGATACCAGTCTAAGGATCCAGGTTGCACGAACGCCTGTGAGATATTCTGAGAAAATCACACAGTTGTTGGTCCTAAACATAGAAGTTGAGAAAGCATATGATTACTGGATACTAGGGATTAGAACTTGATTTCACGTATGACCATAACAGGACTGCAGCAACCAAGAGTCTATGGTTGTGATCCACAGATCCCATAGCCCAATGAGTCCACAAGTCAATCAGATATAGACGTTGGCTTACGCATACTAGTATTCCAATCCACTCCAATTCCACCCATCATCATCGAACAATTGTCCTTACTAGATATAAGTGGCTAACGAAGCTAGAGAATTCTGGACTAGGCCAGAGAATCATCTGTAGAGTCAATTGTTTCCACCATCCACCCTATGACCTTATCTGGAGACATACACAAAACTATCCCAGGTCATTTTCCACGTATTCTGCAACCCATAGATCGAATCACGCCAGAGCTCAATATTGATTGGAGCCTTCGAGCAGTCATCCTTGCCAATCGATCTATCACACCAGTCCAAGTTAGAAGGGCCTTCTTTGCCTTAGATTCACAAATTCCACTAGTGTATGTCGAAGAAATTAGACTGCCTAACTAGTTTGTCTGAATCCAACGCATATTCTACCCCCACCGGCTATCTCGGCACGACCTCGAGAGGTTGGGTACACTCAAGAGTCACTTGTAGATTCTCACGCTTGCCTGTCACTTTTCTGGCGTATAGTGACCATGGGGATTTATGTTTTTTTCATGTGGTTTCTTTATTAATGTGATCCAGGCAGCAATTCTAGTGGCGCAACTTCCAGAGACCATAACTTTTGCACCGTAGCTCCGATTGACTCCGTTCAAAAGGAAATGGAAAGCTTGGAATGTGTAGAATGTGATGAGAAGGTGCAGAACTTTTTTCGGAAATTTTTGACCCCCGAAATCCGCATTTAAGGGGCCCAAATTGTGATTTTTGTATTGCTGTCTAAAAATAGTAAATTCTAAAAATAGTATGTTTCGCAAAATTAGTGCACATGTAAGTCTTGGAAGATGAAACACCTCATCTCCCTCGAGACTGGTGACCTTCCACATCTTTCTAGGTGTCCTTTCGTATTTATAAAGTATTATAAATACATATGTAAACGGAAGAAGAGATAGACATCTCTTGGCAGAGATAATTGATGTATTTCGAAATCTTTGAGTAATTTACATCTCTTTTCAGAGATAGTTGTTTTGCAATTCATTTGGCACATTTGTTAATCTGTTCCTTAAGTCTAAAACCCCTCGGTTTTAGATCAGTGGTATCAGAGCTAAGTCGTCTTGAGAGTGTATGATCCCCAGAACGAGGTCAGAATACAAAAAGCTTGGGTGGTCCACACACAATCCTTCAGAATACTTGCCTGTTCACTGCAGGCAACCTCCAATGGCGGACAACACCGGGATGGATGATCCTCTCAAAAATATGGTGAATGAAGCTCTTAGGGAGCAAAAGGATCAGATGCTACAACAATTCACCCAAATTCTGCAACTACAAGTAGGAAATCATGCCTCCTCATCTGTAAATCAGTCCTTTGGTGCCCCGACTCCATTCAAGGTGCAAGTAAATTTTGACATTCCTATTTTTGAAGGTAAGATCAATTCTGATGCAGTAGAGAACTGGTTGGACCAATTGACCTCATATTTTTCTATCAATCAATTTACTGATAAGGAAAAGATAACATTTTCTCTATTGAAATCATCTCTTGCTGTCAAAAATTGGTGGGGTGTGTATAAGAATGGGCTCGAAAGGGATGAGCTAGGAATCACAGAGGAACCCACATGGAATGATTTCGTGGATGCCATAAAGGAAGAATATTACCCTGTTGGGGCCTATGATGAACTGTACTACAGTGGCAGCAACTTCGTCAAGGTAAGGACCAGTCGGTTTAAGATTATACTGACAAATTTCATTCTTTATCTGCAAGATTGGGCATTCAAGACACAGAACAACATAGGATTCTAAAATATCGCAGTGGCCTACAATGGAGCATCCAAGAGGACTTGGAATTCTTTCATTTTCAAACCCTCAGTGAGGCATACAAGTTTTCAGTCAAGATTGAACAAAAGCACAAAAGGAGGACTGCTAGGAACCAACCCGTGAGGGGGAAGAATGATAAAGAAGGCTAGACCCGAGGTCAAGGTTGGAAACAGAAGGAGTCGCAAGGAAATAAGATGCAGAAGGAGAAGACAGGGAAGTGGTGCGACCTCCACAAAACAAATCACCACTCCAAGGAAGAATGTCGAGCCATCAAGTCCTTACTCGCTGAATCATCTTCTTCAACACTCTCTGCACCAGCAGTTACAGACCCTGAGGTCAAGGATGAAGATGATGAAATTATAGATGCTGATCCAGATGTGATCATTACCACCTCAAAAGTCAAGAATATGGATGAGAAGGAAAGGCTCTTCCACTCCAAGCTCTGGGTAAAAGGTAAGCCACTGCATTTTATCCTTGATAGTGGAAGTCAGAAGAATTTAATTTCTGTTGATGTTGTAAAAAGCCTAAACCTCCCTGTAAAGCCACATCCCCAGCCATATAGTATTGGGTGGTTAAACCCAGGAAGATACCTCCAAGTCACACAATAATGCCTCCTTCCATATGCCATCAAGCCCTTCCATGATGAAGTCATGTGTGATGTTGCTCCATTAGATGTTTGTGATGTGCTCCTAGGCCAGCCATTTATGTGGGATAGACATGGCATCTATGAGTCACGACCTAGAAGGGTCACCATTACCATTGGGAGTCGACGTTATCAGATACTTGAGGTCATTCCCCCAAAATCTGTCTCCCTCATCAGTGCCAAACAATGTAAGAAGTTAGTGGAGAAAACCAAACAGTTTGTCGTCTTGATGATCAGGCCAAAACCTACAAACAAAATTGTTGTAGCCTCCATGAACATGCACTCAATACAGCAACAGAAGCAGCTAAACCAAATCATAACTGAGTATGATGATCTATTCCAGACACCTAAAGGAGTGCCATTTCAGTGTCAGGTAAAACATGTTATTGATTTGGTCCCGGGGTCTCCTTTACCCAATAGCCCTGTGTACCGCAGGTCAGTCGTTGAAAATGAGGAGATAAAGAGGCAGCTCCAAGAATTGATTCAAAAGGGACATATTAGGCCAAGCTCTTCACCTTGTGGAAGTCCAATTATCTTGGTGCCAAAGAAGGATGGAACATGGAGACTTTGCATAGACTATCGGGCTTTGAACAAAATCACTGTGAAGAATCGCTACCCCCTCCCAAGGATTGATGATTTGCTTGACCAGCTCCGTGGTGCAAAATTTTTCACCAAAATTGATCTCAAATCTGGCTATCACCAGATCCTTGTCGAGCCCACTGATGTTTGGAAAACTGCATTTAAGTCTCGTGAAGGCCTATTCGAATGGTTGGTCATGCCTTTCGGACTAAATAATGCACCTGCAACATTCATGCGGATGATGGACAACATCTTGCGGCCCTACACCAATTCCTTCGTAGTGGTCTACCTAGATGATATACTCATTTATAGCCCAACCTGGGAGAGGCATCTGCAACATGTTCAAGAAGTACTTCAGACCCTCAGGAAGCACAGACTGTATGCAAATCTGGATAAGTGCACATTTGGGATGACAAAGGTCCAGTACTTGGGTTACGTCGTGGATGAGGAAGGAGTCCATGTCGACCCAGATAAAATTCAGGTTAATCAGAGGTGGCCTACCCCAAAGAATCTTACAGAGCTTCGTAGCTTCCTGGGCCTTGCCAATTTCTATCGCCGGTTTGTCTTGGGTTTCTCACATATTTCCTGGGCACTCAATCAGGTGACTAAAGGAGGGAACAAGGCTAAATTTCAATGGGGGGAAGCACAACAGAAAGCATTTGAAGGGCTGAAAGAAAGGTTATGCTCAGTCCCTGTCCTTTCCCTTCCTGATCTACATCACCCATTCGAGCTGATGACAGACGCATCTGAGTATGCCTTGGGAGCTGTTATCATGCAACATGGACACCCTGTTGCATACCATAGTGAAACATTCAATG
Source organism: Taxus chinensis (assembly GCA_019776745.2). Taxonomy (NCBI): domain Eukaryota; kingdom Viridiplantae; phylum Streptophyta; class Pinopsida; order Cupressales; family Taxaceae; genus Taxus; species Taxus chinensis. The sequence continues at coordinate 492,466,384 of CM034154.1, forward strand.
ACACGGTCAGGAAGTACCCAATATATGATAAGGAGCTTTATGCCATTGTCCAGGCATGTAAGCAATGGAAACACTACATTCCGGGGAAGGAGACAGTAATCCACACTGACCATAGGCCTTTGGAGTTCCTTCAGACACAAAGCAAGTTGAGGAATGAGAGACACCAGAAATGGGCCACATACCTACAACAGTTTCACCTGATAATAAAGCATAAGAAGGGAAGTGCCAATTCAGCAGCAGATTGCCTAAGCCGCCCTCTAATTGCAGCCCTCACAACTATTCTTGATCTCTGTGGACATGAGACTTCAAGTTGGTGCAGTTTGTATGAGAAGGATCCTGAGTTTTCAAACACATATCAGGCCCTCTGTGAAGGAAAACATGTCTCTGATTTCTATCTACAGGATAATCTCCTCTGCCATATGGGACACATCTGTGTTCCAGCAAGTGAACAACAGAAGATGATCTGGGAAGCACACTTCAGCAAGACCGCAGGGCACTTTGGCATGGACAAGACATTGGCAGTACTTCAGAAGCATTTCTACTGGCCTAATCTAAGGACTGATGTGGTGAAGTATATTAAGTCCTGCACTCCTTGTGCAATTGCTAAGCCAACTAACAAGAAACAGGGATTGTACACACCATTGCCAGAACCAACCAAGCCTTGGGAATCTGTCTCGATGGACTTCCTCTCAGGTTTGCCAACTTCGAAACATAGGAATGATGGTATTTTTGTTGTAGTTGATCGATTTTCTAAAATGGCTGTAATGGTTTCCTGTAAGAAAAATATTTCTGCTGAAGATACTGCTAAAATTTATTTCAGTCATGTATGGATCAACTTTGGGCTCCCCAAGTCTATTGTTTCTGATAGGGATAGCAGGTTCCTGAGCATCTTCTGGTCCACCTTATGGGGAATGCTAGATACAAAGTTGATGAAGTCCACATCCTTTCACCCACAGACTGATGGGCAAACAGAAGTGGTGAATCACCTAATTGTTCACATGCTTCATATGTACCACTCCAAGCACTCTCGCACATGGGACGAGGCCCTGCCATACATACAACATGGATACAATCGAGCCCTGCACAGCTCCACTAAACACAGTCCTTTTCAAGCTTGTTATGGATTCCAACCTATGGCTCCCATTGATGTATGCATCCCAATTCCTGCCATGGAATTCACACTTCATGGAAAAAGTGAAGCAGAAAAGGCGACAAGGTTTGTTGAGCAGATCCAGCACATTCAGCACCAAGTCCATGACATTTTACAGAAAATGAATAAAAAATATAAGAATCACCATGATAAACACAGGATTCCGCATCATTTCCAGGTTGGTGATAAGGTTTGGTTGCGGCTTCAGAAGGAACGACTTGCAGGTCCACACAGAAAGATTCGACCTCTCTGGTATGGTCCTTACACTCTCACTAAGCAAGTAGGGGAAAATGCTTTCGAGTTGAATCTTCCACCCTACCTTGGTCTGCACCCCATCTTCAATGTGGACCTCCTCAAGCCATACCATCCACCTTTGTTGGATACTTCAGTCACAGCAGAACAATTGGACATCTCTGAGCTCAATCCAGCAAGTCTTTCCCAGCTGAAGAAGATCAGATTGTGGACAATTTGACTAAGACCACCAGAGGACAACCTATTCAACTCTATCGTGTGATAAAGAAAGGAAATCTCAGTCACCAAGGTGAATGGCTCACTGCATACTAGGTAAAGAAGCAATTTCCCACAGCTGATGGGGCATCTTAATGCAATGGGGACCATTGCTTCTGAAGGAGGGAGGAATGATCCAGGCAGCAATTCTAGTGGCGCAACTTCCAGAGACCATAACTTTTTGCACCGTAGCTCCGATTGACTCCGTTCAAAAGGAAACGGAAAGCTTAGAATGTGTAGAATGTGATGAGAAGGTGCGTAACTTTGTTTGGAAATGTTGTGACCCCCAAAATCCGCGTTTAAGGGGCCCAAATTGTGATTTTTGTACTGCTGTCTAAAAATAGTAAATTCTAAAAATAGTATGTTTCGTAAAATTAGTGCACATGTAATTCTTGGAAGATGAAACACCTCGTCTCCCTTGAGACTGGTGACCTTCCACATCTTTCTAGGTGTCCTTTCGTATTTATAAAGTATTATAAATACATATGTAACCGGAAGAAGAGATAGACATCTCTTGGCAGAGATAATTGATGTATTTCGAAATCTTTGAGTAATTTACATCTCTTTTCAGAGATAGTTGTTTTGCAATTCATTTGGCACATTTGTTAATCTATTCCTTAAGTCTGAAACCCCTCGGTTTTGGATCATAATGTTTTCATGTGTTTATTTTGTGATGTGTTACCCTTTTCATTAGTTTATATGTTGTGTTAATGTTGTGAATAATCATGTGTTAAAATAAATAAATCAATATGTTAAAAGAATGTAATTAACAAAGTTATTGCTCTTAAATTTAATGTTGTAATATTTTGTAATAAATGTGTAAGAATGTGTAAGGGATATGTATGAGAATGTAAGATAGATTTTGGAGTGTGAAACACTTCATCCTCTTGGGAATTCGAATTTTCCCTTGGATGCTATATTTGGAGGCTTGTGGGACAAGTTAAACTTGTCCCACACCTCTTAAAATTATTCATCAACCATACCTATAGTTTAGAGGTTAAATTTAGACCTTTTTAATGCATTTTGAAATGACTAATTGTAAGTTTTAATTGCACTTCTCTTACATGTTTTTAAGTCAGTACTTTTGGGGTATGGGTTATTTTTTGAGTGTGTAAGTCAATTTGTCATCTTATTTATTGTGCTTAGGTGAATGACGTTGATTTTGTTTTGGGTTTGAGGAAGAGTTGTGTGGCATCCCACATGGATTCACATCATCCTCTTCTCTTCCCTCTCCTTTAAAATTTGAATTTCTTACTTGTTTTGGGGTTTTTTGAAACTTTGCATACTTCCATTGGGGAAAATTTCTTACTGTTTTGGGATTTCTTGCTTATGGAAGGAGATTGGAGACTATTGCATGCTTGTGTGTTGCTGATTTTGGACTGTATTTTGGCATTGGGAAGCTTGTTGATTTTGGAACAAACTCCATTATGAAGGGGTAGGAACTTGAGCCTTTGTTTAAAAATGTGTCTTCTCTTTCTATGCATGGATGAAATGGTGAATGTTTTATGTGTGTTGGCTGTTTTGGTAGATTTCTTAGGACATGGTGTAGGAGGAGGCTATGGGGATTTCATATGGGGGGCATAAGGGAATTCCAATGGCATCAGTTTTATTGTGGAGGGAGTTTGGAAATGGAATCCACCATGGAAAAGAAATAGCTTGCATTTCTTACTCTTCAGGGGGGCATAAGGGAGAAAAATTGGGGGCGGGGGGTATAAGGAGGGATTTTGGGGAGCCATAAGGGTATGTGAGATGGATTATTATTGGCAGGTTGTTCAGGTGGATTCCCATTTACCATTGGGAGGCATAAGTAGTTTTTCCCCATAGTCCCTTTCTCTTCTTGGCTTGCTTGATGAAGCCTTAGTTTTGTGTGTATGTGTTTAATTTAGTTGTGAACTACATGCTTCTAGGACTGTATTTTTATTGTGTAAGTGTTGCATGTATGGTTGTAGAAGCCTTTGTTGCCATGAGTTGATTTTCATATTCTATTCTAATATGGTTGGGGCTCGGGGGCCAATTAGGAAGGATGGCTTCTCCCTTCTCATTGGATATCTTGGTTGGGTAGAGAGTGTTGCCTTTCCCCCTATTTTTGTTGTGAACCAATTGAAAGATGAAGAAAACCAACATGTTGTTGTTTTGGAGCAAGAGGAATACACAGTTTGACAGTCTCTTCTTTTGAGCAAGTTCATTGTAACTCTTCCCACTTTGAAGTGGATAAGTCATATAAATATTTGTAATGAGAAGGATTTTGTGTTGGTAATGTAAGATTGAAAATTGGAATGTGAAACATAAAGGAGTTATAATCTACTCTCTGTTTTGAAAAGAAATGTAAAAGGATGTTACATGTATTACATATTGTATTTTAGCAATCAAATGGAAAAGAGAAAATTGTAAAGTTGTTATTGAAAATAAATAAAGGATTGCATTCTTTTCTCAAAATTGTATTGATTATTAGATTTTATTTGCTGTTGTGAATTAAAATCTCTCTAGGAAAGAAGAATGTGTATGAAGGAAAAGACAGTGTTTTGTTCTCTTTAAAATGAGTTGAATTTAGAAATCAGGCTTTGTATAATTGTTATTGAATGGATGAATAAATCAATTTAATGCATTAGACTATAAAGGAAATGAATTCCCACACTTGGAGGATGGAAAAATGTTTAATAACCTTTAATTTTTTATCTCTGTTTTATTTCCTAAACTTGGCATTCAAATTTATCAAGGAAATGAGCAGTTCAAACTTGCACTAAGCAATAAGATATGAAACATTAAAATTTAGATGTAGTAAGTCCTAAGGAACTCAAGTTGATGATAAAACTTAAGAAAGGATCCTCAAAACTTTATAAAAAATTCCAATTTGAAACTTGCACTGTCGTTTTGTTGTCAAAAGATTATATATATATATATATATATATATATATCAATTTCAACTCAATAAACTAAATTAAACCTTGAAACCTCTCTAAAATTTATCTAAAAACAAGCTTCCATGTCTATTTGACATGTTGAGTAAGTAGGAGAACAAATTTGAATAAAAATATATAAGTGAACTTCTCCCAGTTTTGTTTTGTAAAATCCTACATATTGTTTTCATTAATTTTACCACTTAATCTTCACCGAATTCCAAAACTAATAACTTTTGTGTAAAGAGGGCTTTGAGATCTTTCCATAAAGTTCTGATTTTCCCAAATCTGAGCTTCCTATAAAAAATTATGGCCATTTGAAGTTTTACTTCAAATTGACATTCAAAAATAAAATAAATCTAACTGTTAACTTTAATTTTTGACTTTGGAAAAATTTCTACAAAAATTCCATGGCCCTGCCATCCCAACACCAATTGGGACCTGCCACATGGCACCTCGGAAGGGTGGACTAAATATAAACTTGTCTTTTTGAAAATTTTACCTTGGGAAAATTATCCCACTTTTTTTCGCATCCCCGCAAACCCACGACCAATCACATGCTGACACGTGGCTAGGCAGAAGCACGGGAGGTATTTGGAATTAGATTTTTTGTTCCTTTTTGGAAAATATTCCCATTTGTCTCCACGGCCCCACTCCTACACCTTTCCTTGGAATTATTCCATTCACAAATGCGCATGTGCCTTTTGAATTTTATTCCATTTTGGTGTAATGCCTTGGGTTTTTCCGCTGCCCTGTCTCCCATGCCAATCAGCACGCGACATGTGGCATTTATGGCATCAACATAAGCGCGGATCAATTTGACCCCTTAGTGCTTTTCACCTAAAGAAATTAATGTCCTAACCCATTCTATCGGCCCACCATTTCTCCTAACCAACCAGGGGGCGACACGTGGCTCCTTCACCGGACTCACGGGCGCGTGAAGGTTATTTGTGCTTTTGTGCCAAAAGAGGGAAAATACGTTAAGTTTTTTCCCACCCCACTAACCCACACATGTAGAAAATTTCCTTCCCTAGGCCCACAGATTATCCATTCAAAATTTCTCCCCTAAATCTCGCCGGCCCATAACTTGAAAAATATGAGTTAGGAGGACTTCTTTATATCACCAGAAAGGTGAGAACATTTGCTATCTAATGGGAATGGTTTAGGGAAATTTTGGAAGCATTACATGTGATAAAAATCATGTTGAAACTCTGAGCCTGCTAGAGAGTGGGCATGGGGGTAAATTACTCCCTGAACCTATCTGAAACACCTAACCCTAAAATTTTGAACCATGTGAACTTGATATTGTTAATGAAGGAAAAATATTTCCTAGTGAAATTGAATTGATTTAGAACCTAGTAGGGTCAACTGTTGCCTTGCAACTTGGTTGTGGATACTTCTAATAAAAAAAAATCTTCCATAATTTTCTAACTAACCCTAGGTTGTTTTTTGGGTCTTAAGTGGGTTGTTTTAACCAAGCATCACACTTGGTATCAGAGAAGTGGTTCAAAAGCTTGGATCATTGGGCACACTAGAAAACTTGAGACATGAAAACTTAAACCTAGTACACTTGTAAATCTAGAAAACAACTTAGCTAGAATTTTTATGTCTTAGTAAACATGGAAGTTGTGTAGACTTAGCAAAAGGAACTAACTCTCACTTTGAACTATGTAGGGTGCGTAGATGGAGCGAGAGAAACTTTCATAGAGACTCAGACTAACCACCACCACCACCACTAGATCAGGGTTTAGCATCTATCCTACCTTAGATTCTATAGACCCTTTAGGATGTTAATGCCGCTCTACATAGAGGATTAGGAGGAGGACATGCAGCTAGTAAAGATAGAGCTCCTTTTATCGAGGGTCAGGTATCTCCTTGGCTCAGTGAGGAGCATAGAGGAGACAAATCCCATGCAGAGTCATCCAAAGTAGAGTTACCACCTAGGAGATAGGGTGACAGACTTCCAAAGCATAGAGAGAGGTCTCAAAGCCCTAAGGATTAGGGATGAGCATGCTGAGAGACCTAGGGGCTGACATACCACAATAGTGGATCACATCAGGGAGATCCTAAAGCTTCAACCCTCACATTATGTAGGTGATATGGGTGGATTTCAGTAAAAGGCTTGGCTAGTGAGCTTGAGTGGTTGCTTCAAGCTTTGTCCTTGTTCTAACAACACAAAATCTCATGTTACGATCCATCTACTGAGGGATGGAGCTAGAGTATGGTGGAGGATAGAGGAGAAGAAGCTCTATGTTGATTTAGAGACAGTGACCTAGGAGATATTCGAGGAGAGGCTCATGAGTAGGTATTTATCATGGAGGTTTATACAGCATAGAGGATCGATGAGTTCCATGACCTTTGACATGCTTCTCTTTCAATAGCTGAGTATGAGAGTAGATTTCTGGACCTACTCTAGTATGTATAGTATATGCAGGATGAGAAGGTGTGGATTCACAGGTTCATATGGGGCCTAAATTTAGATATTGGAGGTGCAATGTGCAGATCCATTGTCCACAAAACTTTTTTAGAGGCCATTAAGAAGGCCTATATTTTAGAGGAGACTCTGGGAAAGACCAAGCAGGATAGAGACTGAGTTCCAAACACGCATTTAGCAGATGCATGATGGTAGATCGAGGGAATCAGTTTCTCTTCCTCGTGGTGGCTAGGGTACAACATAGTCATCCTTTAGGCAACAGTAGCAGAAACAACAATGTCACCCACCTCATAGACCCTCCACAGAGAGTTGATGCAAATAGAGGTCAGAGTATGGGGCCTCCTCCTAGGGGTCCCATCAGGACACAGGGTGGACCTAGAGCTCAGTTAGCGGGATCTCTCCAGTAGAGACATCATTATACCATAGCTGGATCATTGAGATCCATGCCACAGACCTATAGGGAACCTATTGGAGGTGTTACTCCTTGGAGAGGATCAGGCGGTTGCTTTGGATGTGGAGTTACGGGACATTTTTAGAGCAATTTCCCTTAGAACCCTAATAACAAGGGTAAGGCACAAATTTCAGAGCCTACTGTTGGTGACATGGGATGCAGCCACAATATTTATGTAGCAGTTGAGAACCACTAGGAAGAGCATCAAAGCATAGTCATTGAGACCATAGGTAGCATTGGTGGTATTCCTACGTCTGTATTGTTTGATTCTGGTTCTTTTGATTCTTTCATTGCACCATCTTTAGTAGAGTGATATAGGCTAGTGGCAGTTAGGTAGGGTCTTAGTTCGGATGTCGAGATGGCTTCTGGAGGAAAAATCTCTATAGACTCCTTAGTCAAGGAGTGTGTAGTGGAATTGGGACCTTTCACCACTACTTCATATCTCCGTATTCTTCTTTTGGGCTCATATGGAGTCATCTTAGGTATGGATTGGCTATCTACACACAAGGCTAGGATGGATTGTTATCAGAAGAATATATCTTGTATAGATGATTTGGGAGTAGATTCGGTGATTTCTAGGGTCAGGAGACCCATTTCCATTCACACCATCTATGCTATGGATCTTAAGTGGTGTGTGCGACGGGGTTGTCAGATTTATGTTGTTAGTGTCAGTGACAGATCAAAGGATGGGTCTAGTGGACCATTGCTAGATGATCATCCCATTCTGAGAGAGTTTGCATATGTCTTCCCGAGGGAGCTATCAGGGTTACCACCCCCACTTGAGATTGATTTTCATATAGATCTAGTTCCTAGAGCAGATCCTATCTCACGGGCACCTTATCAAATGACCACCCCAGAGCTCTGTGAGCTCAAGTTACAGCTGGAGGGCCTTTTGGAGAAGATTCTTATCCATCTTAGTGTATCCCCTTGGGGTGCACCGGTGATCTTTGTGAAGAATATGGATGGATCCTTGCGGTTTTGTATTGATTACCGCCAACTAAACAAGGTAATGATCAAGAATCATTATCCTCTTCCTCACATTGATGACTTATTTGATGAGATGAAGGGAGCCATAGTTTTCTCTAAGATTGATCTTAAGTCAGGCTACCATCAGTTGAGGATTTCAGAGGTGGACATTCATAAGACTACTTTCCGCATGAGATATGGGCACTATGAGTTCACAGTGGTGCCTTTTGGTTTGACTAATGCCCCCGCAGTGTTCATGAGTTTGATGAATGGGGTATTCAGGACCTTATTAGATCACTTTGTGCTCATCTTTTTAGATGATATTTTGATATACTCACATACACGTGGGGAGCACAAGGGGCACCTTCGACAGGTTCTTCCGTATCTTCGTGAGTAGCAGCTTTACGGGAACTTGGAGAAGTGTGCTTTCTTTAAGACAGAGGTGAATTACTTGGATCATATCATTTCTGAGGAAGGTATCACCATCGATACTTCTAAGATTAGAGCCATTATGGATTGGCCAGCACCCACTACAGTGACTGAGGTGCGTAGCTTCATGGGATTAGTAGGTTACTACAGGAGATTTGTTCATGAATTCTCTCGTATTACGCACCCTAACACTTCCCTTTAGAGGAAAGGGAAGAAGTTTTTTTGGTCAGACAGATGCGAGAAGGACTTCAGGACACTGAATTAATGCCTCACCATAACACCTAATCTTGCAGTGACAGATCCACAGGGAGAGTTCTTTGTTTACATAGATACTTCTTTAGTAGGACTTGGAGGTGTGTTGATGTAGTATGCAAGAGTAGTAGATTTTAAGTCTCACAAACTCAAAGATACGAGCTTAATTATCTGACCCATGATCTTGATCTTATAGCAGTCATGCATGCTTTGGTTAGATGGAGTAATTTTCTTCTTGGATGGATATTCACACTCAGGACTGATCATTTGAATCTTCGCCATCTCTTCACGTAGCCCAATCTCAATGCTCGTCAGTGGCATTGGACGGAGTTACTTTGTGAGTATGACATGGATATAGAGCATGTGAAAGGGAAGGAGAACATGGTCGCAAATGCTCTCAGCATACATATACTTTTGGCTATGGCCACCTCAATGAGCAAAAATTTTATGGATAAGGATTCTTTAGCAGCTTCCTCTTGATAGCTTCTACATTGCAGTTCAAGCAGAGATCGAGTCACAGATACCCCTTAAGGGGAAGTTTGATGGTTTTACCTTAGAGGTTGATGGTCGTCTGAGACACAGAGGCCAGATATATGTTCCAAGAGATGGAGGCTTGAGGCAAGACATCTTGGTAGAGGCACATCATGCACCTTATTCAAACCATCCTGGGCTGAAAAAGATGCACACCACTTTGCGACAGTTGTATCATTGGAGAGGACTTCGTCGAGATGTGGCTTAGTTTGTGTCATAGTGTTTGGAGTGCCAGAGGGTTAAGGCCAAGCATCAGCATCCAACAGGTCTTCTTTATCCTCATGCTATACTTGAATGGAAGTGGAACACCATTTCTATGGATTTCATTATTGGGCTATCGATAATGAGATATCACCACGACGCCATCATGGTCATGGTTGATAAATTGACAAAAGTGGCTCACTTTTCTCCGGTAAAGACCACTTATACCGCTAGAGCAATGACACGAGTATATTTGGATGAGATTATCAGGTTGCATGGGATTCCAAGGAAGATCATTTGTGACCATGATCCCTTATACACTTCACATTTCTAGACTACCATGTAGTATGTTCTCAGCATGAGGATCAACTTCAACACAACATATCACCCTAAGAAATATGGACAGATTGAGTGAGTGAATCAGATTTTAGAGGATATGCTCAAGGTGTATGTGATGGATCAACAGTCTAAGTGGGAGGAGTACCTGTACTTAGTAGAGTTTTCCTACAACAATAGTTTTTAGAGTTCTATAGGCATGGGTCCTTTTTTAGGTGTTGTATGGTAGAGAGTTCAGGAAATTTCTTAGTTGGGACAAGTTAGAGGATAGGGTATCTCTTGGACTAGCTCTTCTACAGGACATGGAGCAGTAGGTGGTGTTGATTAGGCAGAGATTGCAGGAGGCACAGGATAGGCAGAAGAAGTATGTGGATCAACATAGGATTAACCATAGTTTTGATGTGGGCATGAAGGTGTTCATTTGTGTCAGGTCACACAAGAGCCCTATCCATTATGGAAAAGGTTCTAAGTTAGCTCCTAGAATCATTGGTATTTTTGAGATCTTGGAGCGTATTGGGCCTTTGGCCTACCATCTAGCATTACTGCCCAACTTGTCTTGCGTATATGATGTGTTTCATGTTTCTGTTCTTAGGAGATATATTATAGATCCGTCTCATGTACTAGATTAGACATCATTACAGGTACATGATCAAGGGCAGGTGACGGTGGATCCCATTCACATTCTAGATCGTAGGACCTTGGGCCTTCGAGGTAGAGAGGTTGATCAGGTTTGGGTGCAGTGGAACAGATATGATGAGACTGCAGCTACATGGGAGGATGCTACGTCATTATGAGTACAGTTTCCACATATGTTCCAGTGACTTCCATGAGGAAGTTGAGTCTAAGGGGAGGGGGATGTAGTGCCCACTTCCTTTTGACACCTTTAGATACTAATCTTGATATTGTTCATCTTATTATGGACACTATTGTGTTTTGATTTATTATGATGGATAGATGTTAGATCATGGATTATTATTGATCTCGATTCAATTATTAGGCATGATGATTACTAGAGGAATTTTTATATGGGAATGATGATATATTGTTTGAGATGGATATGTGATGGATAATTGTTCAGACATGTGATATTGGATATTGTGAATAGAACTAGCATGGGAATTAATTGATGATGATATAGTTGATTAATTGAATTGAAAATGATAATGTTGATTCCTTGATCTTGTTTTGATTCATATGTATAGATGATTTTGTTACTATATTTATATCATGTTGGATGTTCTGATGAGGCCATGAGGCCAAAGGAGGTATTTTTGTTTTGTAGGTTAAAATATCACAACAATATTGGGGGACTGGAGACCAACTGTATTGGAATTCTAGGTGAATTCAACAAGGTCACCATGAAAACATGTTGTGTGTGTGTGTGTGTGTGTGTGTTTGTGTGTGTGTGTGTGTGTGTGTGTGTGTGTGTGTGTGTGTGTGTGTGTGTGTGTGTGTGTGTGTGTGTGTGTGTGTGTGTGTTGTATTATGTTAGGGATTCCCATGAGGGGGAATCACCTTTGAATGTGACCATGGGGCTTTATGTTTTGTTAATGTGGTTTCTTTATTAATGTTTGCATGTGTTTATGTTGTGATGTGTTACCCTTTTCATTAGTTTATATGTTGTGTTAATGTTGTGAATAATCATGTGTTAAAATAAATAAATCAATATGTCATAAGAATGTAATTAATGGAGTTGTTTCTCTTCAATGTAATGTTATAAGAGTGTGTAAAAAATGTGTAAGAATGTGTAAGGGATATGTATGAGAGTGTAAGATATATTTTGGAGTGTGAAACACTTCATCCTCTTGGGAATTCGAATTTTTCCTTGGAGGCTATATTTAGAGGCTTGTGGGACAAGTTAAACTTGTCCCACACCTCTTAAAATTATTCATCAACCATACCTATGGTTTGGAGGTTAAATTTAGACCTTTTTAATGCATTTTGAAATGACTAATTGTAAGTTTTAATTACACTTCTCTTACATGTTTTTAATTCAGTACTTTTGGGGTATGGGTTATTTTTTGAGTGTGTAAGTCAATTTGTCATCTTATTTATTGTGCTTAGGTGAATGATGTTGATTTTGTTTTGGGGTTGAGGAAGAGTGATGTGGCATCCCACATGGATCCACATCATCCTATTCTCTTCCCTCTCCTTTAAAATTTGAATTTATTTCTTGTTTTGGGGGTTGTTGAAACCTTGCATACTTCCCTTAGGGTGAATTTCTTCCTGTTTTGGGAGTTCTTGCTTGTGGAAGGTGATTGGAGACCATTGCATGCTTGTGTGTTGCTAATTTTGGACTGTATTTTAGCATTGGGAAGCTTGTTGATCTTGGAACAAACTCCATTATGGAGAGGTAGGAACTTGAGCCTTTTTTTAAAAATGCTTCTTCTCTTTCTATACATGGATGAAATGGTGAATGTTTTATGTGTGTGTTGGCTGTTTGGGTAGACTGCTTAGGACATGGTGTAGGAGGAGGCTATGGGGATTTCATATGGGGGCATAAGGGAATGCAAATGGCATCAGTTTTATTTTGGAGGGAGTTTGGGACTGGGATCCAGCATGGAAAATAAATAGATTTCATTTCTTACTCTTGGGGGGGCATAAGGGAGAAACTTTTGGGGGGCATAAGGAGGAATTTAGGGGGGAATAAGGGTATGTGAGATGGATTATTATTGGCGGGTTGTTCAGGTGGATTCCCATTTCCCATTGGGATGCATATGTAGTTTTCCCCCATAGTTCCTTTCTCTTCTTGGCTTGCTTGATGAAGCCTCAGTTTTTTGTGTATGTGTTTAATGTAGTTGTGAACTACATGCTTCTTGGACCATATTTTTATTGTGTAAGTGTTGTATGTATGGTTGTAGAAGGCTTTGTTGCCATGAGTTGATTTTCATCTTCTATTCCAATATGGTTGGGGCTCGGGGGCTAATGAGGAAGGATGAATTCTCCCTTCTTATTGGATATCTTGGTTGGGTGGAGAGCATTGCCTTTCCCCCTATTTTTTTGTGAACTAATTGAAAGACGAAGAAAACCAACATGTTTCTGTTTTAGAGCAAGAGGAATACACAGTTTGACAGTATCTTCTTTTGAGCAAGTTCATTTTATCCCTTCCCACTTTGAAGTGGATAAGTCGTATAAATATTTGTAATGAGAAGGATTTTGTGTTGGCAATGTAAGATTGAAAATTGGAATGTGAAATGTAAAGGAGTTATAATCTATTCTCTGTTTTGAAAAGAAATGTGAAAGGATGTTACATGCATTGCATATTGTAAACTTGTCATTGGAAATAAATAAAGGATTGCATTCTTTTCTCAAAATTATATTGAGTATTGGATTTTATTTGCTGTTGTGAATTAAAATCTTTGTAGGAAAGAAGAATGCGTATAAGGAAAAGACAATGTTTTGTTCTCTTCGAAAGGAGTCTAATTTGGAAATCAGGCTTTGTATAATTTCTATTGAATGGATGAATGAATAAATTGAATGCATTAGACTAGAAAGGAAATGAATTACCAAAATTGGAGGATGGAAATTTTTTTAAGAACCTTTAATGTTTGATCTTTGTTTTATTTCCTAAACCTGGCAATCAAATTTATCAAAGAAATGGGCAGTTCAAACTTGCACCAATCAATAAGATATGAAACATTAAAATTTAGATTTAGTAAGTCATAAGGAACTCAAGTTGACAATAAAACTAAAGAATGGATCCTCAGAAATTTATAAAAAAATCCAACTTGAAACTTGCACAACCATTTTGTTGTCTATATATATATATATATATATATATATATATATATATATATATATCAATTTCAACTCAATAAACTAAATTAAACCTTTTAACCTCTCTCAAATTCATCTAAAAAAAATCCTCCATGTCTTTTTAACATGTGGAGTAAGTAAGAGAACCAATTTGAATAAAAATTTATAAGTGAATTTCTCCCAGTTTTGTTTTGCAAAATCCAACTGATTATTTTAATTAAATTGACCAATTAAACTTCATAAAATTAAAAAATTTATAACTCATGTGTAAAAATGGCTTCGAGAGATTTCTAGAAAGTCCTTGTTTTCTCAAATCTGAGCTTCATATCAAAAGTTATGGCCATTTTAAGTTTTACTTCAAATTGTCATTCAATAATTAAATAAATCTAACTGTTAACTTTAGTTTTTGACTTTAGAAAAATTTCCACAAAAATTCCATGGCCCTGCCATCCCACAACCAATTGGGACCTGTCACATGGCACCTCAGAAAGGCAGACCAAATTCAAACTTGTCTTTTTGAAAATTTTACCTTGGGAAAATTTTCCCACTTTTTTCCGCATCCCCGCAAACCCGCAACCAATCACATGCTGACATGTGACTAGGAGGAAGCGCGGGAGGTCTTTGGACTTAGCATTTTTGTTCCCTTTTGGTGAAAATTCCCATTTTTCTACGTGGCCCCGCTCCCACACCTTTCCTTGGAATTATTCCTTTCGCAGACGCGCACATACCTTTTGAATTTTATTCCATTTTGGCGTAATTCCTTGGGTTTTTCCGCCACCCCGTCTCTGGTGTCAATCAGTGCCTGACACATGGAATTTATGGCATCGGCGTAAGTACAGATCAATTTTATCCCTTAGCACTTTTTTCCTAAAGGACTTAATGTCCTAACCCACTCCGTTGGCCCACCGTTTCTCCCAACCAACCAGGGGGAAACACGTGTTTCCCTCACTGGACTCGCAGGAGCACGAAGGTGATTTGCACTTTTGTGCCAAAAGAGGGAAAATGAGTTAAGTTTTTCCCTGCCTCTGTGACCCACGCATGGGGAAAATTTCCTTCCCTAGGCCCATGGATTATCCCTTGGGAAAATTTCTCCCCTAAAGCCCACCGGCCCATAACTTGAAAAATATAAGGAGTTAGGAGGACTTATTTATATCACCGGAAAGGTGAGAACATTCCCTATCCAATGGGAATGGTTTAGGGAAATTTTGGAAGAATTATGTGTGATAAAAATAATGTTGAAAATCTGAGCCTGCTAAAGAGTGTGTATGTGGGTAAATTACTCCCTGAACCTATCTGAAACACCTAACCCTAAAAATTTGAACCATGTGAACTTGATATTGTTAATGAAGGAAAAATATGTCCTAGTGAAATTGAATTGTTCCGGAACCTAATAGGGTCAGCTGTTGCCTCGCAACTTGGTTGTGGATACTTCTAATAAAAAAACTTATTCCATAATTTTCTAGCTAACCCTAGGTTGGTTCTTGGGTCTCAAGTAGGTTGTTTTAACCGGGCATCACAATTTTCTTCTTTGTTTATCATCCCCCCCAAATAATGCATTAGGTTTTACCATAAGAAACAAAAATTAAATTATAATCTCATCCATCTAACCCATGTACTTTCATATCCAAGTTATAGAAGGGTTCCCTAAATTTAGCCTCCCATACATTATAAGGAGACATTAATTCTATTTTTCTTAAGAGTGGTGAGAGGAGATTCCATATGGACAAATAACCATTATAATATTGATTTCCTAAATTATGCACACATTTCCTAGATAATTTCCCTACCTCCCTCTTGATTTATTCCATCCTTTTTATAATACATTCATTTCTCCAAATCTTATGGAAATTCCTTATTATTTATTTCATCTTTTAGAATTCTTCCCTAAACCACAATGCTTGGGTTTCCTCCTTCATAGAATATTTTTATTCTTTCTTGTGAGATTTTGTTCTCATTTTGGAAATAGGATGAAAAATATCTCATATATACATCCCCAATATATGGATTTTGGTTCTAATTATTATACAAATTTAGGATCAAGTTGTGAATATATGTTCAAAAACAAGTTTTTTAACTTATTTATTAGAAGAAAATAAAACCTAGTAGAACTACTTTTCCCTAGATATCTCAATCATTATTATTGAAGCAAGTTTCCCTAACTTGAATTTTATCCAACCTAACTTGAAAACTAAAGCATATCCTTTGTTGGGAATTTTTTTGGTTATTTTAATTGATGTAAAGTCACATTAATGTCAAAGGGAGTCAATATTTTCATTGAGTCAGTAGGAGGCATTGTGATGAGTTGCATTGTTATAGAGGCATGATAACTAGGTGAGATTGCATGTTATTGGTGTATGGTCAAGAAACTAGGTGTTGAAATATGAGCTCAAAATGTTTTCAAAGGATTATATGAGGCCTATCGAGGGTATTAATAGGTCTGCATTTTGATAAACATATCATTTCTATTAGTTATGTGGTGAAACAAGCCATTCTAGGTCTTGTTCTTGACCTAATGCAAACAGAATGAGATGGTAGCATGTTAAATGAAGAATATAAGGTTGGTAAAATCATCTAGAATGTGTTATGATGTTCCATATAATGTGTTTTAGGTTTCCAAGGTCATATTCCATGTGTATAATGCAAGTTCAAGGTATTTTGAAGTAAGACTAGTGAAGATAAAGAATGTAAACATGGGTAAGCCATGGTATATGGAGAGTTTCAATTATGAGAAGGAATGTATGAGAATTGGATAACATAAATCATGTTTTTTTTATTATTTTTTGTCAAGTTTCAAGTCCAGGTGATGAATATTTTGCAAAATATTGAGTTTTTGCCAAAATCAGGTTTCCAAAGGTGTGCTTTTGAGCTAACATTTGACTTTCAAATGCTCATTGGGGAGTGTGTAGTTTTCATGTGGACTCAATCTCCTAGGGGTAGTTAATTAAGTCATTTATAAGGATTTTAAAAAAATAATGAGGTTGTTTGAATGTCAATTTTTTATGAACAAATGTTAAAATCTAAACTACTTTTTAACCCTCATAGAACCCTAGTTTTGGAGTGACTTGGAATAAACTGAGTATAATGACCCATAAGTATTTCCTTTGGAAATTTTGATGAATTTTGGTTGTATAAGAATCCTTCATGTTTATCCATGTGTGATTTAGATATTCTAGTTGCATGTGCGACCCACCCAAAAAGAGAAGTTTCTTGAAAGTTTCAATTTTTGCAAAAGTTTCCCATTGGACCTATTTACTAATTTATAATTTATTGAAGCATGTGATTTGTACTACATTTACATGATGTTTTAAGGTCATGATTGTGCCTTTATAATGTGAAAGTGTGCCTTATTTATGAAGATTGATTTTAAGGTAGTTTTGAGGAAGTTTTGAGTAGTATGGGAAAAGAGAATTTTTGGAGGTGCTACAGGTGGATTTATGACTTGGTTTTACTTATTTCATGATATTGACTTCAATATATTTCTGATGGTATATCATACTTGAGTTTTTATAAGATATGAGTAAGTTATGAACTATTTTTTGAAGGTCTATTTTTAGGGTGCCTGGTTTAGCATGATCTCAAGTATGTTTCATGGTTTGATGATTGTTCTGAGTGGTTTTCATGATTGTTGGATATTGTTGAGTACTGAGACATCATTTATATGTGTGTGACATGCCTTTGTGAAGTTGGTATTTTTCTTGCACATTAACATTCAATGAGTATTCTTCTTTAAGGGTTTTAGGACTTGTGTCCTAATAAAGGTATAGAAGGTTCTTAGTGATGGTGACAACCTACACAGGACTATGGATGATTTTTATATGATGTTATAATGACGATTTAATTATTTTTTACTATATGAGGGCCGATGTAGGTGATTTGTGGAAAAGAAGAAAGTATAAAGGTAAGTTAAAAGGTTCATTTGTGTGTGGTGTAAGAGAGGAAAAAGTGTTACCTAGTGGGGAGAGAAGTAAAGGTAATGAATGTCCTTGTGAAATTTTTGAGAGTGAAATGAGTGTGTGATTGTGTACTAGAGAGAGAAGGTGATGGTGAGTTAGGTTTGGTATGGAATCATCTTGAAGAATAAGAATATTTTGAGAAAAGAAGAAGAAAGTGTATTTGAGAGGGTTTTTAAGTACATGGAGCTGAATTAGTGATCACCATCAACTGTTGGAGAAATAAATCAGAAGTGGTAATCATATTTAGGTGGCTAGGTGGGTTCTTAGTCATATTGGAGGTGATATCTTCCTTTTATAGTGGGTTTTATACTAAATAGGGGTGGATGCTCCTTGGGAAGCGGGTGCTTTACTAAACAAATCTTTTCCGATGTGTAATATTCATACAAGTCTCTTGAACTCAGTAATATATTTTAAAAAATTATTATTATTTGTTTCCCATAAGGGTTTACCACTTCATATCTTGTGTATATGTGTTCTCACTTTTATTTCATGCACTTGTGAATGGATGATACACAACTAATATTATCATATTGAATGTAAATGTTGAATGGTTATTTGGATGATGTTATAAGATAAGAAAAATGAATGAAAACGTTTTTGATAGAATGATTCACCCCCCTCTTATTATCTTTTCTTCTAACATAATTTAGATGGATATCTACACTTAGACAACTATTCCCCCAATTTGTAAACATGAAGTAGATTAGTTTTAAAGATCATTTTTTGTTCTTACCTTCTATATTTCACTAATAGTATATTTAATTACAAATCCTTTGCATCATTAAAAATTCCTTAGATATCATTCTTACAATAATTTAGGATCAATTTAAAATCACCTATATTTTCTTTTATCATTACCAAATCAATATGCATCTTAAATAATATAGTCATTATAATAGGGATCCAATGAAATACAGAACCTTCATCCTATGTTTCTTTATCTTGATAATATTTTGGAGCTAGTAAAATCACATCCATATCATTATTATTTGTACATGCCTTTTTTAATTTTATTCCCATTGTCTATGTTTCCATATCTTGAACTAAATTTTCTTCCTTTTCACTTGTGTTTCTAGTCACAAAACTTGGAGGTGTCTCCTTTGTATCATCCTAATGTAACTTATGAGTTGGTACATCTATATTCATGTTCATATTACCTATAGGTAGCTCTTTTATAACTTATTTAAAAGTCATATTTTCTAGTATGGATAAATGGTCATTTTTTTCTATCCTAAATCAGGTTTGAACAAGACCAATTGTGATGATAAACTATCAACACATGTCTCCATTTCCTTTCTCTACTCTTCTAGAACCCTAGGCTCTTTCTTTATCGGCATGAATATCACATTACCTTCAAAAACTTCTTGACTAGGATGCTTATTCTCCCAAAAATATCTTTCCTCATGTTCATCATCCCTCAAAATATTCATATTTCCCTTATCATCTATAATATCCCCTAAAATAGGCTTCTCCTCATCTATGTTCCTTCCTACCCTCCTTTCTATATTTTGTTCCAACATAACCACTCGTATGGATTTAAACCTGATGGACATTTTAGGTAGCCTAGTGACCCTAGTTTCCTTTAAATCCTTATGCTTTGCATCCATAATATGTTCCTCAAACGATGAGGAGTAATAAATAAGAAATTTTCTACTTTTCACCTTTTCTGTCTAAATAAATTTGGTGTGGGAATTAATTTTTCGAAGATACAACATATGAGGAGTATTAAATTACATCTGATATCAATAGTTCAATTATCCCTTGGTGTGAAATGGATTTCCTATTCTCACATTTAGTATGTGCAACTATATTTTCTAAGGAATTTAGGAGAAAATAAGGTAGATTCACCAGCATTTCATGTCTAACATTTGCTAATAATTTGAAATGAAAATATTATATGAGTGAAAATATACCTTCACATCTAATGTATCTCAGGATGAATAATTCTACTATAGGTAAATTATTGGGTAGCAATGTGTGTAATATTACCTTCCATGTATCATGCACCTAGTCCCAAGGCAACCAAAATGTTTCCTTACATTTTGGTCCTCTCTTATTTTAAATAAACCATATTTCTCTCATACATGGAAGATTTAAAATACTTCCAAGATTTTCCTCAGAGAGTATTATATATAAACCCCTTATTACCATTGTTTTATTCTCTCAAGCTTCAACAAACTCTAAAGAAATATGCTCATCATACCCATTGGAATTTTATAAAAAACTCCAACCACCCTTAACTTTAGAATAGTTGCTTATAAATATAGTTATCTTCTACCTCAAAGTAATCTTTAGGCTCCAGGTAGATCACAGATCCCCCATCCTTCTATTCAAAGACAAATCACTAGAAATTCCCTTGCATTTTTTAGAAACACAACTATCTTCATAGTTTTTCCACACTAATAAATCAATTATTTCCATAGTGTAAAACTAATAATCTAATTAACTATTCATACGTGCTTATTAAAGTCCTTTTGGTGGCTTGACATAAATAAAATGTTATCTCATGCAAGCAATACATCAATTCCTACTTCCTTTTCCTTTTTTATTCCTCATGTTATCCCCCATAAATCCCCAATTTAAAATTTTACTTGAGATCTTATGATGATATGATGAGGTAGTCACTTTCTCATCATTAGGTATCTCTATCACCATTGCTACATGAGTGCTTAGATTCATACCTTCATGCACATTTCTAAAGTTTCTAATATCCTTATTTTGAATCTCACATTTGTAAATGATTTTATTTTTATCAACCTCCTTGAATTTATTCCTATCAAAATTAGAATTTAAACCAAATTTATACAAAATGGTTTTGTTTTTTGAGGCCACCTTCAAGTCCCTATCCACCTTTGAATTATGCACATAATACTACATCATGAAATCTGCAAGAGTATTACATATACATGATATTTACACTTGGCTTTACTCAGTAATCATAGTTACTATAAATGGTTAAACTTGATTTCACTTAACATGTCTAATATCTATGTATGGTATACATATTTTACTCAATATGCCCAATTACTTTGGTATTATTTTTTCACTCCATCCTCACATGCAATATCGAGGGTAATCGGGTGTTTTTTTCATGTAACATGAAGGTTCACATGTATGGATATATACATGAAGGGAAAAAAGGATAACACATTCCAATCTCACACAAGCCTTGGCCTTGTAGATTGTTTCTGTTTCATTTATATTTTAATCTATCAAAATTTTATTACTATATCAACATGAGGGTAATTTAGATACATAAATATATACATATTCACATTTTTTAATTAATTTTGGTAGTTCCCTCATCATATATCTCATTTTCAATGAATTGACTAATTCTTGTACTCTTAATTCTCAGTAAACATGGTCAACCAATAAGTCACACTTTTAATCCATCATTGACAATTCAAAACCACATTTTAAGAATTAAATACACATACTCATACATCTATTCGCCTTCTCCAATTCACAAATTTCATTGTAAACTATTCTTGGAAGAATTTTTCCTTGTAAAAGAAAGTATCTTGGTTGAATTCTTAAAAAAATTGACAACTTCATCCTAATTAAACTTAACGCTCACATTTTCAAATCCAAAATTTAGATTAATTGATCATGTATCATATTATAGGGAAATATTTTTACAACATTCACGTATAAAAACATATCATCTAACCCATTCAAATGGCCTCACGTATTTGGGCTTCCTAGGAGATCATAAGGTAGCACTTTATTGCAAAGTCAGTCTCTCAAGAATATTTATCTAGCTCTAAGTTTGCACACATCATTGAAAGCTACCCTAGCTCATTATAAATAGACATCACATGCAAAAGGCCATTATTGAGTGCACGAGGAGCTAATAGGGTCTTATTTCTAATACAATATGTAAAATACATCTTGTATGTGTTCATTGAGTGGGGAAGTATTATGGTTTGATGCCTCTTTAGATTATTCTTACATAGGAAAGGTAGCAACCAAAAAACACTAAAAGCACCCTAAACTTTACAAAGAAAATTTCATGACTAACTAAGGAAGGCTAACACCATTTCCACCTCTAGTCAAGGTTATAAGTCAAGGAATGTAACATTAAGATAGAAGCTTAACGGAATGCTTAACTAACATGAATATAATTCAAAATCTAACTAAACATGCCTAATAATATTTTCAATTGCCTAACATGGGTCTAAATATACCTAAGAGGGAAATCAAATTGGTATGGTTGCTACTCCAAAAAAGGTGAAATGGCCTCTCCAAATGACTTACAAAGTCACTTTAGATATCCATATACTAACCTTGTTGAAGGTTTTATGCAAGGATTGAGCTTGGCTATAAATCATATTTATTATATGAGATACAAATCAAAGCATGGTGTAAAGTATTAAGGTATGCAGTGAACCCTTTTTATAGTTTTTGATTTGGAGAAAACTTGTATTTTGGTGCATGTGGGAGTAAAAGTATCAAATTAGATAATAATTTTTAATCATGATTAAGATTTTGTAATCAAAATTTATGAATTACCAAGTGATTAGGGTGTGTGGAGCCTTAATCAATTACTTAGGGTCAACTAGAAGAGGGGGATAAGCTTTTGAAGATTGTTGAGACATTTTGGAGAGAAGTGGGGTGATTTTGAGTGGTTAGACGAGGGTTTGAGCCAATAGTAGGGTATATTGACCAAAACAAGGGAAAAATAGGCTTAATTACCTAATAATCACTAATTATCTGTTTTGAAGAGGATTTTGACTTAGGATTCATCGTAAAGTGTCATCCTAAATGCGAAAGAGGTTTAATGATCAACAAAGAACTTGTTAATTGACCAAAGTGGTAGGAAACATTAGTTAATTAGCAAAAATCATTAATTATAATGGAATTGGTAAGAATGGGAGTGATTTGCATGCATTTTGTAAATAATATTGTAAAAGTGGAAATTAGGTATCTACATTTTCCCCTGTTTGAGGTGAAGTAAGTGACTGCTCTTCAAATATAGTAGACAAGCATAAACAGGTAAATTTTTGAATAAAAATTAGTAGAATGAAGGATGACCCGTCGAGTGTTGATGGGGTGATAGAATAAGTCAATCGATGATCAAAAATATGATTGAAATGGATAGAAGACATAGGATAGAAAGGGTACAAAACCCTTGGTTATTTAGAAGACAAAATGATAGGGATAAACATGGTTGTTTATTACCCCATGTGATTTGGAAGAATAATTACCAATGGTAATAAATGATAATGGAGAAGAAATGATTAATGAATAATATAGGACAATCCCAATCTTTGTATCCAACCTTTCAATAAGAAAATTTGTTGTATCATTTTTCCCCTATATCTACATCATCATCCTTTATTAAAATAAACAAAAGTGTAAGATAACATGAAAAGATAAATTACTAAAAATTGTTTACTGCTAAAAATATGTAACTCCATGCAAGTACATTATGCAATGCAATATGATAAAGTAAAATGATATTTAGCTCCATGCAACATACATAATGTAATGTAATACAAGAAAGTAAACCAACTAACCTAACGTACAATCACACGTACTCAAACAAACAACATTCAAGACAATTACACTAATGTTTTTGTTGTCAAGCTACGGTTCCCAAATGTTTGTATTGTAACGAAAAGGGTTAAAAATGGTGCCCCAAGAAAGGATATGTGTGAGGGGAATAACTGAGGACACAATTAGTCCTATGGAAAATCTTTTGTACACTATGACATAGTCTCTTAAAACTCATTATTGCATGGGAGTACCGATGTAGTAAGCAACCTAGATTTTGTTAATGGAGGTGGATCACGATGATCCACAAGTCCTTTGAGACAAGAAAAAAAAAAACCTAAGAAATATGTTTCTATATGAAAAAATTCAATGTTTGAGGAAAATACATTTGACACATGCCTTAGCCATGTGAATGTTCTATACCATTTTTTTTGTAAAATTTTAAATTTTTACAATTTTTTTGATTTTTAATGATTTTATCATTTTTTTTTGAAAATTTTTGGTTGTTTTGATTTATTTATAATTTTATGGAAGGAAATAGTATAGAAGAAATAAAAAATTCATGAGACAACATTAAAAGTGACCATAAGGCAAAAAAATGCCCATGTAGTAGAACAGACCACCAAGAAGCAAAAATATGCCCTAGCGTAGCGAAAATGTGTCAAAAATAATTATTTATTAAAAATAATCATTATGTCAAGTGTTAGAAGAATTTTAGAAGAAATACGGTGGTTTTAGAGAACTTTGGGAGTGAGAAACATGTCACAAGAGGCAAAAACAGGTATATAAGCCATTGTGGCAAGTTATTTACCACATTCACTAACCATTTTACTATTGATTGGAGCTCTTATCCACAGGAGAAAATGTCGAGAGTATTAAACTAGAGGCACCTTGCAGACCACATGAGGGACTACATGAGGCTCCCAATGGATGGACCACAGGTACACACAACCATTATTTTTACCCTGGTTATTCAAAGCATTGAATTTTTAGCTAAAATACACATTTTAAGGCTAAATTAGGAGAAACCTGGGGGCTATGACTTTACTGGTGGCTGCATGGGAATCTAGAAACATATGCCTCTATCAGTGTACCTATGCATTTGAGAAATTTTGAGCATATTAAATTTTTTAGTTGTGCAAGGGTACCTATGCACTGCTGCATGTAAGAGGGTGCCTACATGTAACCGGTAAGAGACAGGTGTGGGCGTCTAGGTGCTTATGCTCTTAGAAATGTGCCTACGCATAAGATTTTTATTTGTATGTGAAAAATTTTCTTGCAGAAGGGGTGCCTATGCGGAACTAGAAATTGACATGTGTGGGTGCCTAGGTGCCTATGCTCTTATGAATGCACCTATGCATTTTATTACCTTTTTGCTTGTTTTATTTTCTTTTTTTTTCTATGATGCATGGGCATGCGTGTGCTAGTGCACAAGGGAAGGTGCCTATGCTAAGAAGAGTGCACTTACGTGTAAAATACAATTTTAAATTTCTTTTAGGTGTAAACTAAGGTTTTAGAAAACCCTAGGTGGAAGAAATAGGTGAATTATAGAAGATTTCAATGATAGAATAGAATAAGAATGTGATAAACTAGACTTATAAAAATTATATGGTAGAATAGAAGACAAAGATCATAATAATTAACATGATTGGTTCCTCAGGTGGACTTGGGCATGCTAACAATGTGGGAGTGACATGCGTGACTCCAGACCTTTGAGGTGACCTTTAGACATCGGGACTAAAATTTCTTAGAGTTACCCTAGAGGTGACAGGTTTATCCTACGCAACACATATGCCACATATTACCTTAGATCACAACCTACTCACAACCTTAGTTAAGAGATGGCGTAGTGAGAGTCAAACTTTCTGACTGCCCACTGGTGAGATGAGTGTTACACTGGAGGATATTTGGTGGATCCTATGAGTCCCTATTCGAGGTCATTTGGTTACATAGGATGGTCACCAAGATCGTATTGAGCATTATACAACTATGACATTTGGAGTGACATATATACCCCACTGGGGTATGTCAGTTTTGGTTAAGAGGTGCATGGCCAATCCGTTGTTAGGACGGGTCCCCGTATATTTACTAGCTCTTGTCAGTGGCATGTTATTTTTTGACAATATTAGTGCACAATTCTTGATATCTCTTATTAGAGTGATTCACGGCCTAATTCAGGGAGAGGTGTATTACTGGGGTCATTGTATACTGGCTCATTTATAATTTAATTTACAATTGATATTCTACCATGGATAGAGGACAATGGATCCTGCTACTTTATTATAGATTTGGGCTTGGGATCATAATGTGATGGGCCCCCCTGTAGGGGCTTTGAGAGCTCGAGTTATTAGATATCCTTACCTCGTGGGATGGGTTCCAGATGGAGATGATATTCAAATCCACAGGGGGGCACATACTATTACAGGTGAGATATTGATGAGTTACAGCCCCATATGATCACATGGTGACCATACAAGTTATAATAGTGGCCTCAATATGCGATTGAGTTGAGGACAACTGCAGTGAACCATGTCATTATTGGGATCATAAGCTATGTCATGTAATGGTACAGGGTGGATAGAGTCCAACATCAATTTGGTCTCATAGAAGGTATTACTGGTGATGATATTTGGTATGCACGTAGATATAGAGAGGTCCTTCACATGGGACCCCAGATCAGGTTGGGGCGAGATTGAATGATATTTTCAAAGGTATCTCCATAGCCTTGGGTACATCATGCACATATAATAGATCTAGGGACTACCCCAAATTATGCAACATGGTATGCGACAATGTTACCATGTAGATTAACTATACCACAGGAGGTATTGGATGTAGTAGCATAGGGGGACAATGCGTAGATCCGTAGGAACATGCCCAAGCCTAGGCACAAGCAGGACCACATATGAGGGTGCCATTATAATAGGTCTTAGTAAAATAAAAAGTAGTGATGTAGGAACCTCCATCACCTCCTCACATGAATCGATAACACATTCTACTAGGAGGTGGAGGACATGGAGGGGGTGGTGAGGATATCAAGAAGGATGCTCAGGATATACCAGATATACATAATACACAAGCTATATAGGATACCCAAGTTGGTGGGTAGGTGGTCACCTTACAACAATAGGTGACAACTCTACAACTGTATATGACATATGAGAGGGATCAAACTGTTATAGAGAGAGACCAGGCTATCGTAGATGGTGATTAGGTTATGATAGAGTGAGATCAGGCTAGGACACATAGAGTACAAGCCCTCACTGAGCAAGATCAGGTGATAGAAAATAGTGTATAGCTATATATAGAGAGGGATAAAGCTATATCAAATAGATCCCAGGCCATCACAGATGGGGATCAACTCATGATAGAACGAGATCAAGCTAGGACATAGAGATTATAGGCCCTGACAAAGAAACATTAAGAAATAACAAACAAGATGTAGGTAGTGGCTAAGTGGGTTCAGTGGATGGAAAATCATACATAGGTCTGGGTAGATATAGACAGAGTGATAGGAGAGTGTGATGCTCTATTGTGAGCCTCTTCAAGATCTAAGTTTCTTGATATACTAGTAGATATGATGAGAGATAGTTGTGAGGATTATTATTGCAAATCATTATATCACCAAGCCATTATAGAGAGATAGAGGGCTAATCCTTTCGACTAGTTATATGTTAGCAGGTCTAGGTATAGATCTGAGTGGACTTCATGGTCAGCTAGATTAAATCAATAGCCTACAATGCAGTGAAGTGGACTGGCCTCTGTAGGATTGTCACATCTGCAACTTCCTCCTCAGGTATCTAGGCTAGGTATTTTTGGAGAGGGTCAGTCATGGATGACTCTCTTATTGATGTACCAGATGTAATCATTTTTTTTTGTGTATCTCCTTAATATGAAGGCATAATTTTGTACGGATGTATATGTATTGTTTTTTTCATTCCTCGTGATGAAGGCACTTTTTTGTATAGATGCCCATGATGGATCATTATATTAGATGTACTTTTGAGACATACAATTTTATACATAGACATTTAAATTTTTTATGATGTATGATGATATATGGGTTATTGATGTACCACATGTTACTTATGAGATATCATGCTTAATTTGTTTCTTTATGTTTGTATCATATGTTAGATTATGAGATATCCTTAGCTAATGTCATATTGCATGTTGATGAGATAATTTGGGTAAAACATGTTTTTATTTTTGATATTGGTGTGGGGGGATAGATTTGTGATCATGTGCAACCCTCTTACCCCATTGGTGATACGATACTTGATGATTAGCTTAAGTACATATGTGTGATGCAGACTTAGCATTTATTGATATATGATGTATAGATGTGATGGTTATATGTGATATGATGATGAAGTGATAACATAATGTAGAAATAAAAATTGAAAAGCACAAATTAAAAAATCTAATCAAAACAACCCATTTATTTAAAAGTATGCTAGATAAAATGAACTTGATGCAATGCAACACAGACTAAAATAACCTTTAATCTAAGTAAGTAAGTGAATCCAATTTAAATTACACAATATGAAAATTAATGCAACTAAAAATGATACAAACCAACAACTAAAAGTAAGCAAACTACTACTTTATTTTTGGGGGACATTTTTGGGACGTTTTTCATTGTTTTTGGCTTTATCTCTAAGATAATTTTCTATTGTTTTGGAGTTTTCTACGAAACGTATTTGAATGTTTTTTATTTTCTCAACTAACATATCTGTATATTTTAGAATTTTCAAAAATTTATACGAATGTTTTTGACGTTTTCTAATAAGGTTTCCGAAGCAAACATGAAAGGAAATGAAGAAATGTTGATTCCCTCAGCGTTAGATGAGATATAAAAGGGTAGGATGCCACGTGTTACGTACTAGAAGTGACGCTGCGATTTTTTCTCTAGTGTGAGATGGGTTTATTCAAAGTTAAATTATCTACACTCCAAACGTTTGAATCAGCCAGATCTAGACAAAGAGGGGTAGGCTTACAAGGGACTCAAACAAAGGTAAATAGCAACTTAGGAAAAATTTGTTGTAATCCTAAACCTGAAATTCGTGTGAACAACGAACCCTCCCTTGGCAATGGAAACTATGTTTCACCAAAGGACTTGTCTAAAGTGCCACCATTGCATGGTTTTCACCATTAGATGCACCTGTTTAGTTCTCTTTTTCTTTTTTTCTTTGTATAATTTTTTTCTTTTCTGATATTTTAGAGATCCCATACTTAAGTATAGAAGTGTTTAAGATGCAGTGCGTTCATAGGTTCTCAAAGATCTTGGCCATATAAATGGGTTAGCTCATAGGCACCTGAACCAAACTTGGTAACCAAAACATATGGTCCTAGCCAATTGAACTCAAATTTCCCTTTCTTTTCTCAATCCTTATTGGTGTTCTTTTGATTCTCTTTTAACACCAAGTAACCTACCTAAAATTGATGAGGTATGAATCTTTTATTGTAGCTTCACCACACTCAATCCTAATACACTTTAAGGTGATTGAGAGCATGAATCCTTTTCTCATCTAATAGCTCCAACTCTCTCAGTCAAACTACTTTGTATTCCTCATCTTTATTTAGGTAGTCCCTTAACTCGACATGAAAAGAAGGGCTATCGATCTCTAAAGGAAGTAAGACCTCCATGCCAAATATTAAGAAGTATGGAGTGGAACCTTTAGGGGTGCTGAAAGAAGTTCCAAATGCCCAGAGGGCAGGAGGAATTTGTACATTCTATTCATAGCCTCTCATGTTCACCATCTTCTCCATAATGAGAATTAAGGTTTTTTTAGAAGCCTCGGCTTGCCCATTACCTTGAGGGTAATAAAGGGTTGAGAACTTAAGGGAGTTTTGAAAGAATTTACAGAGTTCTTTCACTATTTTATTCTTAAATAGCTTACCATTATCAGTTATAATAGCGGAAGGGATACCATATCGACAAATGATATGGTTGATGATAAATTTAGAGATTTGGGCACCTTTAACATAGGTGAGAGGAACATGCTCTACCCATTTTGTAAATTATTCAGTTGTAGTAATGATGAATTTATAACCATCTGAAGAGATAGGGTTAATTTTCCCTATTAGATTAAGACCCCACTTTGAGAATAGCCAAGCGGTTGTGACATGCTGCAAGGATTGTACCAGTGCATGTATCAAGTTGTCATACTTTTGAAAATCCATACATTTCTTCACATGGTCATAGGAATCATGCTCCATGGTAGGCCAATAGTAGCCTACTCCAAGTATTTGATTTGCAAGTATGATCCCATTAGTATGATCCTCGTAGATTCCTTCATGTACCTCTTTAATTGCTTGAATAGATTCTTCTAAACTTAAACATCGCAACAAATTCTTGTCATAGCCTTGGAGGAAGAGGGTTCCCCCAAGTAGGCTATAACGGGCTATAAAATGGATGAGGGTGCATTTTTCAGCATGGTAAATGTTAGTGGGAAAGGTTCCATCATGATGGTAATTAAATATTTCAACATACCATGGGGAAAAAGGACCAACAACATCGCACACCATACACAAATCTCGTATGTCATATGTCGACGTTCTTATATTTAATATGAAGAATGGCATATCATTTTTCCCTGGAGAAATACTCAACATGGATCCTATTGTATCCATAACATCATTTTCTCTGTTCTATGCCCTTGGTATCTTCTCGAAGAATTATTTCAAGGAATCGACCATTCTTTTATATAGAAGAATATTTTCATATTTGACCTTGTATTCATTTGTGACTTGTTTGATAATGAGCATTGAATCACCAATGCAATTAACACATCTGATATCCCACTTGATAGCTAGCTTCATCCTTGTTATGAGATCCTCATATTCCATTATATTATTCGTGCATGGGAAACTAGGCTAGAATGCTTAGGGAATCAAGTCTTCTGTAGGAGTGATTAACACAACTTCGGAACCTAAACCATGAAAGGTAAAGGAGCCATCAAATTATAGCTAGAAAATGATAGATTCCTTAAGGTACATGATGGATACATCTAGTAATTCTAGACTCAAGGGTTTGGTACCTAGTAGTGGAGCTTCTTCTAGTTGATCTGTTAATACTTGTCCCTTTACTGACTTTTTATGCACATACTCAATGTCGAATTCACTTAACAAGATGATCCAATTAGCCATCTTGCCTATGAGTTCCGGTTTTGACAGTAAGTATTTTAGTGGATCAACCTTCGAAATAAGCTTGACTTTATTATTGAGAAAATAGTGGTGTAGCTTCTAGAAAGCAAACACTATGGATAGGAAAGCCTTTTTGATCTATGGATAGTTGAGACCATATGCTATCAATGTTCTGCTTAAATAGTATACAACCTTTTCTCTCTATTCTTTATCATATTGGGCCAACAATGCCCTAATATAAAAATGTGTAGAAGAAATGTAAAGAAACAAGGGTTATCCTATCAGGGGAGGCATGAGAATGAGGGGTTTAGCCAAGTATTCTTTTATTAAAGAAAATTTTGTTTGTTGTTCTGGCTCCCAAGTGAAATTAACATCTTTCTTAAGAAGATGTGTGAACGTATGACACTTGTTTGCTAGCTATGAAATAAACCTTCTGATGGCCTGAATTTTCCCTTGTAAGCTACATAGTTGTCTAATATTCTTAGGAGGAGGCATATTTGTGATGATCGTGACCTTTGCGGGGTCTACCTTTATTCCTCTCCTTCACATAATGAATCCCAGTGATTTCCTATATAGTGCACCAAAGACACAATTATTTGTGTTAAGGAAGACTTTATAGTCTCTTAGGCACTAAAAGATATGCCAAAAAATCTTTGGGTGCTCCTCTTGAGTTCTAGTTTTAGCTAGTATATCATTTATGTAATCTTCCATGATGTTGATTATCATGTCATGAAAGATTATAGTCATCGACCGTTGATATGTAGTGCCTACATTAGTAAGGCCAAAGGACATAACTTGGTAGCCAAACATTTCCCATGGGGTTGTGAAATTTGTCTTGTGTTGATCTTCCTCCGTAATATTTATCTGATTATAACCTGAGAAGCCATCCATGAGTGAAAGCATCTCATAACCAGAAACATAATCAATGATCATGTCAATGTTAGGGAGAGGAAAGTCATCCTTAGGAAAAGATTTGTTAATATCTCTGAAATCGGTATACACTCTGATACAAAATAGATTTTTCTTAATTGGTAGCACATTATAAATGCACTCTAAGTATTCGATAGGCTTAATGAAGCCTACTAATAAAATTTCTAGCAAGGATGCATCTTCTGAAGATTTTGTTTGATGGGCCTGACTTCTCGGTGCACAATAATATTGTGCACAACTAATCAAGGATCAAGTCCTGACATGTCGGTGTAAGACCAAGAAAAGATGTCTACATGCTCTCTTAGAAGTCCTATAAAATTTTTCTTCTCTTGAGCTGAGAGTGAAGCTCCCAACTTAACTATTCTAGGAAACTACTTTGTATCGATGTTAACATCTATTATATATTCCACTAGTAGATTTTACTTGTCCACCATGCATGTAGGATTGGGAGGGATATTGAGATCCTATTCTACCAAAGGTGGTTCATATATTTTCTCATCTTTATATGGGTACACTATCTTTTTCATAGGTTCTTCTTATTTTTCCATAAGCACCTCGAAGATGTTTTCTCTATAGGAATTCCCCTTTTTCTCTCCATAAGGATTTTCTACAAGACTATTTCCCTTGCTCACTTTTTTACTTAAGTGTCCACATAATTCTACCTCATCTCTGATATACACATACATTGAGCTAAATGGAGAAGCCTTTCTTGTGATCATTTCTTAGAATGTTATCGCTTATTCTCAAGAACTCACCAATAGCCTCATCATTCTGAAACACACCAATAAGTACGTGTTGTTTTTGATCATGAGTGATGGGTAGATGAGGTTTTATTTTTGAGTTATAGTGGATATGGTGGGTGTAATAGGGGTTATGGTAAGGATAGCCATGTTAGACAATAGGTTCATAGAGGTGAGGTCTTCATAAAGGCTACACCGCGAATCTGTTTCACTTTCATTTTTGGAAAAACTATCCTCACTCTCTGAAGAAGCATACTTGTGATCTTAAGGGTGAAACTCATATGGATGGATGCAAATACCTAATTTACCCATTATATGATTAAGTATTGGAAGATATTATAATGGACCCTGTTCTTGGCGGTCGCAACCACGTCCTTGATATCTCATAGTAAGTATGATTTTATTAGGAATAAAATACCTATATGACTTGTAAGACAAAGCCATTTCATCATCTTAGGGATGAAATATGATCTCATTCAGGATTATTCCATCTTCTAGTAAGCCATTTGAAGTGAAATTGTCAAAGGGGAAATTCTCCCTTGATATTTTGAATTTATAACACGATCTACCCCATGCTTGGGCTGATAGCAGAATGTTTTGAACCATAAGGGATTGCTAAAGATTATACTCTCCATAACCATTGTTGATGACTTTCATCTCCCATGTAGCAAAAGGAGATTCTGAGGTAGACACACTATTGTCACTGGGAGTCAGGGTATCTGAATCCACTCATGAAGCAAGGGCCTCTAACTAAACAGGGACAACAATATTTGTAGAGGGATACTCATAGATGGTAGGAAAATATGCCAAAAATGCTTTGCAATGAGTGAATGTTTGGGGATCCCCTTGTATATTTAGTTTTTTTCCTTCATACTGTGACTTTAGACATTGGTGATACATTGATGGAACAACCTACATGGAGTGAATCTATGGGCGACCAAGCAAGATGTTGTAAGGGAGCTCTAGCTCCAAGAGATGGAACTTTGTATCATGGGTTATGGGACCAAATTTCAATGAGAAATTGATCATTCCCGCTGATTTTTGTTATTCATTGTAATACACCTTTATGGTGATGACCTTTGTCTCTAAACAAGCTTCTGTGCATCCTAGTTGATGAACTATTTTAAGAGTGCAAATGTTAAGACATGATCTCTCATTCACAAGCACTCTCTTTACCTTCTTACACTTGATTATTACCTCAATATGTAAGGGAAAGTTATAGGAGGGATTTTCAGTTAAGGCTTCTATAAGATTGAAGGTTATGTGTCTTGTGGGAGTGATTTGTGTTACCATGACTTGTAAATGTGTTGGGTCAACATCAATAGATACTCTTGATCCCTGAATGGTTTTGCAAAGTATATCCTTAAGGATGTTAGTAATTTTTAGAAGGTATAAGATATAAATATTAGTTGTAGTCTTCTCTAGTTGATCTAACCAATCATAATGAATCTCTTGAGTAGGAGGGGGAGTAGGTTCTGAGATAACAATGTGAGGCCATCACGTTTCCATGGCACACTCTCTTGTTTTAATTCTAATCATATTTATTTTCTTAATGAGTATAGAAACATAACCTATCAAGGCATCAATATGGTATTTGTTTTACACATAGTTAACATTATTATTCCGAGACTATTTTCTCCGATCCATATTTTTATTTTCTTTGTGATTGGGAAAAGGCTCCTTGAAGATCCTTAAGTTTACATTTGGAGATTTGGCAATAGTAACAAAGTCTACTTCTATATCACCACTATCAACTAGGTCTTGAATATAGTGTTTTAATCTTAAACACTTGTCAGTTGTGTGACCCTTTACGCGGTGAAATCCAAAAAATTCATTATCTCTAAACCATGATGGTTTACGTGCGTGGTCCCCATAGGGTTGTCTTTCGAGGTACTTAACCATGTTTATGGCCTCTTAACTTCTTTATTATGGATGATATTGATTTAGATAGAGGTGTGAAAGTACGATGTTTATACTCTGTAGGTGGATTTCTCTTTCAAATATTCAAAGGTTCATGGTTTTGAATGGATTTTACTCACTTAGAGTCCACTATTCCATCACCAATGATGTTTTTGTTCTTATTATGAACAAACTTTGGTTTTTTCTTAGATTTGGAATCATTATGATCATGGGAGAAAGGTTGTAGAGTCCCCCTAGCTAACAATTTTTTTTCAATTTGACTCCCTTTTTTTATTACCTCTTCAAACATGTTGCCAAAAATGCATTTTCAAGTGGAACCTTATGTCTAGATGGAGGTTGGGAAAAAATATTCTTACCAACTATTTTTTAATTATGAATTAAGGAAAGCGGCTAGCTAATCCTCTTTATCATTGTAAAAAACATAGCGAAGTTTTTGTTGTTTCGTTGTTTGGCATTGTAGAGATATAGCATGGTAGTTTCATTCTCTATATTAAAAGAAAAGTAGCACACAAAATGTTTAGCTAATTCTGTCCATGTGGATATAGATCCCTTGGGGATGCATAAACCATTCCAATGCCTGCCCTCCTAATCTCTATGGGAAGATGCATATAAGATAATTATCATGCAACCTCTTGGCATGCCATATAAAAATAATTAATATGGTCATGCATGTCACCTTTTCCCTTATACTTTTCAAATTTTGGAAAATCAAAGTGTCATGGGAAAGGTACCTATAACATGGCCCTATTAAATGGCTAAGGGCACAACTCATCAAACTGGTATTTCTTATTGTTACCAGTTTTGCATTCTTGTAATGTTAGAAGGGTGTTCTTCATAGTGGACCACTCTTGATTGAAGAGTGGATCTTGTGTGGGTGGCATAGGCCTATATGAATGGTTAAATCTATGTGTATTCCCACCTCTATTCTCTATGAGAAAATATTCATAAGGGTCCTTTCGTGTCTCCCATCAAGGAGTGTTTATTGAGAACTCGTGATAAAAAGTTGTTGGTTTTTCCTTTGGTATAGCTTGTTTCACAAATTTTGGTTGTTCCTTTTGTTTATGTGAAACCAAAATTTCCAATTGGAAAGTGAGGGCTTGGACCTGTTGTTCTAATGTCACCTCTTAAATAGGTACTTCGTTACAATATTTATTAGGGGGAGGTTTTACATGATGAACATGTTCCTCGTTGTCTTCAAAATGTATTCTAATACCAGGTACTCGATAAGATCTATCATTTTCAAATGGTATCTCCTCATTATTATGTCACACAGAAGTAGAGGCATGACCTAGGTTTAATATTTCATTAATAGTACGATGAGGTCATTCTACTTCTTCTTCTCCTTGAACCATTGTGGAAATGAGAAAAGGGTCCACTGTGGAAGGTAACTTAGCTCCTAGTTCCATAACACGTAAAATAACTTCATGTTTGTTTTGAAAAATGTAATCATCAAAATTAGTGGGAGGATGCTCTATATTCATACGAGGAGAATATTCCTCTCCACCACTATGGTCAACCATGAAATTATCCTCTAAAAGAGGGTTTTCACCTACAAATATATCGGCTCCTAATCTTTAGGATCTCATTCTCATAATAGGCATACTCAAGATAGGAGATACAACATGAAATATTTCCACTAAGGTTTACTAAAAAGTTACCTTAGTCAAATTTTTGCATCATAACGACACTAAATCGTCAAAACAAGGTGACTATAGAATAGCCATAAAATTAATAGGTCAATACAAATGTACAAACCAAAGAATAAAAAACAAACTACCCTAGCAAGGTAATATATGACATAAGTTTTTTCTAGAATAATACAATGACGTACAATGCTTAAAATTTAATCATAACAAATAGTCTACTCCCTAAAATTTTACTAGATAGGTTTGAAACAAAAGTTTGAAACAAAATAGTGACAACACAATATCACTAGTTAAGTCACGTTTTTAACAAATAATACCTAAATGCTAAGAAAGTGTTGACGCTGCCTTCTAACAAGCTATGCTAACAACCGGTTTATAAATAATAACAAATTTTAAGTGTTGTAATATGGACGATACAAATGTGAGGAGTATAACAACAATATTTGGACATGTAATACAACTTTTCTAGAAAGCAATATTTTAGTATCAAAATGGCGTTATAGCGATGCTAACATAGTAAGCTCAACACTTACAAAACTCACGACAAGGCTAGGATGTAAAAAATACGTCTAAGTATAACAAGAAATTGTTATGCGTGTGAGCAACGTAACAATACAATATAGATATTCAGGCCTAGTTTCATAATGGAAGCAAGACATAAATATCTCAATTGTATGGCTATAATGTGGGCAGCGTAATAACTCAAAATAAGACAAGGATGAAACCACCTAACTACGATGATAATAAGTCTCAAATATGGATCTTTAAGACAAGGGGGCCTACTAGATCGTGAGTATGTACCATGCACACTTTCAACACTTGTGTTCCAGTGTTATAACCTAGCCACACAAGTAGAATAAAAAATTGGTGGACACATGATATCTAGTGGTATCTGTATATGTTTTTTCCTTTTGTCCAAAAAAATGGGAAACAAGAAAACAAGGGTTTAGACCAAATGGTGTTGAAATAAACTTGGTGTTATTTTGGCAGAGTTTCACCTTGTCTTAGGACAAGTGAGAAACTAGGACAAAATGACACTAAGTATTTTTTGTGATGAAATATCATGTGGTTTAAAATTTAAGATATTCTTTCCCTTGTTCAAATAACAAGAGTTTGAATCTAAAAAAAATTTCACTTTGTGAGCGATCTCAAGTATAATAACTAAGACAAAAACAATGGCTCCAAGCCGGAAAGCTTCCTAGGTGGTTCTCTCTTTATGTGTCACAATTTTACTTCTACGAGATCAATTTACCAAGGTTTCCAAAGGATTATCTCAGATTTAATTCACCCCCTTCTTATATAATGATAAACTAGTGCGTTCAGTTGTATTATCACATGGGTCATACTGGAAGTAACTTTGACTCTAATCTCACCAAGGCGTACTAGTCAATTCGGTAGTGTGGAGCACTTTCCTATTTTTTTCACAAGGTTCCCTCTTACATGAGCCACTTTAGGGATCCTAGGATGACCCCCATTTTTGTAGCTCAACGCTTATGCCAAAGGGTTTATGTCCTAGTTAAGCGGATGATCCATAGCTCTTAACTGAAACCTGCAATACGATGTTTTAAATTTGTGTGTTCGTGTTTTTTTAATATTTTTTATTAATTAATTTGGTTTAGACCACCAATGGAAACCTATAACTCATGTGAATGTTATATTTTTGGTTTGAAGAGAGCACTTTTTTCTTTGAAAAGTGTTTTTAGGTCCTTCACACAAATGTTTAGTAGTTAAAAAAGACTCACAATATTATAGAAAGTGGATTAAGTGTTGTTTTTGGTTCTCAAGATCACACTAGGTCCTAGAGAAGAGCATACATAACAAGTAACCCAACTAGATGAAAAACTTTTAAATCAACTAACTACCATAAAATTTTGTAAAACAAAGTTTATTCCCAATTAATCCAAGTGCTTCTTAATGAAAGACTAAAATTTATTTTGTTTCCCAAGCTCACACTAGGTACAAGGGAAGAACATACATAAATTTTATCCCTAATTATTTATCAAGTGAAAAATCTCTTAAACTAAAAGATCAAGTATATGTCAAAAAAATGCAAGTTTGTTCCCTTAAACACAAAATGGATGATGATTGTTCCTATTTACTCCTAAGAAGTAAAAAGTGGTTTAGGGGTGTTTTTAGTTCTAAAGATCCCACTAGGTGCAAGAGAAGAGAATACACAAACCTATTCCAAACTCATTCAAAGCATGAAAATATAATCATTCATCAAACCCTAACCCAATTTAACCAAAAATTCCTTATCAAACCCTAAGGAAATTTTGTTAGGAATATTTCTCTAAAATCAATAAATTTACAAAAACAACAATCCTAACAAACAAAAATTGATATTTTAAAGTTTAAGGAAATTTTACTTGAGTGCAAAAGCATAGGATTTGATGCACAGAAACACCCTTTAATGCATGGGCGCACCACTTGAGGCACAGGTGCAATCTTTGGTGCACAGGCACACCTTTGGCAATTTTATACAGTTAGTTATGCACATGCACATCCAAAGAGGCACAAACACACTCCTTGATGCATAGGCACAAGCCACACTTAGAGACCAAAACACATTGTTGTGTAGGTTCACTCCTTTATGCATAAGCACATTCCTTGATGCACAGGTGCACTCTTTGATGCACAGGTGCACTCCTTGATGTATAAGCACACTCTTTGATGCACAGGTGTACCCTTTCATGTAGATACTCAAAATATGATTTTTAAAAAGAATTTCTTGATAAAAATAAAAACTTTGGCACTTTGGGAAAAATTTTGCAAGGCTTCACCTCCTTATATCTTGCAAATAACATGAAAACACAACTACTACTAATATAGTTGAAACAACTACCTAGCATGAAAATTGATCTACACAACTTTGAAAATTTCCCTAAAACTTTGAAATTAATCTAAAAATCTTGAGAAACTAATATAAAAAGCTTTAAAATACTCTAGAAAGCTTGAAATTAAACTAGAAAACTTGAAATTAAAAAAATTTGAAACTAAGTTAAAAAGTTTAAAAATTGAATGCAATGGGGTATTCTCCCACCGGGTGTGCCAATGAAAGCACCCTAAAATTTACAAAGAAAATTTCATGACTAACTAAGGAAGGATAACACCATTTCCACCTCTAGTCAAGGCTCTAAGTATAGGAATGTAACATTAATATATAAGCTTAAAGGAATGCTTAACTAACATGAATATAATTTAAAAGCTAACTAAACATGCGTACTAATATTTTCAATTACCTAACATGGGCCTAAATAGACCTAAGAGGGAAATAAAATTGGTATGGTTGCTACTCCAAACAAGGTGAAATGGCATATCCAAATGAATTACAAAGTCACTTTAGATATCCATTAACTAACCTTGTTGAAGGCTTTAGGAAAGGATTGAGTTTGGCTATAAGTCATATTTATTATATCAAATGTAAAGCAAAGCATGGTGTAAAGTATTAAGGTATGAGATGAACCCTTTTTATAGTTTTCCATTTGGGGAAAAATTGTATTTTGGTGCATGTGGGACTAAAAATCCCAAATTATATTACAATTTCTAATCATTATTAAGCTTTGTTAATCATAATTAGTGAATTACCAAGTGATTAGGGTGTGCAAAGCCTTAATTAACCACTTAAGATCAACTAGGAGGTAATGATAAGCTTTTGAAGCTTGTTGAGATATTGTGGAGAGAAGTGGGGTGATTTTGAGTGGTTGGATGAGGGGTTTGAGCTAATATTAGGGTATATTGACCAAAACAAGGGCAAAATAGTCTTAATTAGATAATAATCACTAATTGTTTGTTTTGAAGAGGATTTTGACTTACGATTCATCGTAAAGTGGCATCTTGAATGTGAAAGAGGTTTGGTGATTAGAAAAGTGATTTTTAATTGACCAAATTGGTAAGAAACATTAGTTAATTAGCAAAAAATCACTAATTATAATGGAATTGGTAAGAACAAGAGTGATTTGCGTGTGTTTTGGCAATAAGATTGCAAAAGCATAAATTAGGTGTCTACAAACACAAATAAAAAAACCTCCTTTTTGATTCAAATAAAAGGATAATAAGAAATAATCCCTACTCATTTTTACAAATATGATAATGGGAATCAAACCATAATAAAAGCTATATACATAGAGAAACAAAATCCTATAATCTAGATTTATCCACATCAGGAGGGTATGAATCTAGCCAAAGTTGAAAAAGTCACCCAAGTGAATTTTTTCTAGGACAAGTGATTTTTTTGAGACTATAAAAGCACACTCCCATATTTTTAGGGCACATTGATGACATTTTTTACATCCTCCCTACATATTTTCATAACACATTCAACTCGTATTATACCAAAATTGGTGCAATCCTCTATAAACCCTAGTTTTAAATTCTTAATTAGCTCTTTTATGTGTTGGCATATAATTTTGTATGTGTGAAAAATATGTCAATAATGTAAAGGGGGAAAATTACCTCCTCAATGATGGATGACATTTCCGTTATTGAAACCCAAAATTTTATGTATAACCATGCATTCAAAATGGTATTTTTGGGGATTTTTGAAGAAAACAAGTAGACACGTAGAAGGAAGGAAAAAGGAGTTGAATAGAATATAAGAGAGAATGATTAAGGAAGTGAGAAAAAATGCATGCAAGACTAAAGAAACACATATCATAAAATCATATACACCTTAGAAACAAACATAGTGAATGACAGTTGAATAGAAGATATTATATTTATAGAGAGTAAGATTTTTCACATTCATTAGACATAAGAATAACAAATTATTTAGTAAAGAAACAAATACAAGACATAAATTTCTCTATAAATTCTACTTTATTCCTCTTTAAACAAGAACACAATTTGCTTTTCTATCTCTCTACAAACAATATTTATCCTTGCTCCAAAATTCTCTTTATAAATGAGTTATAACTTTATTTTATAACCCAAAAGTTGGTTACAAAGTACTTAGGGTTTCTTATGATTAACTTAGGATTAAATTAAGTCATATTATTAAATTATCTTAATTTTAATGAAGTTGAGTCAATTTATTAAAATAAGTTATAATTTGGGTGACTTAATTTAATTATTTCAAGTATCTCAAAAGAGTGGATACATGTGGACTTCACTTAGACTAACATGACAACACATAACCAAGATATTGACACATGGATCCAACATGACACTTAGGATTAGTTCTTTACCCTTTGGGCCAAGAGTCTGCCTATCTCACTTGTAGGATAAATGAACTCATTGGTCACTAAGGGAAACCTGAACAAAACATTGAAAATATTGTTTTGAAAATCATGGGTCCAAAAATCTAGCCATCTTGAAATTTTTAAACTTTTCAAGTGATTATAATAACTTTTTCTCTTCAGGGAAGCACTGAGGCACAAGGTAAGTATCACATATGAATTGTACTTCTAAATATCTATTAATAACTACATGAAATTTTTCCATTCTCTCTTTTATATTGGTGAACAAGTTCTAGAGTTTTTTGAGTTTATCAAGTGAATCAGGACCCAAACTTATAGTGGAATCTTATTGGTTTTTGATAAAAAAAAATTCTCCTTCAAAAACATCATTAAGCTCTTTTTATTTTGTTTATTGACAAATTTTCAAGGGATTTATTCAATGAATTATTAAATGGCACACATGATTTCTTCTCCTTTTTCTTTTACATCATCATATTGAGCTCGAACATCATTAAGCATCATCTTTCTATATTTCTAAAAGTTAAACTACTTGATATGAAGACCTTGCTGATTAAATATCAAAATTCCTTCATTAACAAGGGATGAGAAACCCATTTGTGTGACTTCTTGAATATCTAGAAAAAAAATTCAAGAGTGCATGTTTTGTCTTTAAGAGACTCCTCAAAATGTAGGATAGAATCTAGATAAGCAAGAATCTTATCATAGATTTTCATTACCTCATACAACACTTAGAAACCCTATATCAATACATTATCAATTTACACCTTATTTACATAACACATATTATTTATTTACTTTGATAGTGAAATATTATCTTAGTATTTTTCCACCACTATAGTAGGTATTTAAATAGTATAAAAGATTGAATTGATAAGGTGTTGGATATATGCAATTAATTTTTGATTCTCCTATTTGAGATGAATAGTATGAA
The DNA here is from genome assembly GCA_019776745.2 of Taxus chinensis. Classification (NCBI taxonomy): domain Eukaryota; kingdom Viridiplantae; phylum Streptophyta; class Pinopsida; order Cupressales; family Taxaceae; genus Taxus; species Taxus chinensis. The sequence continues at coordinate 492,508,257 of CM034154.1, forward strand.
GCTTATATTTCTCCATTTTCCTTAGAACAATATCAACCAATTCATGATCATGGACCACATAATTTTCCATGGTTAATTTTCCAAGAATCACTCTAGAAAATTTATAGTCATTGACTGGCATTTCAATTATGTCTTTATCAACCACTATCATCACTATGTTAGTGCATTGAACTCCATAATCATTGACCACAATATTGGTGATTACTTTGGACCTTTTGGGAGTGGAATAATTATTCATCAATGTAATGGTATTAAGGTCAATTTTGAATATTTTGATTATGATATTTCTCTTCTTGATTTACCCATGAATCCAAGAGGGGATTTCTTCAAGAAATTCAACACATATGATCCTTAAATTTGATGGGAGTTGTTCAAGTATTAGTGGCAAGGGTGATGAGTGCATAGTTTGGCTCATTAATATCATTTCTTCATACTAGAAATACTCTTCGTGATATGACTCATTTGTATATGGGGATGTTTTGTATAGTCATGTCTTAGTAGGTTGATGCATTTTTCCTTGCTATTATTTATGAAAACCATTTATCACATGACCTCCTACTAACTATTTTTATGAGATCAAATGTGATGATGTGTGCAGGGAATGATGGAGGTTACTGGTGGATAAGTTTCCCGAGTTCGATGCATGTGGCTGAAGACTATTTCCAAATTGACCTATTAGCTTGGGCTTGACTCTAACGGCCCATAGGAATCTAAGAGTTTTAATTGATATTTGATGAAACAGTGTTTAATGCCACCCGATATGGTGGATCTTGTAACAAACATTATCTATATGAAGACTTTGTCTTCAGAACTGGTGGTACCACTTTTTGATTTATCGAAGAAAATTATCTGCAAACTGTTCTGGATTTATTTTTTGGATATGTTATGAACTCATTTGAAAGTTAATGAAATCTATGGCATTTTGAGAATCATAAGTTGTTGATCACTCTATCCCAAGGAAGAGCAAGGGCCCACTCAACTGAGGAGATATGAGGTTACTTTAGATTTTTCATGCATACAATCCTTCGATTAGTTTTACTGCAATTATCATTTGATGAGTTGTTGCATGCATGCTTTGATTAACTGTCCCTATTTTCTCCATTATTTCTTTCACTTTTAAGTAGATGCTTTTGCCATGCAAATTTAGCTTCATAAATAGTCTTGCTTTCTGTTGAATTCCAGTTATTCAGTTATGGTTTAAATTGTTAAGAATAAGTGTGTGCATATTTTACTTTACAATAGAAGATTAGTTGTTGAAATCCATTTCATTGCAAACAGTTGAATTCCGTAGACTTGTATTTAATTTCCATAGATTTTAACTGCACTTCCGTAGAATAGCCACTAAGCTAAGCAACCCCCCAACAAACTCAATGCATAACTGGTTCTCCTAGACTCTATTGCATATTGCCTTGGACACAACCCTGGTTTAAGAATGACACTGACCAAGATTATGTCAGTTAAATGATTGGAAGAATACAACGACCCATCATTTTTGGCACCGTTTCAGGGAACTACATAACCATAAGCTCCATTGTTTTATTCCATATGTTATGGGTGTTAATAGAGTTCATATAGGAAACCAATAGTTCTCTCAGACCTCGATTTAAACCAACCAACCTGGATGCATAGGTCACGAGATAACCAAGGGAGATTTATAACACATAATATTCAACAAATATCTTTAGACACTTCACAAGAGAGAAACACTGAGAGTGATACAGATTCCAATTCCATGCCTAGAACCTTTTCTGAGCATTCTATATCCTCTTCACATCATTCTACAATGGGGGATCTTGGAAATGTTGAAGAACAACCTTTAGGATGAACATTTACATACCCCATTGTCCTCAATGCAGATGAGGATGCACCCATGAAAAACATCTCATTGTCCATCCTCCCCCTCTTTCGAGGAATGACCAAAGAAGACCCTGATCAGTTTCTGTTTGAATTTAAAATCCTATGCCAAACATATGATTACCGAACTGACAATCAAAAACTCAAATTATTTCCCTCCACTCTCAAGGATTCTACTATGAGATGGTTTATGGGGTTACCATCTAACTCCATTAATTCCTGGGAAGCCATGGAAATAGCCTTCCTGGATAAATACCAAGACTATTTTAGAGTAAGGGATAGGAAGGAGGAGCTCTTCCAAATATGGAAAAAGGAAGATGAGAATCTATAGGATTATCTAGATAGATTCCTCTTTCTTCATAAACGTAGTGGGTATGAGTTGCATGCAGACATCACTAAAACAGTCTTTCTGAAAGGACTAGATGAAGAAACCAAGGATTCTCTCCATCTCATGGGAGGTGGAGACGTGCATAAGCTTACCATGGAACAAATTACTGAGCTATGTAGAAGATATTCTAGAACACGTGGAGGGATAAGAAGGAAACAAACATCCAAGTCTTTGGGTACCTCTGAACTTCTAGAAGAAATGGCCAACATGAAAATAGACATTCTGCTGAAATTAACATCCACCATAGATGGACTCAAGGAAAAATCCACCCCTGTTAAAGAACCATTGGACATGTATTGCCCTAAATGTCAGAAGAGACACCCCTTGAGAGAATGTCCTTTGGATGTCACAGATATGTGCTTAATCTGCGAAGTTACTGACCATGACACTAAACATTGCACACTTCTACCACAATTGAAGGGAGGTTTAAATGCCATCTCTCAAACAAGTGATGAATTAAATTTTTCCAGAGACCAAAAAATTAGGGTGGGTTCCCATCTAGACCAATTTAGAATCCCTGGAGAATGCCATGGCCGAATCAGGCCTCTCAATATTCTTGGGGACAACCTGAATGGGAAAACTCAAACTGGATGACTTATCCATATCCACCACCTTGGAAAAATCCCTACACTCAGCCGGGTTGGGCTCCACCACCAGCAGCCAATCCTTGGCACAATCAGTAGTGGGGTCCTCAACAAAATTTTAGCCAAAATCAGTCCTAGGCACCACCACAAAACAATAATCAACAACATAGGTTCCAGCAGCCACGACAAGCTTTAATGCCTCCACCTCAAGCCTACCAAAATCAAGGACAAGCAACACAAAAAAAATTCTGGTTCAGCTAGTAGCCAATCCAAAAAATCAACAGACAACTTTGATTGGTAACACAGATGCAGGTAATACCATGCAGGTTAACACTATTGGTAATTTACAATTACGATCTTACAAAATATTGAACCCTCATGTTGTTATCATAGAACTGCCTGATGATGCCAATAAGGAAGAAAAACTTAAAGGTAAAAATGGTTCTTCACCAATACCAGATGAACAGGATGCTCAAATACCCAAACCAACTACAACCCCTTTCCCTGAGTGATTACAGGACACTCGGATTACAGATGAAACAAAACTAGTTCAGGAATTGAAAAAAGTACATATTGAGGTTCCACTGCTACGTGCAATAAGGGACATCCCTGAACTAAACCAAACCATTAGAAACGAATGTATAAAGATGCTAGGAAGAAAAAATAAATACCCAAAGACTGTTAGAGTTGAAGGAAATTTGGCTGATTTAGTTGCTGGCACCCTCATCTCACCTAAATATGGGGATCCTGGGAGCCCTGTCATTACTATTTGTATAAACACCAATCAATATCTAATGTTTTGGTGGATCTTGGTGCTGCTATTAATGTCATCACAACAGAAATGTTTAAACTACTATCCTTAATACGAATTCAACCAACCAACACTGTTCTGCAATTAGCAGATCAATCCATTGATGTACCTGATGGTGTGGTTGAAGATATAATGGTCATTGTTCAATCATGGGAGTACCCAGTTGATTTCATGGTTTTGCAGCCTAAAGCTCAGAAGTTGGGATATCTAGTCATCTTGGAAGACCTTTGATGGCTACGGTTGTTGCTTACATTGACTGTAGGTCAGGCAACATGACAATTCTAAATGGGCAGAAATCCAAACACATTTCATTATATCCTCCTGCCCAGCCTTATACGAACAATTGTGACCAGGTATGGGTGGATTCTTTGGATGCTAACTCTTTGAATTCTTCTTTTCTGGCCACTATTGTAGTACACAATCATATGACGGAGGCTGCAGAGTCTTATGTGCTAACTGATTCTAAGGACTCTACAACTATGGAAATCAGTACTACTTCTACAGAATTCAGAATATCGGCAGAAGACATTACCTCTGCTGAGTCTGGTAGGAAACTCTATGCTTATAATTCCAAACATCTAGTTCCTGATTTCTATTGTCCTTTAACTAAGGTTTTGTCTTTTGATAATGTATCCATCCTGCACATGCTCCAGCCCCATGTTTTCCCATTGAATTCTTTTATCACTAGTACAGAGCTTGCTCTTGCAGATGATACTAAGCAGGTGCTTGTCAGTATGGGTAGAGAGCTGACTATAGGAAGTGACTTGGAGGTCAATCAAGAAGCTAGGGTGCTTGAGGTTCTGAAGAAACATTCCCATGATTTTGCTTGGGATTACACTGATATGAAAGGAATTCATCCTAGCATTTGTACACATCATATTTACACCGATGACATCAAACCTATAAGGCAGCCACAACAAAGAATCAATCCAACATTGAGAGACATAGTCAAAACTGAGATTGAAAAGCTCCTAAAGGTAGGTTTCATCTATCCTATATCTGATAGTCAGTGGGTTTCCCCATTAGTTATTGTTCCCAAGAAGAATGGTAAGTGGCGAATATGTGTTGATTACAGGGAACTTAAAAAAGCCACCAAGAAAGATTATTTTCCCCTGCCTTTCATTGACCAAGTCCTGGACAATTTGGCTGGTAAGAAATATTTCTCTTTCTTGGATGGGTTTAGTGGGTATAATCAAATTAGTATTGCCCCTACTGATCAGGATAAGACTACTTTTACGTGCCCTTGGGGTACATTTGCTTACAGAGTCTTACCTTTTGGGCTTTGTAATGCCCCTGCCACATTTTAGCAGGCAGTCTTGGCCATTTTTGTAGATCTTGCTAACAACTGTGTTGAGGTTTATATGGATGATTTCACTATCCATGGATCCACTTTTGATGAATCTTTGAATAATCTTGAGAAAGTACTCAGTCGATGTGAACAACACCAACTATCTCTGAGTCATGAAAAATGTCTAATGATGGTTGATCAAGGAATTGTCTTAGGTCACCATGTGTCAGCCCAAGGTATAAAGGTGGATCCCAAAAAGATATCAGTCATCACCCAATTACCTACACCAGCTAATCAGACTGACATCAAAAGTTTCCTTGGCCATGCAGGTTATTACCGCCAATTCATAAAATATTTTAGCAAAATTGCCACCCCAATGTTTTCATTACTAACCAAAGATTGTGTTTTTGAATGGTCTTCTCAGTGTCAGCAGGAATTTGATTCTATCAAAGAAAAGCTGACAACAGCCCCTGTCTTACATGGCCCTGACTGGGGACAACCTTTCCATATCCACACTGATGCTTCTAATACAGCTATGGGCACTGTCCTTGGACAAAAAGACTTAGAAGATCATATGTATGTAATTTACTTTATCAGCAAAAATCTGACTCCTACGGAAAATAATTACACTACTATGGAAAAAGAGTTTTTGGCTGTGGTATATGCTTTGAATAAATTTCATCATTACATCACTGGATATAAAAATTTTGTTTACACTGACCACTCTGCCATTCGATATTTGATGAACAAACCAGTGGTTGGCGGAAGGCTCATTCACTGGTTGCTCTTGTTGCAAGAATTCAATCTCACTATCATAGATAAGCCTGGGAAATCTAACGTTGTTGCTGACTTTCTTTCCAGAATAAATGTTTCAGGTGATGACGAAGCAGTCCAAGATCAATTTCCTGATGAACACTTGTTTGCTATCTCCACTAAGACTCCCTGGTTCGCTGATCTCGCAAATTATTTAACAACAGGGAAGTTTCCTACTTATTTTACTCATAAGGAAAGAAGGCGATTGGTTAGAAATAGTGCAACATATAAATGGTGTAACGGATTCTTATTCAAATTTTGTCCTGACATGGTTCTTCGCAGGTGTGTTCGTGAGGATGAGGTACATGACATATTGCGAGCATGTCATGATGAGCCAGGCGGTGGACATTATTCAGTGAAATGAACAATTCACAAGATCCTTGGAGCAGGGTACTATTGGCCTTCCCTCCATAAGACTGTCAAGAAGTATGTGTGGCAGTGTGATGCATGCCAACGAATGGGAAAACCTACACTTTCTATGGAAATTCCTCTTAACCCTCAGTTGGTTCTAGGACCATTTGAGAAATGGGGTATTGATTTTGTTGGACCATTTGATCCTCCATATTTTGGGAAGGAGTATCTCTTGGTATGCACGGACTATGTCACCAAATGGGCTGAAGTTCAAGCATTGGCATCTGCCAATGAAGATGTTGTTGCTGATTTTCTCTACAACCGGATATTGCTGTGATTTGGAGCACCAAGGGCCATTGTATCTGATCAAGGTCCTCAATTTGTTTCAAATATGATTGAAGCTTTCTTAGGAATCTACAGAATCAGGCACTGGAAATCATCACCATATCACCCCCAATCCAATGGGCAAGTGGAGGTAACCAATCGAGAGCTCAAGAATATTCTAACTAAGGTGGTTAATGCCGACAGAAAGAATTGGGTACCAAAGCTTCCTGAGGCCGTCTGGGCCTACAACACGACCTGGAAAACAACTACTGGTTTCTCTCCCTATGAGCTGGTCTTTGGGAAGAAGCCACTATTACCTGTTGAGTTTGAGTTGCACACCTAGCGAACAACATTGGAAGTTGGGATCGATTTGGATGAAGCACAACATGAATGAGTGTTGCAGTTGAATGAACTAGATGAAATGCAGATGGAGGCACAACAACAGACTGAAATTCTACAGCATCAGTGGAAAACTTGGCATGATGCTCACATCAAAAAAGGATATTTTATGAAGGGCAGTGGGTTTTACTCTTTGATTCCCGCTATCAACAGTTTAAAGGAAAGTTGTGTATGCATTGGTTAGGTCCCTATTAAGTGCATTAAGTGTTTGATAATGGCTCTGTTTGATTGATACCGATTGATGGAGACAAATGAACTCTTCTGGTGAATGGGCATAGGCTCCAAGTTTACCACCAACCACTGGATAAACAGACCTTCACCAAAGACATTCTGTTACAAATAGATATGCATGCTGAGGAGGATCTTTGCATCTCACGCATGGAGTAATTAATATTTTTCACATTCAATAAAGGAAGATGATCCTTCATTAGATCTTCTTCCCTTAGTTAGCAGTTTTTATTTTCAATAAATGTAGGAATTTTTGTTGTTTCTACTGCCACTAATCATGTTTCATCCCAAATTGTAGGGCGTGGGAATCTATGGATATCGGCTGACTAAGTGTAGCATGGGTAAGTGCATTTAACTTGCTAATGATATTTCTATGTGAAACATTCCCCCATGTAGTCATTTGTCATTATGATGCCATCATGAAATGATTGTTATGATCATTTTGGATCTCTTCCAAATCTGGCTTTATGAATGACGGCATAATAGGAGTAATGCCTCATAAATCTCCACATGCTTTGATGTGTCACACTCTCCAACGTCAGGACAGATGGCGCATGCTCCTCAACCATGGGATATGTGCTACCACAAAAATCTTAATCTCACATGGGTGGTTGGTCTCATCACTATTTTTTCACCATCACCTTTTCTTGATGTTGTGCTACCCAAGTAATAAGATGTCATTTGAAATTTAATGCTCTGCAACTGCCTTTTCCCATTGTGGTATGCACATCAATCACAACTAGTTTCATCAAACAATTGATGGGAAGTGGAAGAAACGTTCTGCTCTGGTCTTTCCACTACTGTGTATTTCTTTTTTTGGCTTAGCATGGGACCGCGAAAGACATCAGAACCTGCTTCACCAGACACCTTACTCTAGAATGCTGCCCTTTCGTAGGTACTTCATGATCTCGGATGGTTATATTTCATTCAGAAATTTGAAGGGTTTGATGAGAACATTGTGGAAGATTTCTTAAACAATTTTGAGTCCACATGCTCACAAGTTGGTGGACGACGAGTTGAAATCACCAGTCAGGTCATTTCTGACCTATCTAGCCTACAAAATTTTGGGTTAAAGGTTATGACGAATGCCCCTTTGTAAAGTATTATTTTTCAGTTCCATGACAAAGGAGAGGCACTCCATGAGGTCATCCTGACTCCATTGGGTGTCTAGAAGGGTGTTAAGTGGAAAATTTTTCCTAGAATCTGGGGTGAGATTGCTAAATGGGTCAACAGGTATTTTATATGTGACAGACAGGCTTCTATTCTGGGTGGTGATGCGCTCAAAATGCTCATTCACCTTAAAAAGGGACATGTCAACTAGGCCCTTCGGGTCAATTTTCCAGAGTACCTTGCAGATTCTATCATTAAGGTATGCTAGAAACACCAGTCCAGTGGGGGCAAGTCTATGCTTAAGCACCCAGGGTTGATTCACCTGTTGTGTTCACACCAAGTTTTCTTTCACCCAAAGCAGAGGCTCGAGGGACATGTTGGTGAAGGGTCCAGGCCTAAGAAACTAAAATTTGGTCTCTCTTCTGCACCTCGGTCTACCCTTGCCTTGGGCCCTTCACATAGTCAAGCTGAGGTAGCTGACGTTCCTAAGCACGTCGACATGGTTGGTACTCCTGAGGGACCACCCCCGTCCATTTCTGATTCAAAAGGAAAGTGTCCCATGGCCCCCTCTTCCTCCATGCAACTACAGTCCCGATGGCTTGGCTCATGTTTGTAGACAGGCGGTTTCCAATCGGAGTCCTTTCCTGATGACACCGCCCACATTCGGGAGGAGCTGCATACGGAGGATGTCCCAGCTGCTCCATCATCTGTTGTTCCGTCATCTATGGAAATTCACACTGGAGCTCTGAAAATGCTTGATGTCCAAGTGGAGCCTTCTCACAACTATCTGGAGGAAATTGCATTGCTAAAATCTCAGTTACAAGGTATGGAAGAGTCCACCCTTTTATTACAAGCTGAATTTACACAAAAGACAGTAGAAAAAATTTGGGAGATTGCTGCCCTGCAGCATGAGGTGAGTTGTCTAAAGCAACAACGTGATATAGGTCTTACCCTCTTAGATAATTTCCAACAGTTGTCCCTTCAGAAAAGGGAATTGCAGAAAGAAAACCAAAAATTAAAAAAGGAAAAAGAATCTTTGGAAGAGGAAAAACAAAAATTAACATCTATCTTAGACTTTGTTTGTCCTTTAGCCATCAAACTACTATCTTGTAGGAAACCCTCCTCAGTCTACAACATGTATGTCCAGGAGAAATTTTATTCTTGGAAGTTATTTCAATTGTGTTCTCAAGCCCCTCACAAAATTCCCGATGGACCTAGTTTTTTATCAGTCTACAAGAACAGCACCCCAGAAATTCAAAATTTTCTCTGTGAATTTTATTTACATAACATGGTAGTAACCAATGTCCCTGATTTCTTGATCAACCTATTTGTGGGGGATTTTCAAATTAAAGCATTTCAGTCTGTATTGAGGAATCAGATAACTTGGAGACAACAAACAGACAGTTTCAATAACACTGCTCAGTCAATCAGATTTTACATTCGCCCAACCCATCACACAGATGTCACCCTGTGGAAGAACTTTAGATCATTATATTACCAGGCAGGGGTTGGGGTGCATACTTCTCATATTTTTCTTCAGTGTATTATTGATTTTGAAAATTATAGTCAGGAGAATTTTGGAGCTGCTTGGAAAGCTTGCGATAGGAGATGGGATACTTTAAGCCTGCCTTTAAAATGTAGGGAGGTCCTCTCTCCTCAGAATTTGAGCTGGAGCATGCGAAGGGGTGATGCCCTCATCACCATTATTAGAAAAACCATAGAAAATACCAGCTAGCAATACACTGATGAATGGGCAGGCCTTCAAGTATGGCCTCCACTCCTCTTGAGCCCTCTCACAACATGGAAGAACAATTCAGCACAGTCCCATGATAGTTTCACTACCTGGGTGGAAATTACCTCCAATACTTAGGGCTGCAAGAATACCATAAAGAAATACACTGATCAATTCGAGGAGTATGACATGGCTGAACAACTTGGAAGGCACGTAGGATGAAGATGAGTTGCATTGGGACATGCAATAGGTAAAGTCAGGGGGAATGATGAGTGCATAGTTTGGCTCATTAATATCATTTCTTCATACCAGAAATACTCTTCGTGATATGACTCATTTGTATATGGGGATGTTTTGTATAGTCATGTCTTAGTAGGTTGATGCATTTTTCCTTTCTATTATTTATGAAAACCATTTATCACATGACCTCCTACTAACTATTTTTATGAGATCAAATGTGATGATGTGTGCAGGGAATGATGGAGGTTATTGGTGGATAAGTTACCTGAGTTCGATGCATGCAGCTGAAGACTGTTTCCAAATTGACCTATTAGCTTGGGCTTGACTCTAACGGCCCATAGGAATCTAAGAGTTTTAATTGATATTTGATGAAACAGTGTTTAATGCCACCCGATATGGTGGATCTTGTAACAAACATTATCTATATGAAGACTTTGTCTTCAAAACTAGTGATACCACTTTTTGATTTATCAAAGAAAATTATCTGCAAACTGTTCTGGATTTATTTTTTGGATATGTTATGAACTCATTTGAAAGTTAATGAAATCTACGACATTTTGAGAATCAGAAGTTGTTGATCACTCTATCCTGAGGAAGAGCAAGGGCCCACTCAATCGAGGAGATACGAGGTTGCTTTAAGTTTTTCATGCATACAGTCCTTCGATTAGTTTTACTGTAATTATCATTTGATGAATTGTTGCATGCATGCTTTGATTAACTGTCCCTGTTTTCTCCATTATTGCTTTCACTTTTAAGTAGATGCTTTTGCCATGCAAATTTAGCTCATAAACAGTCTTGCTTTCTGTTGAATTCCAAGTTATTCAGTTATGGTTTAAATTATTAAGAATAAGTTTGTGCATATTTTATTTTATAGTACAAGATTAGTTGTTAAAATTCATTTCATTGCAAATAGTTGAATTCCGTAGACTTGTATTTAATTTCCATATATTTTAACTGCACTTCTATAGAATAGCCACTAAGCTAAGTAACCCTTCCAAACAAAGTCAATGCATAACCGGTTCTCCTAGACTCTATTGCATATTTCCTTGAACACATCCCTAGTTTAAGAATGAAATTGACCAAGATTATGTTAGTTAAAATGATTGGAAGAATACAACAACCCATTATTCATGTCTATTTTTTATTTTTTATAATGCATTGATTCAACATTTCCTCATACCAAGACATAATTTTCTTAATCACTTGTTCCATTCTATAATCAAGAAAAATGTAATCTCATATAGAATAATTGACTTTGGAAAGAGATGATAATGTGATAGAATTATATTTAGGATCAACAATATTAATGTCATTATCATTGAATCCTTGAGGGAAATCCTTTAATATAAATGTGGTTATTTTATCCAAGGTCATTCTAGAGTAGTCACAACTTCGAACTTCAAATTCATCTACATAATTGGCTCAATAGTCTTCTACTTCTAGATGGTGTTTATATTTAGGCCCGAGAAAATTTTCTATGAACCCAAAAATATCACATTCTTATCTCCTTATAAATGTATGCAATGTCATGATAGTCATCTCCTAATCCATTTTCTTAGTTGTGTATAAGGATGGGCATTTGTACACACAAATTGAGATAGGGAAATGCAAACCAACATGATGTTTTTCTCTGAATAAGTGGTTAATTGATACCAATTTTTATAAAATATCCATGAGGGCTTGATTCTATAAAATTTTTGTTTTATTATGAATCTAAATGTATAGAAATTCTATAGATGAAATATGAACGCTAAATAATTTATTTGATTTTATAAATGAAAATAAATAAGAGTGATTATGTACTAACCTCAAATTTTCTTACCTCATAGTGACTTGGGATTGAGCGATGTGATGAAATAGTAGGAAATATTATCTCAAATGAACAAAGAAAAATGCAACAAAGGTGGAAATGGCTGGACTAGGGCACTTGGAGAAGGATTTGGGCACCTGGGGCACTCTAGTATGAATTTTGGGCACCCTGGTCTACAAAAATGGCCAGAACTTGGATCTAACAAGGTCATTAAAACTTTAAAATTTTTGGTTCTTATCACGTATATGTTGCATCTAGTTCGATGATGTTGCTATAAACCTAAAATGAAGAATCACTTGTAAAACCCCATATAAAGCATCAAAACCCTAAAAAAGAAAGATGTAAATGAATGGGTCAGAATTTCCTCATCCATCACAATGGTGGTCTTATAACAGATCATTGCACTACATCTCATACCATATGTATTTTTGTGTTCTTGTGTGTGCTATAGTGATCTTAGGTCTCCCTCGCACTAAAGATGCCAAGATAGGCTCAATAACTAGATAAAAATGCAAACAACAGATGGAATAAAATGAACTCCCTTCCTATGTAGTGTGTATGCAAAGTAATAGCCCGAATGCAGTCCCTTACTCTATGTAGATAGCTATCCCTTGATAATAATAGTCCACCCATATACTGGTATGTATGTTGTGTTTATATAGGGATCTCTTATTTGAATTTCAACAAAAATGACCTGACATGCCAAATAATACCTCAGGATATGGAAGGTAAACCTCAAAATACCAACCTAAAATGTCAAAAATAAGATCAAACAAAAAGAGTAAAAGGGTTCCTATGATGGATAGGATCACCTAGTGCTAGTGTCTAGTGTGCGCTATTGTCCAAAGACAAGTGATGATAAATGAGTGAGAACTGACAAACATGGAACCTTGAGATCGGACCAAATCTTTGTGTATGAGTGATGAATGTGTAAATTAAAAAGAAATGAATACCAAAAAGACAAATAAATGGACTTCAATATGGGTCATCATTGAATAATTTCCATATGCAAGATCCATATATAAAATAACATACTTACCAGTATAATAATAGTGTTAAGTTCATGATTTTGTGTCAAAATTTCCCCCACTTTATTTTGGTGACTGAAAGCTCGGTAACATAAAGTAGATGGAGATGCATACCTGATAAGTCTGTAGAAGCCCATGTTGTTGAAGTACATGAATATTGTAGTAGAAGTGTGTTCCAAGTAAAAAAAATATAGTGTGTTGAACCATAGATCAACGTGTTGATCCATGTGGTGTAACGAGAGACATGAGACTGTTATGAGGAGTGCTAAATAAGGTTGATGATTGTGATGTTAAATGATTACAAATTTCAATTTTTTCATTAATGGAGATGTGATGGGGAAGGGAGTGATCAGTTCTCAACCTGGTTGCACATGTGTATGTGTGAGAAACTAAGGATTTGGGTGTCCTGTCGCAAGAGGAAGAATGTAGGGAGAGAAGTCTAATGTATCTCCAACTTTAACTACATCCTCAAAAAATCTAGCTGTTGTAGATGGACACATAAACATTTTGGTGATTTTGGATCTAATTTTTGATCAAACATGATAACCCATATAGGAGTAATATAGTAAATTCAATGGCATCACATTTCCCCCACTCCATGGGTGTCGCCATAATGTGTGTGTGGTGGCTTCGACGTTAGTTCATCTAGAAGAAATCATGAAATGTAGAATAACTTCCCATGCTAGGTCATCTAGAAAAGTGGTAATATAACTCCCAAGCTAGGTCATCTAGGAGGCTAAATGCATCGTGTTTGTGTCGATTGGTTAATATGATTGAAATTTTTATTGTCAAAATGTATTTCTTCCATGTTAGGTCATCTAGAAGAATCCATTAAATGTAAAGTAATTTCCCATGTTAGGTCATCTGGGATCATGATATTTTGGATAAGGAAGATGTTTACTAGAGAAAAAAATCAAGGGTGAAATGGCTCAAGGAGGGCAATAAGAAAACTATTTTTTTCCACTTTACAGCTACTTCAAAAGCCAACCTCCTGAAGATTAGCAAAATCATAAGAGAGAATGGGGTGATCTATTCAGAAAGTAAGGAAATCAATGATATAATAATAAATTTTTTCAAGGATCTCTTCTATATGGGGTAGGCTGTGGAGGAGAATGCTCATAATAAAGTTCTTGATCTTTTTCAGAATGTGATTTCCCCTCTTGAAATAAAATATCTCTTAAATATACCCATGGAGGAGGAAATTTGATTTGTTGTCTTTGAAATGGAACTAGATAAATCTCCCAGTCCTTATGCTTTCCCATTTTTTCTTTCAAAAATTATGGGAGGTGATCAAGCAAGAGGATATTGATATGGTCCAAGACTTCTTCAACAATGGCCACCTCCTAAAATAGATGAATAACACTTTCTTGGTCCTCATTCCTAAAGTATCCAGGGCTAAAGAAGTTAAGGAATTTAGACCAATAAGTCTCTGTAATACTAGTTATAAACTGATTACCAAAATCATTTCTAGAAGGATCAGAAATTTTTTGGCCAAATTCATCTCAGCTAATCAAGGATTTTTTTTTTTGGGAAGGCAAATTATAGATAGTATCATTGTGATCCAAAAATCTATTCATTCTATTAAAAACTCGGGAATATATGCTATGTTTGTCAAGTTGGATATGCATAAAGCATATGATAGGATTTCTTGGTCCTTCCTTTGGGCCATTTTGATCAAGGTGGGTTTCAATATTTCCTTTGTTAACATGACCATGACTTGTATCCCCATAGCTATATTTTCAGTTCTTGTGAGTGGAAAACCAAAATATTTATTCCAATTGGGCTGAGGTTTGAGACAAGGAGACCCTCTCTCATCCTTTCTTTATGTTATCATGGTTGAGTATTTAAGTATGCTTTGTCAACATGATTTGTCTTCCAATAGTATTCAAGGTATTAAAATCTCTAATGGCCTTCCTAATTTTTTTCTTAATTAGTTTGTTGATGATAATTTCCTACTAGGTAAAGCATCTATCCAGGAATACTCTAACTTTGAGGTTGTTCTAAATAACTATGAATTGGTCTCATGATAGTTTCTTAACTTTCATAAAAGTGTTGTTTTTTTCATTAATGTGGAGCATCTGATCCAGATCAGGTTAGCTCACATCCTAGGGTGTCAGATTAAGCAATTTCCTGACTTTTATTTGGGAATGCCCCGTATAAAAAAAAGCATGATATAACTATCTATAATACCCTTTTGGAGAGAGGGAACATAAAATTGTCTTCTTGGAAGGGTATCCTTCTATCTCAGGAAGGTAAGATTCAATTACTTCAAAGTTCACTTCAAGGAATTCCTATTTATGTCATGTCCCTCTTTAATTTTCCTTCTAAAATGATTGGGACCCTAGAAATAATCTAGAAAAGATTCTTATAGGAAGGAGCAAAGGATAAGTTTAAGTTTCCGCTTGTGGCTTGAGAAAAAAGTTACTAAACCAAAATTATGTGGGGGACTAGGATTAAAAAATATCAATCTCATGAATAAGGAAATGATAGCTAAAGCTAGTTGGAGGATTGTTAGAAAAGAGGGTCTTTGGGTGGACATCATCAAGAAGAAATACTTGTGGAATATAGGCATATTAGACTCCTTTCTCAACCAAAATGATTTTCCTAAAGGATCCTTATTCTGGAGTTCCTTTATGGCTTCTTAGGACATATTGAACAAGGGGTCAATCTGGGAGATTGGAAAAGGTAACAGAATTAGTTTTTGGAATGATATTTTTCTTGGAGTCTTGGAAAATTGTATCACAACACTACGAAGATAGGGGAAAATTTTGGTTACAAGACTTCTAGATTTAGGAGGAAGCCATTAGTTGAGAGGTCATTGTCCCCCCTCTAGATTATAATGGGGACCTCCATCCTTTTCAAGAATTCAACAACAAATTAATAAATTTATAAATACCCAATTTATAAAACAAGGAAGATTCCATTAAATGGAAAGATTAATAATCTGGGAACTATTCAGTTAAATTAGCCTATAGACTAAATTTTGAAGATTCTATTTAAAAAGAGTATTGGGGTAGATTATGGGTGAAGTATCTTACTCCTAAAGTAAATATCTTCTATTATTTGGTGGTCCAAAATAGGATCCTTATGGTGGATAATCTCAAGAAACGTGGTATGAATATTTGCAACAAATGTTCGCTTTGTAGGAAAGAGGAGGAAAATGTCAATCATCTTCTCCTTCATTGCCCCTTATTTCAAAAGGTTTTTGTGACTATCTAGGAACTATTTAAATTTCAATGGATAATGTCAATGACTATTGAGGATTTTTGCATACAATGGGAGAGCCCTTTCAATTTCCCCATTTTTGTGATGGCCTGGAAAATAGCCCTCCCACATCTCTTTTGGGGTTTATGGAAAGCTAGGAATGATTGTATTTTTCATAACCAGAAGCTAATCTTAATAGATTCTAAAGTAGATTCATAGCGGGCATCAAAGAAAATACCAAATTGTTTATAGGTAAAGCAAAGAAACCTTTCCCGGGATGGGAGGAATAAGCTCTTCAAAGTTTCACCCTCAGTCCAGTGGAGATAAAAATACCAAGAATTCACACTAGATGGACTAGGCGGAAGAAAAATGTGGTTAAGCTAAATTTCAATGGGGCGTCGAAAGGGAATTCAGGTCCTGATGGGGGGGAGGGATCATTAAAATAAGTAATGGTGATTGGATTTTTTCCTATGTTGGTCTGTTAGGGAGACAAACTAACAATATGGCGAAGGATAGAGCTCTTATGTGGGGTGTCAATTTGGAAAAGGATAGAGGGATCAAAAATATCCAGATTGAGGGGGATTCCCTCATTATTACCAGAGAAAAATGTGGTTAAGCTAAATTTCAATGGGGTGTCAAAAGGGAATTTAGGTCCTAATGGGGGGGAGGGATCATTAAAAGAAGTAATGGTGATTGGATTTTTTCCTATGCTGGTCTGTTAGGGAGACAAACTAACAATATGGCAGAGGATAGAGCTCTTATGTGGGGTGTTGATTTTGTAAAGGATAGAGGGATCAAAAATATCTAGATTGAGGGGGACTCCCTCATTATTGTTAATGCTCTTAATAAAAAATACTATTAATTATACCTTAAGAAATGTTCTTAGTGATGTCATGGAAATTTAATTTTTTTTGAAAAGGTTTCAATTAATCATACCCTATGTCAAAACAATACGTGTGTGGATAAGTCAGAAATTTTTGGAATACAAAGACATGATTACAAAATTTGGAATAAAGGTGATGATTTTCCCCTACAATTAATGAAGTAATTGGTAGATATATACTAAACTAAAATTGATTATTCTTACATGAGTGAGCATTGGTATTACTTAAACCGAGACAACTTACTTAAGGGAAGCAATTTAGATTGTCTCAATGTTTCAAAAGGGGTTCTGAAATTTAGAGGTTAGAGTAGGAAGGATAGGTTATGCATTGCGAATATAGGTGGTGATAGAATTATGGTCAAGCCAATGAGCTAGAGCATTGAGGCTTTCAACTAACCTTTGTGGAAAAAAATTAGGATTGGGGGTTTCTTCAATTTTATCTCCAAATTACATGGTTACGATCCTTCATTGTCAAAGGATTTTGGTATGGATTGGAAAGAGGGCACGTTTACGGTGAAAGGTATGCAAATTGAATTCTCTGAGATCACCATTTCCCAAAATATGGAGATGCAGATGGAAGGGATCAAGATTTTTATAGACAGAACCCGCATGGAGCATGAAATTGAGACATTTTTTGTGGGTAAGGAAAGGTGCTTTTCCACTGATGGTATAGCTAGATCATGTATTCCAGGAATCTGGAAAGAGATGTGCCTCCAAACAATGAAGTATATTACTTTGGAAGATAAATATCACAAAATTCACACTTCATTTTTCTTTCCTTAATATGTTTAGACACAAAATCATGGCGAGCATTTTGTTTTTCCTTTTCATGTCGCTGACTACTTATTTGAAGGAATTCCATAAGGACAATACAGAGATGCCTCTATTTGGAGGGATCATCCTTATGATGTATGAGAATGGGAAACACATCCCTGTCATTCCTCTGAAAGAAAAGGAAGATGAGGAGGACCTAACCTTGGCAGAATGCCTTGCCAAGATGAGGGTCGGTAAAATGTCTAGGTATAGGAATGTTGGGGAGGAAAAAGGTATGGAGAAAGGTGTTGAAGGAAGAGGTAAAATGAAAACTTCTAGGAATAAGGGTATTGATAGTGGTGATAAGGATATTGAGGGTGGATCAATAAGGTTCAATATTTGGAAAGGGTTATTCAGGTGATGGAGGAGACAAATGTTGGCCATTGAGAAACCATGATGGAATTCATTCGAGCTTCCAAAGAAATATGTAAATCCCAGGTGAAGTCTAAAAAAAATATTATTGTGTTGGAGACACAAATAAAATATTTGAGTGACAGAATGGACATGATGGAGGAGGGAACAAAAAAGAGGAAGTTCAATTTCTGTATTAGTAGCTCTGAAGAAGAATTGGAAGAAGATATTACTGAGATGATAAAAGAGGAGGGACTCAACAAAGATAGTACTATTGATAATAGGGAAGTTTCCCCTAAAATTTAAATTATCTTTTGGTCCTGGACAGTTGGCATGCTTTTTGCAAACTATCTCAGCCTAGTTTTTTATGGCTGTTTCGTTTTATACCTCTAGTTTTTTGTTCATGCTCCTGACTTTTCATTGTAATATTTAAGCTTGTTTAACTCCTTATGGAATTTTTTTTGTGTTTTTTGCTAGTTGTTTTCTTCTCATTTTTGTTGTTTCCTCCTTTGTAAGGCCCTTGGGAGCTGATCCCTATTTTTACCTTATCTAATAAAAATATGGGAACATGGTGATATAACTCCCAAGTTAGGTCATTTGGGATGATATATAAATTTTGTAGTGTCGATTTGATGAATGTGTTAGTGAAATTTATATTTTTGTAAGTTAAATGTGTGTGATTTTTTTTATTTGTTGATTATTCATGGGGATAATTTACACTTGTTGCCCCCATGTTAGGTCATTAGGGAGAATTGCTAGAAAGTGATGTGAAATATCGCAAGGTGTATGAGTAAAATTTTTGATGACACATTATGATTGTAGCTTGATGACGTAGTGGTGTAAGAGGAATTATAGGATGACCCTAATTATATGCCCCCTTTTGTTGAAAGGGGAAGTGATTAGGAGAATTAATGTTCAGCCGAAAGTAAGCACGTAATGATGTAATGGATAATATATGAGAGATATCGCCAAAGTGTGTGTATAATGAGTAGGAAATAATGTAAAATAAAAATTTCATGTTTGTAATGTGTATGATACGATAATAGGTGGAGTCTTGAAGATAATTTCGTAAATGAGAAGAAAATCATAGTATGTATGCTTGAGATATGACTGAAACTATGTGATGTGAATTAGTAGAGAGAATGAACATGGTGAATGACCATAGTAAAGTGAATAATTGAAAGTTACTATAAATAGTTGTGTAAAAAATTGAATAAGTAACCCATTTGTATTTTGTGCGAGTCTTATAGTGATATTTGAGTGTGTAAGGATGCCGTAAGTTAGAACAATGTGACTGAGTTAATTCAAGATGGTGGTGATGTTCATGGCGTCACATACGATGGTGGAGTTGGTAAGTGTGCTTTTTTTTCAAAAAATGTGATGATATTAGTCATTTCGAATGAACTTTGGAAAAAAAAAATTATTTTGGAATTTCTCAGAATTTTAGACCTAGAAAAAAATAATGAAGGTGCTAATGACCTTCAGGACAGGAGCACCCATAACTAGGAACTGGTTTCCTACTTTGGGGTGCCCCAGTCCTGTATCTGGATGCCCGTGTCTAGAAATCATGAAGTTCAACCCAGATTTGTTTAGATGGATAAATTGATGTGTGTTTATGTTATATGATGTTCTAATGTTGTGTTTGTTATCGTTTTGTGGTGTGCAGAGATATATCCATTTGAGAGAGTTTCATGGTGGATACAATTTGAGTACTTTTCTCAGATTGGGATTATTGGATGATGAGTGGGATGTTCTATACTGTGTTGGCTTGTGCCACATAGTGAGGATGGGGGATTTACTCCATAATATGTCTATGATTATAACTCTATGTGAGAGGTGTTTTAAAGATACGTGCACATTTTGGTTACCTATAGGGGATATGATAGTCACACTAGAGGACATGTATCACATATTGTGATAGCCTATTATGGGTGACAAGGTACATGTTATGGAAATGGATGATATACAGAGACAGATGAGGGCTGCTTAGATGTATTTTGTGGGGACTTGAGTTCCTCTCGAGGCCCATATTAGCCTAGATGATATTTTGAGATCATAGGTTCCGTGATTGTGGAATTTTATTATCATGGTGATAGAGTCATTAATTGCAATGGAAGGTGTTGGTGTAGGCATCTTATATAAGATGCATGATATCTCTCATCGAATAGAGGATGAGAGTACTAGGTATGCTTGGGCACGATGTGTGTTAGGCCACCTTTATATGGATCTATATATATTTACACAGGAGGAGCATAGGGGTGGTATTGGAGCTACACCATTATTACATATATAGGCGTATGAGTATATCAAATTATTGAGGATAGATGGTGGGGATCATGGAGATTGGGAGAGGCCAGACATATTTACTAGAAAATGGGTAGGTGTACATAGCAAGAGGATGGTTATTGATGCCTATAGAGTTATGATACATCACATGGGTTTAGAGGCCATACACAGACTATGGAGGATGGCTAGAGGATGTCATAGAGTTATGATGCATATGATGGATGATGTGGTTAGAGGATCAATTTCCAGGGTGACCAATTTATTTTAGGTTAAGTGACTTTCACGATATTTTTCTATGGCCCAGGACGTGCCCATAGAGCTATATATATGGTTGAGAGCCATTAGGGCACCAAGGATGGTGGGAGCTATACTAGGGCCTATAAGAGAGAAGCTATTACCTCCAGGTCCAGATGAGGTAGATGCGGCGATAGAGTTAATAGTGGTGGATGATGTAGGGTGTACAGAGGCATACCGAGCATCGTGGGCCTCACATATGTGGGTAGTTTTGTATCTAGTATTAGACTATGAAGCAGGATTGCCACCACGATGAGGATCAGGGGGAAATCACATGGCCCCAATAGTGTAGCAGTGGTGATAGCAGATCATAAGTATTTGTATGTTGTTGTTGTGTTATTTGTTACATGGTTTGTGAATTTTTATTGTTGTCTAACACATGGATGTATAGATGCAGGTGATGCATATTGTTCGTTGATTGTGGGAAAATCCATTTGCACATTGATGTAGAACGTTCCCACAAACATAATCGTAGGTAGAGGCATGTTGGAGCATATAGATGATATTTCAAGAAAGCATGCCCATTTGTTTGAGCCAATTTCAATAGAAAAAACATCTACATTGCTACTGAGTGAGTGCGATGAGGAATGAGAGGAGATACGGTGAGATAAAAAGGTTTTTAGTGGAGGTCATTTAGCTTAGGATGTATTTTCATGGTTTGTGGAGTTTTAGAGTCTCTTTGTAGAGTAGTATATAGAGAACACACTATTGTAGAGGTAGGTAGAGAGATATAGAGGTCGCGATAAGTGGTACAGAGTTAGTGGCGAGGATTCTAGTTCTAGGGCTTTGGAAGTTCTAAAAAGTGATAGTGATGATGATATATGAGTTGTATTGATGTATGGGACCTACACCCCAATGATGAGATGTTTTGTGACTATTATTGTAAACGCAATATCTAGATGGATTCATTATCGTATGATCAATGTATTTGATGTATATTGATGTGATGATGGTGTATGATCGATGTTACTTATATATGATGCTTGATTTGTTTGAATATCATTTGTATTTATTGAATTGATTTACAATGGGTAAATTTTGATGTGGAATAATGTGATTATAAATATATAAATGATGATATAGTGTTTATAATGGTAGACGATGTACGTAATGTGACTATGCAAAGTTAAATTGTGTGTATGAATAAAGTTGTGATTAAAAATTAATAATGTGTAAGAGTAGAATATGATTACATGTTATTATGATGAGGATAGAGGGGGAGATTAACAATGCCCCCCAGCATATAGATGATGAGGTTCATTTAGATAATACCCCTCACCAATCAACAATGAATCATAAAACAAGAGTGCATCATCAGGAAATGATTTGATAATGTGCGCTAGATTAATCAAGAAAGCACACGAAGAGAGGTTTTTATTGTAGCATATCCCTCAACAGTCATGTAAGAACCATAAGAACATTATCAAGAAAGCACACGAAGAGAGGTTTTTATTGTAGCATATCCCTCAACAGTCATGTAAGAACCATAAGAACATGAGTGTTTCATTAGGGGTAAGGTGATAAAATTCACCTACCAAATACCGAGCTGACGTGAAGTGGTGTGTTGGTGATTGTTTCAAACTTTCCCCATGGCATTCAAAGTTTTCCTCCAAATATTTTTTTGTGCCTTTTTTACAGAAATAATGTTCATACAATATATTTTTTAAACAATCATATTGATCTTTGCACAAGCCTCCTGGTTTGTTGTCTTTTGTTAATCCTTGTGCAAAGTGCATTCTATTCCCTGATGCCTAAAGTCAAGTGATGTGTTATTGGTCCGCTTTGCTATGTCAGACTTAATTTGGATATATGCAGAGGCAATGTAAATATGCAAGGTACAAAATAGTTCCTGAAAGCCTGATAAAATATTCCATAGAGCATACTTGAAAATTACAATGTAAAGTGTGGAAATATCCCCGTTCCTGAAAGAAAACAAGTATAAAGGTAATATTAGAGTGAAGAAATGGGCCTCTATCTACCTGGGCACCTTATACTTGATAAATTGTAAGATGAAGTTATAAATTTGGAACCCGAAGGAAGACATGCTATTTCACTGATCAAAGCCAACAAGCAAAAGGAAAGTAATATACGAAGAGAAAATTTGAGAAGCCGGGAAAATAAGAACAAATTCTCATGGTTCTTCAGGGTGTGTAGTTGATAAAAAAATGCCTGAATTCCAAGCCACTTAAGAACAAGAAAAAAGTTTGTAGCATACACGAGGGCGAAAAAGGAAGTGCATTTTACATATTACAGTAACAGTGTGCCTGTCATTTTACAAAAATCTTCCGAAGCCCATTGGCAGAAAAAGAGGTGGTTCATTAATGCACTAGCCGTACGGGAGTAAAGCTCATTAATGCAAAGGAATCATGTAGGAGAGATATAGGGATGATAAAACGTGAAAATATTGCAATGGTTGAAAAGAATGAAGAGGTTGAGAATTACAAAAAAACTCTTCACAAACGCAATCTTCGACATTAATGCATAAATCTGCTAGCCATTAATAAGGAAACTTATCTTACTAATGAATCCATGCTCTAATGTTTTGAAAAATGTTTTTGAGAATTGAAGAATAACCAAAGTGAGAATTGAACCGAGGATCATAATTTGTTGCAGTGCTTTCTCAGTCGAGTTCTGAGCATTGATTGGAATTTTGGTGGAAAGGTAAGTACATTAGTTCTTATATTCTCTGTGATTTTTGAGAACTGGTTTAACAAGTTTGGGGTTTTTCATAAAAAGAGTTGTGGTATAATTTTACCAGAATCATGAAGATTAATGTGATGACCTCAAAAACAAGTTCTAGCCTTAGTTCTCCTCTAGACAAAATCGTAGATTCTAATGTTACATCTTATGACTTAGAAGATTTCAAAAAAAGGTTAACCTCCCCTGAAAGAAGTGATATCATGACTCAAGTGGAAAATAGTTGTATTAACCTTGCCATTGATTTCCCTCCCGCTACACCATGCCCATAACTTGTATGGGTATGTGCCTAACATTACAATCCTGAAGCTAGAGAAGTCTGGGATGGAAGAGGAGAGTTAGTTTTATCTTTCTAGGAACATGCGTTTGATAGAATGTTGGGTTTTCCTCTAGAGAGAGAAGAGGGGGAAATCACCAAATATTTAGCACAGGAACATTGGAACTCTCATTCGAAGAAGTGGACAAAATTCATAAATGACCATTGGTTAAACAATCCACGAACCTCTGCCTCCAAAATGATGAAAAAGTTGAACAAGTCTAAATTTATAGAGGAGGTTGGAGATGTAATTACACTGTTAAACCAAGTAATGGGTATGGAATCTACTATTTTCTTTTAGGAATGGATGTTCCAATTCATTTAGGTGATACTCATGAACAAAAACCCTCTCCATTAGGTTGAAATCATAAGTAAGCGTATTCATGAAAAAATGATGGGAGTTACCCAAATTGCTAGAGGAGAAAATCCCATAACAACTGAATTTTTCATGAATTATTTCCTTGTTTACAACATTACTTTTGATAGAAATTTTCCTAAATTACAGATGGATGGGGAGGTTAATAGTTCCACGGCATATGGTGTTTTCTATCAGTTAAGATTGGAAAGTTATGGATGGGGAGATTAATATAAATGCATTACATAAATATTGCCAATCAATTATTTGTACCTACAATTTGCTTATATCACCCTAATTGGGAGATTGAAAGGTTTTCCCCTGATGCTAAGAGAGTCATTACTCAGTATGGGTGATATTTCATCTAGTTCAAAATGTACTCATGTATCAGGCTTAGTGGTTTTGATGGGAAACCTTATGTGCTACCCAAATGTGTCAATAATAAATGGGAATTAATGGAATTAGTCATATAGTTTCTCTCAGTGCATCATTTAATCTCCCAAAAGCATGTAACATCCCCAATCAAGTTTCCCATAGTCATAGGGATTTACACCTATCCTCATATCTAGAAGGAAAAAATGATAGAAGGAGAGATGAACAGATACATGATAGGTAAATTTGAGGACAAAAATAATCATGATATAAGGCATATTTTACACAATGTTGTGCCCACTCTGGTAGAGTACAAACCTCATTATGAGGACTTCTGGATGAACTGTGAAGATGAAAAAGAAAGCAAATGAAGAGAGTATTCAAGAATGAATTTATCTCAGATGATTCATTTTGGGGTCATCCAAACTCCTAAAGGGTTAGAGGATGATGGGAATATAACTAGTGAAGAATACATCCAAAAGAACATTTCTTCTCAACCTTTGCCACCATTTAATTAGAACCTCAATGAGAGGAAATATAACTTGGAAAAGACTGCACATCCCATCTAACTTTCCATAAGATGGTTATTTTCAAAAGGAGTGGATATAAGTTACCACCAAACCCCATTGTTGAGAGAATATAGGAATAGCCAACTCATTGATGATGTTCTTCATGGATTTCGGAGGGTTTATGCCACTAGAGATGTTTCATATAGATGAAATATTAAGAGGTTGGACTCATTGCCAACCACATGTGATGTAGATGCTTAGGGTAACAAATTCAGAACTCCCCTTCTTTAAGCATCAAGAAAAATTGAAGAGATGCTTCAAGAATTTATGAATGAAGGTCTTATTGTTCATGCTACTCCCTTACAGATTGTTCCATCATCTGCTTTAGGAGCCAAAGGAAAAGATAAGTAATGGAGGAAACTTTGAAAATACATAAGGAGGAAAAAGTGTTTGATATTCCCCATACCGACTTGCAGGGATCAAAGACAGATAAGCAAGTCTAGTTGTGAAAGAGAAAAAGAACCAAAACTACTGAATGGGTTGATTGAGAGGAGGAGGAGACCCTTAGACAAGTAATGAATCTTGATGTTCATGTTGACTTATCTGTTACCACCTAGTCTCGTACAACTTTACCCATTGAGAAACATGTACCAATGATGGAAACCCTTTTTATTTCGATAACTATAGCTACTCCACCCACCAAGGAACAACCCCCCATGAATGTTCCTACACTTGATGTTTCAGTTGCTCCACAACAACATGGTGAGGCTACCCCAGAAGAAACTCTAAGTACACAACCTCATGATGAAGATATTCCGATATAAGCCTCACGAGAAGAAACTCCAAATGTCACAATTGCAGTTGTGCTTCATAACACTGAAGTGAATGCGAGGATTTCTAAACCTCACATTCCCATGATTGGAGTTATTCCTCAAGGATTGGGCGAGCCAATTATTGTTCATGGTGAGAATATGGATGAGGGTTTAACATAAGAAGAAACAGAAGTTGAAAACCAACAACCTTTGGCATTTGGAGAAATAGAAGGTCAATTTGAGCCTATGGAGGGAATCAAAAGTCAAGGTGGAGTTATAGAACTAGAAGCTCAGGAGGAACCAACACTCACAATTTTATAAGGTATGTCAATGCCTTCATCTTCCTCTAGGACCCTCACAGTTGTTCCTATGACCCAAATCCCTAACCACTCGATGAACATGAGTCTCTTATAAGAGAATTGATCTCTAATAATCTCCCAAAAAAGAAGAAGGTGGAAATACGACTAGATGATGATGATTTACAAAGCTTGGCCATACTCACCCCAACAAGATCATCTAAAAATACAAAATCCATCTCCAAGACAACCCTGAGAAAAATAGGAGAATGATTTGTAGATATTACAACTCCCAAAGTTAGTGTGCTCCAAGGGAAGCATCCCCGTTTGATTTCTAGGTCTCCAGGATCTCACTAGGAAAACCTTCTACTGAAGAAATGAAGTATAATTTTTCTGTAGAAGTAGGAGTGTTCCAAAGGATTGATGAGTTCAAATAGACAAAAAGGGACTTAAAGGCCAAGAATGATGCATTATCTAACTTGGTCAGAAAATTGACTAGAACTTGTCAGGAAGGATGAACTGAGGTCCCAGAAATCACAAGTGAAGATATCATGAGAGTAAGTGATTTAATTGGAAGAGGAGAGGCTACTATCTAACGGGAAAATGATTTGGTTGCTAGAGGCAAACCAATAATTATAAACTTTGTAATATGGTATTCCCGTAATTTTGAGAAGGTAGAAACAACCAAGGCTTTAATGGATAAATGCAAGGCTGATAAGTTAATGTGGATTGATATGTTACCTAAAATAGAAGCTATGAAAAACTTAGAGGATGACCTGGTTACTGAAGAAGGTATTGTGTCCCTTGATTTTGTGGGTAGTCAGCATGAATATTACAACATGGATAAATTAAGAGTGGAAATCTTAGCAGATTCCCTTAAAGTTCTTGACAGAGTGAGACATAAAACAATATATTTATCAACCGTCTTCGTGCTCTGATAGAAAAATTGATTGGGATATACAATGGAGAAATAATTAGAATGGAGGACACCGACAACTTAATCAAGATTTTCAGAGAATATGTTATGGGTAAATTAGGAGAGCCCAAAAATTTCAATCTATCTCTCATGCATAACTGGGTAGATATTAAATCAACAATTGACAAGTTGATAAGGAAGTTGGAGAAAAAAACCAATCTTTATTGATATTGATGAAACAAACATGAAGTAATCTTTAACTACCATTTAGGACTCAACGAAGAAGCTATGACCCAATTTTTTGAAAAATATGATGCCTATAAGAACAGGGTAGGGGAAAGCTCACATCAAGCCACCAAGAAGAAGCAAGTGTAGTAAAGAGGGAGCGACAAAATTCACTAGAAAAAAAAAGAATATATTTTCTGTTTCTTCCAAGTGTCACTACATAGTTCCCCTTTTGCACTTAGCCCAATCAAGAGCAAAGGGGAATCTTTTCAGTTAATAGATACTTCTTCTACAGATTTTGAATTATGTGGAGCAAGGATTGAAGTGATCTCTAAGGACATTTTTGGGGGGAAAATTATATAGAATGGTAGTATAAGTATGAGGGGTTTGTCCTCATACTAAGGGTTTTTTTTTTCCGAAGCTTTTACAAAGAACAAAAATTTGATATACTTTATTGTGAAATTGCTTATCTATTTCCTAGAAGTACATTTTAAGTTTTTTACTCTTTCAAATTTAGAATGTTAAGATGATTACAATATATAGTCATTAACCGACATTGATATCAATCGTTGTCTTGTTACCTTGTCAAGAATTTTGTGGAATTAAAATTAAATTTGTCTAACTATGGGTTTAGTTTCTATGTTTTGGATTTTAAATATTGAACACTTAGTTGATTTATTAAATTTTTCACTGCAATTCTGTGTTTCTTGCTTCTCTGAAGTACACTAGGCCTATCCTTAGTGATTAAGCTTTGGTCATTTGTTTGATATTATTTTGGAAGATTTTATTTTATAATATTGAGTGCAATTATAAAATCCTTGCTCAAATCATTTTGTTGATGGATATTTGTAAGATTTTGAGTGTATCTTAGGCGTATGAGATTAGAAGCAAGAAACATTTCATCAAAATATTTACATGAGCCTTTGTGCTAAATCTTTTGAGGATTGTGTGAAATATTTTTCTTAATTGAGGAACAATGAATGCAAATATTTCTTTAAGTGAAAACTGTGATGAATTGATGAATTGTTCTTTACTGTCTAGAAATTCATGTGTCTGAACAAGTATTGTGAGTAGTGTTGTCTAAAGGTATATTAGTTTGTGAATCCCCCATCCTCATAAAAAAAATTTGAGTCTCATCATATTACATGAACGTTCTTTCAGTCATTCTATTGTATCATTCGAAAGCGTTATTGAAAGGAAACCTTAATTTAACTTCATCCTTCCATAATTATGTAGGAGAAAATAGAAATTTCCACTATCTAGAGTAGCCTGGGTCCTGCTTAAGTAACATCTGCACTACTTAATGTGACAACCCGTGGGGGTTAAATAGTGTATACATTGACCGTGTTCACTTAAGACTAGTACTTAATTGCCAACAAAAAGACCAAGAAACCATGACTGCATCTATCCTTTTTTACAAATACAGGATACAAAATGGGTTATCTCGCCCTCATCGAAGGCAATACCTAAAGTAGTAGGGAAGTTCATCCCCTTTTACACATGTCATGCCCAATCCATATAAGGTCAGGTCCAAAAAAACTTTTCAGATATCATCCCTAGCTACAAATGACATACATTCCCAGTCTGACAACCTTAAAGTTCATCAGTTCACCTGTTGATACTACCTGGCCCCAAGTGGGTGTAATTTTGGGTACCAACACACTTATAGTGCCATTTTTAGGGAATATTTTTTCAAATCCAAAGATAAATTGATCTATGGTAATGTACCAAAAATTTTTAGATGCAAAGACATGTTCTAGACATCATCCTTTTTCAAGATTTACAAAAAATGGGCTTAATCAGAAGTTATTTTGTAGCATTCCCATTTTAAGACTTTAAAAATAAGGAATATTTTGTAACATAATGTTCTATGTTCTAAATTAACATAATTTAGAACACACATTACAATGTCATTCCATCTCATAACAGAAAACCATATGCATCTATAAATGACTCGGTGAAACAATGATCTCTCATTTCATGACTCGGTATTAAACCGATCTCTCATGTTAACTCAATAAATTTTATACTATAGATACTTGGTTTCGTTTACCTTTTTAAGGGAAAAAAAGTGTTCTATCTAGGATGCCTATTTGAATATCTATTATTGATATTCATCTAAAATCATGTATCTTAAACAGGTGACATAGGACAATGCAACCGACAGCTTGCGATACTTTTTACGATGTTTGGAAACATTTTTATCATGTTTACATTCCTAGACAACATACTCATCAAATGGAGTAAGTTCCTCACCACACTTGTTCTGTCATCTAGAGTGGTCATTCCTGACTTCTGTCAGTCCAGTCTGATTCAAGGTTTCACATTAGACAAGGTTAGCAACATGCACTAGTGTGGAGGACTACTCATGTTGACTAAGGGTACATAGACATACTTAATCAACTTACGTTGATTAGGTGTGTCTAGTTATCTTAAGTCAACATGAGATAACCTCAACACTAGATCATGTTCCTACCCCTACATAGGGTAGAATTGTAATCGAGTCTTATGCTTATGTCAATCAAGTTAAACAAACTAAGTTGGTTGTCAAGACATAGAAAATGCATCCTAGTATCCTCGTAATGACTCCTTTCATTATGAAGGTACTATGTTGTAGTTGATGTGTACCAACATCTAACTAATTTTCCTCAACTAGACTAACATACTTAAGATTACAAGTTTATTAACCCATTTAATAATTGTCTTAAAGATTAATGATAGCAATGCTTTGAAATTCAACTAGCATCATTTAACCTATTTATGTCAATTGGGTGTGTCTAGTTATCCTAAGTCAACATGAGTTAGCCTCGACACTAGATCATTTTCTTGCCCCTGCATAGGGTAGAACCATGATCCAGTCTTACACTTATGTCAATCAAGTTAAACAAACTAAGTGGGGTGTTGAGACACAACAATTGTATCCTAGTATCCTCATAATGACTCATGTCATTATAAAGGTACTATGCTATATTTGATGTGTACCAACATCTAACTGAGTTTCCTCAACTAGACTAACATACTTAAGATTGAAAGTTTATTAACCCATTTAATCATTGTCTTAAAGATTAATGATAGTAACAATTTAAGATTTAACTAGCATCATTTAACCTATAAGGTTACAAGTTGAAATTACATGTGAGGTAGGTATGTAGGTAAAATCTTCTACCTAACCTTTATTTACATGTTTAAGTTTGTCTTTAAACAAAACAACTTGTATCATATAATGACATGATTGATCTTAATGTTATGTAGGTGTGTTCATTAGATCCTTTCTTATTTCAGCCTTAGCTTAAACAAGTTTATTAAAAACCTTTATTTAAAATTTATGAAGATGAAGTCTAAATCCCATTTAATTCCTTTTATGCATTCCATATTTTTATTAAAGAAATATGCCTAAGGAAGAACACAGTCAACCATTCGCTTATTATATTCATAACACTTTAACAATATCTTCAGTTAAGTCTATATGATTTATTTCAAGGAAAATATCATTTTTCCTATATCAAGGACTAATGTCCAATTATGAAAAAAGATCACATATGTTTTAATACAGCCAAGAATTCACACGTGCACACACACACACACACACACACACACACACACACACACAATTCAATCAGAATTCCTTTCTATTGTTTTAAGGATCTATTTAAGAGTGTCAACTTATTTGTTGCACATATTTTATATGAAGATAAACTAACTAATATTTAACATCCTCAAACCAAATCTCATAACAATTAAGTATATAAACTACCTATTGGTACCCAAATTGATCCTTCCTTTGAAACCGAGAAACATCACAAGTTGGTCGGGATTCTTAAAGACAAAAAAATCATAATAGGATTCATTTTGTAGTTGGGGATGGATTCTAGATGACTCTTTATCACTCTGGTTTAGAAAGGATTGGGTATCATTGTTCTAAGAGTTTGACCTACCCTTATTACTTTAGGTTTTTCCTTTAATTAGGGTGAGAATACCCATTTTGTGACCTGTGTTGGTGGAAAATATCAATGCATTAACGGTATTTTAATTTCCCTTTAAAATTTATGAAGGATACCTCAAGAAAACATGGTCAATACAATATAACTTAACTCTCACGAGTTGTCACCTTAGAGAATGAATATATTTACGAGACGAGGTCCAGGTCACTAAAGATAGCGATAAAATTTGATTACATCTGCATATTTTGGTAAAGGATAGACAAATTTAATGATCTTATTTAGTATTTGTGGATATACAGTACAAGAAGGGATGGTTCATGTATGATTTATCACTGAATATGAAATTTTTGGTTGGGAAGTTAAGCAGGACAAAATTGATTATACCATATTCTTGAGAGCTTTTAACAAATGTTGAAGAATCTACAAAGTAAAATGACAAATGGCTTCAAATAGTCAGGATGAACCTTCAACTAGAAAATTATGCATCTATGAAATCTCAAAGACACACCTTCACACATTCTTAAAGGATTTAACATAAGAACTCATGTTAAAGACTTAATTAAACCTCAAAAGTCCCTAATCTATCACACTTATGATAGACTCATAAACTGACAAACAATTTATATCACTAAAATGAAAGTAAAGTGAATTTAAATCATTTATTACATTATGAAATGAAAACTCTCTTCATAATTTAATTGCAAATGCCACAATACTATCACGAGGATGAGATCTTATGTGATTTTAGAGGGATTCTTAATATAATATTGCAACAAGAACATAGATAACTATTTCAATATATCTCAAAATGAAAGTAGACACAACACGGTTCATGATTAACACAAATTACTTAAGTTTTTCTTTTTAAATTGATCAACAAGGGAAATTTTGTTTACAATCTCAAAGCTTATCAATGGCTAGACACTTACAACCATTTTGACATGATCAATTTCAAAGATACACAAGAAATAATTGGTTTCTCAAATAATTTCCTACGGAAAATGGATTTTCTCGCCTTTTTCTCCTTCTCTTTTCTCTGAATAAATCTCAGAAATATTAACCCCCTCATTTCATGATTATCCTTTCTCCTTTTATATCACCCCCTTCACTTGTTAACCTTCAAAATTTTTCCCCCTAAAAGTATGAATATTCCTAGGAATATTATTTTTTTTTAAATTTGTTTTAGAACATGGCATTTAGAAAGGTTTTTTCTTTTAGATTTTCTAGGTATACAAATCACTAATCTTTTCAATCAACTTCACCAGTGCTCGACTGGGATATCAGGTCATCACTTCTGGGGGACTACTTTGATCATTCTTGCTTGATATTGATTAGGTAATAATTTCAAACAATCCCTGAACACTTTTGGATAACTTCTGATATGAAATATATCCATACTCACTTTTCATCTACCTTGGGCACCACATAATTTGTTTCATGTTTCATTGGTTTAATTGCCACACATAGTTTCTGTCAAATCACCTTGATTGACTGGCTCTACTCATTCCTAACCTTTTCTAAGTCTTAAATTCCCCTCTATGCAAACTCGACAAAATCTCCTTCATTTCATTGGAATATTTTACCAAATCAAACACATATGTCTCCTTTTCATTATAAAACTTGGCTCAATTTTATTATCATCATGCATCTCCATTCTTGTTCTAAGTATAAGAAATTTCAAATAAAATGGTGAAGGTACTCATAGCACATGGCCTGAAGGATATTTCTTCAGAGGAATTAAATCATATTTTTAATTTAAAAGGTCTTGATGAATCTTTTGTCAGGTCTCTATTTGATATAGAATGTACAGGTGACACCAGAGGAACCTTAACATACTGACAAGTCTATTTAGAACTTCTTACAAGGTTAATCAGGATCGATCCTATGTTTGCAGCCTTCCAGGTTATGTATTTCCATCTTTTTAGATGGGATCACTTGAAAAATACCGAAGATTTAAAAATATATTTGATTGAGAGAAGACCTCAGGTCTTTGGGCAGACCATTTTTTAATGTCCTTTTTTATGTGATGAGGGGTTTGTATCAAAATATATTCCCAAGGAATCATATGTGTTTTATGATAAATCCTCCATTGAAACAATACCTTCTATTTCCAACAAAATAAATGATTTGGAGAAGAGAATCAACTTCTTGGAGAAGAAACAAGTAGAGACAGTGCCTTTGCAACCATTTTTAGCACCAGGGTCATCTTCATTGAAAAGGAAAGGTGAACCACAAACTCAACCTCTGATATTTATTTCAGATGGAGAAGAGGACTGATCATTGTCTACTCGCTACTCAAGGGAAGAAATTTTCTTCACTCGGGACAACAGGGGAGATTTGTAATTTGGTCGTCCACCCACTTAATGCATCATGCTCCTCAGGCAAAGCATGAGTTTTTGGGGCCTGAACCAATTCCTTCTCTAAAACACAATCCACCTCTCACAAGGAAATTGGAGGTTGGATCCAGTTCAAGGCTTCGAAATCAGCCTAGTCAATAACATGTAGTACTTTCCCTGTTAATCACTTCAAGCATCCCCTCTCAAACTTATCATGGCACATTGACCCTTCACAAAGGGAAAGGAAATACAGAATTCTTCACAGGAGGCCTGGATCTTTTAGATTGGGTGTCATCTCAATAGAAGAAAGTTGAATTGGAGAAAATCATGAGTCATCCTAGAATTCCTTTGGAGTCATTGATGGATATGGGAATGTACTGGGACCTAGTAGGGTCAATAATTTTCATTCAGACAACACAAGGCTCAAGAGAGTTTGTACTAAGGAAAAAAAACTTCCCCTGCTGGGAGGAAATTATGAATTACGGATAAAGAATTCCAAGATGTTGTCTTTGTTTCATTGTTTCTACCTCTGTCATATGTATATCTTTCTTTGTCATGGGCAGGAGCCCCTATAGAACCCCATTTTTTTCCTTATTTAGAATTCAAAAAGCACAAAAATATCAATCATTTACATGCTTATTGAAATGTATGTTAATTTTATCAAAGTAAGCATGGCATTACTACATTCTTCCATTTTTTGACTGAAATAAGGAAACAATAAAATTTAGAATAATGATTACATCCCATGTAATAGAAGTTTTATTTTAAAGTATCAGTATAAAAGGATGAATATGAAAAGAGAATAAATTTCAAGGAACAATTGTCTAAGCATGTTTCTCATCATTTTTATCTTCTTCTTCTTCTTCAGCTTCCACTTTTGTATTTTGTTCTTTTAGTAGCCTCGCCACATATGCATCATATATTTTGAATAATTCATTAACCTCATCCTCATCTAGTCATGTATGATGCTATAAAATCAGTGTCTTCCTAGATATTGCATCAATGCAATGGCCCATTTTCTACTTGTATTCCAGTGGTCTTTCCTTTAACTCTGCAATTCTATTCTCAATATTTCTCATGGTCTTAATGAATTCAAAGGAGAAATCATCTTTCAGAACATTCCTTTCAAAATAATTAAATAATAAGTCAATATTAATGTCCCCATAACTCTTTTTGAACTTATCAATGACCATATCCTCTAGTTTTAAGTCAATAGCATCGAGAGTATCATTAACCCAATTTTTCTTAATTTCAAGATTTTCCTTAATCTCGTTCAATGTCTCTACTCTGATTTTTTACAATTATTCAATATCATGTTTGATTCCTTTGACTGATAAAGGCACAATATCTACTTACTCAACCAAATCATCACTGAGGTGGGTAATGCAGTCCAGCTTGGGAAGAATACCTTCAAAATAGAAAATCTTATTGTCACATTGTTCAACTATCTCATCAATTTCACTAAGTCTATTTTGAGATCTTCATACTTTGATTTGGATTCTACAATTTCTTTTTTTCCTCTTTCAGTTAACTTTTCCATCCACACGTTCACTACATGGACCTTCTTGAAAAAAAAATTCACCTTATTCATTCCTTCAAGGGTGTTTATATAGGCACTTGTTTGCATTTGACTAGTCTTCCCTATCAACTATTGTAAACAAGAAATCAAGTCCTTAACTTGATCCTTTAGTTTCCTTTTTGTCATTCCATCTTCATCAAAAAATTTCATAATAGCATTCACTTCCTTAGAAACTCCTTTCTTTAATTGTTCCCTTCAAGGTTTTCCCAAGGGAATAATCTGAATGTTATAATCATCATTTGTTATGTCTTCTCTTCTTTTACCCTCAAAAGGGGTTTCTATTTCCAAGGACCTTTCTCCAAATGAATTAGTGTGGGTTTTGTAATGGTCCTAGACCTTTTTTAGGCTCTTACTGCCTTTGGAAAAGATAAATCATTAAGGTCAACAACTTACACAGGGAGGACCTTTTTTTCTTCATTTGAAATCAACTCACTTATCCATCCCTTTTCAAAACTTGTTATATCTTTTATCTCTTGTGATTCCTACTGGATTTTCTCAGGAACAACTATCATATTTTTTGGGTACATCTTGTTCATTTTACACCAATGATTGTGTTTGTTCCTAATCACTTATTTCAATGGTCCCTATGCCAATATCACCCTATTCTACTAATTCTTTTGGATGCTCTTTTTCATGGTTTGGAACTTTAGATTCATCATTTTTTCCTTGAATTATATCAACATTTAGGGGAAAATACTTTTTTTCTCTAGTTGAAACCATAGTGGATTCAATTTCTTCTCCAAAACTTTCTTGTACCAAAATTTTGGGTTGTGGGCTTTCTCTCTCCCAAAGTCTATTGAGTTGCCACCTTACCTTTTTCATGCTACAATGACGTATCTAGAAATGCCATGGTAGGTTGTTCATATGGAAACAAATCTATATTTCCAATTAATGGTTGTAAATCCTCATCAGTAATGATTTATTTATCAAGAATTGCATCTTGCGTTATTTTATGTCTTTCTTCAAAAATAGATTTTCCCTCTTGAGGAAGGTCATCATTCTTGGTCACATTAGTAGAAATGGATATAACCTAATCTACTAATAACTCAGTATAAATATATTTTTCAACAAACAACTATGGTTTACCCAATTCTGAAACCATTTGTCTTGGGGAAAGTATTTCAGTTGCCTGGATCCCCACTTTAGTAGTTGGTACATGAATATATTTTTCCAATTCTTTAATTTCTTGAATGCTACCCACTGGTGTTAATATTGGTTCATCTACAGATAAATTAAGTGCATCAAACATGGAAAATCCTTCACCAACATCAACATCAATTACATCAGTTTGGAACTTTGCAAATTCGTGCATTGTTTCAACTGGAGGTACATTTATATCCTTGCCAAGAAAATTTTCAGAGATTTTCATAATTGGGGTAATAAATTTATTGTCTACTAGATTAACTGCAGTAATTCCTTGGGAAACTAGGATCTGAGTGCATTCCATTGTTTTTCCCACAAAGGACAGAGGTGGGATCAGAGGATTTTATTTCTCCACACATGGCAATGATGCATCATGTTACTTTTGGAAAGTATCACTCTTCTCAGACTCTAGGGGATCAATTACCACATCCCGGAGCTTGAAATTTTTAGGTGTATGGGCACCTAATCTTACCAAGATTAGATGGTGAATAACCTTGTGTTTTTTATGTGTTCTCTCAAATCCTTTTAAATTTGGTGTTGCTCTTCTTTCATCCTTGTGTGGCTTAGAATGAATATGGCCACTTGTAATGGCTCTACTCATTAAATTTTCAGCACTATGTTGCTTTGGTGAAACACTTCGATGGACCACATGTGATGCCAAAACTTTCCCCTTTTCCTGAATTAGCACTAAAAAATTAATGGGGGAATTCTTCATAGAATTTAAAAGCAACTCTTTAGTCTTTTGCATGTGAACTGATATAGAAGTGTCAGTTCTGCTAGTGGTTGATGTCCAGTCATCAATGAATTTAGGATTATGCCTTTTAGATGGTAATTAAGGGGCCTTTCCTCATAGTGGGTCCATTCTATCTGCATCCTCTCTCAGTCATGGAATATCCTCACTTAGGTTTCCCAAACTTCTAAATTTTTTTGGAATTTTTTATTCTATATTGAAAGATCAATGCTCTTTTGGGCCAACCAGTTTACAGTTCTCCTCATTACATAAGCTATTCTTAAATAAGGATCATCAGATTGTACCATATTCCATTCTAGAGGAGATACAGAATGAACCCCACCTCCTGATCAATATAGAACATGCTCACTATGTGTGGATCATCCACAACCCCCTCTGGGATAACCACAATTTTGTAGTCTATTATCTATGAAAAAGTTATTCTAGAAAAATCCCTCAATCTGACTTCTTGCTCATCCCTATAGTTCATCCAATAATCCTCGAAATGGGGCTCATGCTCAAAGTTATTTGCAATGGTGTTAAACACCCATCTAATGTCATGATTAGACCTTGCCTCAAACTTTTCCATGTCAAATTTCTTCATTTCATCTCCAATAAATCTAGTCGTTATGATGGAAGGGCATGAATAACTTCCAATTCTAATTAGGAATTGGATATTTGTTTTATGCCTTCCAGCAATCAACTTGTGTACAGGTTTCAATTACCTTGCCAACTCACATAAAACTAGTTTATCATCAACATATTTGGGTAACTTACAAGGCCTACCTTTAAAGCCACTAAATCTTATGTATGTAAACTTTTTATATTGAATAAAGTATCACCCATACTTAAAATCACATGTCTGGCCTATTCATAAATTTTGAATTGTCCCCACTCTGGTCTAAACAGTAAAATTATTGTTGCAAAGAAGGAATCATTAACCAACCTTATGTTTCCACTCTAGTTAACCAGTTGTAACTGAGGAAAAATCTCATATATTTGACATTACTTGTGGTCAACACGTGGTGACAAACCTAGGAAAGGTTTGTGCCCTACAACATTATAAATGAGATATGTCATCATATAAAATTCAAGGTCTGCAGTATCTCCCATCTCAATTTTTTACTGCTAGAGTCACTATGTGGTCATGGAGTGCTTCTGCAATAAAGGTGGCCCAACAAATTCTCCCTTTTCTCTCCAAAATAATCCACATGTATGTAGCCATCCATTATTTGAATTCATTTGCGGTTTCTAAACATGTCATTCAGCTTAGTAACATAATGACATCTTCAACCTCTTCAAAAAATTGTTCCCTAACCATCTTTTTAGGAATTCTAGTAGTTGTCTTCTTTATAATAAGCTTGTATTTATCATCTTGATGTAGCCTAGAATTTACCAAATAACACTCTAGTTGCATTGGCACATCAATCAACCTCGACTGAGCACTCACCCGAAGCATACAAAGGTACCAGGTCCCTCTTTAGGGTTGTTGTAACAAGATGTTAACATGATGAAGAAAGAAACATATAGATTCATAACTAATTCATCATTCTACAATGCATGCTACCCTCAGATCTATGAAAGAAAAAGCTTAAACAATAATCATGTTTGAAGTAATAACATGCACTACTCAACTACATAGAATGACACTTAGATTCAGCTAATATCTTCCATCTATTAGTAAATATAGAAGCTCCTTACAGTATTTTCAATCTATACCAATGCGTGTATGGATCTGATACAGTAATTCAGTCATATGCATATACACACACTTCATAATCTTTATATTCTCTATTACACACACATCCTCACACATTCATACATACACCTCTCTTTCTACTATGTACCTAACATCATATATATAGGCTGGGGACTTTCCCTTCACCACTTATCTATTCCAGAAATAGGCCGCATGCTATTGATATTCACACGCCATTTACAAGCATAACAACATATGCATGTGTGTTATCTATAGTCTTCTTGCAGTTAACTGAAGTATCAATTCTATTCTCATCTCATCTCCATGCAAAATGCTTCGATCCACTTTTCCAAAGATAGACAATTCATGGCACACACATCTCTACATTGTCGGTGTGTTCCACATGCCATATTCTAAAAATAGGTCTTCATGCTCAAAATCAGCTAAGTCCTGAAATATGAACTTGCCTTCTGCATGCGGGTCCTTCCTGTCCTTCTGTACCCTTGGTTCTAGGCCTTTTATGCCATGCAAATTCCTTATGTGATCTTGGAAAAGTATTCTTTGATCAACATTACCCCACACTAATCTTATTGTCATCCCAAAAATGGGTTTATCCAAAAATTGAAGTAAAGAATAGAAGAATGGATTGATTAAGAATGAAAGAATGTAGACAAATAAAGAATCTCTATGAAGTTATGTTACTGCTACTAAAAATGCCTTCTTCAGTGCCATTTTTACCTTGTAAATGTCTCCTCTTCAATTTCGCAACTTTACGAATCAAACCCTAGCTTGATACAACCATGCCCTAGGTGGAAACTTTGTAACATAACTCTTTTATGTCTCCCTACTTTTCTCAAACCCTTCACCACTAGGGAAGCAAGCTTCTTGTCACACAAATCTGGTTGTCACGCTTAGTTTCACACCCTTCGAACCTTAACCTGATCACTCGACTCTTCACACTTGTCTCTTTCCTCAAATAATCTTAGTCGCAATGGTAAAAATGAATCTACATTCCATCCTTATATAATTTTTTTCAAATTTTGATGCATTTATTACTCCTTTACATACCAAACATCCCGTCATTCATTGACCAAATTCATTCATTCTGTATGGTACATCTTCACACCAAACTATAACCTTCTAGCGTGCCTTCCTACCCTCTGGTCACAGACTTCTCTTTAGCATGTGCTCCTACATCTGAGTACCTCATCACTGTACCTTCTCCTAGTAGCTATCATGGCCTCCGCTTACCTTGTGTTATACTTTTCTTTCATTCATCTCCATCCTTGGTCACTTTTGAGAAGCAATATTTTTTTGACTTAAAGCACACCCGTAACAGCTTATTCCTTTCACCTTTCAATTCTCACAGTATTTTTCTTAGATAACTAAAACTACCCCACACTAAAAGTATGTGCAGTCATCTATGCATAAAAATTATTTATATAGTAATTAGATTCATGCACACAAGCACAATTATTACTCAAAAAAAAACAACTAAATTGACAAAGCATGGTGATAATGAAGGAAATACATAATGGAAAACCTAATCTAAACGGTAATACTGCCTTATTGCAAACACCAAGAAGACTTATTTATAGTAGGGCTTCAACCTACTCCCATTAAAGTAACTGGGTATCCATGTTCCATCAATTTCTTCTAATTGGAAAGCACTGGATCCGAGTATAGAAGTGACAACATACGGTCCCAACCAATGTAATTTGAGCTTTCCTGGATAGCGTAAGAACTTTGAGTCATAAAGAAGTACCATTTTTCCAATATCAAACTTCTTATCCATTATGTTTCTGTCATGCCATGCCTTTTTCCTGGTCTTTTCCTACTTCTTACTCTATCATGTTATGGCATGTCACTCATCCAATTGAATCATCTTTTTGATACCTTCTTCTAAATCTTATTCATCGGCTAGACCTCCAGTGTGTGCAATGCGGAAAGAGGGTAACATAAATTTGATAGGAAGAAAATATTCTGTGTCAAACAAAAACTAAAATGGTGTGGCTTTGTTCAACCTCTTGTAAGTTATTTTATATGCCCAAAGAATAGCTGACACTTTGTCATCCAAATCCTTTCTTCCAATATCACAAATTTTTGTCAAAGTATGGCTCACAATCTTGTTGAAGGCCTCAACAATTCCATTTTCCTAAGGATGGTAAGGTGTGGTTTTATGGCGTGTAACCATAAAATCATCTAATAGGATCTTGATTGTTTCATTCAAAATTTGTGTACCTCTATCACTTGTCGAGCTTAAGGGACATCCATATCTT
This sequence comes from Taxus chinensis, assembly GCA_019776745.2. Lineage (NCBI taxonomy): Eukaryota > Viridiplantae > Streptophyta > Pinopsida > Cupressales > Taxaceae > Taxus > Taxus chinensis. The sequence goes on from CM034154.1 coordinate 492,549,253, forward strand.
GTAAGAACATTCTCCCATAGAAACCTAGTTGTTGTAGTTGTCGTACAGTCCTTCGTAGGTGCTTCTTTTGCCCACTGTGTGAGATAATCTATGCAAGTAATGATATAGTCCGATCCAATCCTGTGTGTAGTTGGTAAAATAGGTCCTATAAAGTCAATGACCCATTTCTCAAATGATTCGGCACTAGTAATTGGTCTCAAAGGAATCACATCTCTTTGCCCTAATTTTCCTAGGCATTGATAATGATCACATGCCTTACAATATTATTTACATTCCTTATACAATGTATCTCACCATAATCCAACAAGTAGGATCTTCCATGCAGTTGCATCACCTGTATAATGGCCTCCTACAATACCGCCATGAGATTCTTCCATGATATCCTTATGCTCATGCTCTAATACACAACAACGTAATATTGCCTAGCTTGTAGAGGTCACCACTGATTAAAATAAATGGTATCACGCGTATAGCAAGCTGATTTTTTTCGAATGCTTTCATTCCTTTTGGTCTCATACATGTTTGTAGAAATATAGTAATGTCCTCTAATTCCATGGGCACGCGTTGTAACCTATATAACTATGCATCCGAAATTGTTTCTTTAATTTTTTGTGCATCCTCTCCTGAATTGATTCTATATAAATGGCCTGGTCCATAATTGCTTTTCCCTAGCTTCACCACAACTATGAAATCAAACTCTTGAAATAGGAGAACCCCTCTACATTTTTTCCCTTGTAAGATGGGATTTTTTACCAAGTACTTCAATGCCATGTGATCTATATAAAACACAAATTACTGTCAAAACTTGTACAATGCATAGATCATTGACAAAGATTCGCGCTCTGTAGTTGTATAATTCCGTTCAGCAGGAGTCAACTTCCTGCTAGCAACTAATATTGGATGATCTATAATACCTTCGCTAGGTTGAGCTAACACAACACCAATAGCCATGCCATAAGCATCCACATGCACATGAAATGGTTTATCCCATGAGGGAAAGCATAGAATGGGTGTGGTAGTAAGTTTCTCTTTTAATATCTCTAACGTGCGTTGTTGTGGTTCTCCCCAATAAAATGTACCTTTCCCCTTCATTAATTATTCCAAGGGTGTAACAATTTTAGTATATCCTTTTATGAATTTTCTATAATATCCTATATGACCTAAAAATTCACGCACCTCACTTTTGTTGGTAGTTGCTTCCAGGCCTAAAATGATTGTAACCTTGGTTGGATCAACCAATAAACCTTCCTTGCAAATTATATGTCCTAATAGTATCCCAAATGGCATAGAAAATATGCACTTCTTGATATTTAAAGAGATACTCAATTGTCTACATCGTTCAAACATTAAATGCAGATTGTCACAGTGATCTTTCACAAGCCCATATACTGTCCAATCATCTAGGTAGACCTGTAAGAATTTGTGAATAAAATATTTTAATGTCTGAATAACTATGTGTGAGAATATAGTAGGCATGTTTTTCAATCCAAAGGGCATCACAGTATAGGAAAAAATGCCCCATTCAGTAGTAAATGTTGTCTTTTCTTGATCCTCCTAAGAAATCCTAACCTGATGATACCCAAAAAACCCATCTTTGAAAGAATATATTTCGTACCCTACAACTCCTTCTAGTATTTCCTCAGTGAATGGCGTAGGGAATGGATCTGTGACGCATGCAACATTCAGCTCCCTGTAATCCACACATATTCTAATTCGTCCATCCTTCTTGATACTAGTCACCATTAGGCTGACCCATTCTGACTCATCAAGGGGCTTGATAATTCTAGATTTCAACATTTTATCATTTTCTTATTTTACCTTCTCACATAAATTAGGATTCATTCTGTAAGGCCTCTATATAATTGGGCATGCATCATGCTTAAGTTTTATCTTCATTTCCCCAAGTGATTCATTCAAACCTTTAACTTCATGATACCCTCAAGGGAATAAGTCCTAATAATCCCTGAGTAAATCGATGATCTTTGCTACCTCTGAGTCTAACCAGTAGTCTCCAATTATTACCTCCTTAGGCTCAGCCTCCGAACCTATATTCACCTTCTTTGTCTTCATGGGTTCTTGGTAGGTGCGTGTATCCTTGTCTACACTATCTAAGACCTCGCTCTCCCCGTGTGAATGTTCAATATCTAGGTTCTCAACTTCCCCATCATCCATGATGTAAACCATATTTCCTTTCTCTTTCTCAAGGCAAACATGTTCAAGTAGTATGGAGTCCATTTCTTCTTCCTTTTCAAAACATGCTCTGAACTCTACCTCACTGAATAATTCATGAATATTCTCTTCTAATTTTTCACTATCTCCCATATTTAAGTTCTTGACACATTGTAATGTCTCTTCTATAGGAGGTTTAGTCGAGAAGTAGTCAAAATTTTTGATCATTACTACAGTTAAATCTTTCCAGTTCCCAGTTTCTCGATGTAGTTCTACATATACATACCAAGTGCATGCACATCCTTGTAGCGTAGAATATAATCTATGCACCCATAGTGAAGGTCATAATGCTTCATGTCTTGTTTTCTAGAGTCTCTCACATTGTTGAATGTGATGTTGAACAGGTTGATCACCATGATAAGTGCAAATTTCCATAGGTGCATTGTTCCTTACAAACCTAGTAGACAAAGCAACTCCAATCTCTTCCCAATTTATAAGGTTATCTTTGTGGAATACCCACCAACGTGTTATTGTCCCACATAGTGTATATACTAACATATCTCTTCTCTTAATTTGATATGTCCACTATGTTTCCATGGCCTTCAAAAATGCAGGAAGATCTTATGCCCCTGTATACCAAAGTACTATGCTACCTATCTGTCGAATCGAATGAAGTCCATTCTTACGTGCAACCATGCTTTTAACCTCATGTCCTACTAATTTAGATGTACCATGGCCTGAATTGTTATAAGAAATACTTGTAGTATCACTAATAGAATGAGAATCCTCCCATTGTAGGATGCCTTCTTTTGATGGCTCATTGACCTTTGGGTCTCGAATAGCGCATACATAGAATCTGTTTAAGTCCTCCTCACTTAGAGGCTCAACATATGGAGTAGAATTTCCATCCGTCAAAGGTATCACAACCCTTTCCTTCTTGTTTTCAAAGCTGATATACCTCTTATTGAATCTCAAATCAGCATTATTCACATAACACCAAGGGCATCCAAGTGGGCCTGGAAAAATATCTACTTCTGCAAGTGCTAATACCTCAAAATCCCCATTGAACTTGGCCCCTTGTATAGTTATAGATGAATCTTTCAAAACTCTTATGGGAGTGGCCTTAGTCCGATTTTCCATAAATAACACATTAGATAATGGCTATAATGGAGGCCTCCCCATTTGTACCCATGCATCTAATGTAAGCACATTGAATTCCGCACCTGTGTTAATCAATATGTTTCTCAACAGCCACCCATCCACAACAACATTCAAAGTAATTTATTTGTCATAGTCAATGCTATCAGGGGGAAGATTTGCATGTAGAATCTGTCATCCAGTCTCAAGACTTGCGCACGGAGTCTTCCCTCTTAACCAATTTCTTAATAGTGGAATAATGTTCTCCTGGCGCAACATCTTGCACACCTCTTGCAGATCATTGATATCAGTTTGGACTATCTCTGACACTTTCTTTTATTCCTTTAGGTACTATATCTCACCCTAAAGATTCCTTAGCAGTTCCATGGTATCCTGGTAAATTTCCTTCTGATGAGCAGGATCTGGGTACCTTGCATGCAAAACATCCTCCTTGGTGATTCTAAGCTTCTTGTACAATGCCTCTCTCGCGCATGCTACTTCTGTGCATGTAGTAATATCCATTATCAATGCCTTAGGTCTTTTTGATATCTTGGGCATCCACTGGTCTTCTACCACACATTGGATTCTAACCATCCCGATGCCTTTGTTTTCTTTCTTATGTTGCTTACTCAGATGCTCATATAAGTCTGGGCACTCCTCATAGCTATGGTTCTTTCCACAGAAGGAGAATGCAATATTCTAAGGACATTCATGCCTATAGTGGTTAGGATATCCACACATATAACATGTTTCATGAGGGAACTCACCTCTATCTCCACCACAGCCTCATCCTCCATATCCACCATGATATCCACGTCCCCTTCCATGACCTCCTTCAAAACGCACCTCATTCCTGTCATAGCATGTTTATTTATGATCCTAATCCTGGTGCTCATTCTTACCCTTAGAATTATCTATTATACTTGTATGTCATACCCCAAGGTCTGTAGCATCCTGGATCTGACCAATCAACTAAAAATCCTTAGTATCATGGGTCATGGACCTACAAATTTTACAAAAGCAAGATACATTCTTCCTTATCATGCATTGTAACAAAGGATAGTGACTAGCATCATGATTCAAATGGAAAATCTCACAGTCTAACAACAATGAGTGTATAGATCTATGAGGGAAACTATCCTTGGTGTGACCTTCCACTTCACAATCTCTACACCCAATTCCTGAGTGCGTTTCATGGGCTGAATTTGCTGATAGCTTCTTTAACTGCTTTGTCATAGCTGTAATATGTGCCTCTAGAAATGGACTAATGCCAGTGTCAATGCTCCCAAATTCCTCAGCATGCAAAGTAGTTCCAGTTCTTCATGTAGATTAGTGTATGTCTTATGTGACACTGCCCTTCTAATAGGTGTAATCAATCCTCCAACGAACCACTGTGCATGCTGGCTAGCATGAATATCATAAGATAGCTTAGATAGAAGTGTCTTAAAATGAGCATCATACTCACGTACACTCTTAGTAGTGCCTTACTTGATATCCTTGAGCGCACGTATACTCTTCTACTCAAACTCAGGGATATGGAACTCTTTCAAGAAAGCATCCCTTAATGCTGCATAATCCATGCAAGTCTGATCAAGGTCAAACTTCCTATACCAGCTATGTGCGTGCCCCCGTAATGTAGTGGAAAATTGACTTACTATTAGTGCAAATCAGCAGCACCCCCTGGATGTTGATCAGATTTCTAGTTTGATCATACTAGCATCCAGTGTGATTGCACAACATTAAAACCTCTCTCCAATTGTGAGACTTTGCAAAATGAGAGAAGAATCTCCAGATTAGAGGCTGGTTCCTCAAACTCCTCTAATTAGATCTGTTATTTTCACAATTGTAGAGGTTTGAATCCTAATCCTACTCTAAATTCCAAGGAGACAGAGATAGAAAGTGCAAAAATGAAACTAAACTAACAAAGGTGATACACCAAAGGAGGAGTGGTGAACACTTCTAGTTTTGTAGATAGACACAGATCATGGAATGCAACATAAACATCATGCACAAACTGATAAGATGTAATTTGAAGTCTGAAATGAAGCAAACAACACAACCAAAGGAATGAAAACTGATCACAGAGCCTGTATTGTCATTTCCACTGTCAAAATCCTTGCATTACAACATCAAAAAGGTAGAAAACCTGTTACAACCATCAAGAGGTTTGATACTTGCAAAAATCACTTGTTGAAGGTGAAAGAATAAGCGTGCTATCCAAAGAAATGTCCCCCCCAAAAAATGGGCCAAATCTAGCTTTTTACAATGCATGGGTCGAGCCTAGGAGAGAGAAAACATGAAAAAATGTGGGAGCCATTCCTCATTGAATGAAGATGCATTAAAACATCATGGGAATCCTTATAGACCCATGCCCTAACATTTTGGCCATGCTGAAGAAGAATGCAACCCATTTTGCATTAAAACTAGTTGATGAAACGTTACTTCTGGCCATTACCACGTGCCAGAGGCATTTTTCAATTTTTCTCTCTCCAAAATTCATCAAAATGTAAAAATGACCCAAGAATCTTGTAGATAATTTCACCATCTTTCCATTGATATAGAGAACACAGAAAACTGAGCTCCGGATCGAAAGATATGGCGATTTGAATATTTAGGGAAAAAACAGGCCAAAATTGAATCGGCGGGAAAAAAGTTTGAATTTTTTACCCGTTTGGTCTTTGGAATATTTTTCAAATTTTCCCCATGCTCTGCCACTCTAGGTGCCACGTGGCACATTCTGATTGATCGTGGGCTCATCCTACTCCATTTTTTCCTTTGGAAAACTTTTTAAAATTTTCCCGCTGGGCCGATGAGGTGAAGACACGTGGCAGGCGCTGATTAGTTGCGGGCCCTCTGCGAGCATTTCCTCTTTTGTGAAAACAATTTGGAAAAAATTCTAATTTTCCCCCACACTCCATCCTCTTGGGTCCTTGTGACACGTGGCATGACCTGATTCGTTGGCTGTGGCAGTGGGCCAAAACACTCCTTTTGGATTTTTGGTGAAACACTTAGCCAAATTTCCAACTTTCTTTCCCTTCTGACACGTGGCACGTTCTGATTCGTCCACGGGCCTCCTTGTGTATTTTGTGGCCTTTCCACCTTTTCATGTCCCACGAGTCCCTCATGTACTTTTAGCCTGGATGTCCCAAACTACCTGGGACAAATATCTCCAAACCGCTTGAAATGGACTGTCTTGTTCCTATTTGCGGCCTTTTCACCTTCTTGCATCCAACACGTCCCTCGTGTACCTTTGGCCCGGATGTCCCAAACTTCCTGGGACAAATATCTCCGAACCGCCTGAAATGGACTGTCTTTCGGCGAATCGGCCGGTTCACGTCCCACGCGTACTTTTGGCCCAGATGTCCCAAACCGCGCGAAACAAAAGACTTAGACATTTTTTCCTTACTTTTGGCCGATTCAGCTTTTTGCGTCCCACGCGTCCCGACATCCCAACTATCCTATGGACCGCTTGGGAAAAAAATGTCTGACTTAGCCAATTTTCTTGCTTTTTCAGCCTTAATCTTGGTACAATGAACCTCAGTACGACCCGAATTGGTTTAAATCAGTCCTGCAACCTTATTTTTTACATCTTTTCGATTTTTTTCTAACTCGTTGGGATTTTTTCTTGGATGGGGGAGTTAGAAAAAGGCCGAGGGGGCCCCGAAAAACATGATTTTGGGCCTCGAATCAATCTACTTGCCCGGGACTGAATAATTTGATGCATGTTATCCAAAATTACCTTGAGGGGTGAATTTTAGATAACAATATTGGTGACTCAACGGGGTCATCTACCTGCTGGATGAAGTTACTAGTTGCCTGAAGCATCCATTGGCCATGGAGTCATGAGTTATCTGTTCAAAACCCCAACTGACTTAGAATGTTGCAAGGAGGAAGATGGAATATCACCCGATGGAAGAAAGGCCTGAAAACACATTCCTAGGAACAACAAGCTGTGCCAAAGCACTTAGGGAAAGTAAAACTAACCTACAACAAAACAATGTGCACAAGCACTTGGAGGAATGAAAACCTAATCTAATATTTACAAGGTGGAGAATTTCCCTTTAGTAGCAATGCTTTAGATAGATTCCATTGACTGGAATTTTCATTTCTTCGCCATCCAATGAAGACAATTAGAAGGTAGTGTTGTCCTTACACTTTGTGACCATGTATGGGCCACTCCAAATGGCATCAAATTTTGAATGCCTTCCCGGTTTTGCTCTATATGCATCACATTTTAACACTAGATCTCCAACTTGGAAAGATCTACTCTTGGCCTTCCTATCAAAGGTCTTCTTGATCAAAGCTTGATCCTTCTCCATTGCTTGGGATGCCTGATCTCTGATCTCTTGGAGCTCCATCAACTCTGCATATCTCACCTCCATGGGCCCAAACTCTAGCAACTCTAACTGCTTCATGAGTTCCAATGTTGGAAACTCAAGTGACATGAGCAAGATTTCCTCTCTTCCATAAACAATCCTGAATGGAGAGTTACCTATGGATCTCTTGGGAGTTATCCTATCAGCCCATAAGGCTGATTTCAGTTTGGTATGCCAAGACCTCTAATTCTCATCAAGATTCCTCCTAATGATCCTCAACAAGTTCTTGTTTTTAGATTCAGCCTGGCCATTACCCTGAGGGTAGTAGTTTGATGAAGTACTTAGGTAGATCCCGTTCTTGACATCCCACTCAGTCACCTTGGACCCGATGAATGCCAATGCATTGTCTGATATTATTGTAGCAGGTACACCAAATCTGGTTGTTATTCCCTCATAGAAGTCTAGGATGCTAGATTCATTTTCTTCCTTGAGTGCTACTACTTCAGTCCACTTAGTGAAGTAGTCCGTGGCTGTCAAAATCCACTTGTGCCCTTGGCTTGAATTGGGATTAATGACTCCAATGAAGTCCAAACCCCATTGCATGAACGACTGGTCAACTGAAATTGGATGCAATGGGAGGGCAGCAAACCTCACTTTACCTGTGAAGAATGCACAATTCTTGCACCTTTTTATCCACACGAAGCAATCACTAAAAATATTTGGCCAATAGTAACCATCCTTCATGATTTTTAGGGCTGTCACTCTTGATGTAAAATGACCACCAGCTGGTCCACCATGGAATTCTTCCAACACCCTATGAATTTGATTTGTGTTAATGCATCTCACTAGCACTCCATTCACATCTTTCTTGAACAAAACACCGTTCACTGTGGCATATGGGACAGCCTGCAATCTAAAGTGTCTTCTTTGGGTCTTGTTCATCTCTGGAGGGCATAGGCCTGTGCTTAGGAAGTGCATTATACCTTGGGTCCAACAAGGAGTGGGGACAACATTATCCTCTTCTTGAGTGCTACCTTGCACATGGTTGTCTTGAACTATCAAAACAGCCTCTTCTTCATTGCATACTCCCTTTTGCTTGCCCAGAATCAGCTGCTCACACAATCCTTTTCCTCTTACCAGCTTGGTAACCTTGATCTCAATGTCATACTCCATGACACGAGTGATCCAACCTGCTCTTTTCTCATTCAAATCCTTGTTGAGGAGGAAGTCCCTTACTCCCGCATGAGAGACCAACAACCGAACCTTGTTGTTTGAGACTAGATGCTTGAATTTCTTCAAGCTTCTGATTACTACAAGTACATGCTTTTCAATAAAAGAATATCTCACCTCATAGTCCTCCAAGATTTGGCTGAAGAAAGCAATTGGCTGCTCATCATTGTCCTTGTTCTGCTGCACCAAAATGGCAGAAATAGTATCGTTACCTCCAAATGCATAGAGGATGAAATCCTTGGAGAAATCTGGGTTGATGAGAGTTGGTGCTTGAGAGATGGCTTCTTTGATTGCTTCAAAACTCTCCTTGCCTTCTGCTGTCCACTTGAAAGCCATGCTTTTCTTTAACATCTTGGTGATAGATTTGACCAGGGCTGAAAAATCTGGGACAAACCTCTGAAAAAAGTTTATTCTCCCCAAGAAACTTTGAAGGGCCTTCCTGTGGCTTGGCAATGGTAGTGCTCTTATGGCTTCAACCCTTTCTGGATCAATTGCTAATCCTTATTTGGAGACAATATGGCCAAGGAGCTTTCCTTCATGTGCTAGGAAGATACTCTTCTTAGGATTTAAAGACACTCCAAATCTCCTGCACCTTATGAAGACTTGTCTCAAATGAGAGAGGTGGTCTGCCGCATTCTTCGAAAAAACAGTGATATCATCAAGGTATATTAGTACCATGTCGTTAATCAAACCTTTGAATGCCATGTCCATTTCTCTTTGGAAGGTAGCTCCAGCGTTGGACATCCCAAATGGCATTTTCCTGTATTCATAAGTTCCCCATTTGGTTGTGAAGGCTTTCTTGAACTGATCTTCTTCCTTCAGCATAATCTGATTATAGCCTGAGTAGCCATCAAATAGTGAAAACCTCTCGGAGCCAGCCACCACTTGCAAAATTTGCTCCATAGAAGGGAGTGGGTAATGGTCCTTGAGAGATGCTCTATTCAAGTCTCTGAAATCGACACACAATCTGATCTCTCCACTCTTCTTTCTGACTGGAACTAAGTTGGCAACCCAACTAGAATGCTTGATTGGGAATATGATTCTTGACTCAATCAACTTGTTCAATTCCTTCCTCATGAGAGGTTCCATGTGTGGATTGACTGGCCTTTGTTTCTGCCTGATGGGCTTAGTATTTGGATCCAATTCAATGGTGTGCTGAGCTAACTTGGGGTTGAAACCTTTCAAATCTTCATAGCTCCAAGCAAACACATCAGGGAACTCTTGACATAGTTGTATGAACTCATACCTTTCTTGTTCAGTTGTCATCTTTCCAATTTGCAATGGTTTGTTCTCTTCCACCAAGATGGATACTGAATCTTCTCTCTTAACCTGAATGTTTGCTTTCTCTTTCCTAAACTGATTATTGGGATTGAAAATGGACTCCAAAGTGATAAGTCCCTTGGGCAGCTTGTTAGTTCTTAGCTGTACCACTTGGTCACCATACTGTTGTTCCACTTTTTCCTGATTTTTAGCTGAGAACTCAACTTCTTCTTGTAAGAAATTGATGATTTACTGGTCATTCTGAAACACTTACCAACTTACATTGTTATCTGGAACTGAAGGCCTCACAATCACATGGATGTTTGGTTATACCTTGTCCTTTTGAATGCTTTCCATAATATCAAAGGCTGCCCCAACTACTGCAAGCCTGTCAGTAGTTTGGTTCTCTTTCCTAGTAACTGATTTGATGCCAAAGCCCTCAAAATCTTCAATGAGGTCCCACACCCTATTCTTATAGCACTTGAGTAGATCATTCTTGGCGGCATGCTGCCCTTTGACCTAATTTACAATCAATTCACTGTCACCAAATAATTGCAAGTTCTTTTTTCCTCTCTTTATTTTCCAATGCATCCCTTGCACCAAGGCTTCATATTCAGCAGTGTTATTGGAGCATGCAAATTGAAATCTAAAAGCTGAATAGTACTTTACTCCTTGAGGTGAAACCAGCATGGCTCCCCCTCTGACACCTTGTCTACTCCTTGATCCATCAAAAAATAGCTTCCATACCTCATTGTCATTCTTTTGGTCTAGCTTGGTGATGCTAGGAATGGGCTGATTTTCTTCATGTATGCAATAGACTCCTAGCTCAGATTCTTCTACTTCTTGATAAGGATAAAAAGCATGCACCTTGTTTTCCCCATTCATCAAGAGTTAGATCCAGGATGCTTCCAACCTTTGTGTCAACTTCATCAGTGCTTGGGTGATCTTCTTGATCAAATGCCGAACAGTTGGCATTGATCTGACTTGGAGTGTAGGGCTTAATGTGGAAGCTTGTAATAGGTTCAGACATGATTGTAGCTTTGGTTCCATACCTTGTTCTGAACAGCATGTGTGACCAATCAGGAGACAAATATCCTCCAATCTTGGCTGTGAAATCTCTTGACAAACATAGGGCAAAGAGTGGTGGAAGGTCTATAACTGATACATCTTGTAAAACAACAACATTTGGACATGCATGCAAGGTAAGACTCAAGTTTCTAATCACCCCAACTATTGTTACTACTATCCCATCCAACTGCACTACCCCTTTGGATATGGTTTCACATTGAAGTCCTCGCTGATCAGCTATCTGCTTTGGCATCACTGAGCTACTTGCCCCGGAATCAATCATGCAATTGTGCACCAATTGGTTTCCAATGATTAATGAAACATAAAAAGTAGGGGCTTCAACATTTTACTTTACTGTCCTTCATGATTCCCTTCAAGCCGGGAAACATTTGTGAGCACCTTCTCTTGCATTTGGACTTGTTGATTCAAAGTTGGCCAGTCCTTCATGGTAGCTTGTAGCAAATCTCTTTGCCCTAGGATGGATAGTGATTCCCACATTGATATATTTACATTTGTCTTCTTCATCTGATCAATGATGTTGAATGGGGATGAAGCATCCCTCTGCTATCCTTTAGCTTGCACATTCATTCCTTGCACATGGGCAGCAGCCGCTGGCATGTGAGTTGGTTTAGGATCTGGTTTGGGTGCTCCTTGTATGTTTAGAACTACATTTTGTTTTCCAACAGCTTGTGGAGTGGTAGAGGGTTGCGGATTATTAGGAGCCAATGGCTGTCCTTCACCCAAATTTCTCCTTTTTGACCTTGTGTTGGCTGTAACACTTTGAGAGGGTATTTGATTCATACCATAGAAATATTTAGCCTGTCAATTGACAAGAGTAGTTTCGTCCGGAGATGTTCCTTGCTGAGGTGCTTCTTGCTGCTGATCCTCTTCGTGGCTGGACTCTTGCAACCCACCAATGGTTTCCACCATAAGAGCATGATTTAATGCACCATTAAAACACATTAATTGGTTATGTGGCTGACTGCACGAGAAACACCAATCATATTCTTAGGCCATGTTATTTTGCACCGGTACCAAAGCTCCAGATGTGGATGCAACATTGGGGTTATAGGGCTGAAATGGTTTGTTGGCAGGAGGCCTTGCTTGATTCTGATTTGCAGCTAGATTGGGTGGTCTTTAAGGCTGATATGGCTGCTTGTTAGGCCGAGCTTGAGGCTGCTAAGAAGGTCTAAAACTTTGGGCTTGTTTCCTCTTGAGTGTAACTAGCTCATTGCCTAAACTTTACAATTTCCTCATGACTTCTTGAAGTTCGTTTGAGGCACTAGAAGATGAAGTAGAACCTTCAATTGAATTCTGATTTCTAGGAGTGGGAATAGGAGCTAAGACAGGTGCTTGACTAGTACTTGGGCTCTCTAAACTTGGATATAATGGCATTGGAGGCCTAGGAGCTAGCTTTCCAGCTTGGATCAAACAATTTTCAGCCCTAATGACAATGCTATAAGCCATAGGGATAGTTATGCCTCCCATGGACTGAATCAACATAGAAATATCAGAATTTAGAGCTTTAAGGTAATAAAGGAAAGCACCTTCTACTGCTGGCCTTACTGCCACTGGAATCCTCTCCCAAGTCCTTTGAAATCTGAAGTTGAAGTCGGTCAGCTGCTCATTGGGAGCTCTCTTGATGGTTGTCAGCTGTTTCAAAAGGGACAAGTTGTCTCCCTTTTCCCCAAACTATTCATGGAGAGCTATACATAGCTGATTCTAATTTTGAATAGAACCTGAGGCAAGGCTCCTGAACCATTGTAAAGCTTTCCCCTTGAATGAAGACACCATTAATTTGACAGCAACTTGTATCTCATTAATCTCATGGATTGCACAAATATTAGCAATGTCCTTGACATGATCGTCAGGAGTGGTCTGATTTTCTCCAGTAAAGTATGGAATGTTCTTCAATGCTACAACTAGGATTGGATGTTGTGCATTAAGAGAAAGTGGGCTGCTGCTAGTGAAATTGACATACGGATTCGGTGGTTGCACCATTCTGATTGGCCTAAGAACCCTTGTTGATTGGATGAAAGGCCTACTAGGTGGAGGTGTTGACAAGGCTCTATTAGGTGGAGATGGAGATCTTTGAGCTCTTCTTCCCCTTCTTTCTCTTCCTAGAGATAGATGTAGATGAACAAACAATCCTTCCTCCCTAGTTCTTGACCTGGTTTGTATTCTTCTAATAAATTTGTTAGGCTTGGACTGCTGAAACCAGTGGATTATGCTTCTTTTGGAGTCGTCAGATGTGCGATTTTAAGCTCCTTCAAAGCTTACAACAAGTGCACATCGATCTTGTTGAAATAAAAGTGAAGGCCTCTAAGGTCCCACCAGGCGTGCCAAAACTGTTAGTGCAAATCAGCAGCACCCCCTGGATGTTGATCAAATTTCTAGTTTGATCATACTAGCATCCAGTGTGATTGCACAACATTGAAACCTCTCTCCAAGTGTGGGACTTTGCAAAATGAGAGAAGAATCTCCAGATTAGAGGCTGGTTCCTCAAACTCCTATGATTAGATCTGTTATTTACACAATTACAGAGGTTTGAATCCTAATCCTACTCTAAATTCTAAGGAGACAGAGATAGAAAGTGCAAAAATGAAACTAAACTAACAAAGGTGATACACCAAAGGAGGAGTGGTGAACACTTCTAGTTCTGTAGATAGACACAGATCATGGAATGCAACATAAACATCATGCACAAACTGATAAGATGTAATTTGAAGTCTGAAATGAAGCAAACAACACAACCAAAGGACTGAAAACTGATCACAGAGCCTATATTGTCATTTCCACTGTCAAAATCCTTGCATTACAACATCAAAAAGGAAAAAAACCTGTTACAACCATCAAGAGGTTTGATACTTGCAAAAATCACTTGTTGAAGGTGAAAGAAGAAGCGTGCTATCCAAAGAAATTTCCCCCCAAAAAAATGGGCCAAATCTGGCTTTTTACAATGCATGGGTCGAGCCTAGGAGAGAGAAAACATGAAAAAACGTGGGAGCCATTCCTCATTGAATGAAGATGCATTAAAACATCATGGGAATCCTTATAGACCCATTCCCTGACATTTTGGCCATGCTGAAGAAGAATGCAACCCATTTTGCATTAAAACTGGTTGATGAAACGTCACTTCTGGCCATTACCACGTGCCAGAGGCATTTTTCAATTTTTCTATCTCCAAACTTCATCAAAATGCAAAAATTACCCCACAATCTTGTAGATAATTTCACCAGATTTCCATTTATATAAAGAACGCGGAAAATCAAGCTCCAGATCAAAAGATATGGCGATTTGAAGATTTAGGGCAAAAACATGCCAAAATCGAATCAGCGGGCAAAAAGTTTGAATTTTTTACCCGTTTGGTCTTTGGAAGATTTTTCAAATTTTCCCCACACTTTGCCACTCCAAGTGCCACATGGCACATTCTGATTGGCTGCGGGCTCATCCTGCTCCATTTTTGCCTTTGGAAAACTTTTCAAAATTTTCCCACCGGGCCGATGAGGTGAAGACACGTGGCAGGCACTGATTAGTTGCGGGCCCTGTGCAAGCATTTCCTCTTTTACGCAAACACTTTGGAAAAAATTCTAATTTTCCCCCACACTTCATCCTCCTGGGTCCTTGTGACATGTGGCATGACCTGATTCGTTGGCCAGGGCAGCGGGCCAAAACACTCCTTTTGGATTTTTGGTGAAACACTTAGCCAAATTTCCAACTTTCTTTCCCTTCTGACACATGGCGTGTTCTGATTCGTCCATGGGCCTCCTTGTGTCTTTTGCGGCCTTTTCACATTTTTCATGTCTCACACGTCCCTCATGTACTTTTGGCCTAGATGTCCCAAACTGCCTGGGAAAAATATCTCTGAACCGCCCGAAATGGACTGTCTTGTTCCTGTTTGTGGCCTTTTCACCTTTTCACGTCCCACGTGTCCCTCATGTACCTTTGGCCTGGATGTCCCAAAATACCTAGGAAAAGTATCTCCAAACCACCCAAAATGGACTATCTTTCGGTGAATCGGCCGGTTCGCGTCCCACGTGTACTTTTGGCCCGGATGTCCCAAACCGTGCGAAACAAAAGACTTAGACATTTTTTCCTTGCTTTCGGCCAATTCGTCTTTTCGCATCCCATGCGTCCTGATGTCCCAACTGTCCCACGGACCACCTAGGACAAAAATTTCCAACTTAGCCGATTTTCTTACTTTTTTGGCCTCAAGCTTGGTACAACGAACCTCAGTACGACCCGAACTGGTTTAAATCAGTCCTGCAACCTTATTTTTGCATCTTTTCCATTTTTTTCTAACTCGTTGGGATTTCTTCTTGGATGGGGGAGTTAGAAAAAGGCCGAGGGGGCCCCAAAAAACATGATTTTGAGCCTCGAATCAATCTATTTTCCTGAGAGTGAATAATTTGATGCATGTTATCCAAAATTACCTTGAGGGTGAATTTTGGATAACACTTACCTTTTGCTCAGCAGTCATGACCCCTTTAGCACGCCACAATATTTCACACATATGCACATGGTCGGTAGCATCCTCTATACCTCTATACTCTGGGAGACAAAGAGACATCTCCATATAGATATTTTGTGGTTGTTGCAGACCTTGACCACCTGATCTAGAATCTCTTGTGTTCCCTCTGCCTCTAGAACCACCAGATCCACTGGAACTAAAACCACCCATACCTCCTAATCCACCACCTATAGTTGGAATAGGACCTATAGATGTACTCCCTTGTGCTCTGACAGTAGTACTGTATTAAACCCCTATAGTATGTAAGGTAGTTTTGCTTCTAGAGGTGAATCCAACATTCTAAGATCACATTTTGTGTGGATGATGCACCTAAGAATGCTCCTCTAAATGACATTGAATTCATCTATCCTACCATTGATGTACTTAATCCCTAACGTACTCCTACTCTCCTACTTCCCAAGTTATTTTGTTGGTTACTTTTCGTACTAGATACTGAAAAACCAAACACAAGTATTAGGTCACTAGGTGGATTAAGATGTGTTCCCATGGTCTAGGTAGTCTCTGCTGGCACACTTCTGTGTGAGGCCTAGGGGGGATCTCTATCATGTTTTCCAATATGGGGGAGTTCCTAATTCTCTAGCTCCACATCTTCTACATGAGCTATAAATCCTTCATGAGCCATCTCTCTCCTCAATACCATACTTTCTAAAATAGAACATTGCTTCTCTATCTCCCTCTTGCATTCCTCATTATACTTAAGTTTCCTTTCCTCTCTCTACCTCTCCGCCACTATGTTTGCCATCTTAAACCAAACATGTTCCTGCCCTCACACGTGGCGAAGTTTAGTTAGCCATCAGTTTACTCTCTAGGTTTAAAGTTACCATTAAGATCTTGATCACCAGTGGAATACCTTGCAAATATGTTCCTCTTAGATACCGCAAAAAATGGAATTCAGCTACCTCAGGGAAGAGTACATCCAAATTGAATATTCCATAATATAAGTATTTAGAACACCACAAAACCATGTATCAACCATGCGATTCCAAATCAGATCAACATCATAAAGGACCTAAAATTCTTCCTATGTCTAGAAAAGTGTGTGATACCTCCAATTCTGTTGAGATGCATAAGCAATAAGCCACTCGTATATTTCTACTGGAAAGATAGTGAAAAATCTCTCATATAAGTTGTCATATAGATTTTGTTCTACCTAAGTGCATGTGTTAAACTCAGATCCACTGTTGAACCATCATGCATATTCTTCCTCCAGATCATGTATCCATTCCTCAATACTTCCTAGAGTCAACCAGTATGTCTTCATTGTGAACCATTCTGAAAATAATTGAAAAAGAGGTCCCAAAAACGGAACCAATGATGGAGCATAGAATTTACCAGATAACACCCTAGTCATGCTGACACATCACTCATCCTTGATTAAGAACTCACCCAAAGTGTGTAAAGGTACTAGGTCCCTCTTTAGGGTTTCTGTAACAAGATGTTAACATGATGAAGGAAGAAACATATAGATTCATAACTAATTCATCATTCTACAATGCATGCTAACCTTGGATCTATGAAAGAACAAGCTTAAAAAATAATCATGATTGAAGTAATAACATGCGATACTCAACTACACATAATGACACTTAGATTCAGCCTATATCTTTCATCTATTAGTAAATATAGATTCTCCTTATAGTATTTTCAATCTATACTAATGTGCATATGGATCTAATACAGTAATTTAATTATATATGTATATGCACACTTCATACTCTGTATATTCTCTATTACACACACATCCTCACACATTCATACATATACCTCTCTTTCTTCTATGTACCTAACATCATATATATAGTGTGGGGACTTTCCCTTCATCACTTATCTATTCCATAAATAGGCCGCATGCTATTGATAGCCACATGCCATTTACAAGCATAGTCACACATGCAAGTGTGCTATCTATAGTCATTGTGTAGTTATCTGAAGTATCAATTCTATTCTCTTCTTGTCTCCATGAAAAATGCTTTAATCCTCTTCTCCAAAGATATACAATGCATGGTGTGCACATCTTTGCATCGTTGGTGTGTTCCACACACCATCTTCTAAAAATAGGTCTTCATGCTCAAAATCGGCTAAGTCATGAAAGTTGAACTTGCCTTCCATGTGTGGGTCCTTCCTATCCTTCCACGCCCTTGGTTCCAGGCCTTCTATCCCACGTGGACTCCTTGTATGATATTTGACAAGTATTCTTTGATCAACACATCTTGACATAGTCCTTATTTGTTTCATAATCTTGCAAATCTAATTTGATAACAATGATGATTAGGTTGGGGATTATAGGAAACTTTAGCATTATTCTAATGGTTGCAAGCATCAAAGTCAAAACTGCATCCCCGCTCTCGTCTAATACTTCCATATTTTTAGGATCATAATTCATAGCACAATGCCATACCAATTTTAGGCAATGAACTACTGGGGGAATATCACCTGCTAAATCAATACAACTGTCTTGAATTACCATAAGGGATTCACTTTATGGGGGATAATAAACCTCTCATGAAAATCATCTAGATCAGCACACATCAATTCTATGTCTTTAATCTTTTCCAAATCACTAGGGACCCATGATGCAATTGAGAACGAAGATGACATTGTCTTCATCCTTCAAAAACCGTAACTTTCCTTCAAACCAATTTGCCACTGAAATAGAAATACAAGAATTTCTAAGCTCTTACCAGTCAATCTAGTTCCTGAGCAATTTAAACCCAAATCAACAACTTTTTAAGTCCTCGAGTTTACAAATTGAGCTTCATAGCTAATGACATGATAATTCTTCAAAAAAATCACAAAGGTAGCAACAAAAATCAAGCCAATTGGTAAATAAAGATGAAAGCATTCACAATATTTAAAACATCCTTGATTTGTGTAGCAACATTAAAGGCTGCAGAAATAAATGCACTGCATCATGATCGTTCAATCCATTGTTTGTAATTTTAAAAATGAACTGTCCATGTGGAATGAAGCTTTTCGCTATCACGGGCTTGGGGGCACGTTTTGTAATTTTGTAGCATTAGACAATTTACTCACTTTTGGAAAACTTGACCCGCTCAACCGCCTTTTGGTTTTCACTATTGGCTCAACGCGTGGTCTCACTTGAGTGATAGTAGGGCTGTGGCACTTTTTTAAAATTTTATCCCACTTCCTTTTCAAACCAAAAATGCTTGAGTTCTCCAATGACCCACATCTCCATATTTTGCAACTAAGTAACCACATTTCCCTTGCGGGTTTCGAGAACCTTTGTACACCTTCACTCCCTTCCTCTTAAATGTGCAAAGCTACAAATATGTACTGCCTCCCTACATCCACTCCAATTGTGACACATGTACACTCCCTGACACCAATTGAGAAATTACTTACATTAGATTTTGAGTGTGAATATTTAGAGAACATTTATCGGGTGACAGGGCCAATTTCACACTTTGTGAATGTGAGAGAAAATTACGAGTTTGCAAATTTGACCGGCCAAACCACAATCAATTGGGAACTGCCACGTATCAGTGGGAAATAGGAGAGAAAATGCAAATAAAAGACAAGACCCAGAATAAATTTATAACAAGTGATCCCTCAAACTCCAGAACTTAAAACATAATGGCTTCCCCATAAGAAACTACCAGATAATGCACATTTAGACATGATCCTTGATCGAAAAAGAGGAAAGACTAAACCATACACAGAAAAACCACAAATTTGAATCGCACCTCAATAGGGAAAGTATAAAAATATAGCAGACAACAATGGCAAATCCTAACCGAATAAGGGCGAGATTCAATCGAGCACCAACACTACCCTCCTTCATTTAGGATATTACTTAATAATACATCCCAATTTATGCCAAAGAAGGTATTACAATAAAGTATTATTCAACAATCATCAAACCATTTATTTATCAAAAAGGAGTGATCTAATCACTGATTACAGAAATATTTCAGAGACTACAAAGTGTCATAACAACAATATAAAACTAGTTTTATTACATCTTCCTTTTCCAACTAAAGTACATCTCAAGTAATGACACTAAATAATCATCATAATAAGAGACAATTTCTTTAAAAAAATAGATGTAACTTTATATCTGTCTTTTTCATTTCATATTTTACGAAATCCTTCTACAAAATTGTTAGTACAAATGAGTTCATTTGAACTGAGTATAATAAACACTATAACATTACAACGTTGTGCTTTTATCTAACTGTTTCATAAAAATAACCATGTTGTTTATGAAATAGTTCTGAAAACACAACAATATAAACAGAAATAATTTTCCCTTAAAGATTAAAAACCAAGAAGGAGAGATATGATTAAATATTCAATAAGCAATGTATAAGCAATGACTAGTTATATCAACATAATTAATCCTAACTCTACATTATTATAAACTTATTACATCATGCTAGAAATCAATACAGTAGTATTAAAGAAGGGATAAAGATCATATTTCCCAATCTAAATCTTATCTTCTAGTCAAGTTCCAAATTAAGTTCCTTTACTCAATATATTCTAACTTTTCAAGAAGAAGCACAAGAATATGCCAAACTACCTTTCTTAAATAAGTAGACTATTTTGATATACAAGTTAAAACCTTAATAGAACTAAAAAGGTCAACCAAAAATCTAAATACATTTCATCAAAAAATTATGTCTATAATCAAGCTCAGTACAGAGTCCAACATTAGTTTGATAAATAATAAGACTCGACATTCCAGGTAAGGAAGGTTTATCCAACTAAGGCCCAAAACAACTCCAACATAACTCATTGCAAGGATTTCTACGAACCTGAACTCACTGTTGAAACATAATGATTAAGTGGTCTGGCCAACCCTTAATGTATATGGGTCCATCACTAATATATAGGTTAATATTTAATCATATGAAATATTTATATTTCTATTATTAAATATGCTAACCTAGGTATATACTTTAGGTTAAATATTTAATATTATGAAATGATTATATTTCTAATATTAAATATTATAAACCTAGGTGTATTTCTGAACCATTTTAGGTTGAAAATGTGGGTTGGGACACATACTCAATCACCTTATACAAAAAGGAATTTAGGTCCTCATTTGATATATTCAGGAAATATATAAAAGGTGTGCAAATCAAGTGATTTAGTTTTACGCTTGGTAAATAGGGTTACAAAGGATGAGGTGATCTTACTAGATGTAAAATAAGTTCTCTGAAGTAAAAGGTTATTTTCAAAGTGATTGTTACCCCATTGGGGTTTTCCACTATAAATATTGTGTCACTATGTTATTTATTTCCTGTAAGTATTTCTTTATTTACTTATGTTATGATGTAATCTTTATTTAAATATTTATTATAACATTATGTAATATGTAAGTTGATTAAATCTGTATTTATTAGAATCCTCAAATTCTAACACTCACTTTAGAGTTGGTTCTTAATTAATCAATGCACAACAATTAATCAGGATTTCTAGAAAGATTTTCATCAGAAAGGTTTCATAAAGGCTTTCAATCCAACTCAAATAGAACTTAATACTATAGATTTGGGTACACAAAGTAGTCCCTTATAGAATAATATATTTTGATGAATTTCAAGACATATTGTTCATTCTAAACTTAAAAAAAGATCACAATATTAACTGACTGATGGAGCTCATCATATAGAAGGATAAAAAATGAATGTAATAGCAAATAACAAGAAGCACAAAGGAACGTCCTACCAGAGGCTCATCAGAGTCACGGTCTTAAAGACATCAAAATAATTCCAAGATTCAATATAGAATAGCTATTCATAAAGATAACATGATGACTCACGGTTCCCATGACATTGTGAGTAGAAAACAAGAAATGAATGTTGAACCGCACCAATATTCCAATTCCTCAGACCTAAATATGGGAGATCAGATTTTAAAAAGAGAAGTAAATTAGAGAAACATACTTCCAATAAAGGAGGAGGCCATATCTTATTATAACATAGAGCTTTGAGCAATCAACCCAACATATCCTCCTTTCACAGAGTAAACCAAAAGGGTACAAGTTCAAGAAGACCCAACAACCAACACAAAATGAAAAAGAAAAATTCTAAGTTCAAAAATTGTTGCCAAGAGATTTCTATCGTTGTCCAAAAAGAAGAATAGAGGAAGCATAATAAAAATTTCAGCCTCAATTCCAAACTAGTCGCTAAAAGAATAAAATTCATCTAAGAAAGAAGGGCGGAGAGAATGTGCTGACGAATTCCCTTCTATAAAAAAACTCATCTATAATCAACAATAAATAAGCATGCCTTCCATAGTTCACACCAGATTAATTTAAAGAAGCCACAATCCCAAAATGGGTTTTATAAATATGATTTATACCCAATAAAATAGAGCTAAAAACTTTCACATTCTTTCTTTATTATTCGACTACCATCAAGTAAAGGTTTTGCAAAAGAATAAAATATTCAAACAATTTCCATTTGGAATAAAATCCAAAATTTATATCTCATAACTAAAACATTGTATACTCCTAAATAAATGCATTCATGAAATGAATCGAAGTCAACAATGGGTCAAAAAAACCAATATCAGTAAGTAGATCAAATGAAAGCACTCGTTTATCTAGCTCACAGACATAGGTTTTAATACCAAATGAAGTTTCTTGCAAGTTAGTCTTCCAAACAACAACATTATAGAGAACAATCAAAGTAAGACTATTCCGATTCTATCAAACCAAGATACTTAAAATGCATAAACAATTTGTAGTCTAGATAATAAATTAACAGAGAATAACCCAGATCCATTCTAATGTCAAGAAGGTTGCTATATAATAAAGTTAACACAGAAGTATTAAAACAACACTTCCAAATTTCATTTTCCACCCATCACACAAAATCATTATTCATTCAAATGAAACAAAACAAAAACACCATTGAAGTAAAGAATACGAAAACACATGAACAAAATCAGAAGGTTTTCACAAGGAGCAAATTTTTTCTAATGAAGCATTTAAATAAAAGTAGAAGACTTAATGGATACATCATATTATTCCTTATAGGCCTCTTGTCTTCACTTTCTCACTGTAAATCTTCTAGCATATCTTTGATAGCTATTCCTTTCCACGAAAATGCCAACAAACCTCCTCAAAATCTTCTTATACTTCCTTTTATATCTTTACAGTGATATTTTCATCACTATCACCACCATGTATGCAAGGATTCAAACTGATGGTTTGAAGTTAAAAACTACATGCATAGATAAAGATCACAAAAACCAAATGAGCAATGTGAAAACTGAAACCATTATTTCTTCCATCTTCCCTTCTTCCTAGGCAATTTTTTCTCCATTACCAAGAACATTAAATGTTAAATAGGATTGAAAATCTTTCCACATCTCCCACCACCTCCAAATTTCATTTATCCATCAATAAATTTAAAATTTCATGCTACTAACACTTTGAAAAAGGTGCCAACTTGTCCTCTTATTTTCTTTCATGCATTCGCTAAATTTGGATAAAAAAGAGGATTAAAATCACTTTTACTCCCTCAAAAATTCATATAGGTTGGTGTCACCGACCATATTTTTACATTTCATCCCATCCAACCCCTTAGGTTAGCCCAATTTTAGGTTAGGTTAAAACATTATTTTAGGAACTAACTTAGGTCTTTAGGTTAAAGTCTAAGGTTTTACCCTTTCTATTAACATTCCACATTAATAAAAGGAATTAGCAACTTAGGATAGAATTACCATCTTAGGAACATATATTAATTAGGTTCCTAAATAATTGAAAATATTTTCAATTACATCTTACCCAAATAAGAATCAGAATGTCGTTCAAATATTTTATAAAAAGAACGGAAGCAGCAGAGATCACCCGAGACTCCAAGACAACCAGAATTCAAAGATCCCATGATTGGTCCAGCTCGGTCAAGATGACCATAATGTCATGAAATTGAAAGCATGCCTTGGATCACTGAAATTAATCTAAGGTATAGTTATCCTACAAAATAAGTTAAAAAAATTGAAGCACAAGTTCAAGTATGACAAAAAATTATGAACTAGTTTAAACTAAACCAATTACTTATTTTCCCAAGTAGTGAATTATTCAACATAAGAAGGAATTATATACTTCATTTTAAATTCAGCATAAACATGATAGAATGGTATCTATTTCAGTAGATAATCTATTATCCACAACAAACATGAATTCTAATTTCACAAAATTACACCGTCTTTAGACAAGAATCACATTTTAACGTCTTCAACTTCCAATACATAAGCCCTCATAGATATCAACCATGTTAGAGGTGTTACATATTTTCTTGGTATTTTCCTAGTGTGAGAAATCTTTCCATTAAATTTGACTTGACTAGGGGTAAATATTGATAAAGAATACTAATATTTTCCAATCTTTTTTGAATTTCATTGTTAAGTTGTTTACAATGATTTATACATCTACGTTACAAGACCTTAGTGGTGATTCTAGGTTATTTAAAAAAAATGGTAAAATAACAGTACCTTGAGTTTCAAATATTAAGATTTGTCAGTAAATTTTGCAAATCTGGAAGGAAGAAGGTCCTTCTTCAAGACAAATCTTGGTAGAAAGTTGTTTCCAGAGTTAGGAAGGAAAAATCCCACGAAGAGAAAATTATGGAGAGCTTTAGGTGATCAAAGGTCAAAAGAAAAAGTGGTCCCTATTATTGAGGGTGATAAACCTTTGATAGAGGATTATTCTAACTCTTCATACTATTATGGATCAAGTAGTCCTTGCATAGATTTGTACACTCTAACTCGAGAGGGGCTTTCATTTTCAACTGATATAGGTATCCCTCATCTACCTCCTTTATTACTTAGAAATAATAGAGTATTATGTGAAGATGATTCACTAAATGACAAATACTTTGAATATCATACACCATTACCTAAAAGACCTACTATCCAATATCATTTTAACCCTCCTATTGGGAAACCTCCTCAAACTAATATGGCTCAGCTTCCACCTAGACCCCCCTTTGTTATAAATGTATATAAACCTATAGATTTCCAAGCTATGGTGGGTTATCCCAATGTAGTTCCAAATGATGTGAGGAATAGATTACCTAAATTTCAAGGGAATAATTCTATCAGTGGTGACCAACACCTCAGGATATTTACTAATATTATGGAATATTTTTAGATTGAGCATGAGGACATATATGTGAAATTGTTTATTCATACCTTGGAAGAGGAATCCCGTGATTGGTACAAATCCTTACTAGATAATTCAATTGATTCATGGACTGAAATTAAAAATGCATTTAGATCACAATATGGGGACAAGAATGATCCAAGGTTTCTTCTCTCTGAGTTTGAAAATATAAAAAATAATCCTAATGAACCTGTCCAAGATTTTAACACTAGATTCAAAAAACCTTGACCATATTGCCTATGATTTTAAGACCAAGTGATGAATCCTTCCTAATAAAATATTTTTATGCCTTTGACAAGAAAGCATCATATTATCTAAGGGACAAAAAAATAGGACTTTAAGACAAGCTTTCTCCATGGCACTACAAATTGAGAATAATATTAAGGCAATGGGAAAACCTCCTAAAAGGGAGGGTGTCAAGTTAATTAATCCTGAAAAGCCTCACACAAGAAAGGGAGTAGATCTAGAAGAATTGGTTAAGATTCTAGCAGGATTAGTGAAAGAAATTTCTTAGAAACTTCCTAGGGAAGATAAAGGGATAGGTTAGAATTCTCAGGCCTAGCATCAACCTCAATCTCAAAACATATTTGGTAATCATCCTAGAGGTGTTCATAGGTCAGATGATAGAGGAAAGGGGCCCATAGGATCAGGGAATAAACAAAAACCACTAAAAGAAAATAAATTGGTCCTAGACCCATTAACTGTTAGAGTTTCCTTGATTGAAGAACATCATGTGATTGACTGGTGTGATAAGTGTTTTCTCCCACATTCTCCATGTGACCCTCCTGAGTAAAGTGAGGAGGTTGATGACAGTGGCACTTATGGTAATGTTTGTATGATGGAATGCACTAATAACTCACAACAAGGATCCACTTACGTTGAGTTCCTGAGTACAAGGAATTTGGAAGGCTTTTGGGACTGTATACAACAAGTAATTTTTGTCCCTTCCACTACCAGCCATGATGTTGATATGGTTGAGTATTTTAAGTTTCCCAATCATGATTTTGAATACTTGAGAACATTACTGATTTAGAAGTATGATGGAGGAATTTCTTCTGAGGAGGACAATCAACTTTTAATGAATGTAGTGGTTTCCCAAGAAAATGAGTACAATCTAATAAAAAAATTAAGGGGGAGGGCCACAGCCCAAACCAAATACTCCTCTCCTCACCAACATCCCAAAGGATCCTCCTAAGAAATATGTGCCAAAAAAATGCCTAGTTATTACCAACAAATCTAATACCCATGCCCCTACCCAAGCCATGAAGAACCTCATACCACAAGAAAAGGAAATTACCCTACCTCTTAATACAACATTACCCAAGTATACCCCTTATGATATGGCTCAAATATTGAGTCAGATCAAAGTTACTGTACCCATTGTTGAGTTTCTCAAGATCCCTGAGAATAGAAGAAGAGTGTTTGAGTATTTGGGATTCAAGGAGGAGGTATTGACCATAGGAAAGGATGTTAATAGTATTGATCTTCCCCCTGTTATTTAAGAATTGGAAGTGCCACAAGCATTGGAAAGTTTGGGGGAATCCCTTGAAGTATATCTAGTCACTACCCTGCTTGAGCCCCAACTTGATGTTGATCCATTTTACACAACTTTGATCATTAAAGACAGACTTGTTCACAACTGCATGTTCGATTTAGGAGCTTCATGCAATGTAATGCCTCTTGAAGTGATGAATGAGTTATATATCAAAGTAATATTAACCTTTGGAAAATGCACTGCTATGGATTCAAGAGAATTTGCAGTAATTGGGTATGTCAAAGGTTTGGTGGTGCAATTAGCAGCTTACCCTGATAAGTATCTAACTATGAATGTAGTCATTATTGACTGCCCTGCAAAATGGGGTATGTTACTGTCAAGGAAGTGGGCTGCTAGTGTGGGGGGAAGTGTGCAAATGGATATGTCATATGCCACTATACCAGTGGAAGGGAACCTTGTCAAGTTGTATGGAGAGAAAAATATGTTGCATCTGATTGAAGATCCTAACAATGCTTCTTATGAAGTATTGTATGCAGATGTAGATGTTAACAATTTTGTTGGTTATGCAAATTTTGAGGAGCATAGTATCAATGAGAGTAAGTTCTTTGAACAAGTTGGTGCCCCTTGGACCTTGATGTTTGAGGGAGATTTCTCCAATATGGGAAATGGGGTTGGAGTTGTACTTATGTCTCCAAGCCAAGAGACTTTTAGTTTCTCTTTCAAATTGAAGTTTTAGTGCACAAAAATTGTTGTGGAATATGAGGCACTACTCTTGGGTTTGAGATATGGTATAAAGGATATAATTATTAAGGGATATTTAGATCTTGTAGTGAAACAAGTAAGGAAATTGTATGCTACAAAGAATCAAAGAATGAAGCAATATAAGCATGCAGTATGGGATTTTTTTGAGTTATTTGATTCTTTCAACATCTTTTATCATGATAGAGATACAAATGATGTAGCTGAAAAGTTGTTTGTCCTCGCATCTAGGTTGGGAAATTACACAATCTCTCCTTATTGCAATTATGATGTTGAAATATTGTCTAGACCATCTGTACCAAATAATGTGAAACATTGGCAAGTATTTGAAGATGATGCTCAGGTTTAGATGTTTTTACAAAATGAAGGAGAATTCACCAATCAGTTTATGGACTGGGAACCAATGGTATTCTATTTTTGATGGTAAAGAAACCATGTTTGGCAAGGATATCATTTAGTTAAAAACCAACACTATTCCCAGGGGGGTTGGTTTCTTTAGAATCCAACTTTGATAATGTTGATAGGGTGGTTCATAGGCACATCTCTGCTTCAAGGCATGTTGAAGAATATAATTTGGGAACTAAAGAGAAACCTAGAAAGGTGTGGCTAGGGAGAAATTTAAGTAAAGAAGAAAAGCATTCCTATGTTGAATTGTTGACAAAATATCAAGACTACTTAGCATGGTCTTACTCAGAATTAAAAGCATATAGGGAATATTTATTTCAACATGAAATACCTTTGGAACCCAATGTTAAACCATTTAGGAAAAAATATAGGCCTATCAATCCACTTCTCTCACTAAATATGCAAGAATAATTAACAAAATTAAGGGATGGTGGGTTAATACAACCCACAAGTTATTCTTCATGGGTGGAAAATCTTGTGCATGTTAGAAATAAAAATGGAGATATAAGGTTATGTGTATATTTTATGAATCTAAATAAGGCCTCCATCAAGGATAATTATCCATTACCTAACATGGATAATATGCTACAACTAGTCACTAGATCTAAGTTGCTCTCTACATTAGATGGATTCTTAGGGTATAATCAGGTGGTTGTGAAGAAATCAAAAATAATTAAAACTTATTTCACCACTCCATGGGGTACATATGTATATGTGAGAATTCCAATTGGTTTAATGAATTATGGGGTTACCTTCCAAAGAGCTATGGATGTTTCCTTTTCATGTTATATTAATGAATTTATTGCACTATATTAGGATGATGTAACTGTATTCTCCAGTAAGAGAAATGACCACCTTATCCATGTGGGAAATATGTTGATTAGATACAGAGAATATGAGATTTCATTGAATCCCAGGAAGTTCCATTTTTTTGTACAAAAATTAAATTTTATGGGACAAATAGTGTCTAGGGAAGGGTTCATGATAGGTCTTGAGAGAGTAGAAGCAATTGGTAAGGTTCCTATCCCTAAAACTAAAAAGGGGATTCAATCCTTTTTTGGTCAAATCAATTTTATCAGGAGGTTTATTTTCAATTTTGCTGAGATAACCATTCCCATAACAAGCATGTTGAAAAAGGACCAAATAATAAAGTGGGAAGAAGGAACCATCTAATATTTTAATAGAATAAAAGAAGCATTGAAGAATGCCCCATTACTTGCAAGTCCTCATTATAAAATGGTTTTCAGATATTCTCTTTTGCATCTAAAAATACCATTGCATGAGTGTTATTGCAAAAGGATGATGAAGGAAATGAGAGGCCTATTTCCTTTTTCAGTAAAGTCTTGCAAACTTTTGAGTTGAAGTACACTATTATGGAAAATCGTGCCTTTATTTTGGTGAGAGATACCAAAAATTTTAGACCTTACATCTTGAGTTCCAATATTTTAGCCTATGCTCCCCACACTATGGTTAAGGACATTTTATTAGAGATGGAAGTTTCTAGAAAAATATTTCATTGGGTGAATAAGCTACAAGAATATGATATGGATATACAGACCACCAAGTTGGTTAGAGGTTTGGGCCTTACAAGGTTGATGGAAGAAAGAAACTTACAAGTAGTGGAAATAAATGAAATTAAGGAAGGACATATGGATGTCCAAGAGAAGCTAATCAAATCCATATGGTACAAAGATATAATATTTTACCTCAAAATTTTGGAGTGTCCAAGTCATTTAGATAAAAATCAGAGAAGGACACTGAAATTGGCTTCCCAAAAATATGTTATAACTGAATATGGGTTGACTTGGAAAAATCCTAAGGGTGTCCTTTTGAGATGCATCACAAAAGAAGAAGCTCCCATAATTATTGCAGAACTAGATGGGGGAGTATGTGTAGGTCATTTTGCAAGAAGAGTGACATCTCATAAGATCTTGAGAGTAGGTTATTGGTGGCCTACACTTTTTAAAGATGCAACCTTGTTGGTCAGGAAATGTGAAAGTTGTCAAAGATTTTCAGGAAGGATGAAATCTTCAGGTGCATTACCCTTGCAACTAGTATTAATAGAAGCTCCTTTAAATAGTGGGAGATGGATTTTATCAAAGAGATCTTTGATCTCTCAAGTGCATGGCATAAATGGATACTGGTACCACAAATTATTTCACAAAATGGGTTGAAGCCATCCCCACCAAGAAGGAAACTCACCAAGTACTCATGGATTTTATTCTGAAAAATATAATTTGTAGGTTTGGATTACCTGTAAAAATAGTTGTTGATAATGCTATGAGCTTTAGAGCTAAACCAATAGTAACTATGTGTCAAGAATATGGAATCAATTTGACATATGTATCCAATTTAAATCCTTAGGGGAATGGTTAATCTAAATCTAGTAATAAGAATTTTCTCAAAATAATTAGGAGGACATTAGAAGTCAATAAAAGAAAGTGGGGTGAGCAGTTAAAACTTTCTTTGTGGGCAGATAGGATTACTGCTAAAAGATCTACTAGAAAAAGTCCCTTTGAATTAGTTTATGGAGTTTAGGCTCTTTTACCCCTACATATGCAATTGTCTTCCTACCAATTCATGCAATAGCTTGATGATGAATACATAAATCCCTTCAAAGACAAGATTAATCAAATAATGGAATTAGATAAAGAAAGAAGGGAATCTCACCAAAGAAACCTCAAGTTCAGGGAGAAGCTTAAGAAAATATTTTTATAAGAAGGTGACCCCTAGAACTTTCAATGTTGGAGATCTTGTTTTTTGTGGGACAACAAGCATGAGGATAAAGGAAAACATGGAAAATTTTATGCCTTATGGATGGGTCCCTATTCTATTGATATAAGGATTGGTGAGAACAATTTATTTTTGAAATACCTGGATGGAGATTTGTTAGAATTTATTGTCAAAGACAGACATCTTAAGCACTTACTGGATTAAAGGTGACCAGGTATGACTTTTGTACAATGTACAATTTTTATATTTTTTTGTTTGTTTCCCTTTTTGTGTTTTCCTGGTCTACAGTGACGAGTTTCCTATGGTTTTTCAGTCATTTGTTGTGTGTATCTATTTATAAGGCCATGTGTGTGCTTTTGTTATGAATTTGTTACCCAATGGATTAAGACACTTGGTCTGTATGCCAAAATATTTGTGTGGTTCTTGTGACACCCGCAGGGGGTGTCCATCCCCGAGTCAGAGCTGATGTTGGTGCTCATTTCAAACTTGCCCCATGACATTCAAATGTTCCTCCAAATATTTTTCGTGCCCTGTTTAAGGAAATAATTTTCATACAAAATTTGTTAAACAGTCATATTGATCTTTGCACAAGCCTCCTAGTATGTCAAATTTTGTTAATCCTTGTGCAAACTACATTCTATTCCCCGATACCCGAAGGCAAG
This sequence comes from Taxus chinensis, assembly GCA_019776745.2. Classification (NCBI taxonomy): domain Eukaryota; kingdom Viridiplantae; phylum Streptophyta; class Pinopsida; order Cupressales; family Taxaceae; genus Taxus; species Taxus chinensis. The sequence continues at coordinate 492,580,157 of CM034154.1, forward strand.
TGATGTGTTATTGGTTTGCCTCACTATGTCAGACTTAATTTGTATATATACAGAGGAAATGTAAATATACACAACACGAAATAGTTCTCAAAAGTCTGATAAAATATTCCAAGGAGCATTCATGTAAAGTACAATGTAAAGTGTGGAAACATCCCCGCTCCTCAAAATAAAACATGTGTAAAGGTATTATTGGAGTGGGGAAACAAGCCTCTATTTTCCTGGGCACCTTATACAAGATAAAGTGCAAGATGAATTTGTAAGTCCGGAACCTGAAGGAAGACATATGTTATCTCGTAAGTCAAAGTCAACAAGAAAAAGGAAAGTAATATATGAAGAGAAAATTTGGGAAGCCAGGAAAAAGGGGAACAAAGTCTCATGATTCTTCAAGGTGTGTAGTTGATAAAAACATACCCAAAGTCTGAATTACTTGAGAAAATGAATCAAGTATGTAGCATACATGGGGACAGATAAGGAAATGAATTTTCATATTACAGTAACAGTGTGCCTATCATTTTACAAAATTCTTCCGAAGCCTATTGGTGGAAAAGAGGTGGTTCATTAATGCACTAGCCATATGGGAGTAAATCTCATTAATGCAAAGGAATCATGTAGGAGAGATACATAGATGATAAGACATGAAAATATTGCAATGGTTGAAAAGAAAGAAGAGGTTGTGAATTACAAAAAATATCTTCATGAATGTAATCTTTGACATTAATGCATAAATCTATGAGCCGTTAATAAGGAAACTTATTACAAAGAATTTTTCTGATAAGTCCAGGATTTGATACTTTGAAAAAGGTTTTTGAGAACTGAAGAATAACCAAAGTGAGAATTGAACAAAGGATCATAATTTGTTGCAATGCCTCCTTAGTAAAGTTCCGAGTATTGATTCAAGTTTCGATAGAAAGGAAATTACATCGGTTCTTATATTCTCTGTCTTTTTTGAGAATTAGTTTAACAAGTTTGGGGTTTTTCATAAAAAAGAGTTGTGGTAAAATTAGACCAAAACCATGAAGATCAATGTGGTGCCCTCAAAAAAATTTCTAGCCTTATTTCTCCTCTAGACAGAATCACAAATTCAGATGTTACATCCTGTGACTTAGAATATTTCAAGAAAAAAATTAAACTCCCCTAAAAGAAGTGATATCATGACCCAAGTGGAAAATAGCTGCATTGACCTCATTTCTGCTTTCCCTCCTGCTACACCATGCCCAAAACTTGTATGGGTATGTTCCCAACATTACAATCCTAAAGCCAGACAAGTCTGAGATGGAAGAGGAGAGTTAGTTTTATCTTTCCAGGAACAGGTGTTTGATAGAATGTTGGGTTTTCCTCTGGAGAGAGAATAGGGGGAAATCACCAAATATTTGGCATAGGAGCATTGGAACTCTCATTTGAAGAAGTGGACAAAATTCATGAATGACCATTGGTTAAACAATCCACAAACCTCTAGCTCCAGAATGACGAAAACGTTGAACAGGTCTGAATTCATAGAGGAGGTTGGAGATGTAATTACACTATTAAACTGAGTAATGGGTATGGAATCTACTATTTTCTTTCAGGAATGGATGTTCCAATTCATTCAGGTGATACTCATGAATAAAAACCCTCTCCCCTAGGTTGAAATCATAAGTAACCATATTCATGAACAAATGATGGGAGTTTCCCAGATTGCTAGAGGAGAAAATCCTGGAATGGCTGAATTTTTCATGACTTCCTACCTTGTTTACAACATTTCTTTTCATAGAAATTTTCCTAAATTACAGATGGATGGGGAGCTTAATAGTTCTAAGGTCTATGATGTTTTCTATCAGCTAATATTGGAAATTTATGAAACACATTACATAAATATTTCCAATCACTTCTTTGCACCTACAATTTTCTTATATCACCTTGATTGTGTGATTGAAAGGTTTTCCCCTTATGATAAGAGATTCATTACTCAATATGGGTGCTATTTCATCTAGCTCATAACTTACTCATATAGCAGGGTTAGTAGTTTTGATGGGAAACCTTAAATGCTACCCAGATGTGTTAATGAAAAATGGGAATTAATGGAATTAATAAGAAATTTTCTCTCAGTGCATAATTTCATTTCCCAGAAGCATGTAACATCCCCAATCAAGTTTCCCATAGTCATAGGGAATTATACATGTCCTCATATCCAAAAGGAAAAAATGTTGGAAGGAGAGATGAATAGATGCATGATAGATAAATTTGAGGACAGAAAGAATTATGATATATATCATATTTTACTGAGTATTGTGCCCACTCAAGTAGAGCAAAATACTCATTATGATTACTTCTAGATGAACTTTGAAGATGAAAGAGAAGTTAGATGAAGAGAATATTCAAGAATGAATTTATCTCAGATGATCTATTTTGGGGTCATCCAAAATCCTAAAGGATTAGAGGATGATGGAAATATAATTAGTGAAGAATACATCCAAAACAACATTGCTTCTCAACCTTTTCCACCAATTAATTGGAACCTCAATGAGAGGAAATATAACCTAGAAAATACTGCACATCCCATTTGACTTTCCATAAGGTGGTTATTTTCAAAAGGAGTGGATATAAGGTACCACCAAACCCCATTGTTAAGAGAATATAGGAATAGTCATCTCATTGATGATGTTCTTCCTATATTTTGGAGGGTTTATGCCACTAGAGATGTTTCATGGAGACAAAATATTAAGAATTTGGACTCATTTCCAACCACAGGTGATGTAGGTGCTCAGGGTAGCAAATTCAGAACTCCCCTTCTTCAAGCATCAAGAAAAACTAGAGAGATGCTTCAGGAAGGTATGGTTGAAGGTCTTATATTTCATGCTACTCCCTTACAGATTGTTCCAACATCTACTTCAGGAGCCAAAGGAAAAGATAAATTAATGGAGACCACTTTGAAAATACCTGAGGAACAATTGTTTGAGATTCCCCATACCGATTTGTAGGGATCAGAGGAGGAGAAGCAAAGTCTAGATGTGAAAGAGAAAAATAACTAAAAATTATTAATGGTTTGATTTATAGAAGGAGACCCCTAGACAGGTAATGAATCTTGATGTTCCTGTTGACTTATCTGCTACTGCCGAGTCTCCTACAACTTTATCTATTGAGTAACATGTATTGATGATGGAAACCCTTGTTATTGTAGAAACTACAGTTGCTCCACCCACCAAGGAACAACCCCCTATGAATGTTCTTGTACTTGATGTTTCAGCTACTCCACAACAACATGGTGAGACTACCCCAGAAGAAACTCTAAGTACATAGCCTCATGTTGAAGAGATTCTGATACAGGCCTCATGGGAAGAAACTCCAGATGTCACAATTGCAGTAGTGCCTCATGACACTGAAGTGAATGCAGGGATTCTTAAATCTCACATTCCCATGATTGGAGTTATTCCTCAAGGAATTGGTGAGAAAATTCTTGTTCCTGGTGAGAATATGGATGAGGGTTTAGCACAGGAACAAAGGAAGTTGAAAACCAAAACCTTTGGTAGTTAGAGAAATAGAAGGTCAATCTGAGCCTATGGAGGGAATTAAAAGTCAGGATGGAGCTATAGACCTAAACCCTCAGGAGGAACAATTACTCACAATTTTAGAAGGTATGTCAATACCTTAATAATCCTGTAGGGCCCTTACAGTTGTCCCTATGACCCCAATTCCCCAACCACTTGATGAACATGAGTCTCCTATAATAGAATGGATCAATAGTACTCTCCCAAAGAATAAGAAGGTGGAAATATGACTGGATGATGATGATTTAAAAAACTTGGCCCTACTCACCCCAGCAAGAGCACCAAAAAATATAAAATCCATCTCCAGGACAGCCTTGAGAAAAATAGGAGAACGATTTGTAGATATTACAACTCCCAAAGTTAGCGTGCCACAAGGGGAAGCATCCCTGTCTGATTTCTTAGGTCTCCAGGATCTCACTAGGAAAACCTTCTACCAAAGAAATGAAGTATGATTTTTATTTAGCAGTAGAAGGAGTGTTCCAAAGGATTTATGAGTTCAAAGAGACAAAAAGGGACTTAAAGGCCAAGAATGAGGCACTATCTAACTTGGTTAGAAAATTGACTAGAACTCATCAGGAAGGACAAACTGAGGTCCTAGAAATCACTAGTGAAGATATCAAGAGAGTAAGTGATTTAAGTGGAAGAGGAGAGGTTACTATCCAATGGGAAAATGATTTGGTTGCTAGAGGCAAACCAATAATTGTAAACTTTGTAAGATGGTATTCCCATAATTTTGAGAAGGAAGAAGCAACCAATGCTTTAATGGATAAATGCAAGGCTAAGAAGTTGATGTGGACTGATATGTTACCTAAAATGGAAGCTATCAAAAACTAAGATGATGACCTAGTTGTTGAAGAAGGTATTGTGTCCCTTGATTTTGTGGAAATTCAACACAAATATTACAACATGGCTAAAGTAAGAGTGGAAATATTAGTAGATTCCCTTAAATTTCTTGATAGAGTGAGACATAAGATAATAGATTTTATCAATCATCTTTGTGCTATGATAGATAAATTGATTGGGATAAACAGTGGAGAAAAAATTAGAATGGAGGACACTGACAAATTGATCAATATTTTTAGAGAATATGTTATTGGTAGATCAAGAGATCCCAAAACTTTCAATCTAGCTCTCATGTGTAACTGGGTAAATATTGAATAAATAATTGACAAGTTGATAAGGAAGTTGAAGAAATAAAAACCAATATTTAATGAGATTGATGAAACAAGTATGAAACATGAAGTAATCTTCAACTACCACTCAGGACTTGATGAAGAAGTTGTGACCCAAATGTTTGAAATATATGATGCCTACAAGAACAAGGTAGGGGAAAGCTCACATCAAGCCACCGAGAAGAAGCAAGTGCGGTAAAGAGGGAGCGACAAATTTCACTAGAAAACAAAAGAATATCTTTTTTTTCTTCCAAGTGTCAGTACATGGTTCCCCTTTTACACTTAGCCCAATCAGGAGAAAAAGGGAATATTTTAAATTAGCAGATGTTTCTTCTACATATTTTGAATTACGTGGAGCAAGGATTGAAGTGACCAAGATATTTTTGGGGGGAAAATTATATAGAATAGTAGTATAAGTATGAGGGGTTTTTCCTCATACTAAAGGGGGGTTTTTTCTGAAGCTTTTGCAAAAGACAAAAAAATTGATATATTTTGTTGTGACATTGTTTATCCATTTCCCATAAGTACTTTTTAAGTTTTTTACTCTTTCAAATTCAGAATGTTAAGATTATTATAGTGTATAGTCATTAACAGGCATTGAGATCAGTTATTTTCTTGTTCCCTTGTCAATAATTTGATGGATTTAAAATGAAATTTGTCTAACTATGGGTTTTATCTTTATGATTGGGACTTTGAATATTGAACACTTAGTTGATCAATTGCATTTTCCACTACAATTCTATGTTTCTTGCTTCTCTGAAGTACACTAGGCCTGTCCTTAGTGACTAAGCTTTGGTCATTTGTTCAATATTTTGTTGTGAGGTTTTACTTTACAATATTGGATGCAATTATAAAATCCTTTCTGAAATCATTCTATTGATGGATCTTTCTAATATTTTTAGTGTATCTTAGGCGTATGAGATTAGAAGAAAGAAATACTTCATCAAAATATTTACATGAGCCTTTGTGCTAGATATTTTGAGGATTGTGTGAAATATTTGTCTTAATTGAGTATGAATGAATGAAAATATTTTGTTAAGTGAAAACTGTGATAAATTGATGAATTGTTCTTTACTATCTGGAGTGTCATATGTGTCTAAACAAGTATTGTGAGTAATGTTATCTGAAGATCTATCAGTTTGTGAATCCCCCATTCTCATAAAACAAAATTTGAGTCTCATCATACTACAAAAATGTTCTATCAGTCATCTTGTTGTATCATTTGCATGTACTATTGAAAGGAAACCTTAATTTTGCTTCATCCTTTCATAACCATGCAGGAGAAAACAAAACTTTCCACTGTCTAGAGTAGCCTGAGTCTTGCTCGAGTGACATTTTCACTACTTAGTGTGACAACTCGTAGGAGTTAAATAGTGCATATATTGACCATGTTCACTCAGGACTAGTACTTAATTACCAAAGAAAATACTAAGAAACCATGAATGCATCTGTCTTTTTTGTAAATAAAGGCTAAAAAATGGGCTCTCTCCCCGTAGTCAAAGGCAAGACCTAAAGCAGTAGGGAAGGTCATCCCCTTTTGCATGTGTCACCCGATCCATCTAAGGTATGCTCCAAAAAATCTTGTTATATGTCATCCCTAGCTATAAATGGTATACATTCCCAGTCTTCCTACCTTAAAGTTCATCAGTTCACCTATTGATACTACATGATCCCAAGTGGGTGTAATTTCGGGTACCAACACAATGGAAGCATGTGGCATGAAATCAACATGAGTGTATGATCCGAACTAAATATAAAGTGGAACAATGATGAGAAGTAGATATTTCAAGGGTAGTGGAAACAAATGTTTAGTGGTAACATGACATAGTAGATGAGATGGTGCAACAATGGATGGATGTAATGGAGAGCACACATGAGTATCAACCTATGGCAATGGATGAACAATGACCTTAGAAATAGATGGAGGAGATAACTCAACTAGAGTAACAAAAAAACTACAAGTGAGTGGAGATATAGACTACTCAAAGGAGTGAAAACCAAAGGATGACACGCTCATCTTCTAATTGTTGCAAGTGATTATAAAGGTTGTAATAGTAATTCTTGCAATGGTCATTGATACGATGATAATTATAATAGGGTTTATCATGTTGGCACTACAAGAAGTGAGGTGGATGATATTGATTAGAAGGTAAGTGTATTAAATACCTGTCAAGTAATGTGCGTAGCACATCATGTGGCCTAGTGTGATGAGAAAAATGTAATGGTTAATGTGAGACAGTAGGAGGAGATGAAGGATTCTTATGCAATGGAGAATGTTGGACTTGTTTGCAAGGAGGAAATGTATACTGTGTAGGATGCTCAAAAAATGGAAGTGGAGAAGAAATAGATGATCTAGTAATAGTAGTAATAAGAGGAGGATCTATAACATGTGTAGAAATGAGATCTTGTTCTAATTAAATGACCCTATGACACAAAATTTTGAATGATTCGCATGTGTCAATTGTAATATTTGTTTCAAGGGAGGAATCAAACTATGACATAATATAAATTACTTCTCTAAGTTAGTAGATCGAAAAAATAAGTAGTTCATGTAAGCATTAAATCATAGAATGTAATCAATGATAGATTCTGTTTTTCCCTAATATAAGCTAGGTAGATGATCATAGGTGACTCTAGAGTCATTGTTAACTATGAGTCATCAAAGAAAAGATTCTTCCATCTTTCAATATGTACTGATAGACCCAAAGGGTAGATGGGTGTACCACTAGAGAGTGTCATCTGTGATAGTATGGTAAAAGGATTTAAGTAATAGTTAATCATTATAATATGAAGCCATAGCCATACAATAATGCTTGAGATACAAGTACAGATTTCCAGTAACATCAAAACATGTAAATGTATGCATAGTAAAATCCTTAGGAAATGTTGAGTTTTGGATTTTTTTGGGATAGGATTGTCATAAAGTGAATTATTATTGATGGATGCATAGTAGGCCTTTCTTTCTAATGTGAGAGATTGGACCTAAGACTTTAAATGACCAATAGCATGCATGAGGGAAAATATATCATGTGAAGGAATATTAGAGGATGGAAATAATGTGTTAAACGGTTGTAATTTTCCATTATGAGTAATCATAGGAATATCAAGAGAAGACAAGATATTTCGATGCTAAGGGCATGGTAGGTGTTGGTGGAAAAGAAGTAATAGTTGTCGGAGGATATGGAATATCCATATAAATAATAGGACTAGCATAAGAAACATCCCTAGGAAATGAAGTGATAGATGGGGATGAAGTGATAAGAGGAGGTGAACTAATAGACAAAGATGAATCATGTCTATTTTTAGATACAATTTTAGAGGAATATGACAATGGAGTGTGGGATTTGCATTTAGTAGGATGAAAAGAAGTAGAATCATGACTATCAAATGGTTCCTCAAAATCAAACAAAGACTCAGTAGAAGGATATAATTATGTGCATCATCTACATAGAATAAAGGAGTAGAAGAAATATTATGCGATGCATTATGAGAAGAATTTTCAAGAAAGAAGAAGTATGAGATGAAAAAAAAGTACCATCATGACTAGTATGATAATCATCAAGCACATGTTTATTATCATCAAGTCCAAGAATGAAACTAATAATAGAATCATCTATATTTTCATTATAAATTTCAGGAGTTTGACTAACTGTATAACAAGGTTTACAATGAGAAAAAATCATATTATCAGAAATAATTCCAATAGTAGAATTATCAAAGCTAATAGGCATGTTGCATTCATTAGCTAGGAGTTTTTGTTGAGTCTAATCTGAAAGAGTAACATCATGATATAGGGAATCAAGCTCATCTATGGTTTCATCATCATATATAGGATTAACACTCACATGAGGCATGACTATCTAAGAAGGAGAAGAGCCATCCTTAACCATTAGGGTTTTAATGGATCCTAGGGAAAATATTTCTAAGCTACAGGTTCACCAAAGTGATTCTATAAAATCTTTGTTTTATTAGGGATCTAAATGTACAGAAATTATATAAATGAAAATATATTGAAATATGAACGATAAATAATTTATTTGATTTTATCAATGAAAATAAATAAGAGTGATAATGTACTTACCTCAAATTTTGTTACCTCGTAATGACCTGGGACTAAGCTGTGTGATGACACAGTAGGGAAGAATGTATCAATGGACCATAGAAAAATGTAGTAGAGTTACAAATGGATGGATTGGGGTTCCTGGAGAAATATTGGGGTTCTTGGGGTGCTCTGGTCTGAATTATGGGCACCCTGGTGTGTAGAATTGGCCAGAAGCTAGTTTTGATGGGGTCATTAAAGCTTCGTACTTGTTCGCTTCTTATTGCGTATATGTTCCATCTAGTTCATTGATGTTGTTGTAAATCTATAATGAATAATCAACTACAAAACCCACACAAAGCATCAAAACCCTAAAAAAGTAAGATTGAAATGAAGGGGTCAGATTGTCCTCAGCTACCATAATGGTGGTCTTACAACTAAGTGTTGCACTACATCTCATACCCAATGTAGTTCATTGTTATTTTTTTTTCTCTAGTTCTCCTAGGTCTCCCTCATGCCAATTATGCCAAGATAGGGGTAATAACTAGATAAAAATGCAAATGGTAGATAGAATAGAATTAACTCCCCTTCATATGTAGTGTATATGTAGAGTAATAGCCCAATTGCAGTCCCTTTCTCTATGTAAATAGCTAGACCTTGATAAGAATAGTCCACCCATATAATGGTATGTATGTTGTGTTGATATAGGGACCTCTTGTTCAAATTTAAAAACTAATGACTGGACATGCCGACTAGTACCTCGGGAGATGTAAGGGAAAACCAAAAATATTGACCTCAAATGTCAAAAATAAGATCAAACAAAAAGAGGACAAGGGTGCCTAAGATGGACAGGAGTTCCTGGCACTAGTGTCCAACCCTAGGTTCTAGTGTCCAAAGACAAGTGATGAAAAATGAATGAGAAATGAAAGACATGGATCCCTAAGACTTGACCAGATCTATGTGTATGAGTGACAAATGTGAAAAACAACAAGCAATGAAGACCAACAAGAAAAACAAATGGACTATAAGATGGGTCATCACTGAATATTTTCCTTATGCAAGATCCATATATAAAACAACATACTTAGCAGTATAATAATAGTGTTAAGTGCGTGATTTTGTGTCTACAAGGCCTATTTATCACTTACATACTTTGGAAATTTATAAAGCACTCCATTAAATCCACCAACTTGAATGTATGAGAAAGTGGAAAACTGAATGAACCATGAGCCCCATCATGAGACCACCTATTTAGCCTACTGTGAGAGTCTCTCTTGTGGATTTTTTATAAGCATATTGATGACATCAAAGAGAAAGGTATCATTGACACATCGAAAATGATACATACTGGCTTTAAACTCCAGTTGTTGATAATAATGAAAAATAATATTTTTTCTAGGTGTCATCTTGCCTCTAGTCTAAAGACTAGTGAAAATCCTTCTTTTTTCCACTACACAAACTAGGTAGGAAGTCATATAAAAATGACCAATAATCTTCACTTTAACCAATTATTTTTGCAAAGTATCTTGATGATTGTGACCCAATAAATGTGAAGTATTTGATCCAAAATAAAATAGCTAGATTTATGCATCCAAGATTGGAAATAGTGTGTAGGGAACATTCCCAACACTCTACTCAATAATGTGATCATGTCTCCAATCTTGTCGTGGAGCTCAATTTAGGGAAATTCCCTTGGAATTCATTTAGCATGTGATATCCTATTTTCTAGCCAATTCTTATCATTGGTTTAGAGCATCTAACTTGATATTCATCCCAATACTATTGTGCGGACTCCATAGTGATTTCATAATTTTCTTCATACTCTATAATTATAAGCAGTTCCTCAATGTGTTCACGTATGACTAGTAGGATAGACTCGTTGTTGTAGTTAAAAACTCCTCTTTTCTTTTGATCATAATGTTTAACACAAGTGATGAAAATCTTTGGAAACTAAATAGAGATTGGAAATTTTGCTACCTACAACAAACCACTACATTTAAAGCATTGAGAAAACAATGTATAGCCTTCAGAGTTAGCCATGCCACAAAATTGACTCATATTAACATGACCCAAATTAGTGCCAGTTATATGGTCATTTTCGTAAACTAATGCAGATAAGGGTATGATTCCTTGAAATTCATAATTTAACATTGATTTTCTTGATGTTGACATTTTGAGGAGGAAGCAAGAGAAAAGTAAACAAATAGAAACATGATTTACAGTGATGGGTCATTGTCTCCGAGACGACCACAAAAATCAAGAAAATGGATTTTTTTCAATTTATGTATTATACAATACAAACCTTATTTCTTTTAAATCAAGAAAAATAAAATATTTTACAATTCATATTTTCCATAAATTTTCTCAATTTCCTTCTCGTTGCGAGCTCTAGCTATGGCTTTGGATTTTTCTCTATTAATGATCTTCTAGGAGTTTTACATATAAATCAAATGACTAGTCACGATCATTTTTAGTTGTGCACATCTTCATGAAACAAGATGGACCATAATACCTCATCTACAAAAAATTTGAACTAATTTTTCTTTTTATTACCTTGCTTACTATTTTTCAGTTGTAGCTAACCTATTTTCATTGTCTATTTTCTTCCTCCTTCAATGTTGGTAGGTCTACATGTTGCCAATTTTATTTTTTTGACAACGCAAGCCTTTGTAGCACATTGACTATTAAATTCACTTTAAATGAACAAATTTAAACATTTCTTCTCCTTGATAACTATAATTTTATTTCATGCATGTGTTTTATTCCTCCCCTTCTATGCATGCATTAGACCTCTCACAATAATTTTTATTCTTTCACAAAAACAAAGGTTTATATTTATTTCTTGGTACTTGATTGTGCTATTAAATTCTTATTATCATCACCCATGAAATATTGTAAGATTTATCTCTAAGCGGGCATTGAAACAGTCTCATATCTTTTTTTTATTCATGCACAAAATTCCTTGGCTACATGAATGATGTGAGACTCTTCCTATAACAATCAAAATTTTCCATAGGTGTAATAGACCATGGTTTCTACATTTTTCTCTTCTTTGAGAGTTTCAATTTTGTTATCTTCAGCCTTAATGTCTTGAATTTTTTTATTAGATTAAAAATTGGGAAAATAGTTTAATAGAGGCACCGTCACTACATTCATTACCTTACATGCTCAAGCTCAGCTTTAAGTCTTTTCCCCAATTTATTTACAAATCTTATTGCTTTTATTATTTCTTCAAGAAGACATGTAATTATTTTTCCAATGTTTTTGATAGTTTCTTCTTTCACATGAGATTTTTGATCTCTTTACCACCTTAGACTACCTACATGGTCACTATGATCTTAAAATCCTTCGCATTGTTTCCTAGGTTCAATTTTCTCCATGTAGGTTTTGGAACTGATTGTTCTTTATTCACATACAAGTCTTACTGGCTCTTGATATAACACCCCTGAGAGGGAAGGGGGATGGTGGCATGGGAGGAATGGGGGAGACCCGTTGTGTTGTGTCATTTTGCAGCCAGGGATAGGGGTCTCCCCATTATGCACTAATACCAATCCTTCTTGGGAGTGAAAATGAGTCACGTGATAGAGGGTATGGCTATCAACCTGCTACTTCTAGATCTACCTAAGCCAGGGTGAGAGGACCCAAGGTGTAACTTGATAGAAGTAGGGATCGAGGACAAGCCCCAAAACCTTATAAATCGGCCGAGTGGGTCAATCGAATGCCATATGCATCTACTAAATGTAATGCTCACTTGGAAGAGTGGTAATGAAGCATTGTAAATGCTTATAAGCTCTGACACAACATGCTAGAGATATATCTAATGTGATCTCAACATCAACCCTTAAGAATTCACATGAGTCCTTTCATATTTATGTTGAAGATGCTTTAACAATGAATGACAACGTGAGCATATTATAGGTGTGCATGTTTGGTGTGTATCTCACCACCATATCTCATAAGAGATATGCAATGAATATGAAATATGTGGGACGTATAAGGTAAACAATGAAATCATTAAGAAAATCTAAAGTGGAGATGAATTTGTAAAGAGGAAGTACCCAGAAACTATATGGTATGGGTAGATCAAAAATATGTTAACCATCACACCATGACATATCTATCATCTCATGACATAGTAACAAGATGAAGGAAAAATTCTCAGGGAAATGTATAATAAGGAACCTCTGAGAAATAGAAACAACCCAATAATCCCCAATAGTCCATCTCAGGACCCTCAAGACTGAAATACCAAGTGTGAGATATGCTAAATGTTTAAGAAATAAGGTACCCCCAAGATACATAAAAATATCACCAATTGTGTTTGATTAGCAAGGAATTTTACAGGTTGTAAAGATGATGCCCCAAAGTACCCCTAAAGGATTTCATTCCCTTAACCATCTAAACCAGTTAACCATCAATAAGGTTTTATCATAAAAGTTCTTAGAGATAACTCACATGAGATTCATAAGGAAAATAATACATCATCCATGTTATAAGATCAATTAATAAAGGCAGACAACAAAATAATTACACTAAATTATTTTTAACAAACCCATTTATATGTAATAAATAGGGACACATATATGAATGATTTCAAATCCTGCTAATGGTTGTACAGCTACAACCATCTTAGCATGAATTAAAAATAAATGGAAATTATAACAATTCTTACATAAAAGGTGTGTATTCCCATAGTCGAATCACACATTTGATCCTTTCAGAGCACCCCAGAGGAGTTATCTCCTTCACCAAGGAAAACACCCTCTCCTAAAACCATTTCCTCTTTCTCCGCCAAAACCCCATCTTCTTATACACTGTTATCCACATGAGGGTTTTAGTGAATATTCCATTGGAATCTTTATTCATTCACACTTAGGCCATATTTTAGAACCTCCAAGGAATAATAGGGAATATTCCTCCTTGACAGCTTTCAACTTTGTCTCATCCCTTCCCTGTCACTATCATGCCAATACGAACAAGTGAAAATAATTACGTGTCATACCCATTTCTGATTTTATTTTCCACTTGAGACCAAATTGTGACAGGTAAAATAAAGGAATTAAATTGATAATACCTTTATTTAAATATATGAACATTAAATCACCTCCTGTGGATGTGCCTTTTATGAATGATTTGCTTTTATTTAATCCAATTCATGCCAATTGATCCATGAGTTATATGAGAATTAATGGTGACACAAAGGTTTTTGCATGCCAATCTAGATCAATTTTCCTATTTAAGTATAACTTAATATTCCAATGGGTCATAAGTTATTAGATAAGTTTCACAGAGCTTTCCATACTTCATTTCTGCACATCGTCCATTCTTCATGGCCTTACTAGTCTTAGGATAAAATCCATCAGGCTTAGAGCTTAAAAATACAAGTGAATTTTTCTAGCTAGTCAGGCCAAATGAAGCCTTCATTAGGTTCGTATTCAATTTCCCAAACATCTATGCCCATCCCACAGATATATCCTCCTAGAATTCATGTATTATGTTTTCTAAAAAGACTCGCTTATCTATGTGCATTCTTTCCAGTCTATCAAACCCTGCAGTTTCATCTCATGCTTCTCGAATATCACCCGAATATAGTGTTGGTGCAATTTCTGAGTTTTCACACTTTGCCCTATTTTTCTATATCCATTTTTACCTATTTTGTCAAGAAACGTCCATTTTCTCAAATGGGTGATCTGCAACTCGTTTTTCTAGTTGAATGCCTTCAAAATTCCCTCAATGTTGTTATTCTTCCCCATTTTCAAACAAAATCCAAGTTTCCCCCTTGTTGTGCCCCATTTTTTTCATTTATACAGGCTGTGCCATTTTTCCATTGCCCATTCATGCAAAAAATTAAAGTGGATCAAACCTAAGTTATTTGCTGTTAAAATCTCATTCCCTAGGCCTAAATCATTGTCAAATCATGTTTCATTGGATTCAAAACCGAAAAATCCACCTTCCTTGTGAAATAAATTGATTTCAGAGGCATCCCCTATGTTTTTGCATTTTGACGAGCATACGGGTGTGTTCTACCCGTCAAATTTATCATTACAACATTTATGCTGACGTGGCAGGATTTCATTGGTCGGGATATGCAAGAAAAACATTGCTAACTTGTCATTTTTTGAGCTTTTTACAAAGGGAAATTTTTTTTACCGCGGCCCCAAAGTGCTACAGTGATGTGCCTACGTGGCACATTTTGATTGGTTGATGGATCAACGGGTGGTGGGCCGCACTTAGGAAATTTTCTTCCATTTTAGAAAATTTCTTAAAATCAAATTTTTGCCTGAAGGCCCGTAGCAAATGGCATGATGACACATGGCACAAGAAGGTCAGGTGGGTGGCAAAGGTCACTTAAAAAATTTTCTTTCATTCTTTCAAGTTTCTCAAGGTCAAATTTCTGCCTGAAGTCCTACGGCGAATAGGAAAGTGACATGTATGCAAGGAGGTCAAACTAAAAAAGCAGGAACTTGGAAAAATTTGAAGTTTTTTGGCTTCAAATTGCTAGGGGAAAAAATTGAAAAATATGCCCGCACCCAATGAAAAGTGGACACGTGTCCAGGAAAGGCCATGTGGGGGGGGGGGGGAGTGGAAGTTTTAAAATACTTTGAGGTTTTAACTTCAAAATGCCAAAATTAATTTTTTTGCCTAAGGGCCCGTGACCAGTAGGAGGGAGACATGTGTCTAGAAGGAGAAATGTTAATGGGGGCTGAGGAAAATTTTTGTGAATATTTTCCCTTGGTATAAATGGAAAAAATGAGGATTGGCTCCACAACCAATCATTTTTGAACATGTGTCCAAAAGGTGATGGAGGTTTGGGTGGCGGGGAAGAGTTCCAAAATTTTACAAATTTGGTGAAAAATCTCAAGGGAAAAACTTGATCCACAAAAAATTTGGGGGTGCTCCCTACAGCCAATCATGGGGAGACACGTGGAATTGTTCAAAAAGGAAAAAGGGAGAGTGCAGGCCCGCAAAGGATTTTGTGCTCATGGAGGAATGAAGGAAAATTTTATAAGTCGACTCCGCATCCAATGGGAGAGCGACACGTGGCAGAAGGAGCAGCGGGTGTTCGGGGGGTGGGGAGAAGTTTGAGAAAATTTTCCTTTTCTCAAAAAAGTGGAAAAATTCATAAAATTGGCTCGCGGGTTTGGTGGGGGCCCACATGAGGACACGTGGCATGTCCAGGGGGCATGTGGGGAATATATTCCAAATTTTCCTTAAGTTCAAAAGGGTTTAAAATGCGTTTTAAGGATTGGGGCCCCGCCCCAATCATGTTTGGACACGTGTCCCATCTCGTCTAAAGGAAAAAAAGTAATATTTGAGGATTTCATCAAGACACGTGGAGGATGGAATTTTAAAGTTGATTTTAATCAATGGAAACTATGCAATTTCATTTTTTGGGTGCCATAGAATCTCCAAGAAGTTTGGAATCATCATTTTTGCACCAAATCACATGAAATTTTATACGATTCTACATCCTTTCGGCCTTCTAAACACAGTGGCATCATTCATTTGAGCTGATTCAGTGCCATATAGTGTTTTTCATGAAATATTTTTCTCAACCCATGTAAAAACGTGAATGGTAAAAAATGAAAAGTTCCAGAGTTAAAAATGATGAAGGAAAAAGGTAGAAAATGATTGCAAATGCATGCTGGCATGTCTAAATTCCAAACTCGTGACCCTAGGATGGATAAGGATCCAAGTTCATGCAATATTTTAAAATATTTGTGCATCCCTGGCAATGTACGAGCTGTTCTATAGTTTGATGTCATTTTCATGAAATGGATAAGAGTTTTGTAACAAATTTGATACCTTGAGCATATTATTTTCTTGGGAAGCAAGGATCCAAGCTGGTAGGGGGTATATGATGTATTTTGGAGGCATTTTGTAAAGTCTGTCGATAATTTTGGAGGATGAGAGAAGAATTTTCACATGGAAAACTAGAATAAGTCCATTTCTTTTTGGAGAGACTGCCTGAGATCCATTTTGGTTCTTGTTTGCATCAAATGTTCACCATGTTGAGTTGGTTTCAGCTGTAAAGCCATCAACAAGCTTTGAGATTGTCTAAATAGCATTCCCTTGCTGATACATCTAATCAAATTCTTGGATTAACTGGTTTTATCTCTTGGCAAAGCTTGCATACTCTTATATTTCAGTATGTTTTCAATTTTTGTTTCATGCTCATGTTGCAATCTTGTGTTTAGGATATCTCTAATCATACATGGTCTCATTTCTGGTTGATGGTTTAATGGAATTTGTAATCTTGTATTCAGAAGAGCTTTCATCTGATAGAAGATAAACAAATTTAAAATAATCTTACTATCCTTGATTAATGAAACTGTCTGTACACCTTTGGGTGCACCTTAGGTCATGATTAAATAGGGATTCCTGGATGCTTCATTGATATTTTGCTTCAAGCATTTTTTTTAGGTTATCAAATTTTGTATGGAATAGTGTAGATTTGGGCATCCATATGTGCACACATCCTAGTTGAAAGAGCACTTCGAATTCATTGAAATATCTTTTTTGTTTAGGTGTTGCAATTCATTTGCAAAGTTTCCCAAAGAAGGTGATGAATTCTAACTACTCTTTTCCCAACATCTCTCATCAGAATAATATTTTAAACTAACTCATCCTACCTACAATACCCATGCATTTGCATTGTGTGTCCACAAAAGAATTCAATCCTTTCACCAAAATGCACAAAGTTGATCAAGGTTTTATCATGTCTTTAATAGATCTAGCTTTGTTTTGAAAACATTTCCATCATTTAGTAGTGACAACTCCTTTGATTTTGGATAATGGATACTTGATCATGTTTTCACAAGGCCTCTTCTATGTCATATGCAAAACATAAGGATATCTCCATCTCCTTACCATTTAAGGGTTACAATATAGGTTTTTCTTGCCTTGGTTGATAGGCACAACCTAAAATAGTGAGGGTTAGATAAAATCCCTCTTGAAGGTGCTATCCACTCCCTCAATTCTTGAATGCAAACAAGGAGATAGGTGCATCCCTGGCTACAAATGACATAAAAGTCATCTATCTATCCTTGAGTGTCTTGTGCAAGTCTTTGATGTTGTTCAAGTTATGAAGGAGATAAAATATGGATACCAACATATATAACACCTGAAAAACCACGGGTACCATCACTGCCCCCAACTTCATGAAAAACACATGCATATATGTGGCTTACTATGACCTTCCTTTTCTAGAAATATAACTTTCCAACCTGGCCCCAACATCTACATCACAAACAGGAAAAATACCACTAGGTTAGAGGGTAGATGGAATAGAAGAGTGAATTTTGGTGCTAGAATACATCATGGTTGAAATCCATGCTACAGTGACAATTAAGGATCCTCCCCTAAAGAGACAAAATAATTCCCTTAATGGTTCAACCAATGAAGTTACACAAGTCACCTGCAACTCGAGCCTCCACAAGTCAGGGCACCAAAGCATATTTGAAAGGGGGGCTCCACCTATATGAGTGGGTGAACTAACTTGGAAAAAAGAGGGATTTCACCTAGATTCTCAATGGGTTGTGGTTTGGGATCTCAGAGCTAATGGATAAAGGCATGTCACACAGCCTGGCCGACGACATTCAATTTTCCTTCATTTTCGTAGCTCACAAGGATTTCATGCAACATATGAACCATATTTTGATGCGTCTATCATCATTCTTAGGATAAATTGTGGAAATTTATTACTAACCCCTTTTTTATACATGTAAATTGTTCTTCATTTTTTTTTTATGTATTAACAAAGGTTGGGCTCCCTTAAGTAAAATCCTATGTTGTTAATAGGAAACATTGTTTTTAATCTCTTTACTTTGTTTTTATTTTTATGAAATATCATCTTTTCTTGATTTGGAATTTCTCTTCCTCCTTAAAAAGATAATAATTCACTTTAAATTCCATACATTTTACCATAAATTGAACCTGTGTAATCCACCTCTTTGAAAAATACCATTTACTGTAAGCACCGCTTAACAATCTTTAAACTCACCCATAAAAGTAACTTGCCACCGACTGCTTGATTGATTTTGGGCCTTGTTGCACAAAATAAACCATCCTTACAACTGATGTATATGTCAGAACATGGAAAATATGTCAAATATTTATCTTGTAACAAGACCAGGATTCCGATCCCGTAACACAACTTTCATTCAGCACATAGAAAATCAAAATACAAAGTTAGTTCTAGGCCCCCAACAAGTTACCACATGTAAGGTCTGACCAAACATACCTTCCTGGGATTTGGAACAAATCATTATTTTACAAAAACACATGGGCATACAAAGATAAATTTGAATTTACTTCCCCTCATTCCGACCACCCAACTTATATATTTCTTTCAAGACATGGGTTTAGGAACTTAACCTACACATCGTAGAAATAACTAAAAGATAAAATATGCATCTTTTAAATTTTCTTATGGCCTTTAGAGCCCTCGTAATATTTTTCTTTCATTTTCATCAGGAAGGAAATTGCATTTTGTAAAAAACATGTTAGTCCTACAAAGTCAGTAAAAATTTCTAAGAACACATGAAGATATTGTTTGTCATTATTTCCAATCTTCCTAATCAATAATTTTCCATGAAAGTACATAAACAAGCATGTCAGTAATTCACAAATGGGTTCAAAAGATTATACAGAACTTGAAAACACAGTAAATGAACAAAGAACCAATTTCTTTAAAATGGAAACTAAATTATGACACAGTTCCTAAATAGGGCATAACAATTATGGTCACCAATAGTGGCTCTTGCTTGAGATTGACTCTCCCTATGGTTTTCTAAAGAACATCAGAATAAAACAAGGGAGAAGATGGAAAAATTCCTATCCATTGGGCATCGTAGTATATAAATTGAATCACAACCATGTCACAAAACACACAAAGAAAAAAACACAAACCTCCACAAAACAACAAAAAGGAAAAACAAGGAAACAAAACAAAAAAGGAAAAATACAATACATTGTACATTTGAACTGCCACAGCTCAGAGGACCAAAAATTTCCATTACATACTACCCAGATCCCACATGGTGCATATGTCCCCAATCCAAATGTAATAACTAGGACAATTTTTTATGGAAGCAGTGTTCAAAGTGATCATTGAAACAAAAATCATCAATCGCATGCTCTTTTCATAATAGAATTCAGCCAAGGTCACAATGAAAATACCGTTAACTAGGTCAACTAACATTTCATATTCAATCGGTGGGGCATGTTTATAAATACCTCTCTCTTATTCACATATCTTAGAATATGAGAGCTATAAGACAGTCTAGTGTTCCTCAAAATGCTTGATATATTCATGTTCTTCACGTTTGGTCAAGTTTCTGACCAACTAAGCCCTTCTAATCTCAAAACAAACATCAAGGTTAAAATCAACATGCTTATCATTACTTAAATCTCCCACACTTATGTCACCCACATCCCCTCACGAGAGGAAAATATTCATTTCACAACACACATGCTCACCAAGTAAAGACCTGTAAACAAGATCTAGGCACTCCTCTCCTCCCTGTTCCAAGGAAACATGGTTTGTTTCCAAATGGACGTTACTCTCTACACAAAACTCCATTATTATCACTCAAAGATCCCCAATGAATATTGGCATTAAAAAAAATTATCAGGAAATGAGGGAGCATTCATTTATAAGGATGGATCTACAAGTAAGTTGACACATGATTCCTTGGAAGATAAAGACATGCTGCCACTTTCCTAACTTTTGTAATCCAACACAAGATGTTTAATGTAACCAACATCAACAATGAAGTCTGCATGAAGGTATTCAACACAAATAGTTGAATTATTATATCCTAAATCACATTGGAGAGCCAAACCATGCACTCTAAGGATAGTAAAGAAATTAAGTTTAATCCTCAAAGTATTTAGAGATTTTTCACTTAATGGTTCATTGTCTAATTTATAACATTTTTCATGTCCTACCACTGCATCAAGTAACAAACACCCATCTTCCTATGGAAGAATCCCCCCATGATTAATGTATTACGTTTTATACACCTTCTTTATACCCAAAGCACGTTATCCTATCACCCAGTATGCATTGGGTGCTCACCCAAGGCACGCAGGGCGTCAAGACCCTACTTTATGTGAGATTTGTGAGAATGTTTTGCCATTAATGGAGGAAATGTTTAAAGAACAATAATATATGCATTTAATCTAATATAGAGGTAGTAGATTTAGTTCTAATCATAAATTCTCCATGACATAAGCATAAACATCACAAAAACATAATGGAGACAGATATGAACCATGAATAACATGAAAAGACACTAGGATTTAGTCCATAGACATAAATATACAAAACAATGCTCCATATATATATTAAATTTGTTTACAATAGCCATATTACATCAAAAGGGTTCATCTTAGACCATATACACCATGAAATAACATTCCAACCCTTAAAAACTACTCTGAACAGAGATTCTAGCTATCCTTTCCCATACAACCCTTATTCAGACCCGAATGCATGCATCTGTGCTTAGTAAAAGCATTTTTTCAGCACTTTGTTGCCTCTCTTATTCCTTTTATTTCAAGCCCAAGCACTCCCTTAACTAGAATCTGGATCCACCGCCATAGCTTCACCCATGATCAGATCTCATGCCAAGTGGAAGTGTGGTCCTCCATGATCGATCAAGAGTTTATGTCAACTTGCAAGGGCTTCCACTAACTGTAATGATCCTCTTGGAAATATTCCTTATGTGGAATATTCTTTTCTTGACCTCCAAGGCTCTAGACTGACACCTTATCCAATCATCATGCCTACTCAAGCCCTCACGTATTGTAGTTCCCACTTCCCTTTGACACCTGCTGATACTTATTCTCATACAATTGATCACATTATAGACATTATTATGTTTTGATTTAGTATGCTATTAGACATTTGATCATGGAGTATTGTTGATCTTGATTTGGTTATGATGCATGATGATTATTAGAGACACTCATATGTGGATGATGATATACTATTTGACATGGATGTTGTTTGGACATGTGATTTTGGATATTTTGCGATGATGATATAGTTGTTGGGATGAATTATATGTTATAATGTTAAATTACCTTGATGTTGTTGTGATTTACATACTTAGATGATTGTGTTATTCTATTTGTATCATATTGGATATTCTGATATGGCCACGAGGCCGAAGGAGGTATTTGTATTTTACAGGTTTAAAATATCACAAAAAAGCATCGGGGGATCAGAGACCAACCACAATGGAATTCCAGGTGAATTTGACAAGGTCGCCCAACAACATGTCTTGAGTGTGTGTGTTGTATTTTGTTAGGGATTCCCATGGGGGGATTTCCTTTATATGTGACCATGGGTATTGTGTATTTTATTAATGTGGTTGAATTTTATTTATTGTATGTATGTATTTTATTAGTGATTTGTTCCCTTCTTTTATTTAATTAAATGTGGTAGATTAATGTGAGAAATCATATGGTTAAAATTTAAATAAATTAAATTGGGATATGGGAAAGTAATAATGGAAGTTGTTGGTTCCTTGTATTAAATATGTAAGGGATGTGTAAGTTTTTGTAAGTTTTGTAAGAGTTGTGTAAGTCAAATTTTGGAGTATGAAACACTCCACCTCCATGGAAATTCGAATTTATCCTTGGGGGCTATTTTAGGAGGCTTGTGGGACAAGTAAAACTTGTCCCATACCACTAAATTTAATTTACCAACCATACTTATGGTTGGAGAGGTGATTTTAGGCTTTTATAATGCATATTGTTAATCATGTTGCTTGTTTTGGATTGCACTCTCTTACATGTTATTTATTTTGTAGTCCTTTGGGTGTGGGATTTTTGGAATGTGCAAGTAAATTGTCATATTTTCACCCACCTCTTTATTGTTCTTGGAATGAATTTTGTCTTTTGTGTTTGAATTTGAGGATGTGTGATGTGGCATCTTACATGGATCCACATCATCCTCTTCTCTTCCCTCTTTTATAAAATTCAAACTATTTTCTTGTTTTGGGTTGTTGAATCATTTTGCAACTTCTTTGGGGGCGCATTTTCTTGTGTTGGAGCTCTTGCTTTTGGAAGGATCTTGGAGAAACCTTTGCATACTTGGCAGATTTATGTTTGGAAGAAAAAGCTACCATGGAGAGGTATGATTTTTATCCATCTTTTATGTTGTTATTTTTCTTGTTGTGTTGTGTGAATGGTGCATGTTTGATTTAATTGTTGGCTGGTTGGGTAGACTATATTAGGGATGGTGTAGGAGAAGGATATGGGGACTCCATGTGGGGGAGCATAAGGGAATGCCATTGGCATCAGAATTTTTTGGAGGGAGTTTGGGTTTGGGATCCACCATGGAAAATAAATAGCTTGAATTTCTTACTTTGTGGGGGCATAAGGAAATCTATGGGGGGCATAAGAAGGGATTTGTGGGGGGACATAAGGATGTGTGTGTGATGAATTATTTTAGCGGTTTTTTACTATAGATGCCCAATTCCCAATTGGGAGGCATAAGTAGCTTCCCCCATAGACCTTTCTCCTTTGGCTTACATGATTAAGCATGAGTTTTATTCTGAAATGTCTTCAAATGCAGTTGTGAACTGTTCTTTTGTGTTGAATTGTGTTTTAATTTGAAATGTGTATATTGAAAGAATGTTGTGTGTTCTGGAATCTAGTTGTTGCCATGGGTTGAATCACACCTCTTATTATATTTTGGTTGGGTATCAGGGGCCAATGATGAAGGAAGGCTTCTCCTTTCATTGGATGTCTTGGTTGGGTGGAGAGCGTTGCCTTTCCCCCACTTTTGTTGTGATCAACTTGGAGAAAAATAAAACTTACATGTTGTTGTCCTAGAGCAAAGGAAAATGTAGTTAGATAGTCCCTTGTGAAACAAACTCATTTGTAATCCTTTCTCACATGATGTGGATGAAATTGTAATGTATATTTGTAAATAAATGATGTTGTAATTGATTATGAAAGTGTATATTTGAAATGTGAAAGACATTTACATTCTTCTCTATACATTGGAAAGAAATAAATAGAATGTTCTTATTGTCTTCCAACATTGAAATATGTAAAGTATATAATTGGAATTAATAGAGAATTACAAGAACTTCTCTCATATGCATTGTTGAATTAAATTAAATGTTTCATTATATGGCAAAAGAGATAGTTAGATCTCTGTTGAAAAAAAAAGATATGTACGTGGAAATGATGTTGCATTTGATATCTTTGGGAATGTGTAAAAATGAAATTTATTATTTACTTTTGATTCAAAATGGTTTGTTATCAGCAAATAAATGTATTGGATTAGTTTATAAATGAAATGTCACACCTGAATGATATAATTGACATACATTTTTTTAAAAGTAGATCTCTGTTCTAAATATAAAACTGGCAATAAATTTAATAAAAATGTACAGTTCAAACCTGCACACAATAATCAAATTGGAAACATTATAATTCAGCATGCTAAGACATCAATGAACTCAAATTGATAAAGAAAACTTAAGAAAACAATTTAAACATTGCAAAATCGAACCCAATTCCCTTCCTCAGCCGTTTTCTGTCAATTGATGGACAAAATTCAAATTGGAATCAATCGAGAAAATTTACCTTCCTAAAACACTTTAAATCCTGCCTAGAGTAATCCTCCATGTCTTTTTGTCATGTTGAGTGAAGAAGGAGATCAAATTGAACAAAAATTTATAAGACAAAATTACCAGTTTGCCATTTAAAATCCTAAAGATCATTTTTGTAAAATTTACCCTTTAAACTTCCTAAAAATTTAAAATTTATGTTTCCCATGCAAAGAGGGCATCGATAGCTTTCCAGAAAGTCCTCATTTTTCCAAAACTGAGATTTCTAGCAAAAGTTATGGCACTTTGAAGTTTTCCTACCTTGCCGGCAAAATTTGGGAAAATTTTCCCTGGCGGGCCCGTGGCCCAAAAATTGCCCATTAAAAATCATTAGAAAAAATTTTTGAGAAATTTTCTTGGGGAATTTTTTTTGAAATTTCCTCTATCATCCCGCAGCCAATCAGAGGGCACCACGTGTCCTCAAGGGGCAATGGTGGAGACACAACATTATTTTGTCCTTGGGACCTTTTTAAACATTTGGAAAATTTCTACATTTTTCCCCACCGGCCTGCAACCAACCAAAGGGTGCCACATGGCACCTTGGGGTGATAGCAGAGGAGGGAGAAATTCATCACTTTTTTAAAAAAATATTTAGAAATTTTTTATAAAAAGCCCCATGGCCCTGCACTGCTACCCTCACCTTGGGAAATCCTTTCCATAGGCGAGCAGACCCATGCATCAAAATTATCCCTTATCTCCTCCTTCAGAAAATTCCTCCAACTGCTCCTACTTCTCCACCTTTTCCTCTCCTTCTCCCCCACATCATTTGTATGAGTGCCATGTTTCCCTGGTAGACCCGTGGGTGTGCGAGCGCTATTCAGTTTTTCCCCCTCCCCTTTTGGCTAAATCTCTTCAAAACTTTCGTCGCCTGCCCTTCCGTGATCCTTTACCTGCTCCAACTTGGAGCCGACACGTGTCCATTGGAGGGCCCACAGAGGCATGGGAGAATTGTAGAATTTTCTCCCCATGCAAGAAAAAATTTAAATACCGCCCCGCGACCCGCCAACCCGACAAAGGGGTTTTCTTCCCCTCTCGCCATGTGTCCCCTTGGGGGAAAATCTGACCCCTAAGCTCCGCCAGTCCATATTTTTAGTTTCTGAAGGTGTTATGAGGACTTCTTTATATCACTAGAAAGGTGAGAAAATTTCCTATCTAACAGAAAATATTTAGGGAAATTTTGGAAGATTTAAGTGTGAGAAAAAACAATTTTAAACCCTGATCCTGTTAGGGAGTGGGTATGGTGATATTTTACCCCCTGAACCTAACTGAAACTTATAACCCTAAAAATGTAGACCTTGCGATCTCTGGGAATTGTTAATAAATGAAAATTATGATCTAGTAATTTTATACTTGTTCATGAACCTGTTACTGACAACTGTTGTCTAGCAACCTGGTTGTGGACACTTCTCACCAAAAAAAAATATTCCATAATTTTCCTGTTTAACCCTAGGTTGTTTCTTGGGTCTCAAGTGGGTTGTTTTAACGGGCGTCACATGTGTTTTCCATGCAATACCACCTTAAAAATGTGGCTAAGTCCCCAAACCTTCTCCTACTTCCACGAGCCAATCTCTTCTCCCATATGACTTTCCCTTAACACCTTCCTACTTGTTTGTCATGCACACATGTGCCTCTTCTACTTTTGGACTTATTCAATTTTCATGATCCAACATCACCCCACACTACACATATTATCCATCCTAGAAACACTCTACTTTCTCACCAAATAATAAAGAATATGAGGAATGAAATAATCTGTAATTGAATAAAGAATGGAAGAATAGAAGGATCCTACTATTGTTGCATGAGGAGTGAGAAGTCTTTCTTCATTGATGCTTCAATTTTATCCCAAGCATCTACCTCACCCTATGCATGTTGAATTAAATCACCCACCTATGTGCTAACCTTGTCAAAACTCAGTTCATCTCCCTTATCCTTCAAGGTATCTATGATGTTTTCCATCTTCTTGATAAGGTCACCCAACTTGTCCATCTTATGAGTGACTTGGGGGTATAGTTCCTTCAACTTATTTGTAATCAAAACCCTCAATGTTTCCATCACCTCAAATTTCTTATAGACCTCTACCAAGATTTTATCTCACTTCACCCTATTTCCCTTGTTTTTCTCTTAAAACTCAATCAGATCCACCTCATGGGTAGTAACCAATATGCTTGCTACTCTATTTCTGTCGCCACAGTTATCATACACAACTTCGGCCATCTGCATCGTGGTTGTCATTGATGCAAGGATCTCAAAGTACTAAGTTATTGTCTCCCCAATATTCAACTTATCTTCTCCTTTTTGGTGTCTCATCACCTCTTCTTCCAAATCCAATGCAAGTGGTTTCCTCTCCATCGTGAGTATGCACACAAAGTCTTCCAAGAAGTGCATGGTCAACTTGTATTTTTGCTCAGGAGGTTCTAGGTTTGAGTTCTTTAAGATAATGGAATTTGAAATAACCTCTATCTTTTTTTAGACTCCACGCACCTTATCCTTTTCATCCCTCAACTCATGCCTTAACTACACACTGATCAATTCCTTATGTTTTATTTCCCTATCCCTCTCAATGATCTCCTCATTCTTTTTCTTAAGCTCCTCCTCCAAGACTCTTATTCTATCATTTCTAATGAAAATTCTTGCTTCCACCTCCACCAACACTTTGTTGATCATGTTCCAAAATTTATCTTCCAACAGCTGCTAGGAATTCACAAGTGGGTTTAAACCACTTGCATAAGTTTTTGTTTTTCGTTTTAGGCTTTTGGCATCCAATATTTAAGAGGATTTCGGGATTCTCAAGATTTGAAAATCATTTGGACATAGTTACTAAAGTAAAACATAATATCATTCATAGAATGGGTATGCACCCTCTTCCATTCAAAATTCATTCCAAGTGATGAGTTAAAAACTATGGGCAATGTGCTCCATGGAAATGTAGTGCATTTTTACATCCCTTTTCGGAATCTATTGAAGCCTAACATAACTCCACAAACTACTGTATTAACAATACACGTTGTTATTGTTCCCTAACAAATCGTTCACACTGACCTTGGGGATAACTTACTGCTAGGTTGGGTTTTACAACAACCTAACTTACACACATAATAATATTTACTACACACGTAAATATCTATTAAACTATATAATGTTCAGAAATGCATCAATTTTCTAACATTCCCCCCTTATGCTCCACGAACTATGGTAGAACAATAATCACCACCTATCCTTCTACAGCTTGGCATTTACATGCGTGCTCATGATCTGGGGATGGGGTTTTCTTAGGATACATGTCAAAAACCTCAAAACGGATGATTTTCTAAGTGAAATCTCAAGAACCTCATAAGGATTGGTCTCTTACATGACAACCAATAACCATCAAACTCATACATATGGTTTTACACGAAGAGGACTCTTACAACTAAAATATCATGATGATCATCTTCCTCCTCAGATGCTTTCATTTGTCCACTTCATGCTCTTTGTCTCCTCATTAGGGAATCTATTGATCACCAAATAATTCTCACTAAATAGGAGATCCCTCTGGAAAAGAAGTTAGATAACTGAAAATCAAGAAATTCCTCTCTCTCATGTTACAACTCCTTCTCCTACGTGGGGGACTTATTTCACTTGAGCTTAACTTCACATGCAGGAAATTTGAAAATAAGCACACAACTGAAACTAAACTCCAACTCTGAAATAAAAGCAAACTCACCACAAAAATGCCTCTTCTCATTGCCGCTTTATGCAGCCCCATCATTGGTGACTGACAATGGGGTCCTCTATGATTGATACATCATCTTCATCATAAGTGCCTCCATCCTCCAGTACATGTGCCTTAGCTACACATCTTCCAAATGTTGTCATCCTGAATCTCAATAGGAATTCCCACATTGTTTATTATTCCATGTGCATGTTGTGAGACACGTATTTTTTTGGACGTCGATGTACACTTACTAGGATACACCATGTGTCTGGCACATCTCATGGAGAATTTTTATTTTTATTTTTTTGGATCAAATCTAAGTTGACTCGGACTAACAATAAACTTTTTGACCAAGACACTCGATAATGATGTGTGTTAGTCAAGACGAAAATGACTCAAATTTGCACCTAGATGACACTTTTGGTTCCATTCGTCAAAGTAAATATGTCAACACAGAAGTGCTAGTATATGGAAATCTTAGCTTCTCCATCCACTAGTGTAGGAAAATTCTCAAGTATCCTCCATTCTTCCCCAAATGCATCACACATCCGTTTATACCATTTTTATAAGTGCACCTTATGAGTTTTTGTCATGGTGTCACAAGTATATGCTTTAAATATCTTTGCGGGGGAGGATTCCTCATCTAGGTATTCCGAGAAAAACTTATCCATCCCATCGGGCACTCTAATTTCTAAATATACAATGGTGAGAAGGACGTTACCAAACATAATCTTTTCCACATCATGTGTGGCATCTATGATCTCCTCTACAATAAAATTTGAAAGGTTGTAGATGGTTTCATCTGAGATCTTGTGGAAAAAATTCAACCAAACCTTTTTTATCTATGTCCATCTATTTTTCCCATTCAGTTTTGTAACCAGGCATGTGGCCATCCTCATGACATGGTCGGTCATTGCAGAGATATCAAAGTAACATGAACCCTTCTTGTAATCATACACTTCAACTATTCTCTTGATGGCATCCTTGTTATATAAGTCATCATATAGCGGCTCTCCTTCACAGATAAGGCCAGTGAACATGGAAATCAACTGAGTGTTGGGGTTAGCACACCGGTTGTATAGATAATATATCAGATCTAAGCATACATGAAAATAAAAGTGGATATTCTACCAAAATAAATATACAGAACAAGAGAAATAAATCAACAATAGATTTACCGTGGTTCACCCAGTGTGAACTACATCCACCAAGAAACAAGCTAATCTATTATCCAAATATTTGATGAGATATACAATTGAAGATTTATAATCTTCCACACCTCTTAGACGTACAGTACTTTCTTTCACTCAAAATTTTTCTTCTTCTCCAAGAATTCTCTCTCACAATTATTCTCACAATAATCAACTTTTGCAAGTTCTTATTAATTCTCTTTTCTAAACCCTAGATTTCATGCTTATATAGGCGTATACAAACTTAGGGTGCTTAGCCATGTAATTACAATCAATAGATATAATTTAATACTAAAAATAGATCTAATTCCTGAGAGTTAAATAAAACACTCCCGGACAGGTAACCGATGCTGGTTAGTCCTAACCAATTTTGGCTCCTACTTTCCTGACTGATGTCGGTCATAGGTGATCGATTTCAGTCCCTCTATAACTGATGATGGTTACTATTTTTTCCAGAAAGTTTCATATTACATGTTAATCTGAAGTAATTGAGCTCCACAACTCAACAATATACCACTTGGAGACTAATTACTACACCATACCTATACAACATCATTTTTGGATCCTTCTTTAGCTTTGTTTCTTCCTCTTCAAGTCTTAAACTCGAAGACCAAAAAAAGTGGAGTGTAGCTCCAACTTCTCATTTTCTAATGGCTTCGTTAGCATATCCACGTGGTTATCACTTGTATAAATATTTTCTATATTTAACTTCCCATCCTCCTATACCTATTGTATGAAGTGATACCTCAACTGAATGTGTTTCGTTCTTGAATGAAACATTGAGTTATTTTCCAAATGAATTGCACTCTGACTATCACTGAATAGTTTACAAGCATCTTGCTCCTTTCCCAACTCTTCCTTGAAACTACTCATACATATCATCTCCTTGCTATCCTCTATAGCTGTAACATACTCCACCTCTATAGTAGACAAATCCACAACCTTCTGTAATCTTGAAATCCATATAACTTCCATCCCACCTACCGTGAAAATATATCCACTAGTTTTCCTTCTACCATCCACATCTCCAGCCATATCTGAATCAACATAGCCACATAATGAAATATACAAACCTCCATAGTATAACCATATGCTAGATGTACCTTTCAAATACATGATTATCCATTGGACTACTTTCCAATGCTCTCTACTTGGATTGGCCATATATCTACTCACAACTCCCACTGCCTGTGTAATGTTTGGTCTTGTAAAAACCATAGCATATATGAGACTCCTAGCTACTCAATCATATGGAACTCATGTCATGTATTTGACCTCCTCATTTGATGATCGACATTTATCTTTTCTCAATTTGAAGTGTCCAGCCATAGGTGTACTAACAGGTTTTGCATTCTACATCTTTAACCTTTCTAACACCCTGTATATATAATCCTCCTGAGACAAATAAAATTTCTTGTTCTTCATGTCTCTGTGTATTTTCATGCCAAGGATTCTTTATGCATCTCCTAAATCCTTCATAGCAAATGTGTGAGCTAGCTTTCCTGTAATCTCACTAATGTCCTGCATACTAGATCCTGTAATAAGCATATCATCCACATACAGTAACAAAATAATATAGCTACCATTTTCAAGTTTCTTGAAATAAACACAATATTTAGATTCACATATCAAGTAACCATGCTCATGCATAATACTATCAAACCTCATGTACCATTTCCTTGGAGCTTGTTTGAGCCCATATAGGCTCTTTTTCAACCTACACACTAATTTCTTCCTACCCTTGACTTCATACCCAAGACGTTGTTGCGTATAAATCTCTTCATCCAAATAACCATGAAGGAAATCCATCTTCACATCTATTTTCTCTAAATGTAAATCTTCTACTATAACTAAACTCAATAAAGTATGAATAGAAGTCATCTTTACAATAGGAGAAAATATTTCACCAAAGTCAATACATGCTTTCTATGTAAATCCCTTTACTACAAGCCTTTCCTTGTACCTTTTTTGTCCACCCTTTTCTTCCTTAATCCTATAAACCCAATTGTTCTGGAATGTCCTTATAACTTCTGGAAACTTAACCAAATCCCAAGTCTTGTTCTGTTCCAAGGAGTCCATCTCCTCATCCATGTCATGATCCCACTAGATGTGGGTCTTATCCTACATTGCATCTTCAAAACTCTCTGGTTCACCATTATCATTCAATAATAAATAAAATTGAGAAGTTGTAAGTCTTTCTAGATGTTTAGTTACCATTTATGACCTTCTCATGAGAGTTTGGGGTACTGGAGGCTCATTCTAGACCTCTTAAACATTTGTATCCAAATATGTCAGTGACCGATGCCGGTCACCTGTAATTGACATCAGTTCTATTGATCGATGTTGTTTAGGGGTCAACTAACATTGGTTACTGTGTAACCCTATCGGTATTACTTTTAAATCTGAGAGTTCATTTTCATTCACAAAATTCTCAACTAGTTCGTCCTTGGGTACCAAAATGTGATCCATGTACATTCTCTTTTCATTCTATTCAATATCACGAATCCTAATAATTTTAGAATTATCTAAATCCCAAAAATGGAATCTGAAATCACCAGATCCATAACCAATGAAAGTGCATCTCTTGGATTTTACATCCAACTTCTTCCTATTTTCCTTATTAGTATGCACAAAAGCTTCTGAACCAAAAAAAATTAAGAAAAGAAATATCTACCTCTTTTCCGGTCCAAGTTTCCTCTGGTATTCCTCTATCTAGTGAACTTGAAGGCCTAGGTTAATCAAATAAACCACTGTATCAATTTCTTCTGTCAAAAACTGCAAGGGCAATCCAGAATGTATCCTCATACTTCTAGCATGTTTCATGATTGTCCTGTTCATTTTCTCTACAACACAATTCTCCTGTGGTGTTCTTGGAACTGTTCTTTCTCTACGTATCTCATTCACTGAATAATAATCATTGAAGTCCTTGTTATAGTATTCATCACCATTGTCAAATCTAAGGCACTTTAACTTTGAATTTGATTCATTCTCAGCAAGGGCTTTCCATCTTTTAATAGTCTCAAAAACATCAGATTTACGTTTAATACAATAAACACATACCTTTCTTGTAGCATCGTCAATGAAAGTAACATAATATTGGGATCCTCCATGAGAAGCTACATGAGTTGGTCCCCACACATCTAAGTGTACAAGCTCCAATTTCTACTCCTTCTTAGTTGCCCCAATTTTGATAAATATCACTCTCTTTTGCTTTCCAAAGACACAATGCTCATAGAAATAAAGATCTAAATCTTTCAAATCTGATAACTTACCCTTATCCTTTAAGATTTGCATTCATTTTTGACTCATATGGCCCAACCTATTATGCCACATACATGCATATGAATCTGAAGTAGATAATGCAGAAAAGGAAACAGTAACACATGTAGATAAATATAGTGTTCCTACCTTGTTACCTCTTTCCAATTTCCAGTATTATAGATCCCAAAGCCTTTCTGTCAAGAATATTTCATTATTCATCAGTCATCTTTGTAGGTCTAGACTTCTCATCCAAAGGTAAATACAAATCTCTTTGATACAGATAATCCTTAATCTACATCTTCCATAATTGATAATCTCAGTCGTCAAACTTCTCTACCTTGTATTTGTTTTCTTCTGCTATTGTTGTAGCTCCCACTCAATCAGAAAATCCTTTGTGAGTAAATATATCAATACACAAAACCCTCAAACAAAATATCTGATACCAGTTGTTGGGGTTAGCACACCAATTGTATAGATAATATATCATATCTAAGCATACATGCAAATAAAAGTGGATATTCTACCAGAAGAAATATACAAAATAAGAGATATAAATGAACACCAGATTTAATGCGGTTCATCCAGTGTGGGCTATGTCAACCAAGAAAAAATCCAATCTATTATTAAAAGCATTGAGAAGATATACAATTAAAAATTTACAATCTTTCACACCTCTAAGATGTACAGTACTTTCTTTCACTCAAGCTTTTGCTTCTTCTCCAAGAATTTTCTCTCACAATTATTCTCATAATAATCATCAACTTTTGCAAGTTCTTCTTAATTCTCTTTTCTAAACCCTATCTTTCATGCTTATATAGGTGTATACAAACTTAGGGCACTTATCCATGCAATTACAATCAATAGATCTAGTTTAATACTAAAAATAGATCTAATTCCCAAGATTTAAATAAAAGACTCCTGCATAGGTAATCGGTGTCAGTTAGTCCTAACCGATGTCGATTCCTATTTTCCTGACTGATTCCGATCATAGGTGACCGATGTCGGTCCATCCATAACTGATGACAATTACTGTGTTTTTTAGCAAGTTTCATATTGGATGCTAATCCGAATTAATTGAGCTCCACAACTCAACACTGAGGGTTTATGCGCATCCTCTGACTTGCAAAGTAAAAGTAGTCCTCATACACACGCAACATTAACCATTAGTATAGTCACTTGGGTTTTCTAAAATAGGGAAACTTGTAGAATTATAGGAGCCCAGCCTTTTCCAATTTAACCTTTAACTTGTCATCATATATGGGATTCCCATCTGGTGTCCCCTTTTCTATAAGTATAACCAACTCTAAAGTCATATCCTTTTCTGTGGTCCTCATTCAATGATTAGAATATATCATAGACATCTTTTGTATATGAGACACCCACTCCTTTCAAAACAACAGACCATCTACGTACTGCATCTCCATGTACCATTCTTCATTAAAACTAGTCGAAATGGTTGGCTTTCCTTTTCCCTTGCCTTTTCCCTTTTTAGGTGAAGTGTTCACTCCCTTCTTTGGTGCCATTTTTCTCCTCATCAGTCCTCTTTTTTTATTCCCTTACATCAAGTTCACTCGCTACTCAAATTCTCTTCTCCAATTCTGTGAAATTTCGTCAAAAACTCGTGCCCTAGATTGTAAACCCTAACCAGGAGCAATTATTTTCTAAAAGGTAGCATAATCACCTGCATAATCCAAAAAAAAACCTCCTTCAAGTACACTCATGTACTCTACTTCCACATTAGTTCACAAATGCGTTGATCTCTTCATCTCTACACACTACTCTTCACAACTTCTTCGCAAGAATCACCTTATATCGTAAGAACTTCAATATCAAAATGTAAGGTGAAAGAATAACTCACCCCTGAACTTCTATTTATAGATTTTTTTCTCACACAAACTCCAATGCCACCTATCGATGTACGAATGCAATAAATTTGGATTTTTCCAACAATATCATTCCACACATTTTTTCCAATGCTTTCCCTTTGCGGGCACACTCACAAAAAAATTTCCACAACCTTCTAGCACGCAAGACTTCTTTGAAAATATACTCACTTACGCGTACCCCTCGTGTCGAAGTATGTCATCCTCTACATCCTTTACCAAGTTCTTACCTTCACCTACCTCATGTTGCTCTACACTTATATACTTGTAAGTAGTTTCTTCAAAGCCTTTTGACACCATTTTTCTATCATGAACACTTTTGTTATACACCTTCCTTCATCCTTTCCTTTGACTTGACAACCTAGGCCACCATCCAAAATTTCTCTCAGCACTTACCATGTCCTTCTTTGAAGTTCTATTTTTCACTCCACCCCACACTAAATAGATGTGCAGTCCTCTATGTATGAAAACCCTTTATATAGTAACTGGCTACAGGTGCACAAATGCACCCGTAACAAACCAAAAAAAGGACAAAGAAAAGAGACAAAAAGGGGAAACATAAAGAAAGGAAATTACATTAAAGGAAATTCTAAGCTAGCTGGCAATATTGCCTTATTTAGAAACACACCGAAGACTTATTTACAATAGGGCTTCAGCCTACTCCCCTTAAAATGTCCAGGTAACATTGTTCCATCTAGCTCTTGTAAATTTCAATCACCTAAATCAAGTATATGAAATATCATGTATGGACCCAACCAATGTACTTTAAGCTTCCTTGGGTGGCACAGAAACTTGGAATCATACAACAGAAGCATCATCCCAACGTCAAACTTCTTTTTTTTAATGTGTCTATCATGTCATGCCTTCTTCCTAGATTTTTTCATTTTCTAACTCCATCATGTTATGGTATGTCACTCGTCCAACTGCATTAACTTGTCAATTATTTCCTCAAGCAGGTGTTCATCAACTAAACCTCCTGCACGCATAATATGTAGTGATGGTAACATGAATTTAGCTGGTAACATAGCCTCCACACCAAACACCAATTGAAAAGGTGTGGCATTTTTCAATTTATCTTACAAGTAGTCTGATATGACCATAACATGGCATAAAAATTTTCATCCCAGTCCTTTCATCCAACATCACAAATCTTGGTCAATGTGTGAATCAAAATTTTGTTAAAATATTTCATTGTCCCATTAGCTTGTGGATGATAAGCGGTAGTCTTGTGATGGGCCACCACAAATTCAGCCAACAAGATTCTAACCATTTCATTTAGAAAATGAGTACCCCTATCACTCGTTAACCTCAATGGGCATCCATACCTGTTGATTATATTCTCCCACAAGAATCTAGTTGTTGTCGCAGTTATGCAATCCTTCGTAGGCATCGCTTCTACCCACTGTGTAAGATAGTCTATGCATGTAATGATATAGCACGAACCTGTCCTTTGCGAATCTGGGGTAATAGGGCATATAAAGTCAATTTCCCATTTCTCAAACAGCTCTGCACTAGCAATAGGAATTAATGGAATTTCATCTCTCTTTCTTGGTTTAGTAAGGCGTTGGAAATGGTCACGGGCCTTGTAATACTCTATACAATCATTGTAAAATTTTTCCCTTCAAAGGCCAACTAAAATGATCTTACACATTGTTGCAATCCCCGCATAGTGTCCTCATGTAATTCCACCATAAGCCTCTTCCATGATTACTATGCACTCATGCTCTAGAATGCACTGGAGTAAAACCTCGTCATGGCCTAGCTTGTATAATTCTCCACCAATTAATAGATAGGACGTAGTACATATTGCTAATTTCTTCCTTTCTAATGCATTCATCCCTTCTAGCGCCCCACCCATTCATAGAAAGATAAAAATATCTTCAAAGTCAGAGGGTGTCTGCTTCAGCCTGAACAATTGTGTATATGGCATCGTATCCTCACCTGAGGTAATTCTTGACAAATGATCAGGTCCCAGATTACTTTTTCCTAGTTTCACCACAACTGTAAACTAAAACTCATGAAACAATATTATCCAATGGCATATGCACCCTTAC
Organism: Taxus chinensis; assembly: GCA_019776745.2. Taxonomy (NCBI): domain Eukaryota; kingdom Viridiplantae; phylum Streptophyta; class Pinopsida; order Cupressales; family Taxaceae; genus Taxus; species Taxus chinensis. The sequence goes on from CM034154.1 coordinate 492,616,612, forward strand.
AAAACATGTTTTTTCACCAAGTATTTTAATGCCATGTGGTCTATCTAGAAAATAAAGGGAGTTGCTAGAAAATACTGCCTAAACTTGTGCAGCACGTAGATCATTGACAATGCCTCATGCTTCATGGTAGTATAATTTTGTTCTTCTGGGGTTAGCTACCTGCTAGCAAAACACAAGGGATGGCCAAAAATTCCCTCTCCATGTTGTAATAAAACTACCCCAATCATCATACTGGATGCATAAACATGCATAAGAAAAGGTTTATCCCAAGAGGAAAAATGCAAAATGGGCACGGTGGTAATCTTTTCCTTTAACATGTCAAATGTCACCTGCTATGCATCTCCCTAATAGAACTTACTTTAATGTTTCCATAACTCTTCCAGGGGCAAGGAAGTCTGGGCATAGCCCTTGATGAATTTCCTATAGTACCATGTATGCCCTAGGAATGCATGCACCACCCTTTGACTAGTAGTATCCTCTAGAACTTCTATAACAGTAACTTTTTTGAGGTCTACCAGTAAGCCTTCTTTGCAAATAATGTGTCCCAATAATGTGAAAAAAGGAGTGGCAAAAAAACACTTCTTAATATTCAGGGAGATTATCAACTGCATACATATCTCAAACATCAACAGTAGATTTTTGCAATAGTATTTTACTAAACTGTAAACCATCCATTCATCTAGGTAGAATTGAAGAAACTTTTGAATGAAGTCCTAAAACGCTTGAACCACAATGTGCAAAAACACAACAGGCGTGTTCTTCAGTCCAAAAGGCATTACTGTATAGGAAAAACTTTCCCATTCAGTTGTGAACGTTATCTTCTCTTGGTCTTCCTTTGCAATTAAAACTTGGTGATATCTCAAAAATTCATTTGTGAAAAAATAGATCTCGTGCTCATCTTCTTCTTATAGGATCTCCTCAGTGAATGGGGTTGGGAAAGTATCAATGACACACACTGCATTAAAATCTCTGTAGTCAATACAAATCCTTATCCTCCCATCCTTCTTAATGTTGATGACCATCATAATTACCCATTCAGATTCTTCAACAACTTCTATTATCCCATATGTTATCATCTTATCAATCTCCTAAAATTATACATGTAGATTCAAATTTATCCTATAAGGTCTCTTATGAATCGTGCGTGCATTGTCCTTTAACTTGATTCACATTTCACTTAGTGAGGGGTGAACTAATTTAATTTCATGGTAATTGCATGGAAATAAATCCTGAAAATCATGAAGAAGCTCAATAATCTTTCAGACCTCTTGGCCTATCCAGTAGTCCCCAATAATAGCATCATTTGGTTCTGCCTCCATACCAATATTAACCTTTTTTTTCTTCAATGGCTTTTGGTAAAAAAATTCTTGCTCATTATCGTTATCTAACACTTCACATATACCTTATGTACAGATAACATCTAATTTCTCCATCTCTTCATCATCTATCAATTAGACCAAATTTTCTTTCTCCTTCTCCAAGCAGACACACTCAAGTTGTATTTCCTCTTATCCTTCCTCCATGAAGAGCACCCCAAACTCTAGTTCACCTAACATCTATAGAATCCTATCATTTTCCATGACACTATCTCCCAAGGTAAGGCACTTGAATACCTACAATGCCTCATTAACTGATGGATTAGTACTTCGATATTCAAATGTTTGAACAAAGTCCGTCGTCAACTCCTACAAGTTCCTTGTTTGTTACTGCAACTCTGAATGAATATACGATTGTGTGCGCGCATCCCTCTAAAGTGGAATATAACTTATTTACCCATAAGGAAGGGGGTAATCTTATGTGCCTCCCATCTAAGTCTTCTCACACTCCTAAACATGACATGAGGCAGATCCCTTCCCATCATAGTCACAAATTCAAGATGGTGTATTTCTTCAAAGAAACCTAACAGAGAGTGTGATTCTCACTTCATGCCACTTTAGAAGATTATCTCAATGTGTTTCCCAAAAACATGTTGTTGTAACATGTAAATTATAGGTAATCATATTCCTTCTCTCCACTTGACACTTCTACTGGGTCTCCATTTTTCTTAGAAATACATCAGGGTTGGCTTCTCTAATGTACTGTGGAAATTTACTTCCTCCCAAGTTCCTAACTGAGCATGTTCTAACAACTCAAGTCTCAGTATCCTTCAGATGCCTTCTAACCAACTCGTAAGTCACATGTGCTTAGTTGTCACAAGCAACTCTGGTTTTATCACTTATGGATGGTGCATCATCCGATTGAATTACCCCTTCCTTCGATGCTTGAATGAACTTTGGGTCCTTGATGGTGTGCACATATATCTTGTTTAATTATTCTTCACCCAATGGCTCCACATATGGCGCAGAACATCCATCAGTTAGTTGTATGATTACACACTCTTCCTTGTTTTCAAAACTGATGTATCCCTTATTGAAACATAAATCAGCATTGTTTGTGTAGACACATATAACCTAGCCTAAAAAATTTAAATACTTAAATTGTGTTAATTATCCACTTTCCAGAAAATTGGTGACATATCGTCAATATTTCTCATCTTCTCTCTTATCATCATTAATTAATTACATTACGTCAATTAATTAAGTCCTCTATTCACAAAATACCCTAATTAACGACCTTCCGTTAATTAATCATTCCTTCTATCTAGACTAATTAATTATTATTAATTAATTAGCTTCCCCTTTCATTAAACAAATAAATCAATATTTAATTGATTTAATCCCCTTCTATAGTCTAAATCATGCTAATATTCCTCTAAAATATTCTATAAGCTTACACATCTATTAATTAAATCATCTTGATTAATTAATGATCCCCCTTTATCGACATGGGTCACTAAAGGACAAGATAAACCCTCCTAAAGTTAATTCAACCCTATTTAAACCCCCCTTATCCACAACTAACTCAACATATCTATTATCCCACATATAAAGGGATGTAAGATTGCTTTATCGATTAGGCTATATAAAGAGCCCTCCTCCTACCTTTACACTTACACCTAATTCCTTGAGAAGAAAAAAGAAAATAACATAGCAAATAGACTATAAGATTCTTTTTTATTCTTGAGAAATTCACCATTTGAAGAGCTAAGCCTCCTTTCTTGCATTTTCTAGCCAAGTGCTTGGGTCATATGGGGATAGTAAAAGGGTCTTGTAGCCAAGCTTTGATGAGCTCTCATTCCTAGGTTCTTGAAGATCAAAATAATCAATTTAATTGCCATGGAGTCTACATAGGTCCATTTAATTTTTGTTCATAATCTAGAGGAGTAGAGGTTTGAATACTTTAGCATGTTAATTCAAAGTTAATGCATTATGATTAGTCTTGGTCTTGTTTAGCTCTCATCCTGATGGTGCCTAGATTTGACTTATCTTTGTTATAGAGCTATTTAGGTGGTAGTTCGTATTCATGTAACTTAGCTTAAGAAAAAATACATTCACATAGTTTGCATAGCACCAATGGTGCCCAAGTAATTGTGGGAAACTATCATCCTAAGTGAGCTATAGAACCTTAAAGTTCCCAACAAACTTTGCCCCTTCAATAGTAATGGATGCAATTTTTAACACCCCTAGAGGAATGGCCTTTATCTTGTTAGCCATGTACAACACATTTGAAGATGGCAGAAATGGCGGCCTTCCCATTTGATTCCATACATCTAGAGTAATGACATTTACCTCCTCTCTTATGTCAATCAATATATTACTTAGGATCCACCCATCAACAATTATATTCAGTGTGATCTCCTTATCATAATCAATGTTGTGACGGGGTAGGTTAGCATGTAAGACTTGTCTCTTGTCTCTAATTATAGTAGTTTCCATGAGGAAATTCAATTCTTCCTCCTCTGAGATTTCCATAGCCTCTGAATCCTCCATAAAAGAATCTTTCTCAACCTCCTCTATCTGTACACCCTTCATATAAACAATCCTCAACCTTGGAGATTCTCCCAATGCTGGTCTAGCACACAATGAGATCAATGACATCATGGATTTGGTCTATCAATCTATATTCCTTTGTGTCATGAGTAGTAGAGGTGCAAATATTGCAATAGCAAGATACATTCTTCTGAATCGTGCGATGCAGCAGAAGACACCTACTTGCATCATAATCTTCATAGAAAATATCATAGTCTACTGACATGGCAGACACCAACCTTCATGTAAAATTTCCTTTATATATCCCTCTACTTCGCATTCTATGAACCATAGCCCACTGTGAGTCTCATGAGCCAAGTTTGCAGATAGTTTCTACAACTATTTTACCATGGAAGCAATCTAGGCTTCAAGAAATAGACTAACTCATGTATCAATGCTTCCCATATCCTCAGCATGAAAGGTAGCCTATAGGACCTCACGTGGATCTGTGAAGATCTTATTTGAAAGTTCCCTCCTGAATTGTGTGATCATCACTCTAATGAACCACTGATCATGTTGTGAAGGATGAATTTCATAAGATAACTTAGCTATGAGAGTCTTGAAATATGCATCATACTCTCACACACTCTCCTTCATTATTTTCTAAATCTCCTTTAGAGCACAGATTCTCTTTGGTTCAAACTCATGAATGTGGAACTTTTTCAAAAATGCATCACAGAGCGTGATGTGATCCACCACTGTATGGTGTATATCATACTTCCTATACCAATTATGCATGTGCCTTTACAACGTGGTTGTAAACTATCTCATCTTCCTCTTTGGGCAAGTGATACCCTTCACGTTCCATAGCAACTCACATTTATGCACATAATCTGTAGTGTCTTCCACATGCTTGTAATTAGGAAAATGCAAAGACATCTCAAAAATACCTACTGAGATTATCGAGGCCCTTTCCTTACAAATCCAAAACCTTGGCCTCCTCTAATATTTCCACCACCTCTATCACCACTAGATCCACTAGCACCAACCCCTCTGGATGCACTAGAACCTCCTCCTATCGCAGGTAAGGGGCCTAACACATTTGCACCCTCTGAACCCATCATTGTGCTAAACTGTGCACTAATAGTCTACAAATTTTACCCACTCCTAGATGTGGCACTCAAGCCTTGCGTACCCCCACCTTGCCCAAATATTGTACCATACAGGATCCGTCTAAACATAGGAAATGATTGTGTGGTCGTAGATGTACCAAATGAATAATTATATCTCCTAGGTGTTTCTCGACCACCAATACCAAGACCAATCAGGTTAACAATACTTATCTCCATATCTAGAAAACTAAGCGTCAGGGTTCAGTCATCATGCAGGCTTAGATGCACACCTACAACTCTCCTTTTTTTAAATGATGAGCTCTCACTAGAAGCCAAGGGGGTATCTCTCCCATGATTTCCAAGATGGGTTAGCACAGACTGCATAGATTCTATGCCCTCTGCGTGAACCTCAAATCCTTCCCGCAACATCTTCCTCCATAAATCCATCAATCCAACAACCTCACGTTGGCTCACCAACTCCCTCTCCCAAGATTCATTTTACTTGATTCATCTTTCCTCTCTTTCTATTTCAGCCACAAGGTCTTCCATCTTCTACAATGCTAGTTTCCATGCTCTATGCCTAGCAAGAGTTTATCCAGTCATGGGGAAGGCTTCCAAACTCAAAGTAATAACTAGGATCTTGATATCTAGTGAAATAACATGAAAGAATGATCCTCTAGGATCCCTTAAGAACTCAAACTCAGTAACCTCTGGGTAGGAATACATATAAATCACGTATTCCAGGGTATAACTCATCAACACTCTACTCCACCTTTGATCAACATCATGATTCCAAGTCAGATTGACATCATGAAGCCTCTGATACTCATCCTGGGTCCATACACAAGGTTTATAATACCAACTTGACCTTAATGCATATGTTGATAGCCATTCATACAACTCCATAGGGAAATAACAAAAAAAAAATCATATAGGTCATCATATAGGTGTTCTTCTACCCATTTACATGCATCAAACTCAGGTCTGGTGTTAAATCTATGAGAAAACTAATCCTCTGTACTTTTAATCAATGCTTCGACATTATCCAAGGTCAAGTGCTCTGTCATCACACCTCATTCTCACAAGAACTTCAAAAAAAGGTCCCAGCAATGGAACCAAAATGTATTCACCTTTCATACACCTTCTTTCTACCCCAAGCCCACCGGTCTATCACCCAGTATGCATTGGGTGCTCACCCAAGGAACGTAGGGGGACGAGCCCCTCCTTTATGTGAGATTTGTGATAATTTTCCACCATTAATGGAGGAAAGGTTTGCAAAAAAAGAATACATGCATTTAATCTAATATAGAGGTAGTAGATCTAGGTCTAACCATAAATGCTCCATGAGATAAGCATAAACATCACAACAACATAGTGGAGACATATCTAAAATGTGACTAACATGAAAATACACTAGGGTTTAGTTTATAGACAGAAATATACAAAACAGATCTCCATATATTGATTAAAGTTGTTTACAGTAGCCATATTACATCAAAAGGGGTCATCTAAGACTATATACACCATGAAATAACATTCAAACCCTTTAAAACTACTCTGAACAGATATTCTAGCTATGATTTCCCATACAACCCTTATTTAGACCTGAGCACATTCATATGTGCCTAGTAACAACATTTTACAGCAATTTGTTACCTCTCTTGTTCTTTTTAGTTTGGGCCCAAGAACTCCCTTATATAGAATCTGGATCCACTACCATAGCTTCACCCATGATCATATCACATGCCAAGTGGAAGTGTGGTCCTCCATGATCGATCAATATCTTATACCAGCTTATAAGGGCTTCTACTAACTGTAATGATCCTCTTGGAAATATATTGTATGTGGAATATTATTTTCTTGATCTCCAAGGTTCCAAGCTATCACCTTATCCAATCATCATGCCTACTCGAGCACTCAAGTGTTTTCCATGTGATACCACCTTCAAAATGTGGCTAAGTCCCCAAACCTTCTTCTACTTCTGCACACCAATATCTTCTCCCACATGCCTTTCCCTGCAAACCTTCCTACTTACTTACCCTGCGAGTGCACCTCTTCTACTTTGGGACTTATTCAATTTTCAAGTTCCAACACTTTAAAATCATCACGTTTCCTACACAAGAAGATTCAATACTGATAGAATTGTGACCTTGGTATAACTTCATTATACCATTACCCTTCAAAGGAGAATAACATACTTTTTAGATAACCACCAAAAATTCATTCAATGTTTTAGCACATAAAATATCACTTGAAGACACCTCCCTCTTGCAAACTTCCTGATTTCCCAATATGTGATTTCCGTCAAATCTCAACTCACATTTTTCAATACTAACCAAAACATTCTACCCCAATGTCATTGATTCCTTACCACATTTGCTTTCATCAGAGGATGAAGCTTCACTAATTGGGTCAATAGCTTTACCAATTGTTCAGATATCATACTCAACCAACTAACCTGCGATAAATTATTATTTTGTGATTCCAACCTCTTCATCGATAGATGATCAGGTCACATTTCCCTTAACCAATTTTTATTTCATTTCTATCATATTCAGATAAATAAAAATCAAGGTCATTGTCAAACTAAGTTCTAAACATTTTTACCATTTCATCCAAATACTGCAATGAACCCAAAGATATATAGTTGAATCAATCCCTAGCCTCCTCTTTCAATGTGTGCATGAATAATTTTATGAAAAAATCCTCATGCTCTATATCATATTATTGCATTATTTCCTCAAACAAACAAAAATTTTGTTCTACATCAGTCATGTCATAACATTGAAAGCCATGCAACCTAATCTTGATTCCATCAGGGATCTTTAGTGGGTACCCAGGCATCCCTTGAATTCTATATGTATGAAAGCATAAGCTATGAAAGGGACTTTAGGAGAATAACATGCCATACCATTAATAAATTATTCCAAATAAAAATTCATGCAAGAGGAACACATATCAAAGAGGACTTGCCCCCAAAAAATTCAAACAAGATCAACGATATGAGATTGATTCAAACATACGAGGGTAAATCATCAATATAGTATATCTATGAAGAACACCAGTCTAACACAACCACATGAAAATAGATTCACCACTAGATCTAATACTCTAGAAAAGTAAATTATCCATTAAATACCAAAGGTGATATGATTCAACCCACCATTCACAAGATCAAAAAAAATTGAACACTAAGAATCAAATTGAAACTACAAGTCCCAGGTAATGACACTAGTTGTTGTGATGGCTCCCAAACTAACACCCATGAGAAGGAAGGGGGTAGAGGTGCAGGAGTAAATGGGATGCCCACTGTATTGTGTCATTTTTTAGGTGGGGAAGGGGGTCTCACCCCTGCATGCTAAGACCAAGAATTCTTGGGAGTGGCAAGGAGGCATGTGATAGAGGGTGTGTCTGTCAGCCTACTGCTTCTGACTCTACCTAGGCTAGGGTGAGAGGACCCAAGGTGCAACTTGAGAGGAGGGATTGGTGATGATCCCAAAAAAAATTGAACTCAGTTGACTGGGTCAATCAGAGGCTAGATGCAACCACTGAATGCAATTCTCACTTGAAAGAGTAGTCACGAAGCACTGTAAATACTTGGAATCTCTAACATAGACTACCAGAGATAGATCTAATTTCATCTCAACATCAACCCCTAAGAGTTTGCATGTGTCCTTTCATATTAATTTTGAATATGCTTTAACAATGAATGACAAGATGAGCACACTAGAGGTATGCACATTTGGTGTGTATCTCACCAGTAGATCTCATGAGGGATATGCAATGAAGATGAAATCTTTAGGGAATATAAGGTAAATAGGGTAATCATTGAGAAATTATAAAGTGGGGATGGATTTGTAAAGATGAAAAACCTAAAATTCAAATGGTATGGGGGGATCAAAAATATATTAATCATCACACCATGACATCTCTATCATCTCATAACATAGTAGCAATATGAAGGAAATTTTCCTGGGGAAATTTGTAACATGGAACCTTTGAGAAAGATTAAAAACCCAAAAATCCCCAATAGTCCAGCTCAAGACCCTCAAGACTAAACATCCACTTGTGAAATATGATAAATGTTCAAGAAATAAGGGCCCCCCAAGATACATAAAAAATATCATCCGTTGCTGTTGATTAGAAAGGGATTTTATAGGTTATAATGATGATTCTTGAAAGTTCCCCTGAAGGACATCATTCTCTTCACCATCCAAAATAGTTAACCATCAACAGGGTGTTCGCATACAAGATCTTATACATAACTCACATGAGATTCATAAAGAAATTCATACATCATCCAACTTCCAAAATCAATTAACAAAGGAGAATGATAAAATAATTGCAGTAGATTATTTTTAACAAACCTATTTATATGGAATAACAAGGGACACATATATGAATGCTCTGAAATCCTACTAATGGTTATAACAATACAGCCATCTTAGTATGAATTACAAACAAAAGGTTAGTCTAAAAATTATTACACAAAAGGTATGGATTCCCATAGTCGAAACACACATTTGATCCTCGCAGAGTACCCCCGAGGATTTTTCTCCTTCACTAAGAAAAAAACCCCTCCCTTAAAACCATCTCCTCTTTCTATGCTAAAACCCCATCTTCTTATACAGTGTTATCCACATCAGTGTTTTAGTGAATATTCCATTAGAATCTTAATTCATTCACACTCGATCCATATTTTGGAACCTCTAAGGAATAATAGGGAATATTCCTCCTTAAAAGCCTTCAAATTTGTCTCATCCCTGCACTGTCACTATCGTGTCAACATGACCAAGTGAAAATAATTACGTGTCATATCCATTGCTGATTTTATTTTCCACCTGAGACCAAATTTTTATGGAGAAAATAAAGACATTAAATTGAAAAATACCTATATTTAAATATATGAAGATTAAATCACCTCCTGAGGATATACCTTTTATAAATGGTTTGTTTTGATTTAATCCAATTCGTGCCAATTGATCCAGGAGAGATATGAGAATTAATGGTGACACAAAGGTTTTTGCATACCGACCCAAAGAAAATTACCTATTTAAGTATGACTTATTATTCCAATGGGTCACAAGTTATTAGCCAAGTTTCACATACCTTTCCATACTTCATTTTTGCACACAATCCATTTGTCATGACCTTAGTATTATTAGGATAAAATCCATCAATCTTAGAGCTTGAAACTCTAGGTGATTTTTTCCAAATAGCTAGACCAAATGAAGCATTCATTAGGTTCATGTTTAATGTCCTAAACATCCAAGCCAATCCCCTAAATTTCTCCTCCCAAAATGTATTAGTCTTATCTTTTCTGAAGAGACTCATTGAGATTTGTGCATCCCTTGCAGTATATCAAACCCTGCATTTCCATCTTATCCTTCCCAAATATCACCTGAATATAGAACACCTAAAAAATCACTAGTCCACCCACCTTCCCCGAATTCATGAAAAACATATGCTTATATATAGCGCTTACTATGCCCCTCCTCTTCTAGAAACAAAAATTTCCAACCTGGCCACAATGCCCACACCACAAACAGGAAAGCCACCCCTAGGTCATTGGGTAGATGGAACAAAAGAGAGGATTTCAGCACTAAAATTTTTCATGGTTGAAATTCATACTACAGTGGCACTTAAGGATCCTCCCCTAAAGATACATAATGCTACCATTAATGGTTCAACCGAAATTGGAAATACATTCATTTTTTGTTTAGTGTTATATTTGATGAGGATTTCATGCACTGTAGGGACCTGCTTCTTATGCATCTGCCAGAATTCCTAGGAGAAATTTTGGACATTTATAACTAACACTTTTTTTAATACATGTAAATTTTACTTCTCTTTTTGTATATGTATTAACAAAGGGTGGGCCCCTTAAGTAGCACCCCATTTTGTTCACAAGAAACATTATTTTTAATATGTTCACTTTGTTTTTATTTTTATGAAATATCATCTTTTATTGATTCAACATTTCTCTTTCTCATTAAAAATATAATGATTCACTTTAAATTCCATACATTCTACCATAAAATGAACCCGCGCAATCAAACTCTTCGAACAATACCATAAACTGCATGCGCCACTTAACAATCTTTGAACTCACCCATAAGAATAAATTTCCACTGACTGCTTGATTGATTTCGGGCCTTGTCACAAAAAATAAACTATCCTTAGAATTTCATTAAATGTCGGGACATGCAAAAGACACCAAATATTTATCTAGCAAAAAGACCAAGATTTTGGGCCTGTAACACAAATTTCATTTAGAAAATAGAAAATTAAAATGCAAAGTTAGTTACAGGCCCTAAATAAGTTACTACATGTTGGGTCTGACCAAACATACCTTTTCAAGCTTTGGAACAAATCATCATTTTTCACAAACACACAGGTGTATGAAAATTGTTACCCCTCGTTCAGATCACCCACCTTATATATTTCCTTCAATTCATGGGCTCAGGAACATAACTTGCATATCAAAAAAAAAAGTAAAAGATACAAAATTCATCCTTGGAATTTTCTTACATCATCTAGATCCCTCTTAATATTTTCCTTTCATGGGCGTCGGGGAGGAAACTACATTTTACATAAAACATGTTAGTGCTGAAAATTTAGTCAAAATTTCTGGGAATAAATGAAGACGTCGGCCATCATTCTTTACAATATTCATAATCAATAATTTTATAGAAAAGGACACAAACAAGTAGTTTGATAATTCACAAATGAGTGCAAAGGATTTAATAGAACTTGAAAACATGAGAAATGAACAAGGAACCACTTTCTTAAAAATGGGAACAAATTTCGTGACACAATACCTTAATAGGGCATGAAAATTATGGGCACCAACAGATCTAAATAATTTACTTCATACACATGTTTGGTATTAAACACGGATTCCAAATATAGCTGGTGTATTGAATCTCTAAGATTTCTATCTACCAATGCTTATATCCTTTAATGTATGTGCTTCCATTTCCTCCTAGTTGTTAAGTTTTTTTATATACATATTCTACTAACATGGTGATACACCCATTTCTACTCACAAACTACCCACCATCCTCCTTTCTCCCACTTGGGTACGTAATGTGGATATTCTAAGCTCTAAGATCAATAAACTCCTCATACACATTGCTACCTAGCTATTTCTATTTTACAACTCAAACAAAATCATAATATGAGACATCATTGGTATTTCTCAGTAAAAATAAAAATAATTTATCATGTGCACAGGTTTGAATGATTAGAAATAAAAATATGTTCTCCACGTGCTCGAGAAGGGTTAACCTTTAAAAATGATATAGCAGTTTGATTCATTCCTTATATTCACATATTTAGATATCAATATTTCCATTTAGTAGACCAAACAACATTTTTTTTCAAATGAAACTAATTTCCTCCTTCCTATATGCATGGTGCTTATGTGATGTAAATTCTTCAGTATTCTTTCCACGTAAATGAATGTTTCTTATTCGTAAAATCTTTATTAGATTAGCTCTTCTATTTCTTCACCACAAATTGGAAAATTTGAGTTGTGTGTGCAAGAATAACTACCTCATGTACATGGGGAGAAGAGTAGAAGAAATGAATCCTTCAATAACTACTTTCAATAATTGCTTTTGTTATTTTCGGAATTAGAAATAAATGTGGGAATGGGGAAGTGGTGAAAAATGAAAGTTTAACCATTTTATAAATTTCAAAAGTTGGTATGGGAGAAAGTGGGTAAGTTTGGCCCTTTACCAAATTGGAAACATTTCTTGCATAGGTGAATATAGGAAGATTTCTATCTTCAATTTGTCTAGAAGTGTTTCAGACGATTAAGTGGGAGTGTATGCCCACTTAAATATGATTTGAAGAATTAATTAACTTTTAATTAAATAATATTAATTAAGTTAATATTAATAATAATTAAATTAAAATCATTAATTTATATTTTTTTAAAAATTTGCGAGGCCAAAAGGATGTAGAAAGAAATGAGGTAGTGATGATGATGTAAATTGAGCAACACAGGCGGAAGCCTGATAACTTATATTAAACTCAATTAACCAGCTTACATTGGTATGAGCTGCAATACTTATAGGTATTATACAACTGAATAATCATAAGAAAATAAATTGCACAGCCAAAAAAATATCATTTATTACAATAGCTTCCAAAATATCATACAAGAAGCACAAATGAATAGTGACAATAATATTGTTAAAACAATATAACAACACCCATATGTATACTAAAGACAATTAGATGGTTATGATGAAATATAACCATATAACCAATAAATAAACAAACTAATTATTATGTAATGCATAATTAATAAAGGTAAATAATAATTGACCTAACATTCCCCCCCTTAATTGTGCATTGTCTCAAGGGATGAGGAGAGGAACTCTCTAAACAATTCAAAATTGTCACATACAAGTGACTTCGTGAAGATATCTACCCATTGTTTAGCTGTTGAAAAAAATTGAAGCTAAATGTTGTGCTTCAACACATGCTCACGTATGAAATGAACATATACTTCAATATGTTTTCTTCTTTCATGAAACACTAGATTGCGAACAATTTTGAGAACACCTTCATTGTTAACATACATGGTGGTCGGTTTGTCCTGTGGTATTCCAAGTCCTTCTAGTATGTGACGTATCCAAATCGCTTCACATAAAGCTTCTCTTGTAGAATGATACTCAGCTTCTGTATAATAACGTGAAACAAAGTGTTGTTTCTTACTTCCCCATGATATTGGTCCAGATCCCATAAAAACACAAATCTAAAAGTGGATTTTATGTCATCAATTTTGCCTACATGATCTGAATCCGAATATCCTGACAAGAAAAAGTTTTCGTTCTTCTTGTATTCTAGACTAAGATCCATTAATCCTTTGATATATCTCAAGATGCACCTTGCTGCTTTCCAATGACAAACTTTGGGTTCCTACATGAACCTAGATAAATAGCTCACTACAAAGCTTATATCTAGTCTAGTTTATGTCAAGTAAATGAGACTCCCAATCAACTGGCGATAGAGAGTGGCACTTACCTTAGGAGATAGATATGAATGAGATAAATGTAATATGTTATCCATAGGTGTAGCAATTAGTGTGCAATCCATCATCCTAAATTTATCAAGTGTTGTCTTGCTATATTTCATCTGAGAAAAAAATATGTGATTCTCTTTCTGTCATACTTCCAATCCAAGACAGTAATGCATTAGCTTGAGATATGTCATGTCAAATGATCAATTAATATCCTTCTTTATTGCATCAATCATCCTCACTGAACTATCATTGATGACTAGATTGTTGACATAGATAATTACAATCACAATCTCGCCCCTTTATTTTTGACATAAAGATTGGGATCATATGGATTTCTAACAAAACAATGTTATAGATATGCTCATAAATTTTTATGTACCATGCCAAGTGTGCCTGTTTAAGACCATACAGAGATTTCCTGAGTCTGCATACCTTTGATTCTTGACCAGGTACAACATATCCCTCAGGTTGATTCATGTAGACTTCTTCTTGTAAATATCCATTCAGGAATGCCCTTTCTACGTCCATCTGATGGAATTTCCAACCAAACTGTGCAGCTAGAGAAAATATCATATTGATCGTCTTGATCTTGGCTATGGGAACAAATGTCTCCTCGTAGTCAATGCCTTATTTTTGTACATACCCCTTTGCTACAAGTCTTTCTTTGTACTTGTCCATTTTCCCATCTGTTTTGTACTTTGTTTTGAATATCCATCTGTATCTAATGGATTTCTTCCCTGGTGGAAGATCGATAAGCTACCAAGTATTATTTTTCATTGCTAAGTGATATTTATAGTCCATGGCATCTTTCCAATCTTTTGACTGTAGCGCTTCCTGGACTATAGAGGGATCATCAAACTCAATAAATCTACTCATCAAACAAAATTTAACTTCTTCTCTTGCTTAATACGATTCCCTGGTGTAGGGGTGGATGTATTTGGTGGAGCATCCATTCTTGCATCTTATAATGTGCTAGTACACCACTTGTTCATACGCTAAACTTTTCCCATGGGTTGTGGTTCTATCATATCAACACCACCATCCCCATCATCACTTTCATCATCTGTGGGAACATCAGCTTCAATTTTTACAACCGGTGAAGAATCTACATCAGGTGGGTCTAGAGGAGGAGACTCTTCTTCCTTCTTCTAAAAAAACTTAACATCTTTGCTGGTGTAGAATTTTCTACTCTTTGAATCCATCTATATGTACCCAAGAGTCTCTTCATTTTACCCAATGAAGATGAGTTTCTGTGACTCCATGTCCAATTTATTTCTATTTTTTTTATATTTTCATACTTTCTTTAAACCCGAATAGTCTAAGGTGTGCAATAGATGGTTTCCACTTTGACCATGCTTCTTATGGTGTTACTCTGTCAAGAGAAAATGTGGGCATGATGTTCAATAAATACACTACTTTATTTGTTGATTCTACCTAGAATGTCTTTGAAAGTCTAGATTCATCTATCATACATCACACCATTTCCATGATAGTACGATTTCTTCTCTCAACAACACCATTCTACTACGGTGTGTGTGGAGGAGGAATTTTTTGATGAATCCCATGAGTTTGTAGGTAGTATTTTAACTCATTACTGGTGAATTCCCCCCCTCGATATGAGTGGAGATTTCTTATGTGATGACCAGTTTCATTCTCAACAACTACTTTGATATTCTTGAAAGTTTCAAAAGCTTCACTTTTCTTGCGAAGACAAAAAAACCACATTTTCCTCGAATAGTCATCAACACATAGCATGAAGTACTGAAATCTAGAATGTCTTGGTTGTATCAGACCAAAAATATCGGTATGAACTAGATCAAGCTTACCATGAGCTCGATATGTACTCTTCTGGAATGAAGCTCTATGTTATTTTCCTACTAGGAAGTGAGGAAACTTGTCAGTATCCTTCTAAAGAGATGGTAGCCCGTGTACCATATTGCACCGAAAAAGTGCCTCAAGATAATTGAAACTAACATGACCAAGTCTCCAATGCCATAACTATGCTGAGGTAGAGTTCTTAGCCACAAGTGCATGATCATCTCTGTGGAAAAAATCAATTTAGAACATGCATCCCACATTGGAGGATTTTGCAACTATTTTCAAGCCTCGTGATTTATCTTGAATCAAACACATTTTCTTCCTGAAATGACTATCAAAGTCAATTTTTAAGTTGTGATCTAGGAGTTGATTGACTGAAAGCATATTCTTTGTTAACCCATGAAAATATAAGACATCTGATAGTCTGCAGTTAGCAATCCCTTGAACTTTATATGAAGAATCATCACCTAACAAAACATGGTTTTTTGAAGGCGTGTCCCTCATTGAGGTTAACCAGTCTTTATGTCCAGTCATGTGTCAAGTGGCTCTTGAATCAACATATCAGATATCACTAGATGACGTGGATGGTTCACTTGATCGAGAAGTGTACAAGAATTATTCATTATCTAAATTTTCTTCTTGCTCAACAATGTTACCTTGTTGATGGGGTCTTCTTTTCTAGTTCCCCTTTTTCTGCCCTTGATTTTGGTTAGAATGTCCCTTGTAATATTTTTTTTGTGGAGGTTCGGAGTTACTAGATGAACCTTTCTTGTAATTATTATACCAACAATCTATTAATTCATGTCCTCTTTTACAAATTAGACATTGTTTCTTCTATTGTTTGTCCCCATGATACGTATTCTGATGTTGAGAATTTTGATAGGAATTAGGTTTTCCTTTACCTTTTCCTTTCCATTTTTGATGTGAAGAAAGTGCACACTCCTCCTCATAATCCTTATTGTGCATGGCTTCCTCTTGTTGTAGTAGTTTTACCATCTTGTTAAAACTAACTATCGTATCTAACATGTTTAGTGTTGTGAAAAAAATGTGGTAAGAAGAGGGGAGTGCTCTCAGAAAAATGGCAACAAGAGCATCATCTGTGACTACTTCTCCCAGGGCTAGAAGTGAAGCCCTCAAATCTACAACTCTTCTTAAGAAAGCTTCAATTTTCTCATTCTACTTGAAATTTAGTGTATGTAATTGACTCTATAAATTTAGTATGACATTCTTGTTTTTGGCCTCATATATTGTGCACAATTTATCCCATGCTTATTTGAATGTTTTGGAATCTTGAATGTGGGGTTACACATCATCGGACACTCCAAAAAAGATGATGAGTTTTGCCTTCTGATCTACTTTATCAAAATGTCGTTATTGTGTTGTATCAGTAGTTGATTTGGTCATAGTACCATTCACACCAGTCCAAATCTCTTCAAACTCAAGTTGTGTCTTGATTTTAGTATTCCATGCAGCATAGTTGTTTTATCTGAGTAGTTGTGAATCTGGAAGAAAAAATTTGGGGCCATTGGTGCCCATTTTGCAGAAATCACTGGCAGGGTTTTCCTCTTATCACTCTAGGTATAAGCTCTACCAACCTATATACTGAACCTTTCTATATACGCACCCTTCTGATATACCCATCGGTATGTGGAAGAATCTTTCCCTTTATATATACCTGGTGGTACATGAAAGAGGCATGAATGTATGAGAAATAATTCTATATGTCGTACCAAGACAGTACTGAAAGGGGTATGTGTGATTATTAAAACCGGCTCAAATAAATATCTTCATACATGCATGTAACTTTGATATATACTTGGATAATTTCTTAGTCCAAATTTATGTCATGCAATCATTCACAGACAGATGGGATGGCTCATAGTGTGTGCACTATGACCTTATTACTCCCCGTCGATTTAAAGGGTCGATGCCCAGACAATGTTGTTGCAGCTATATTAGGTGTTAAGTGCAGTAGTAGTTGTAACGAATTTACCCGTAAGTGTTCCCCAGAGGCACCGTATATACCGAATGCTGTGAATTAGATCTAGGATCTCGTGAGTGTTTTAGAACCAAATTTTACTATTTTGTATTACAATTCTCTGCCAGTTTCTGAGCAGTTACAATATTTGCAGTTGACTATGGCAACCTACAAATTAGTACAATATACTGAAGCATTCAATTACATTAAAAAATTAGAAAAAATTGAATGGAAAGTAAAAAACATTTGTTTTACGGGCCCTGGTGGCCTCCGAAGCACAATACGACCTTTTTTGCAAAACTCCATTAAAAAATAGCTCAAAATTAAGTTTTTAGTCAGTCTTCCTTTAGCAAATGTTGTCCGAAATAAAAAACCAGGCCTAATAGGAGAAAATAAATTTCCCTAAATTAGGGTTTTTCTCGCTAAAATATTTAGAGGCCAATTTATTTATAAATAGGTTATTTAGAGGTGGTTTTTCCAACAAATGGCTCTCTAACTATGGCAGTTTCTCCATGTTTTCTGCTAAAATCAAATTGGTTTTAAAAAACACTTTAGGGGTGGAATTTGAACCATTTACTTCACACACGCAAGTCTTTCCACTTATCCACTTAGGCTCTATGAGCGCTTATGTATTGAAGTGAATAAATTTATATTTAAACAAAACCAAATCTGACTAACCTTTTAAAAGAATGTGTGGCGCCTTTGGAGGAGACCATGCAGACTGCATGCATGGTAGAGTTGGAGTGAGTTTTAGGTTTTTCACATGAAGCGTATCTCTTTTTTATCTCTTCGCAACCACTATTTATTAATTTCCTTTTTACTATACTCCTCTAGCTTTTCTTTGTGTAGATTAGAGCATTGAAATTGATGCCCTTAGTTTTTTATTTTCTTTCACCATTTTTGATTTCTTACACATTTCCTTGTTGATAAGATCTATGATTTTTTTTGTTGATACTACGTTAGTTTCTCACAACTTTCGCTTGTGTGTAGGTCATTATTTGCAGGGCGATGGAGTAGTTCACACAGGTCATAGGGTAGCTGTGTATAGGGATCCTATGGCCTTTTATTCATTGCTCATTATTTGGACATGGAGTCTTTGTGTGTAGGTTCGACTATTGCAGGTGAGAAGGAGCTCGATGGGAGCTATGGTGAGTCAAACCCACACAACCTCTGTAACCTTCTTGGCTTGGTCATGGAGAATGAAGATAGATTGGTGGGATGGCTTCAATGTAATGTACCTCACTGTGAAGAGTATGCAGGTCCTATAATGGATTGATACAAAGGCTTGGGATTTGTATTTTAATGGCTCGGCCAGTCAAAGCAAGCAACCAACATATTGTAACCTGAATGTAACTCGATACAACTCAGAATGAGCTTGGTCACAGTGGGGTATCGGTGAGCAGAATAAAACATCAACACTGTCCTCCAAATTTGATAGTACAGATAAATTATCTATAACTAAAACAATTCAAAGACAAAACCCCTGACGGGGAAAAAAATTATTTTGTAAATTCCAGCAAACAAATTCTCCTTGTGATGAGGGCACCAAGGCAAAAACAATTTGCTTTACATTTACTTGGATTTCACACAGGAGGTTGTGTGACTGCAGGGAGATGTGGGAAGCTCCTAGAGGCAACACTGGCTCTCCGAAGAAGTACATTTCTTCTCCACGATTGTTCTTCCTCTGCAACCTCTCTCTAACCTTTCCAGGAGCTTCAATTCACTCTAGTACCAAATGTAAATTGAGCAACAAGGGCAGAAGTCTGATAACTTATATTAAACTCAATCAACCAGCTTACATTGGTATGAGCTACAATACTTATAGGTATTGTACAACTGAATACTCATACGAAAAAAAGTCGCACAGTTACAACAATATCCTTGATTCCAATAGCTTCCAAAATATCATATGAGAAGCACAAATGAATATTGACAGTAATATTGTTAAAACAATATAACAACACCCATATGTATACTAAAGACAATTAGATGGTTATAATGAAAAATAACCATATAACTAATAAATAAACAAATTAATTTTTATGCAATGCATAATTTATAAAGGTAAATAATAATTCACCTAACAAATGATGTGATTATGAAGACACAATATTACAAAAATAGACCATTGAAGGGATGGAGGATGATAAATCTCATCAAATGGTATAAAAATGTAATCTAAGGAGACATCTTGATGTGAATTTTTTTGAAATTTTCAATTTTTGGCTGTTTACAAATTTTGGGACAAGAACCGGCTTTAATTGGGGACAAGGACTCGTGAGGATGAAGCAATGAACCTAGATTAAACATTGACAAAAATGTGTATCTCTAATAATTTCATAATGAAATATCATGAGGAAAAGGAGAATAGACACAAACAAAACCCAAGAAAATAGGAAAAACACAACCAAATCCTAATTAACCTTTGTACAAGGTTCGGGACCACTAACCATCACTGATTGTAATGTTTGAGATATTTCCCACTATATGTAAATGACATATTGTTACTGTTGTTGCAAATCAGCAGCACCCCCTGGATGTTAATCAGATTTCTAGTTTGATCATACTAGCATCCAGTGTGATTGCACAACATTGAATCCTCTTCCCAAGTGTGGGACTTGCAAAAATGGAAGAGAAATCTCCACATTAGAGGCTGGTTCCTCAACTCCTCTGATCAGCTATTTTACTTGCACAATTGCAGAGGTTTAAACTCCTAAATCTAATCTAAATTCCAAAGGGACAAGGATAGAAAATGCAAAAAGAAAGAACTAAAACTAATGCTAATAGGTGATGCACCAAAGGAGTGGTGAGCATTTTTTACTTCTACAAATTGACATAGTTCATAAAATGCAACAAAAACAACATGCACAAACTGATAGCTGTAATGAAGTGCTAGAGATTAGGCAAACAACACTAGTAGAGGATAAAAACTAATCATAGGGCCTGTATTGTTATTTTAACATCAAAATCACTTGCATTCAAACACCTAAAAGGTAAAAATATAGTTGCAGTTTCTAAAAAATGTCTATTATTCCACTAAATCACTTCCAAGGTGAAAAAGCAAGCTTTCCATACACAAAAAATGTTCAACCTCTGAAAAATGAGCCAAATCTGGCTTTTACAGTGCAAGGGACAAGCCCAGGAGAGAGAAACATGGGAAAACGTGCAAGGGGTTCAACCATTGACCAAAATGCCATCAAAACAGCATGGGTGACCTAACAGACCCATTCCCTGACATTTTTAACCATGCTGGGAGAGAATGCGAGCCATTCTTCATTAAAATCGGTGGTTGAAACGTCATTTCTATTCATGACCACATGCTAGAAGTGTTTTTTGATTTTCTCTCTTCAAACTCGACTAAAATGCAAAATTTACCTTGGAATCTTGTATATAATTTCACTAGCTTTCCATTGATATAAAGAACGTGAAAAACTAAGCTCTGGATCGAAAGATATGGCGATTTGAAGTTTTAGGGCAAAACAAGGCCAAATCGGGTTAGCGGGAAAAAATTCAAATTTTTGCACCTTTTTGGTCATTTGGAAAATTTTCCAAAATTTCCCTGCACTCTGCCACTCTAGGTGCCACGTGGTGGCATCTCATTGGCCACGGGCCTTTCAGGGGAAATTTTTTCCAAAAAACTCTGCCGAGCCATAACTTCAAAAATACATGGAGTTAGGAGGAAAACTTTACCTTTCTGGAAAGATGAGAAAGATCTCTATACAATGGTGCCATTTCCAGAAGGTTTTGAGTGCCTGAAAAGAAAAATTTTGTGACTGAGGCACAAGAGAGGGAAGAATGAGAGGAGTTAGCCACAAAATGAGCAGGGGGCACATTTTGGATAACAATTTTGGCAACTCAGAGTGGTCATCTACCTACTGGATGAAGTTACTAATTTCCTGAAGCATCCATTGGGGATGGAGTCATGAGTTGTAGCCTGTAAACTGATCTAAACTTTGAAAACCTCCTCTCTGAGCCACTTGGAAACCCACTGAAATGGACTGCGCAAGAGCAAAACCAACACCACAAAAACTATGTACAAAACTAAAGGTCACACATGCTCTAAAATGGAACATGCAGAGTGTGCACAAGCACTTCTTTTACTGAAAGAAAAACTATCTATCCTACTCTAACTGGAAGCAAAAGTAGGCTAAACAAACCCTGTAACTGGTTAGGAGAAATAGCTTCCCTTTCTCAAAAGTTGCAACCATGCAACTGATTTGGCACTGAACATGGTTGATTGGATGAGTGGAAAATCAACAAGAAGCAGGTCTTCTACCCAAATCATCAAGGTGTCAACTGAAAACAAATCCAATACCTTTTTTAGTTGCTCTACATTTGGATTGAAGAGGTATGACAGCTGATCCTTGGTACTTGGTAGCTCACCCTCATGCTTAGAAGTAAGCATGACTGGCTGTGACTTCTCCTTTGACTCCAATGAAGTCAAACACCTGATTGGGCAAGGTATGGTCCTTTGAGTATGCCCATTGCCCTGATTTTCAACTCCAAGAATGGAGTTCTCTTGTAAACCCTTTTGAATGGATGGTGTGGAAGCAATGGTAGAACCTTTCTGCCCTTTCTCTTCCTCCAATGAAGAACATGAAAGATTAAAATCTTCCAATCTTGGTTCCAAAGAGCTGCTATAAGATGCAGGCTACTGCAAATGAATGCTCTCCTTCATGACAGTAGGCTCAAGTATTTGGGACGTGGAAGATGAAAGAGAGAATGATGAAAACTCAACTGGTTCTTCTTTATCAAAACAGTCCTCCAAATCTGACAGATACACTACCTCATTGTTGTCTTGTTGCAAATGGTTAACTTCCTCCATGGTGTCCTCTTGATCTGTAACTTGATCATCATGGTTTCTTTCATCCTCCAACATTGAGTTTGAGAGATCAAACTCTTCTTCAGCACTAGAACTCGAGAGAGATGAAGTAGAAAGAAGAACTGAAGGTTCTCTTGTAGCCTGCTTTGTGCTCAAACCCCTTGGATCTGCACTTTTATCCTCCACAACTAGAATGTGCTCCTCTTCTTTTAGATTTGGAGCAGCTTCTTCCTCCTCTACTACTTGAAGACAATCTTGCTCTTGATAGAAATATTCTTCTAGCATGAAGTTTGTCAAGCCAAACTCTTCAATCTGCTGCTTTAGAGGACAAGTTGGGACTGCAATATCTTCTTCTGAGCTTTCTTCCTCTATGGCTGATTGTGCAACTTGAATTAAATTAGCATTCTCTTCAAATAGAATGCTAACATGGACACTACTTTCTGAGCAAACTGATTGCTGATCTGCTTCTTCTTTTTTCTCTTCTCCTACTGCAGCAAATTCAGTCCTAACCACCACTTGTTTTCCAACTAAAGGCTTAACCATCAAGGGGATTTTTGTAATCACGAATTTAAGAGCCCAACTCTTCAGAATTTGAATTTCTTCATCTTTGTTTGCATTTTCTTTTTGTTGTTGTTTTCCTTGACTGGCATTCTGATTTTTATCCTTCCAACATGGATTTGGGAATGAAAGAGCAAAAGTGGATTGTAACTCAATTGATTTTGTAATTTTTTGTGGTGGTGGAGGAGGTAGAAACTCTTGTTTCTTTGGAGGAGGGGGTATTTTTGTTATCTCTTGTGGAGGGGATGACTGTTTGAAAGGAAAGGGGAAAGAAGAATTGAGGTGTGGTGGGAGACTAGGGAATGGAGAAATGGAACTAACTCCTGGGGCAGCATTGACTAGATTTAGAATTTGAAATTCCAAATGAGATGATGCTGCTTGAGTAATGGGAAGAGAAAAACTAGATGATGGTGTAGAACTTACCCATTGACAAGGTTGTTCAACACCAAGTGTATAGGCCTCTATTTCTGCTATCCATTGTGCAATTTGGGGCAGTATCTCCATCATGAAGTCCATCTTCTCCTTAGGGCTGAAGTGTCTCCCCTCTTAAACCTTCCTAACCGGAGATCCTCATGAATCCGCTACCCGAATTCCTGGACGACAACGGGCAGTGTAGACCCAACCTGGTCTTGCGCTTGACGTGGAACTCAGGGGCCGCTTGGGACCAGTGGCTGCCTGGGTGCGGACAAACAAGGCAGGTCAATTCGCCCCCCCCTCCGCATCTCTCAGCCACGTGACTTTTCTCCTCTGCACCCTAGTCACACTCAAGCTGCTTGTCTGTACCCGTCTCCGCTACACCAGTCCGACGTGACCCGCCCATTTGGCCCGTCCCTTCCCGAGCAATCTCTCCGCCTACGCCCAAGTCGGCATTATTGAACACCTACCTCCCCCTCGCTCCAGCTCCCTTCTATCCACAAGTTTACCACCCTAGCACGTGTTCACCCCGCCCGCCTTCAACAAGTTTCCGGGCCCTTTTCCCTACCCCCATAACCAAACTACCTCGTTGAGAAAGTGTAAGGTATTTAGTTCTGTGATCACCCCGCTTGGCCTCGCCCCCCCCTCTCCTTTATAACACCCCAGTTCTCAACAAACCTAAAATCGCACCACCCACACGCACCCACGCTATGGGCCAACACTGTACCCCCTTTGTACAACCTCATGCCTTAATATCAAAACTGAACGTCGTCGGCACATTGCACCTGCTCAGTTACTGGGTCTAGTACATGCTGATTTACAATGTTGATTAAAATGCTGATGTGGAGGATTTGTAAAACATGTGGAAGGTGTGATATACTTTGTGAAATTGAATCCATGATGGAAATGAAGTCATGATGCACAAACTTCATGGAATGGAAAAGAATGAAAATGATGGAAAGAAAGAATGGAATGGCAATGAGGGAAAATAGGTCTACAAATTAAGGAGAAGAGGGTTTTCCAGAGGCAGGTACCAAATGTGCTTTTGAAAGTGCCTCCAAAAGGCTATAAATATTTAACGAGAAAACACAACAACACCAACATCAAAGATAAGTGGAAGACCTCTAAGGTCCCCCGGGCGTGCCAAATGTTGTTGCAAATCAGCAGCACCCCCTGGAGTTATTGATTTCTAGCTTTGATCATTACTCGGCATCCCCAGTGTCGTATGCAAAAAACTTGACTCATCTTCCAGTGTGGGACTTGACAAAAATGGTAAGAGAAATCTCCACATTAGAGGCTGGTTCTCAAAATCCTTGATAAGCTATTTTACATGCACAATTTTGGAGAGGTTTTAAACACTAAATCTACTCTACATTCCAAAGGGACAAGGATAGAAATGCAAAACGAAGAACTTCAAACTATGCTAAATGGTCGATGATGCACCAAAGGGTGTGTGAGCAGTTTTTATTCTGCAAATTGACCAGTTCTAAAATGCCAACAAAACAACATCGCACAAACTGATAGCTGTAATGAGTGTTAAGATTAGGCAAACAACACCAGAGAGGATAAAAAATAATCACCGGGACTTGTATTGTTATTTTAAAATACAAAATACTGCATTCAACACTGAAAGGCAACATATAGTTACAGTTTCTAGCAGAAAAGGGTCTGTATTCCACTAAACCTTCCAAGGTGAAAAGGGGGATGGCCATACACAAAAATGTTCACCTCTGAAAACATGAGCAAATCTTGCTTTACGTGCTACGGGTGAGCCCGGGGGAGAGAGAAGAAAACGTGGGAAAACGTGCAAGGGGTTCAACATGACCAAAATGCCATCAAAACAGCGATGGGCGGACCTACAGAACCATTCCTTGAATTTAACCATGTTTGGAGAAATGCGAGCCATCTTCATAAAATCGGTGGTTTGAATTGAAATGTCCCTTTATTATGACCACGTGTTTGCCAGAAAGCATTTTTGATTTTCGCTCTCTCCAAAAATCCACAAAATCAAAAATCGACCCGAAAATCTTGTAGATAATTTCACCAAATTCTCACTTATATAAAAACATGAAAAATGAGCTCGGATCGAAAGATATTGCGATTGGAATTTTTAGGGCAAACCAGGCCAAATCGGGGGGTCGAGAAAAAAGTCTCAAAATTTTGCCACCTTTTTGGTCATTTGGAAAATTTCAAAATTTCCCGCATCTGCCATCTAGGTTGCAACATGGTGGCATCTCATTGGAGTGGGACTTTCAAGGGAAAATTTTCCAAAAAATCTGCTGAGCCATAACTTCAAAAATACATGGAGGTTAGGAGAGGGAAAAATTCACCTTTCTGGAAAGCTGGAGAAAGATCTCTATCCAATGGTGCAATTTCAGAAGGTTTTGAGTGCCTCTAAAAATCAAAATTTTGTGAATGGGGCATAATGAGAGGGAATATAATAAAGGATGTTAGCCACAAAAATGAGCAGGGGTGGGCACATATGGATAACAGGTACCATCAGGATCTGTGAGATAATATCTAGTATCTCCAAAAACGTCTTATTTTGAAGGGGGGGGTGATCTATAATGAATGAATATCCATGGCTCCATGTAGGTCTTTTACTGATCTCATAATATGACAAGGTTTTAAGTTGGAATTCTTTTCTCTTGAACTTCGTCGTTAAATGACTTTTAACTATTGCTTTATGTGCCCTGATTTGATCAACAAAACAATCTTTCCTTCTTCGATCATTCTCAAAAACCATGATTCCTCTGATAATGAATTGTTATAAAAATTCCATCTCATTTGATTTTGCTAATTTCAATGTTTTGTTGTTTGTAAATTCCAAGGATGATGTGCATTTGAGTGTCTTATTCCATATAGTAACGAAATGGGAGCATATTGATAACTCTTTTTGGTGTTGTGATTGCCAGTCGGCCACGATAATATAAATTTTCTTGTGCCACTTTTTTATTTTCATCAAAAACAAATTTTAAAACCACAGTAATAATTTTTTGTTATAGATGTTTCCTTCATGTTTCCAGGCGGATAATTACTATAGAATGTGTTAATGAAATTCACAAACCATAACAAAAACCAATAGCTCTACAGAAAAACATTGATTGTATTGTCTGTAAAATTTTTGTGGAAAACACATATCAAACTAAATTCTCTTTGAGAAATTACAAACACCTTTGAATAGTTTCTGGTGGTAATCACCCCCACCCACATAGTGATTACTATGATCATGAGTACGTGAGTATGCCCAACATCGAAAAGGATTCAAAGTTAGATCAAATCGAGCCACCCATATTTGCAATGGTTCCCCTCCAATGATGACTGGTTTCAATGGGGAGATGTAAGCTTAGGCCTTTCCAGCTATTTGTGACAAGCTTCACATTTTGTGAAACTCACTTTTGTGCATCTCTGACAAGTTGGTAGAGTAGTGTGGTTTTAGGATTTTTTTGGGTAGTAATTGGTGCTGAGACAATTTCCTCCAACATTACTTAATTCATGGAAAGTCCTTTTAGGATCCTGTTTTTTTATCCTAATAACAAAATCTGAATCAAATCCATCAATGCTATTCTTGGAACAATGATCCGTTATCCCAAATGACATTTATCTTTTACTCTAAATGAAGCCTTCTTTGTGTAGAACTCTAGTTGATAAGACATTCTCAATGGAGTCAAAAATATGCAATATTTAGTATACCATTCATCTACTGAACGAAAAAACTACCACAGAAAAAAATGGTATCTTAATCCTCAACAAATTTATCTCAATTTCGTAGAAACATTGAGTTTACACAAACCCTTCACATTTCAATTCGGTCATTTGATTTCCAATGACATACTCTTAGACCTTACCAACCCCTGTTCCCATTTGAGATCCAAAATTTTTGTGTGTTAAGAGTGATTGTGATAGCAGTATCAAGGGACCCTAATATACATATGTGAGTTCAAGATGTAATATTTAAATTTATTGCAATTTAACCACTATGTAGGCATGATTTGGATGGAAGTATTTAAGATTGATTTGAATCCAAAACTACTAAAAGAATGGAGATTCATGTCTTAGTATTCATCTGACATAAAATAGTGATCCAGTATGTTTGACGAGTAGAAAAATGATAATGAAGTTTTTTGTGAAATCACAGACATATGAGGGTCAAGATTTTGCAATGACCCCATATGTCTTCAAAGGATTAATGACCTCTTGTTTCATTTTAAGGTCTTTTTTTCCAGATGGAGTCACCAAATGTGCTTTTGAAAGTGCCTCCTCCAAAAGGCTAAATCTTTAACAGAAACACACCAACCTGTCAAAGATAAAGTGGAAGACCTCTAAGGTCCCACCGGGCATGCCAAAACTGTTGTTGCAAATCAGCAGCACCCCCTGGATGTTGATTAGATTTCTAGTTTGATCATACTAGCATCCAGTGTGATTGCACAACATTGAATCCTCTTCCCAAGTGTGGGACTTGCAAAAATGGAAGAGAAATCTCCACATTAGAGGCTGGTTCCTCAACTCCTCTGATCAGCTATTTTACATGCACAATTGCAGAGGTTTAAACCCTAAATCTACTCTAAATTCCAAAGGGACAAGGATAGAAAATGCAAAAAGAAAGAACTAAAACTAATGCTAATAGGTGATGCACCAAAGGAGTGGTGAGCATTTTTTACTTCTGCAAAATTGACACAGTTCATAAAATGCAACAAAAACAACATGCACAAACTGATAGCTGTAATGAAGTGTTAGAGATTAGGCAAACAACACCAGCAGAGGATAAAAACTAATCACAGGGCCTGTATTGTTATTTTAACATCAAAATCACTTGCATTCAAACACTTGAAAGGCAAAAATATAGTTACAGTTTCTAGAAAAGGTCTGTTATTCCACTAAATCACTTCCAAGGTGAAAAGGGGAGCTTGCCATACACAAAAAATGTTCAACCTCTGAAAAATGAGCCAAATCTGGCTTTTACAGTGCAAGGGATGAGCCCAGGAGAGAGAAACGTGGGAAAACATGCAAGGGGTTCAACCATTGACCAAAATGCCATCAAAACAGCATGGGCGACCTAACAGACCCATTCCTTGACATTTTTAACCATGTTGGGAGAGAATGCGAGCCATTCTTCATTAAAATCGGTGGTTGAAATGTCACTTCTATTCATGACCACGTGCCAGAAGCATTTTTTATTTTCTCTCTCCAAAATCCACCAAAATGCAAAATTGACCTCGAAATCTTGTAGATAATTTCACCAAATTTCCATTGATATAAAGAACATGAAAAACTGAGCTCTGGATCGAAAGATATGGCGATTTGAATTTTTAGGGCAAACCAGGGCCAAATCGGGTTGGTGAGAAAAAATTCAAATTTTTGCACCTTTTTGGTCATTTGGAAAATTTTCCAAAATTTCCCCGCACTCTGCCACTCTAGGTGCCACATGGTGGCATCTCATTGGCCGTGGGACTTTCAAGGGAAAAATTTTCCAAAAAACTCTGCTGAGCCATAACTTCAAAAATACATGGAGTTAGGAGGAAAAATTTACCTTTCTGGAAAGCTGAGAAAGATCTCTATCCAATGGTGCCATTTCCAGAAGGTTTTGAGTGCCTAAAAATCAAAATTTTGTGACTGGGGCATAAGAGAGGGAATAATAAGAGGAGTTAGCCACAAAATGAGCAGGGGGCACATTATGGATAACAGGTACCATCAGGATATGTGAGATAATATTTATTATCTCCAAAAAAGTTCCTTATTTTGAAGGGGGTGATCTATAATGAATGAAATATCCATGGCTCCATGTAGGTCTTTTCACTTATCTCATAATATGACAAGGTTTTTAATTTGGAATTCTTTTCTCTTAACTTCTTGTTAAATGAATTTTTAACTCTTGCTTGATGTTCCATGATTTGATCAACAACAACAATCCTTTCTTCTTCGATCCTTCTCAAACACATGATCCTCTTATCAATGACATTGTTAAAACTTCCATCTTCATTTTATTTTGCTAATTTCAATGTTGTAAATTCCAAGGATATGTGCATTTGAGTGTCTATTCCATATAGTAACTGAAATGGGGACATCTTGATAACTCTCTTTGGTGTGATGCAGTAGGCCCACGATACATCATAAATTTTCTTGTGCCAATTTTTTATTTTCATCAACAAATTTTCAAACACAGTAATAATTTTTTTGTTACTAGATTTTTCCTTCATGTTTCCCAGTGGATAATAATATAAAGAATGTGTTAATGAAATTCCATAACCATAACAAAAACCAATAAGCTCTACAGAAGAAAATTTGGATGTATTGTCTGTAAAAATATTTTGTGGAACACCATATCTAACTAATATGTACTCTTTGATGAAATTACAAACCACCTTTGAATTAGTTTTCTTGGTGGTAATCACCTCCACCCACATAGTGAATTAATATGACGTCATGAGTACGTGAGTATGCCCAACACTAGAATAAGGATTCAAAGTTATGATAAAATTGAGACACCATATTTGAAATGGTTCCTCAATGATGACTGGTTTCAATGGGAGAGATGTAAGCTTAGGCCTTCCAGATATTTGTTGACAAGCTTCACATTTTGAAACTCACTTTTGTGCATCTCTGAACAAAGTTGGCTAGTAGTAGTGTGTTCTTAGGATTTTTTGGGTAGTAATTGGTGCTGAGAAATTTCCTCCACATACTTAATCATGGAAAGCTTTTAGGATCCTTTTTTTCTCCTAATCAACAAATCTTAATACAAATCCATCAATGCTATTCTTGAACAATGTGTTATCCCAAATGACATAATTTTTTACTCTAAATTGAATGCCTCTCTTCTGTTTAGAACTCTAGTGCTCAAGACATTCTCCATATGTCAAAAATATGCAATATTTTAGTACCATTCATCTACTGAACGAAAAACTACCACTAGTAAAAAAATTGGTATCTAAATCCTCAACAAATTTATTCTCAATTTCGTAAACATTGAGTTTACACAAACCCCTTCCACATTTCAATTCGGTCATCTTGATTTCCAAATCATACTCTTAGACCTTACCAACCCATGTTCCCATTTTAGATCCAAAATTTTTTTGTGTTAAGATTTATTTGATAGCAGTATCAAGGACCCTAATATACATATGTGAGTTCAAGATGTAATATTTAAATTTCTTGCCAAATTTAACCACTATGTAGGCATGATTTTGGATTGGATAGTATTTAAGATTATGATATTTTAATCCAAAACTACTAAAAGCAATGGGATATTCAATGTCTTAGTCATTCCTCTACACTAAAATAGCTGATACAGTATGTTTTGACGAGTAAAAATAGATAATGAAATGTTTTTTGAAATCAAGACATATGAGGGTCAATGCTTTTGCAATGACCCTCATATGTCTTCAAAGGATTAATTACCTCTTTGTTTCATTTTAATGTCTTTTTTTCCTTTCATCATATCAGTAATGTGTTTTGTGAGTTTGAAAAAATTAGACACAAATATTTTCAAAAACTTTTACTTTCCCATAGAGAGAATGAACACCAGTTTTGCTAGTAGGAAGGGATAGGTTTTCGATGGCCTAAAATATTTCAAGATCAATATTTATTCCTTCTATAGACACAATGTTTCATACAAAAAATTATTTTGTAACTCCAAAAATAGAATTATTTGGATTCAAGTAAATCCCATGGAGGTGACATTGCTCAAACACTTGCTCAAGATGTTTTAGACAATCTTCACATTTCCTTGAGAAGACAATCAGCTCATCAAGATAGACAACTATGATTTTGTTCTTGAAATCAAAAAATTCCATATTCATTACTATTTGAAACATTTCCCCTACATTAATAATACCAAATGACATTCTTCTCTATGTAAACGTACCCTATGTTGTAGTGAATATTGTTTTATATTGGTATCCTTTTGCAACTTCAATCTAGTTATATCCATAGAATCCATCAAACATGGACATCATCTCATATATTGTGATGTTTTGTAACACTTGATCTATGACTGGAAGGGGATAATTATCTTTGAGTTATGCTTTATTTAGATTTCAAAAATCAATCCAAATTATTATCTCTCCATTATTTTTATGTACTCCAACAATGTTCACTATCCATGTTAAAAGATGAATAGGAAAAATGATCCTTTCCTTTATTATTTTTTTGATTTCCTGAAAAATAGTCCAAAATATTTTTGGATTATAGTGCATTTTCCTCTACCTAAAGGGAACATTGTTATATTTGAGATGGATTATATGTTGCATCTCTTTCAGCTTTGAAGAGCTTAGAATAATTGTATGAATAGGTGAGAATTTCTATATATTTTTTTAAGAGTATAACATACTTTCTTTTTTCTTCAAGTGAGCAACATTTTCTAATATTTATCATGCGGGGTTGTTCATGAGTTCCAAACTTAAATTTTTCATAATCCAAAGAGTTTTAGGATCACTCTTTTGCTTTATATTTGATAAATATATAATGTTTCTCAAAAACATCCTCAAGTGAAGTAATACCCTTGGGGATCTTATTCAATTTTAGTTAAATATTCTCATCTCCTTGATCTTCACATTTAATTCCCTCTTTATATGATGAAGAAGTGGGTCCTCTGTAAGCTGACTCATTTCCTTCGAAAAAGAGACTACCAAAATTTTTGACCCTCTCTAAAAAGGAAATGATATGTTTATCATCATTTAACACTTACTAGTTCTCCGAGTTGTCAGGTACACTTGGTCGAAATATCATTTTGATAGTGAATTTTTCTTTTTAAAACTTGGATGAGGAATCATTAATGAATCTAAGGCTATCAAGGAATATGATTTTATCATTCTCATTTCACAAGATGGATTTAATTTAAAATTCATCAAATTTTTCAATGGAGTTACAAACTTTATTCCTATAATGCTTCAAATTATAATGCTTTAATTAAAACTGATTTCAGACTTGTTTGACAACAAACTCTTCATCACCTTGTGCTCTTAAGTTCTTGATTCCTTTATCTTTAGCATCTTGAATGCCAAGAAACATACATTTGTATTATGGAGTATTTTTCATGTTTGAGAAATGAAGTTTGTAAAATAATGGAAGCATCTCTCCACCTAGTGAGATAAGAACCTCTCCAGCACCAGATCTAGTTGAGAAAAAAATACCATCAAATTCCAGAGTCCAAATGTCGATAATATTTTGTTATATTACTTTGGGAGCTTCATCTTCACTTATAAATGTCATGAAATAGTTTCTAATTCCTTCATATTCATATAATAATTTAGCACAAGGATCATCTTATTTGATAACCATATATTTGGCTTCAGATTTAAGCTCTAAAGTTTTCACTTATCCCATGACTGGGATAATTGCATGTGACCAATCCATCAGAATCTCACCTCCAATATATTTGCAAAATTTTCTATTATGTAAAATTCCATATGATTTTGGGATGTCTTCTACCAAGATATTCAATTTAACCCTCTTATGTGGGTGGGTAACTAGGGAAACTTGAGAATCTTTAATTTTCCCAATTAAAGGAACTTGTTTTGTCTCTATTGAATAGCACTTTCTAAATGATCTTGTACAAGTAATTTTGAGGGCATGTACTACCTTATCTAGTATAACATTATCAAATGGTCCATAATCAATTATACAATTATTTATCTTTCCCTCGTTGATAAAAAGAGAGACATAGAAAGGTTCAAATTTATTTGATTTTGAAGTATTAGCAATCATGATATTGTAACAACCACTTTTGTCACTTCAATTATATGGATTTTTTTATCTTACTTTATGCTTCATTGATTTAAATACCAATATATTTAAACCCAACATAATATTAATATCTTTAACTTCATGCTTCACTTATTTAAATACCCATTATTTAAATTCCAACATAAACCTAAAATTGAATCCATCTGATAACAGTCATGAAACCATGTGTAGTTATATGAGAGTCTATAGATCCTTCTTGATCCCCCCTCCAAAACACTTTCCCAGTCAATGTATCATGTATCATTTTGTTTCTTTTTTCACGTAATGAAAATCAAGTATAATTTTCTAAGCGCATACCTGAAACTCATTCATTGAATCCAATGATGGCATCAAGCATCTTAGATCCTTGGTGAAATCATGATAGTGTAATCAACAGATTACACTACTTTGATCAAAGGTTCGAAATCATGTATGCCATGCTCGTTTCCGTGATGGCACACCCATTGTTATAAACTTGTATTTCACCCAATTCTATTAAATAGATTCCCTTCCATATTATTATGTTTCATATTTTACTACTTAGGCATTCTTTTGAGTCTAAACCTATTTGCTAGGTTGATTTAGATTACTAATATTAAAAATTACTCAACCATGTCATGGTATATTATTGCTAACATCATTGATATGATTAACCATTGCACATATGACTGATAACTATTCATACATCTTCTAACTTAGTTTAATGTGTCATTATATTACAAAAATTGCTAATACAACCTATTTGGATTGACCTATTAGTCTACATGACAACACATCTTAATCCATAAAAGGGTAATACTCTTTTTCCATTGAAGACAATAATATTCCCTAAGATGATAAATCATATAAGATGGATTATATACATGTCCTACCAATGTCATCAAGTATAATTCATCACTTAAGAATAATATTTTATCATCCATATATATGATCTCTAGGTATTACTTATTATCTCACTTGATTGCATCAATTATCCTTATTCAAATTCTCATTACTTGAGATTATAAGTACTACAAGGTGGTCCATACCATCTCATATTTTAGGAGATGAGTACATAAACTAGACTTATTTTCCTGAACTTGTTACCACGTCATTATACAAGTTTACATTTATGTTCAGTTGTAAGTACATGAGGACATATTTATTAGAAGGGTTACTTCTTATGAAATACTAACTTGTTAGATATTATATTTTTTTACCTTAATTCGATTTATTTCCAATTCAAGTGATAATGGTGGCTGAGGAAGCTATGATAATTTCCATCTACCTTTTATGATGTAAACTTTTTGAGTTACACCATGGCATTGATTTATATAAACAAAATTTGCATCTTGACAATACACGCCCATATTACATACTTCACTGCTTGAATAGCATAATTAACATGTATTTAATCCACATTTAAATGATCCAATTAATTTTATTTATTGAAACAACAAACAATAGCTCATATTAAAAGTCATAATTTGACTAATGATTATGATCTTTTACTACAAATGTCCTATTTTCCCTTTTAACTGAATAAATAAATCCTTCCCTCTAAAACCTCTAATAACATCAGCTATAACTCCAATCGCATAGTCAAGAAGAGACTGTCAAGAAAGTAAATTAAATTAGGCCTAGCAACCACCATAATTTCAAGGAAGTTCTTATATTATATTCTCACACCAATACATTATTATCATGCATGAAATTTGGTACAACTTATCAATGTAAGTCATGATCTCCTTTTTATGCCAGTTCAACAATCCACTCACCCCTGCAATTAGAAAGATAATGTACAAAAATGTACATGGTTAGCTCTACTGGAACTGGCATGGAGTTAAAAAATTTAATCTCAATGCATTGATTTGAAGTAAAGAATATGAAAATGCTAACTATCCTTCCTTTTAAGTTATTATAAGTACAAATCAACAACATATCATGAGTAATGAATAGAATAACTAAATTCGATAGACATTATTTTCTCGGCAATTCTATCAACTGTGAACTCAACCTCTTTCTTTCTTTAAATTTAATTATAATCACGATTCAACATTAATCACATTACAAACACTTCATTCAACATGAATCAATTACTTCAACTAATTTATCAATTGATAATTTCAGCTTGTTTCATTCTTTCATAATGAGAAAGATCAAGTAAACATCTTCATCCACGTAAACTGTTAATATAGTCCTCTATATTTCCTAGCAGTTAACAATAAAACAACTCACCTAATAATAGATAACTCAAGTTTTACACAAGTATATAATTCAAGATCTTACTAGATCAAGCATAAATTGTTAGGATATTCATTATCCCTCGATTTATGTCAATAATCAATCCTCACTCGCATCCTCAAGTAAAATGAAACCAATTTTACTCAAGCCTGAAACATCATAGTATGAGTCATTATAAGGAACCCATTAAATTCCTTATATACCAGGGATAAGCTTGTACTTCTTAGTATTGCTACTATCAATCTTATTCGATATGTTTAAGGATTGTAAAACCACTTAACGAAGTCTAAGAATTAATGGTTGGAAGAAACCCACTAAAAATTATGAGCCTGACATTCATCTTATCTACTAAAACGAGCTCACAACCCTAGAACTCAATTACAGGGAGTTCACATAATGGTTATTGAGTGAACCAACTTCTATTAACAAACAAATAAAGGCCTCTCAAAAACCCATTAAGACCTAGTCGTATAGCCTTCTACTAACTAATTTGAAATCCCATTAGCCTTT
This sequence comes from Taxus chinensis, assembly GCA_019776745.2. Classification (NCBI taxonomy): domain Eukaryota; kingdom Viridiplantae; phylum Streptophyta; class Pinopsida; order Cupressales; family Taxaceae; genus Taxus; species Taxus chinensis. The sequence continues at coordinate 492,652,652 of CM034154.1, forward strand.
TATTAACCAAGATGGGCTTATGAACTGGTGAGATTATTGTTATTTATTTTTCCTTACATACTCATCATAGTCTTCATAGTAGAAAACACATGCATCCAAAACCATAGTTTAGAAGGCAACCAATCAAATATACACATAATGACCAGTTTTCCACTCAATAAAAGATATCATATATTTAAGCAAGCATAGATTAATTCAAATAAGAATAATAAGCCATGTGATATAACCATAGTTCAAATAAATGTAGAAAGGTAAAAGTTGGGAATCCATGCCTGTGATTTTTCACATAAGCCCTCCATTGTCTTTTCTTTATTTCTTCCATAGGTGGAACATTCCAGAAAAAAATTTACCAGTAATCATCAACAAACCTCTAATTTCCTTCCCATTGAGTCCCCAAATCCTTCTCACAAATTCCATTTGGGTTTATACAAGTTTAAATAACTATGCCTCTAGAGCATCGAATCTCAAAAATAGTGGAGTCCTTACATACCAACTGAATGTTTCCAAAAGTTCAATTTACATGCAACAGAAATTCACAACCAAGCTCTCCCAAAACATGCATAGGAAAAATGAAATGAGCAATACAAGCATGCACTTATCTTCTCAAAGAAGCTTCATGCTTTCCAAGAAATTAAAGGCTCATTAATGCACACTCACCATGATAGTGGTTTGGGAAACTTTTTCACCCTCCAGATCACCCTCTAAACTTAGTAGGGTTCCAAAAATATATCAAATTACCTTGTCTTGCATGGATAATCAGCCTTAACCAAACAATAGTATAATAATAATCTTAGAACTAAATACTTGTATGGAAGTCCTTAAATGGATCTCCCAAGATCAAGGTTAACTCATTTAATTAAAATGTCAATAAAAATGACCATGTTTCAATTATTATCTATGGTTATCTATCCCGAGGGAGTAGAGTGTGGGGTGGGGACCCATTTGCATACGATCCATATATTTCTCACCTCCATGGTCCTTTCCCAAAGTAAGTGACTCAAAGTATGGAAAATACCTTAACATCCTTGTAGGGTCAAGGTTCAATTAGATTATTATTTACTAGGGATACCTAATACATATGATCAAAAACGTTTATAAGAATCCCTTCAAAGATTAATTAATTGTCGCCATATATTTTGGTTTTCATTGCAGTGCATAACACCCGATGCCTAATACCAAGATCTTGCATAGTGACAAAATAGTTAACGTTAGCAACTTCTCTTACTATTATAAGTAGTATAATCCTCTACATGTTAACAGTAAAACAACAATCCACAAAGGCACAGAAGATTGATATGATCATCAAAAACCTCATACTCATAAACGAGCTCAAAATTATCTTTATCAACTGCTAATGTAGGTAGAAATGTATACTGAAACCTATAGTCAAGTAATGTATCATACTAACCAGCTCAGTAAAGTGAGTACATCTAGCATTACCCCTTATATCAGAATAATTCTCTTCATCCAAGTTAGTAACTTACATCACACAGAAGCAAGATGCACATCTTCATTATTCATTATTGATATTGAATTCATGTACCATAATCATCACACATAGCATAATAATTTTGTAAAAACATCAAGGACACATAGTAAAATGTCGTAAATGTTGAGTGTGTTATGAGTGTTGAATGACAAGCACCGTTACATGGTTTTATGAGAAACTTCACATCAATGTGTACATCCTTTCGGGATAGCACATGCTCATGTGGCTGCTTATACAACTACGCAACATAACTTGTCTTCCATCTCTCGTAACTCACTCACCATTGATGACTTATTCTTATTGATGAAACAGATAGAAATTGTAGGATGTGACAGATATTATGATCCTTTGAATTGGTAGGATCTTTAAAATTTATTTTTAAAGTTATTTTAGAGCCTTTGATAAACTTGATCAATCTCTCGTGTTGATTAGTATTATATTTTAGGTATTTATCTTAAGACATCTGAATCCTTGTTTTGTTGATATGATCAATAATATCAAACTTGGCTATGATATTCAAAGTTTGAACTTCAATGGATGTTTCCTTTTGAATCTGGGAGGGGTTGCTTTTGGAAAATGTAGGAACATTTGGAACAACAATAGTGGAAGGAGAGGAAGTGGATGTTGAAATTGTCTTTTTAAAGTCACTTTATCTTCAGATTGACTTGATGCAAGAGTTTGTTTCTTCATAATTTATTTCAAAACATGAATCTTTATGGCTTCTTTATTCTAAATCCCCTTTTTAGTTTCTTTACTTTTAGCCTTATCTTCCACTTTTACATATTTATTTCCTTCTTCGTTTATATGGTCTCTCTCTTTGTTTTGTGACCTTGTAAAAACTGCATAGGAATGACTATTCATGTCTTCAACTTGTTCATCATATTTGTCATCAGATAAATATTCAAAGAAGAATATGGTATTATCACCTTCAGGTTCTTCATCTTCACCTTTATAGATAGCTGATTTTTCTTCCTAATTAGCTTCGACTACTTCAATTTTTTCATCATCACTTTCTTATATGATTTCACATTTGGAATTGGTTGTAGGTTCCTTTTCAATTTCCAATCTTTTTCGAGGATCCAAAATTCAGTTTTGATTTGGGAAAAAAATCCTCCTTGGAACACCTTTATATAGTAGAAGTGTCATTTTGTTTTGCACAACTTGCTTCTTTAATGTTACTACATAATTTTTCAATTTTTAAATGAGAGCTTTGGAAGTGTCTTGAATGGAATATTTACCTTTGATTTTACTTGATCTCTTCTTTAATTTTCCCACCATGATAATATCATATTTTATTTCAATGGCTTGAGTTTGTGCAAGGTCCAAGTTTGCAACTCTAGCTCTCCTTAAGAGAAAAACAACTTCTAGTAGTTGTTCTTTGATGAAGAAAAACTTTTGATTATTTACCGTAGGTTGAGCTCCTTAAGGTATTTTATGCAAAAGATTTTTGAATTTAGTAATTAAGTACCACATGGATTTATATGGTTATTTATTCATTTGGGATATTTTTTCCAAGATTTCATGTTCATCCTTTGTGGGCTTGAATGTTTCCTCAATTTTTTATTTCATAGCATCCCAACTATTAATTGTGCCTCCTCCTAAAGGATAGAATTGATCAGCAACAACTTCTTGTAGAGTCTCAACAAACAAAGAAACAAACAACAACATCTTCATGCCCGATTCTAGTGACTTAGAATAGTGATAAAAATGTTACAATGTGGTCATAGTGGGATGTTTTATCATCACCATTGAATTTCGGGATATTCTTCCAGGAACCTTTACAAAGGTCAAGAAGTTGTCCAAGTTCCAATGGACTAATAATAGATCCCCATGGTACAAAATTCATCTTAGGGAAAATATTTTATACTAGAAGTGCTAGATTATGGAGAAGAAGGCATTGAATAGTTAAATTACCTTCTTTTTTATTCTTTTTCTAGACTTGAAGTAAGACTCGTTGATTTCCTTGAACTTTTCTTCTTTGTGGGAGTGATCTTAAAATAAAAATTTTGTTGAAAATCAAATATTGGGTCGCTAATTCCTTTTTTATTTATCCTCTCTTATGAATATTTTCTCAGTGACCTTGAAAGAAGTGATCAAACTTATTATTGTATAGGTTGAAGAGGTTGTAGAGTAGAACCTTGAACAACTCATACTAAAACTTTTCTAGGTCTTCTTATGGCTACAAGTTCAGAAGTTTTGTTTGCAAGTTATACACAATATACTTCAATATCAATGACTCTTTCAACTATCAAATATTTTCTAAAACTTTTATTATTCTCCCACGTAAAGACTCGTAGGTTAGTTGTAATATATTCTTGAGTTATTTCTTCAAAAGAAAGAATGGGTTGTTAAACTAGAACTTGAGTTGATGAGATATTCATAAATCAAATAATTAATGTGAGAAACTCTTTAAGATTTGATTCTTCTTATGCATTTTGATATTAAAAGAGTATTAGGCTACAAGATAGGATAATTTTCAACAATAATATTTTTCTAAAATCATTCATTAATGCAGAAAAACCAAATACATGCAAAGGAAAATATTATGACCAAGATTTAGCACTAGTACAAATTTTGTAATCCTCATTAGAGTTGCCAAAAATTGTTGGCATATAATTTTGTATGTGTGAAAAATATGCCAATAGTGTAAAGGGGAAAAATACCTCCTCAGTGAAGAGTGAGGTTTCCCTTATTGAAAACCAAAATTTTATGTACAACTACACATTCAAAATAGTATTTTTGTGGTTTTTATAATAAAAGAAGTAGATAGGAATAAAGAATTAAAAATGATTTGAATATAATGTAAGATATAATGAATGAGAAATTTATAAATGGTGTGTAGAAGATTAAGTAAATGCAAATCATAAACTCATATACACATTAGAAATAAACATAGTGAATGATAGTTGAATATAAGATATCATATCTATAGAGAGTAAGAGTTATTGCTTTTATTAGACATAAGAATAAAAAATTATTAATAAAAGAAACAAATACAAGACACAAAGTTCACTATAAATGCTCCTTTATTCCTCATCAAACAAGAACACAATTTTTTTTACTATCTCTCTACAAATGATATTTCTCCTTACTCCAAAATTATATTTAAAAATGAGCTCTAACTTTCTTTTATAACCTAAAATTTTGTTACAAAGTAGTTAGGGTTTCTTGTGACATTACATTAAGATTAAATTAAGTCATATTAATAAATTAACTTAATTTTTAATAAGTTGATTCACTTTATTAAAATAATTTATAATCCAAGTAACTTAATTAAATTATTTCAAGTATATCAAAAGAGTGGGTACATGATGCAGAGGACCATAATAACTTCAACTAACCATCAAAACATAATCACATATAAACCACTTCATTCATTATACAATCTTGTCTGGTTTGCAAACTTGTCTCTAATAGGAAATTTTAGATTCTTCATGTACCATTATACCTTCAATCATGCACATACCATGTTTTTCTAATCCCATTTTAATCCCTCGCTGTCATCATTTTCCCTGAAATCAAAAAACATGATTAATCATCTTCCTTTTTTTCTTAAAGGCACTTTCTTGTCCACAAATAGTCTTAATCAAATCTTAGCCAAATTGGTCTTGTGATTGAACTTGGTGATGTTCCACCCTTTACCTATGTCATGCACACTCCATTTATGTTAATTCATTCATTCAAAAGCATGTATAGTGCCCTACATATTGTCTTTCCTTCCTACCTTGTAACTTCCCTTTTATGCTCCTTAAGACCTTGCCACTTGGATTCACTATGCCCCTAGCCTTTTACTATTACCCAGAAGGATTTGAAAGCCTCATTATATTTATCTTGACTATCCTGATATGTGCTCAAATTTTCAAACTTCAACTCTTTACCCTACTCTCTAGACTTCTCCCTTAGCAATTTTGCTTATTAACCCTCAAGTAGGTCATCTTAAGGTGACTGTTAGTCCTTTCTCATCATGAGATAATTTTGAATGCACAAAGAGGATATTTTTGGAAAAATATTAATGGTTTCTAGGTATGTATAAATTTTTATGGTCTCAATCTAATCCTTTAGTAGGTTTCCTTTGTTAAATTGCCCCTTATATTAGTCATCAAAACTATGATGTGGTACTGTAGAAGACTATCACGAATTGCTAAAAAATCCACCACAAAAATTACATTTTTCTTGCTCAATCCTCATAATAGGTTTATCAAATTATCATCTACAAATTTTCAATTCAAAATTTGTAGTTTTAAGGCATAAAAAAAAAGTTTACCCAAAACCCTATCAAGAGGACAGAGACAACCCAAGAAACACAAATTTTAGTGTATCTTTCTTCCACCTTTGATTCAAGGTCCCAAATATTTATTTATGAGATGAGGTTGAACTCTTCCAATTTTTCAATCTAACAGTGAATAAAATATTCTCATATAATTTTATTGTTCTTATCATCTCTAACTGTGCATGCACCTTGAAAATGGAGAATTGAAACCCCCAACTATTAGATTAGAGAAATCAAGTTTATTTTGAGGAAAATTTGTCCATAGTCTGAGTTCCTATTCCCTTGTGAACTCCATTAAGATGACTTATATATCATACACCTATCACAATTCCAATCACTCAAATTCAAATTAATCATCAGGTATAGTCATAGTTTGTGAAGAATCAGGGTTTCCTTTCTTTTTATACATCATAGAGTTTAGACAAAGATCATCACTTCTTTTAGTCTTGGATTCATATCCCCTGAACAATCACTCTAACACTTTGATAAAATATCATTTCATACTTATAAGGGATAAATATTCTTTCCATAACCTATACACCATTGTATACACATTTACATTCTTGAAACTTAACAATCATATACTAAAAGATTCTACACATGCCACTCTTAAGCATTAATGAGATCATCTCATATCAATCAAAGGATACTAGAAAACTATATCATAATCTGAATTACTTAAAAAAAATTTAAATGTAATTAGGACTTAGTGCATTCTTAGACATACTCTATCATATCATGTTACTATTCACTTTCAGAGACTACCTTAACAATACCATGCTTCAATACTCATGTTTGTCTACATCAAAGCAAGATGTATTTCTGTATTCAAATGACATAGTAGTTTCTTAATCTTATTCCACACTTACATGCATTGTACTGTCAAATACTAGGTATTTTTCCCTACAAAAATAGAGTATCTCATTCATAACTATATTATATTCCAAAATTTTCCTTCTCAGACTCCTTTCAATGAGCCCCTTCACTCCAATTGAGAAACTAACTCCCCCAAGTGAGATATTCTTCACATATACATGTTATGTAAAACCCTAACCAACTTTTATCCACATGTCAAGACTCAAAACCCATGGTTTAAGACATTTTTAACCTTAGAATACATCATTGGCTCCTTCAAATGCATGAATTGATCACTAAACAAGGTCCCTCCATCATTCTAACCAACTAATATTTACATCTTATGCCAAAAGTGGCTTAGAAATCCTAACAATTCAAAATGTCTCTTTTGGAGGGAAATCATTATTTTGAATTTTTTAATACTAAACATCACAACTCAACATGTCATGAGTTCTAATGACTTCTAAATGACTCAAACCCATTACAGTTGACCCGTCAGACCTTCCTAATCATGTTTAAGACTCTTGCTCAAATTTGACTCTCCTTCTTGATGCTCCTGCATTAGTACATGTGGATCCCACTTAGACAATGAAATAAAAACACATAAACAAGATATTTACACAGATCTATTGGTGCAAATACTCACTTTGCACACTTTTCCCTAATTACCATGTTCAATCTACTCAGAAAATGTTTATCTGCTCGAGTGGGTGATATGTAACTCATTTCTTCCAGTTGAATGCTTTGAAAATGCTCATAATGTTGTTATTCTACGCTATTTTGAAACCATTTCCATGTTTCCCCCCTTTTTTGGTGCCCTAATTTCTTCATTTTTATGGGCTGTGTTATTTTTCCTTGGCCAAAATGTAAAAGAAACCTGTGTTTGACTGAATTCCATTTTTGTGAAGGTGAAATCTCACTCCCCAGGTATAAATCATGGTCAAATCATGTTTCATATTATTCAAAACCGAAAAACTCACTTTCCTTGTGAAAAATTTGATTTCTGGGGCACCCCATGTGTTTTTTATGTTTTTGATGGGTATACGGGTGTCACTCGCCCATCAAATTTGTCATTACAACCTTTGTGCTAATGTGGCAGGCTCCTATTGGCCGGGGATGGTCGAAAAAATGTTATAACTTGTCATTTTTTGACTTTTAGCAAAAGGAAAATTCTGCTCCGTGGCCCCACATTTTCCTAGTATGCCTACATGGCATGATTCGATTGGTCAGATGGACCGATGGGTGGCAGGGGTCACTAAAAGTTTTTATTCAATTTTTGAAAATTCTTAATGTCAATTTTTTATCCGAGGGCCCGTGCCCAATGGGAAGGAGAAACATGTCCAGGAAGGTCAGGCGGGTGGCAGAGGTCACTTAAAAATTTTTCCTTCATTTTTGCAAATTTCTCAAGGTCAAATTTCTACCCAAAGGCCTGCATCAAATAGGAAAGTGACACGTATGCATGGGGATGAATTGGAGGGGTGAAGGTTTGGAGAAATTTGAAGTCTTTTAACTTTAAAGGGTAAAAAATAAAATTTTGGGTCGAGAGTCCCGCCTCTAATAAACAATGGACACATGTCTCGGATTTGGTGGAGAAATGTTGAAAAATTTACAAATTTTGGTGAAAAATCTCAAAACCAAAAAATTGTCTGTGGCCCCGATGGGAAAAGGTGAATGTGTCCTGCCACATCCAATCAGGGGGCGACACATGGCACATTTCAAAGAGCGGAGATGGAGAGCACGGGCCCGCGAAGGATTTTGTGGTGGCGGAGGTTTGAAGGTGAAATTGGAGGGCCGGTTTCGTAATGAATGAGAGACCGCCATGTGGCAGAAGAAGCAGCGGGTGTTCGGGCTCATGGAGAATTTGGAGAAAATATATCTTTTCTCAAAAAAGTGGCAAACTTCATCAAATTGGCCCACGGTTTTTGTGGGGCCCACAGGGGGACACGTGGCATGTCCAGGAGGCTCACGGGGAAAATTTTCAAAATTTTCCCAAAGTTCAAAAAAGGTTTCAAATGCAATTTTAGAGGCATATCCCTGAGCCAATCATCTTGCGACACATTTCTAGCCCTATCAGAGTTCAAAAAAGGTAATTTTGGCTTATGAGTGTCAAATCCCATTGGACATGTGGAGGGAAGAGATTTAAAATTGATTTAATCGATGGCAACTATGCATTTTTGTCTTTAACCGCCATTGGAGCTCCAAAGAACTTGGAATTGTCATTTTTCCACCAAATCACATTAAATTTTATATAATTATGCATCCCTTGAGCCTTCTAAATGCAATAGAATCATCCATTTGAGCTAATTTGGTGCCCTATGATGTTTTTCATGAAATATTTTTCTTGGCCTGTGTAAAACACATGAAATGTAAAAAATTAAAGTTGCAGAGGAAAAAAATAATGAAGTAAAGGGTGAAAAATGATTGCAAAAGCATGTTGGCATGTCTGAATGCCAAAAATGTGACCCTGGGATAGAAAAGGATTTGAATCCATGCAATATTTTAAAATATTTGTGCATCTCTTGCATTTTGCGAGCTATTTTACAGTTTTATATCATTTTTCATCAAATGGATAAGAATTTTGTAATCAATTTGATTCCTTGAGCATATTCTTTACTTGGGATGCAAGGATCCAAGCTGGAACAAGGTATATTATGTAATTTGGAGGCATTTTGAAGGGGCTGGTGGAGAATTTTTGAGAAGGAGAGAAGAATTTTCATGTGGAAAACTGGAAGAAGTCCATTTTCCTTTTGGAGAAACTTCCTGAGAACCATTTTTGATTCCTTTTTGCATCAAATGTTCATCATGTTGAGTTGGTTTCAGCTGTAAAGCCATCAACAAGCTTTGATATTTTCTAAATAAAATTCCCTTGCTGATATATTTGATCAAATTCTTGGATTAACTGGTTTTATCTCTTGGCAAAACTTGCATACACTTATATTTCAGTATGTTTTCAATTTGTGTCTCATGCTCATGTTGCAATCTTGTGTTTGAGATATCTTTTGATCATACATGGTCTCATTTCTTGTAGAGGGTTTGAAGGCATCTACAATCTTTCATTTAGAAGAGAATTCATTTGAGTGAAAATAAATAGATTTAAATTCATCTTACTTTCCTTGAATATTGAGGGTGTTTGTAAACCTTTGGGTGTACCTCAGGTCATGATCAAATAATGGTTTCTAGATGCTTCATTGATATTTTGCTTCAAGATTTTGTGGTAGGTTATCAAATTTTTTGTGGAATAGTGTAGACTTGGGCACCCATGTGTGCACACATCCTAGTTGAAAGAGCACTTCAAATTCATTGAAACATCTCTTTTGTTTAGGTATTGTTATTCATTTGAAAAGTTTCCCAAAGAAGGTGATGATTTCTAGCTACTCCTGTCCCAACATCTCTCGTCATAATTTCATCTTAAACTAACTCATCCTACCTACAATACCCCTACATTTTCATTGTGTTTCCACAAAAGAATTTAATCCTTTCACTAAAATGCACAAAGTTGATCAGGGTTCTATCATGTCTTTAGTAGCTCTAGCTTTGTTTTGAAAACATTTCCATCATTTAATAGTGACAAATCCTTTGAGTTTGGATAATGGATACTTGATCATGTTTTCACAAAGCCTCTTCTATATCATATGCAAAACATAAGGATATCTCCATCTCTTTACCATATAAGGGCTGCAATATAGGTTCTCTTGCCTTGGTTGATAGGCACAACCTAAAATAGTGAGGGTTAGATCAAAACCCTTTTGAAGGTGTTATCCACTCCCTCAATTCTTGAATGCAAACAAGCAGATAGGTGCATCCCTGGCTAAAAATGACATATAAAACATCTATCTATCCTTGAGTGTCTTGTGAAAGTTTATGATGTTGTTCAAGTTGTGAAGGAGATTAAATCTAGATACCAACACCCGAGTGGCACCGTTTTTAGGGACTTATTGGGATTTCTTGATGGTTTTGAAGTATTTGAAAGCTTTGAGCATTTGTGTGATCAAGTTTGTGAGTTGTTACATTCTTGAGATATCATTTCATACTTCATATCTGCAAGTTTTGGGTAAAAAGGATTTCAAACTCAGCTTGATCCTCTTACTTACCAGCAGTTTTATATGATTTGGATGCATTATTTTTCATGGACTCAAGAAGAAGAAGATCTGAATTGTAAACCCTTGCAAAGTTTTCATTCATAGCATACATTTGATAGAATATTTTAGTGCTTTCTTACACAACTAAGGTGGAAATCCTTAGTGGCGATTCCATGTTGTTGAGATATTGAAATACCAATTGTCTAACACATTTTTTTCATTTGAAATTTGTTGTTTAAATCTGTCAAGTTGGAGGGAAGGAGATCCCTCTTCATCAAGGACTCTTCTAAGAAGTTGCTCACTGAATCAAGAAGTTCATAACTAGAAGGAAGAAGAGTTTTGAAAGTGGTTGGTGATTTGGAAAGAAGAAAATAAATCCCCATAGTTGAATTTGAAGGAGAGCAGCCTGTTATTGACAATTATAATTCTTCTTCAAGTAGATTTGATTTAGGCAATCTTCTTGCTGATTTTCATTCTCCATCAGGTGAGGGACCTTCTTGTGTATTTAAAAAACTTACTCCTAGATCTGTTCATGTGGTTTCTAAGTTTGCTAAAGTTTATCAAGAGAGAGAGCCTTTGGGGGGTTGTCATTTTAGAGATCATCCATCTATTCCAATCAGACCCATTACTACTCCTCATCAGCTTGTTTCACCTCCAAGATCACCCCCACCAAACAATATGGCTCAGCCTAGACCTCCATTTTTTGTTAACACCTTTGGTCCTATAAATTTTGGAGGAATGGATGGTTATCCAAATGTTGTCCCACAAGATGTGAGAAATAGGTTACCAAAATTCCAAGGTAACAATGCCATAACTAGAGATCAGCATCTCAAACTCTTTGTTAATATGATGGAATATTTTGAGATAGAATTTGAGGATGTGTATATTAAGTTGTTTATCCATACACTTGAGGAATATGCAAGAGATTGGTACAAAGCTCTACCTAATAACTCTATTGATTCATGGACTGAGATGAGTAATGCATTCATATTACAATATGGAGACAAAACAGATCCAAGGTTCCTTCTATCTGAGTTTGAGAACATCAAGAAGAACCCTAATGAGACCGTTCATGACTTTAATACAAGATTTAATAAAACATGGAGAATGTTTCCTATCATTTTGAGGCCTTGTGATGAATCTTGCTTGATGAAATATGTAGATGCATTTGATAAAAAGAAAGCCTATTACTTGAGAGACAAAAATCCTACAAACTTGAGACAAGCTTTTACCATGGCACTTAAAATTGAAAATAATATCAAAGCTATTAGTAAACCACTTAAGAGGGATGGTGTGAAGCTGATAAACCCTAAGAAGCCTCAAGCTAGCAAGGGTGCTGATTTGGAAGATGTTGTCAAGACTTTGGCAGGGGTTGTTAAAGAAATTTCTTACAAGTTAGCCCGGGCTGAGAAAGGAATTGGGAAAAGTTCACAAGGATAGCAAAGAACTCAAAACCATGATAGATTTGGCAATAATCCTAGGGGTGATCAGAGACAAGATGATAGGGGTAAAGGGCCTGTTGGATTTGCAAGTAGAAAACCCCAAGCACATGAAAATAGAGTGGTGCCTAACCCTTTGACTGTAAGAGTTGTTGTTGTTCAAGAAATTGCTGATATGGGTTGGTGTGACAAATTTTTTCTTCCTCATCCACCATGTGAAATGGACCAGCAAGATATTGATGATGATAACGAGAATGAAATGGATGATGAAATTTGTATGATGGGCAGCTCTTCAGGCTCACAACAAGCAACAACATCAACAGATGTGATAAGTGCAAGGACTATTGCAGCCTTTTGGGATTTCATAAAGAGGGTTATGTTTCTTTCTCTTCCTCAAACTCATGATGTATATGTAGTTCAGGCCTTTGAAATTCCTAATAATGACTTTGAATATCTAAGGGCTCTAATGATCAAGAATTATGATGGTGGTATTCCTTCGGAGGAAGATAGACAATTTTTAATGAATGTTGTGGTTAGTCAAGAGAAAGAATACAATACTAGAAGTAAAGTTGTTAGAGGAGTTGGTCCTCAAGCCAAACCAAAGACACCCTTACTCACAAGTATTCCTAAAGATAATCCTAGAAAATAAACAATTTCCAAGAACCATGCTTTCCCATGCAAAAATATCAGTCCTCTTCATGCCCAGGCTTCCAAGAATACTTCTCCATCTGATGAACCTTCTTGTTTCTCTTCCAATGTTGTTTTACCAAATAATGTTCCATATGATATAGCCTAGGTATTGAGCCAAATTAAAGTGAGTGTTCCCATCATTGAGTTTCTTAGAATACCTTAGCACAAGAAAAGAGTATTTGAATACTTGGGATTGAAGGAAGAAAAGAGTATACCAAGTAGAAATATAAATATTGTTGAGAATCTTCTTCAAATCACTGTTGGCCTTGAAACACCACCACTGATGCAAGATCTTAGAGAGGCACCTGAAGTGTATTTGGGGACATCCTTGGTTGACTCCCAATTGAATGTTGATCCATTTTTCACAACTTTTCTCATAAAAGATAGGTTGCTTCACAATTGCATGTTTGATTCAGGTGCATCATGCAATGTCATGCCTCTAGAAGTCATGAATGAGTTAGATATCAAGGTGAAAATAGCATATCGGAAATTGATAGCCATGAATTCAAGGGAAGTTCCAGTTGTTGGTTGTGTGAATGGGTTAGTAGTGTAACTTGCAGCTTATCCGGGTAAGAATTTAAAACTTGATGTCGTAATTGTTGACTGCCCTGCCAAATGGGGTATGCTTTTGTCAAGAAAATGGGCTGCTAGTGTTGGTGGTAGTGTTCAGATGGACATGTATTTTGCCACCATTCCCATTGAGGGAAGCCTTATCAAACTCTATGGTGAAAAGAAGATGTTACACTTGATTAAAGATCCCAACAATGCTTCTTATGAAGTGTTGTTTGCTGATGTAGATGTTGACAACTTCATTGGTTTTGCTGATGGAAAAGAGAATAAGATGGACAAATCAGAGTGCCTTGGTATGGTAGGTTCTCCATGGACATTACTATTTGATGGAGCTTGCTCTAAAGCTGGAAATGGTGCTGGTATAGTGTTGGTTTCTCCTAGTTTGGAAGAGTTCCCTTTCTCCTTCAAGCTCAATTATGAATGCACTAACAACATTGCTGAGTATGAAGCATTATTAGTAGGATTAAGGATTGCATGGAAATATGGAGTGAAGGATATTGTTGCCAAGGGGGATTCAGAGCTGGTTGTCAAGCAAGTAAGAAATTTATATGCCACAAAAAATCAGCGTATGAAACAATATAAGCATGGTGTTTGGGACTTCATTAAAATGTTTGATTCCTTTAACATTGTTTACCATGATAGAAGTATTAATGCTACTACTGATAGGCTGGGTTTCCTTGGTTCTAGATTTGACAATTGCACCATTTCACCTTTTTTTGAATATAACATTGAAGTGCTAACAAGGCCAGCTATCCCGGATAATGTGAAACATTGGCAGATTTTTGATGATGATGCACAAGTATTGAGATTCTTACAGTGCCAAGGTGAGTTTTCTGGTCAGAATATTGATTGGGCACCAATGGTAGGCATGAATGAAGGTAGATAAACTTTGTTTGACAAGGATATTATACAATTGAAGACAAACATCATTCCCAAAGGCCTTGTGGCACTTGAATCCAACTTTAGCAATGCCGATTGATCATTAATAGAAACTTTTTTTCTTCAAGGGATGTGGAAGAGCACAACTTGGGAACCAAGGAAGATCTGGTTGGGTAGCCATCTCAGCAAAGAAGAAAAATATTCCTATGCCCAACTTTTAAAGAAGTATCAAGACTGCCTTGCCTAGTCTTATTCAGAGCTGAAGGCATATAGAGAAGATTTGTTCCATCGTGAGATTCCCCTTGAGGCCAAGACTAAGCCATTTAGACAAAAACAAAGGCCTATTAACCCATTACTTTCCATGAAAATGCAAGAAGAGTTGAAGAAATTGAGAGATGGTGGTATCATTCAGCCTACTAGATATTCATCTTGGGTGGCAAACCTTGTCCTAGTTAGAAAGAAGAATGGAGATATCAGACTTTGTGTGGATTTCAAGAATCTAAACAAATCATCTATGAAGGAAAAATACCCCTTCCCAAACATGGAGAATATGCTACAGCTTGTAACAGGGTCAGAGATGCTTTCAACTTTGGATGGTTTCTCTGGATACAATCAAGTAGTTGTCAAAGAATCAGAAAGATTAAAGACAACCTTCACTACTCCTTGGGGGACTTATGTTTTTGTAAGGATGCCTTTTGGATTGATGAATGTTGGTGCTAATTTTCAAAGGGAAATGGATGTTGCCTTTGCTGGTTATATCAATGAGTCTATTGTAGTTTACCAAGATGATGTGACTTTTTCAAGGCAATGAGCAGACCATTTGCAACACCTAGAGAAGATGTTGATCAGATGTAGAGAGTATGGCATTCCACTTAATCCAAATAAGCATCATTTTGGTTTGCAAAAGGCCAAGTTTTTGGGACATATTGTGTCCAAGGAAGGTGTTATGATAGACCCTGAGAGATTGAAAGCAATCAACAAGGTGCCTATCCTAAGAACCAAGAAAGGTATTCAATCTTTATTTGGCCAAATCAATTTCATTAGAAGGTTTGTTTCTAATTTTTCTGAGCTAACTCTCCCAATCACAAGCATGCTAAGAAAGGATCAAGTTATTAAGTGGGAAGAGGCTACCATCCAATCTTTTGAAGGAATAAAGGATGCACTCAAGCATGCACCTGTTTTGGCAGCTCCAAACTACAAGAGACCTTTCCAAATCTTCTCTTTTACATCTGAATTTACTATTGCTTCAGTTTTGTTACAAAAGGATGAGAATGGAGTTGAGAGGACTATTTCTTTCTTTAGAAAGGCTTTACAAGTAGCTGAGTTGAAGTATACAATCATGGAAAAACAGGCATTTGCATTGGTGAAGGCAACAAAGATTTTTAGGCCCTACATTTTGAGTTCAAAGGTTGTTGCCTATGTTCCTCATACAATGGTCAAAGACAACTTATCTGACATGGAAATCTCAAGCAATATATGTAGGTGGGTTAAAAAAATTCAAGAATATGACATGGACATTCAAACTACAAAGCTGGTAAGAGGTTTGGGTCTTGCCAGGCTCATGGCTGAGAGTAATTTGCAAAGTGTAGAAGTGAATCAGCTAGGGGAAGAAAGGGCAGATCTACTTGACAAATTAATGAATTCTAATTGGTACAAGGATGTGATCTTATACCTCAAGAATATATGTTATCCAAGTCACTTGAATAAAAATAAGAAAAGAGCCCTCAAGCTGGCTTCTCAGAAATATATCATAACAGACCTTGGGCTAGCTTGGAAGAACCCTGAAGGTGTCCTCTTGAAATGCATAACTGAAGATCAAGCTCCCAATTTGATTGCTGATTTCCATGGGGGAGTTTGTGCAGGGAATTTTTTTGGTAGAGTGACAGCACACAAGATTTTAAGATCTGGTTATTGGTGGCCAACTCTTTTTAAAGATGCAAACCAGGTAGTTAGAAGATGTGATAGTTGCCAACATTTCTCAAGAATATTGAAGGCTTCAAGCTCCCTTCCTTTGCAGCCTATATAAATTGAGGCCCCTTTCAAACAATGGGGAATGGACTTCATAGGTGAGATTTCCAATCCTTCTAGTGCTAGTCATAAATGGATCCTTGTTGCAACTGATTATTTCACAAAGTGGGTTGAGGTCATTCCATCTAGAAAGGAAACACACCAAGTGGTGATGGATTTCTTGCTAAATCATATCATATGTAGATTTGGAGTCCCGATTAAGATTGTATCTGATAATTCTATTTGTTTTAAAGCCAAGCCTTTGATGGCAATGTGCAATGAATATGGGATAAATCTGACTTATTCTTCAAACTACAATCTAGAAGGCAATGGACAAGCTAAGTCCAGTAATAAGAAATTGCTCAAGATTATTAGAAGAACCTTGGAAATCAACAAGAAGAAGTTGGGAGAGCAATTGAAATTTGCATTTTGGGCTGATAGAATAACTCCAAAAAGAGCAACTGGTAAAATTCCATTTGAATTGGTCTATGGAACACAAGCATTGTTGCCCCTACATTTGCAATTGTTCACATTTTAGTTTGCCTAGCAATTGGAAGATCGAGAACATGGCCCATATGAATCAAGGGTAAATCAAATTATTGAGCTGGATGAAGAAACAAGAGCTTCTCACCAAAGGCATATCAAATTAGAGAGAAATTAAAGAATTTGTTTGATAAGAAGGTCACTCCTAGAGCTTTCAGTGTGGGAGATTTGGTTTTGTTGTGGGATAGTAGGCATGAAGACAAGGGAAAGCATGGCAAGTTTGATGCTCTATGGATGGGCCCTTATGCCATTGATACCAAGATTGGAGAAAATACATTTTTTCTTAAGGATTTGGATGGGGATTTCTTGGAGCCGCCTGTTAATGGCAGACATTTAAAACATTTCTTAGATTAAATCCCCATGTGAGGTATGCACAGTTGTACATTTTTGTATAGCCCTTGTTTTTGTTTTGTCACATTTAATTTCCTCTTTATATGATGAAGAATTGGGTCCTCTGTAAGCTAACTCATTTCCTTAAAAAAAGAGACTGCTAATATTTTTGACCCTCTCTAAAAAGGATTTAATATGTTTATCATCATTGAACACTTACTAGTTCTCTGAGTTGTCAGGTACACTTGGTCAAAATATCATTTCGATAGTGAATTTTTCTTTTTAAAACTTGGATGAGGAATCATTAATGAATCTAAGGCTATCAAGGAATATGATTTTATCATTTTCATTTCACAAGATGGATTTAATTGAAAATTCATCAAATTTTTCAATGGATTTGCAAACTTTATTCCTATAATGCTTCAAATTATAATGCTTTAATTGAAATTTATTTTAGACTTGTTTGACAACCAAATCTTCATCACCTTGTGCTCTTACGTTCTTGATTCCTTTATCTTTAGGATCTTGAATGCCAAGAAACATACATTTGTATTATGGAGTATTTTTCATGTTTGAGAAATGAAGTTTGTAAAATAATGGAAGCATCTCTCCACCTGGTGAGATAAGAACCTCTCTTGCACCAGATCTAGTTGAGAAACAAATACCATCAAATTCCAAAGTCCAAATGTAGATAATATTTCATTATATTACTTTGGAAGCTTAATCTTCACTTATAAATGTAATGAAATAGTTTCTAATTCCTTCATATCCATATAATAATTTAGCACAAGGATCATCTTATGTGATAACCGTATACTTGGCTTCAGATTTAGGCTCTAAAGTTTTCACTTATCCCATGACTGGGATAATTGCATGTGACCAATCCATCAGAATCTCACCTCCAATATATTTGCAAAATTTTCTATTATGTAAAATTCCATATGATGTTGGGATGTCTTCTACCAATATATTCAATTTAACTCTCTTATGTGGGTGGGTAACTAAAGAAACTTGAGAATCTTTAATTTTCCCAATTAAAGGAACTTGTTTTGTCTCTATTGAATAGCACTTTCTAAATGATCTTGTACAAGTAATTTTGAGGGCATGTACTACATTATCTAGTATAACATTATCTGATGGTCCATAATCAATTATACAATTATTTATCTTTCCCTTGTTGATAAAAAGAGAGACATAGAAAGGATCAAATTTATTTGATTTTGAAGTATTAGCAATCATGATATTGTAACAACCACTTTTGTCACTTCAATTCTAGGGATTTTTTTATCTTACTTTATGCTTCATTGATTTAAATACCAATATATTTAAACCCAGTATAATATTAATATCTTTAACTTCATGCTTCACTGATTTAAATACCCATTATTTAAATTCCAACATAAACCTAAAATTGAATCCATCTGATAATAGTCATGAAACCATGTGCAGTTATATGAGAGTCTATAGATCCTTCTTGATCCCCCCTCCAAAACACTTTCCCAGTCAATATATCATATATCATTTTGTTTCTTTTTTCACGTAATGAAAATTAAGTATAATTTTCTAAGCGCATACCTGAAACTCAGTCATTGAATAAAATGATGGCATCAAGCATCTTATATCCTTGGTGAAATCATGATAGTGTAATCAACATATTACACTACTTTGATCAAAGGTTCGAAATCATGTATGCCATGCTCATTTCCGTGATGGCACACCCATTGTTATAAACTTGTCTTTCACCCAATTCTATTAAATAGATTCCCTTCCATCTTATTATGTTTCATATTTTACTACTTAGGCATTCTTTTGAGTCTAAACCTATTTGCTAGGTTGATTTAGTTTACTAATATGAAAAATTACTCAACCATGTCATGGTATATTATTGCTAACATCATTGATACAATTAACGATTACACATATGACTAATAACTATTCATACATCTTCTAACTTAGTTTAATGTGTCATCATAGTACAAAAATTGCTAATAAAACCTATTTGGATTGACCTATTAGTCTACATGACAATGCATCGTAATCCATAAAAGGGTAAGACTCTTTTTCCATTGAAGACAATAATATTCCCTAAGATGATAAATCATATAAGATGGATTATATACATGTCCTACCAATGTCATCAAGTATAATTCATCACTTAAGAATAATATTTTATCATCCATTGATATGATCTCTAGGTATTACTTATTATCTCACTTGATTGCATCAATTATCCTTACTCAAATTCTCATTACTTGAGATTATAAGTACTACAAGGTGGTACATACCATCTCATATTTTAGGAGATGAGTACATAAACTAGACTTATTTAACTGAACTTGTTACCAAATCATTATGCAAGTTTACATTTATGTTCAGTTGTAAGTACATGAGGACATATTTATTAGAAGGGTTACTTCTTATGAAATACTAACTTGTTAGATATTAGATTTTTTACCTTAATTCGATTTATTTCCAATTCAAGTGATAATTGTCGCTGAGGAAGCTATGATAATTTCCATCTACCTTTTATGATGTAAAATTTTTGAGTTACACCATGGCATTGATTTATATAAACAAAATTTGCATCTTGACAATACACACCCATATTACATACTTCACTACTTGAATAGCATAATTAACATGTATTTACAAATGGGCTCTAACTTGCTTTTATAACCCAACTTTTTTTTACAAAGTAGTTAGGGTTTCTTATGACATTACATTAGGATTAAATTAAGTCATATTAATAAATTAACTTAATTTTTAAGAAGTTGATTCACTTTATTAAAATAATTTATAATCCAAGTAACTTAATTAAATTATTTCAAGTATATCAAAAGAGTGGGTACATGATGCAGAGGACCATAATAACTTCAACTAATTGTCAAAACATAATCACATATCAACCACTTCATTCATTATACAATCTTGTCTGGATTGCAAACTTGTCTCTAATAGGAAATTTTAGATTCTTCATGTACCATTATACTTAAATCATGCACATACCATGTTTTTCTCATCCCATTCTTATCCCTCACTGTCATCATTTTCCCTGAAATCAAAAAACATGATTAATCATCTTCCTTTTTTTCTTAAAGGCACTTTCTTGTCCACAAATAGTCTTAATCAAATCTTAGCCAAATTGGTCTTGTGATTGAACTTGGTGATGTTCCACCCTTTACCTATGTCATGCACACTCCATTTATGTTAATTCATTCATTTAAAAGCATGTATAGTGCCCTACATATTGTCTTTCCTTCTTACCTTGTAGCTTCCCTTTTATGCTCCTTAAGACCTTGCCACTTGGATTCACTATGCCCCTAGCCTTTTACTATTACCTAAAAGGATTTCAAAGCCTCATTATATTTATCTTGACTATCCTGATATGTGCTCAAATTTTCAAACTTCAACTCTTTACCCTACTCTCTAGACTTCTCCCTTAGTAATTTTGCTTATTAACCCTCAAGTAGGTCATCTTCAGGTGACTGTTAGTCCTTTCTCATCATGAGAGAATTTTCAATGCACAAAGAAGATATTTTTGGAAAAATATTAATGGTTTCTAGGTATCTATAAATTTTTATGGTCTCAATCTAATCCTTTAGCAAGGTTCCTTTGTTAAATTGCCCTTTATATTAGTCATCAAAACTATGATGTGGTACTGAAGAAGACTATCACGAACTGCTAAAAACTACACCACAAAATTACATTTTTCTTACTCAATCCTCCTAATAGGTTTATCAAATTATCATCTACAAAGTTTCAATTCAAAATTTGAAGTTTTAAGGCCTAAAGAAAGAGTTTACGCAAAACCCTATCTAGAGGACAGAGACAACCCAAGAAACACAAATTTTAGTGTATCTTTCTTCCACCTTTGATTCAAGGTCCCAAATCTTTATTTATGAGATGAGGTTGAACTCTTCCAATTTTTCAATCTAACAGTGAATAAAATATTCTTATATAATTTTATTGTTCTTATCATCTCTAACTTTGCATGCACCTTGAAAACGGAGAATTGAAACCCTCAACTATTAGATTAGGGAAATCAAATTTATTTTGAGGAAAATTTGTCCATAGTGTGAGTTCCTATTCCCTTATGAAATCCATTAAGATTTCTTATATATCATACACCTATCACAATTCCAATCACTCAAATTCAAATTAATCATCAGGTACAGTCATAGTTTGTGAAGAATCAGGGTTTCCTTTCTTTTTATACATCATAGAGTTTAGACAAAGATCATCACTTATTTTAGTCTTGGATTCATATCCCCTGAAAAATCACTCTAACACTTTGATAAAATATCGTTTCATACTTACAAGGGATAAATATTCTTTCCATAACCTATACACCATTGTATACACATTTACATTCTTGAAACTTAACAATCATATACTAAAAGATTCTACACATGCCACTCTTAAGCATTAATGAGATCATCTCATATCAATCAAAGGATACTGGAAAACTATATCATAATCTGAATTACTTAAAAACTTTTTAAATGTAATTAGGACTTAGTGCATTCTTAGACATACTCTATCATATCATGTTACTATTCACTTTCAGAGACTAACTTAACAATACCATGCTTCAATACTCATGTTTGTCTACAAAAAAGCATGATGTATTTCTATATTCAAATGAGACAGTAGTTTCTTAAGCTTATTCCACACTTACATGCAATGTACTGTCAAATACTAGGTATTTTTCCCTACAAAAACAGTGTATCTCATTCATAACTATATTATCTTACAAAATTTTGCTTCTCAGACTCCTTTCAATGAGCCCCTTCACTCCAATTGAGAAATTAACTCCCCCAAGTGAGATATTCTTCACATATACATGCTATGTAAAACCCTAACCAACTTTTCTCCACATGTCAAGACTCAAAACCCATGGTTTAAGACATTTTTAACCTTAGAATACATCATTGGATCCTTCACATGCATGAATTGATCACTAAACAAGGTCCCTCCATCATTCTAACCAACTAATATTTACATCTTATGCCAAAAGTGGCTTAGAAATCCTAACAATTCAAAATGTCTCTTTTGGAGGGAAATCATTATTTTGAATTTTTTAATACTAAACATCACAACTCAACATGTCATGAGTTCTAATGACTTCTAAATGACTCAAACCCATTACATTTGACCTGTCAGACCTTCCTAATCATGTTTAAGACTCTTTCTCCAATTTGACTCTCCTTCTTGATGCTCCTTCATTAGTTCATGTGGACCCCACTTAGACAATGAAATAAAAACACATGAACAAGATATTTACACATAGATTTGTTGGTGCAAATACTCACTTTGCACACTTTGACCTAATTACCATGTTCAATCTACTCAAAAAATGTTTATATGCTCGAGTGGGTGATATGTAACTCATTTCTTCCAGTTGAATGATTTGAAAATGCTCATAATGTTGTTATTTTGCCCTATTTTGAAACAATTTCCATGTTTCCCCCCTTTTTTAGTGTCCTAATTTCTTCATTTTTATGGGGTGTGTTATTTTTCCATGGCTGAAATGTAAAAGAAACTTGTGTTTGACTGAATTCCATTTTTTTGAAGGTGAAATCTCACTCCCCAGGTCTAAATCATTGTCAAATCATGTTTCATTGGATTCAAAACCAAAAAACTCGCTTTCTTTGTGAAAATTATGATTTCAGGGGCACCCCGTGTGTTTTTTATGTTTTTGACAGGTATACGGGTGTCACTCGCCCATCAAATTTATCATTGCAACATTTGTGCTAACGTGGCAGGATCCTATTGGCCGGGGATGGTCGAAAAAATGTTATAACTTGTCATTTTTTTAATTTTAACAAAAGGAAAATTCTGCTCTGTGGCCCCACATTTGCCTAGTATGCCTACATGGCATGATTCGATTGGTCAGATGGACCGACCGGTGGTGGGGGTCACTAAAAAAATTTCTTCAATTTTTTAAAATTCTCAATGTCAATTTTTTATCCGAGGGCCTGCACCTAATGGGAAGGTGACACATGTCCAGGAAGGTCAGGCAGGTGACGAAGGTCACTTAAAAATTTTTCCTTCATTTTTTCAAATTTCTCAAGGTCAAACTTCTACCTGAAGGCCCACATTGAATAGGAAAGTGACACGTATGCATGGGGATGAACTAGAGGGGTGGAGGTTTGGAGAAATTTGAAGTTTTTTAATTTCAAAGGGTAAAAAAGAAAAAATTTGCTCGAGAGTCCCGCCTCCAATAAAAAATGGAGACATGTCCTGGATTTGGTGGAAGAAATGTTGAAAAATTTACAAATTTTGGCAAAAAATATCAAAACCAAAAAATTGTCCGTGGCCTCGACTGGAAAAGGTGAATGTGTCCCCCTGCATCCAATCGGGGGGCAACACATAACACATTTCAAAGAGCAGAGATGGAGAGCGTGGGCCCGCTAAGGATTTTGTGGTGGTGGAGGTTTGAAGGTGAAATTGGAGGGTTGGTTCTGTAATGAATGGGAGACCGCCACGTGGCAGAAGAAGTGGCGGGTGTTTAGGCCCGCAGAAAATTTGGAGAAAATTTTCCTTTTCTCAAAAAAGTGGCAAACTTCATCAAATTGGCCCACGGTTTTTGTGGGGCCCATAGGGCGACACGTGGCATGTCTAGGAGGCTCAAAGGGAAAATTTACAAATTTTTACCAAAGTTCAAAAAAGGTTTCAAATGTAATTTTAGAGGCATAGCCCCGAGCCAATTGCCTTGCGACACATGTCCAGCCCTATCAGAGTTCAAAAAAGGTAATTTTGGCTTATGCGCGTGGAATCCCATCAGACACATGGAGGGCAGAGATTTAAAATTGACTTAATCGACGGAAACTATGCATTTTGGTCTTTGGCCACCATTGGAGCTCCAAAGAACTTGGAATTGTCATTTTTGCACCAAATCACATGAAATTTTATACAATTTTTCATCCCTTCGGCCTTCTAAATGCAATTGAATCATCCATTTGAGATAATTTGGTGCCCTATGATGTTTTCATGAAATATTTTTCTCAGCCCGTGTAAAACACATGAAATATAAAAAATTAAAGTTGCAGAGGTAAAAAATGATGAAGTAAAGGGTGAAAAATGATTGCAAAAGCATGCTGACATGTCTGAATGCCAAAAATGTGACCATGGGATGGATAAGGATCCAAATCCATGCAATATTTGTGCATATCTGGCATTTTGCGAGTTGTTTTCCAATTTTATATCATTTTTCATCAAATGGATAAGAATTTTGTAACAAATTTGATTCCTTGAGCATATTCTTTGCTTGGGATGGAAGGATCCAAGCTGGCACAAGGTATATTATGTAATTTGGAGGTATTTTGAAAGGGATGGTGGAGAATTTTTGAGAAGGAGAGAATAATTTTCATGTGGAAAACTGGAAGAAGTCCATTTTCCTTTTGGAGAAACTACCTGAGAGCCAGTTTTTATTCTTGTTTGCATCAAATGTTCATCATGTTGAGTTGGTTTCAGCTATAAATCCATCAAAAAGCTTTGATATTTTCTAAATAACATTCCCTTGCTAATATATTTGATCAAATTCTTGGATTAACTAGTTTTATCTCTTGGCAAAGCTTGCATACACTTGTATTTCATTATGTTTTCAATTTGTTTTTCATGCTCATGTTGCAATCTTGTGTTTGAGATCTCTTTTGATCATACATGGTCTCATTTCTTGTAGAGGGTTTGAAGGCATCTACAATCTTTCATTTAGAAGAGCATTCATTTGAGTGAAAATAAACAGATTTAAATTCATCTTACTTTCCTTGAATATTGAGGGTGTTTGTAAACCTTTGGGTGTACCTCAGGTCATGATCAAATAAGGGTTTCTAGATGCTTCATTGATATTTTGCTTCAAGCTTTTGTGGTAGGTTATAAAAGTTTTTGTGGAATAGTGCATACTTGGGCATCCATGTGTGCACACATCCTAGTTGAAAGAGCACTTCAAATTCATTGAAACATCTCTTTTGTTTAGGTGTTATTATTCATTTGCAAAGTTTCCCAAAGAAGGTGATTATTTCTAGCTACTCCTGTCCCAACATCTCTCATCATAATTTCATCTTAAAATAACTCATCCAACCTACAATACCCCTGCATTTACATTGTGTGTCCACAAAAGAATTTAATCCTTTCACTAAAATGCACAAAGTTGATCAGGGTTCTATCATGTCTTTAGCAACTCTAGCTTTGTTTTGAAAACATTTCCATCATTTAATAGTGACAACTCCTTTGAGTTTGGATAATGGATACTTGATTATGTTTTCACAAAGTCTCTTCTATATCATATGCAAAACATAAGGATATCTCCATCTCTTTACCATATAAGGGCTGCAATATAGGTTCTCTTGACTTGGGTTATAGGCATAACCTAAAATAGTGAGGGTTAGATCAAAACCCTCTTGAAGGTGTTATCCACTCCCTCAATTCCTGAATGCAAACAAGTAGATAGGTGCATCCCTGGCTACAAATGACATACAAAACATCTATCTATCCTTGAGTTTCTTGTGTAAGTTTATGATGCTATTCAAGTTGTGAAGGAGATTAAATCTTGATACCAACAAGATCCAACATAAAACTTAGGATTAACGCCTTACCCATCCATCCAATATTCTTCCTATCTCACTATTATGGGAAGGGAAATCATTGGTCACTAATATGATGTCACAATGTCTTCATTGTGAATTGGATAATATTATAGAGTATCCTTGAGATGAGAAGGCTCAAGTGAGTTGAAAATTTGGATTACTAGAACTTGCACATGATCTGATAGCACAAATTATAGAATGGTATTTTCAATAAACCCCTAAGAATGTGAAATTTTGTGATTTGAGGAATCATATCTTTATTTTGATATCCCAAAATCAAGCTTGTTTCCTTCTTCTTCTTCTTTTTATTGTTTAGGTTTTCTCATTGTTTAAGGCTGATTTTTACCTTCATTATTTCTTCCTTTTTTTGTGTGTGATGAAACTTATGTTGTGAGGTGAGAGGATGAATGAGTAGCTTGTACATTTATCTTCTTGCTTTGACTGATTTACCTCTGGTATTCATGTGCATTTTTCTTATATGTAATGCAATGATCCAACATTTTCTTATACCAAGTAAGACTTCTCTTAATCACTTGTTGAATTTTATCATCACGTGACATTTCATCTCGTATGGAAAAAATTACATTGGGAAGAGATGATGATGTGATAGAATTGCATTTAGGATAAACCATATTAACACCATTATTAGTGATTCTTTGAGGGACATTCTTTAATCTAAAAGTGGTTATTAGATCCATGGTCGTTGTGGAGTAGTCACAACACCGAAATTTGAATTCATCTGCACAACCAAACCAATAGTAGTCACAAATCCGTTTTTGGCCATTTTTTCCATAACGTGTTCGTGTTATGTCCCGGTCGTGCTATAGTGTGATTGCATTATGGTTTTGTAAATTTGAGCCATAACGCAAGCGCGTTATAACGTTCTTTCATTCCTTTGTGTTATGTGGTATATGTGTTTTTGGCATATTTCTACTTACAAAAATAAATGTTTAAGTATAATTTTTTCTTTTATTACTATTTATATTTTATTATAAAATAAAAGAAAAACTTATTCTTTAAATTTATTTTAGTAAATATACGATGTTAGGGTCACTTTTCACCTTATGGAACTAGTCTCACCACTCCATCTGTCACGATTTAGAAGATAGTTTTTCAGATTCCAATATGGTTAGTACATAGGTATTTTTTAGGGTTTTAGGATTCAGCCTTAACCCTGAACCCTAAGGCCTAAACCCTAAAAACTCAACCCTAATCACTACACCTTAAACCCTAAACCATAAACCCTAAAACTTGAACCCCAAACTTGAGCCCTATACCCTTAACCCTTAACCCTGAGCCCTAAACCGTAAACCCTAAACCCTTAACCTGAAACATTGAAACCTAAACTCTAAACCCTAAACCCTAAATACTAAATCATAAACCCTAAACCCTAAACCCTAAATACTAAATCATAAACCCTAAACCCTAAACAGTTAGTCTTTAACCCTGATCCCTAAACCATAAACCATAAACCCTGAATCTTAAATTGTAAGCCATAAACCTTACACCCTGATCCCTGAGCCCTAAACCCTCAACCATGTACCCTAATCCCTAAACATTAAACCATGAGCCCTAATCCCTAAACATTAAACCTAAAACCTTAAAAACTAAACCCTAAACCCTAAACACTAACCCTCAACCCTAAACAGTAAACCCTAAGCCCTAAACCCAAAACCCAAAATCCTTAACCATTAACCCTGAGACCTAAAATCTAACCCTAAACCATTAACCCTTAACCCTAAGAACTAAACCCTAAACACTAAACCCTAACACCTTGTTGAGTGTTGAATCTTAATTACTTCATTTTAGCATGTAATTGGAACTTATTAGAAATACAGTAACCAGCATCAGTCAGGGCAGACCGGCATCGGCTAGGTATGACCGGCATCGGTTAAGCAAGTAAGGAACTAACATTAGTTAGGAAGAACTGGCGTCGGTTACCTGTGTGACGAAGTTTTAATTAACTCTCAGGAATTATATCTTTTTTTAGCATTAAAATATATTTATTGATTATAATTACATGGCTAAGTACCCTAAGTCTATAAATGACTATATAAGCACAAAAGATAGGGTTTAGATGATGATGATCAACAAGAATTAGAAAGAACTTGAAAAATTTTGGTGAGAGAGAATTATTGGTGGTAGAGAAAAAGCTTGAAGAAAGAAAGTACTGAAAATCTGAGAGGTGTGGAAGATTGTAAATATTCATTATATATCTTGTCAAAGCTTTGGATAATATATTATCTTGTTTCTTGGTAGACGTAGCCCACACTTGGTGAACCACGTTAAATCTAGTGTTGATTTATGTCTCTTGTTTTGTATATTTCTTTTGGTAGAATATCTTCTTTTATTTGCATGTATTCTTAGATCTTATATATTGTCTATACAACCAGTGTGCTAACCCCAGTACACCTAAACCATAAAATGTGAATCTTGAACCCTAAATCCTAAACCCTAAACCTTAAACCCTAAACCACACACCCTGGGCCCAAAATCCTAAACCCTTAACGCTAAAAACTAAATCCTAAACCCTAAAACCTAAACTTGAAACCCCAAACCCTGAACCCTAAGTGCTAAACCCTAAACCCCAAACCATGAACCATGAGCCCTAAACCCTAAACCTTGAGCCCTAAACCCTAAACTCTAAACTAGAAATGTTAAACCATAAACCTTAAACATTGAATCCTTAAACCTTAAGACTTGAACCTTAAACCCTAAACCCTAAACCATGAACCTAAACATTAAACCCTGAGCCCTTAACACTAAACCCTTAACCCTTAAACCTTAAACCCTAAATTATGGGATGCTTTAAGGATTTTCATCCACCATGCCACAATAATAATTGTATTCTCACAAATAAACCTAACGGTGATTTGGAAATCTTAAAAATGTACTTATCATAATAATGGAAAAAAAATCCAACTAATAACAATTAATAATCAATAAGTAAATTGGTGGTAGGATAATCTATGTCTACCATATGCCAACTCCAAATTCCAAATTTCATTTCATTTAAATTCACTTCAAGAAAGGTTGGGGGAAATGAACTCATCATTTTCTCCACACTTTTAGAGGTCTAGAATGTCAATTCGACCCAAATTTTGTAAATATGGAGAACTTGGAAAGATGAATTTTATTTATAAAGATAAGGTCAAAGCGAAGGAATTCATTTCGTAAGTAATTCTAGTCAAATTTATTTTCTTTTTTTGTTAATACCCATTAAAAATAGCCTTGTTATTGGATGCTGATAAAAATAAGTTCCTAGGAACTGAGGGATCTTTTAAACTTATCACACAATAATGGGAAGTTCTATCTAATAATACTAGAAAGGCTACCTATGACACCATGAGAAAAAAAATAACAAGGGCACAAACCTAGCTTCCACCAACCGAATTCCACTAGAAATGCCACTTCCATTGGCATTGCTAATAATCTAAATAGGAATAATTGTTCAAGTGTGGATTCCTTTCTTGAAACTTCCATATTCAATGACCACAACCAAAACCATAACTCAAAACAGAAACAGGACCAGGAGCACGACCTAGACCAAGACCTAGACTAGTAATTTTAGAGGATTTCTGAGGTTCAATTTTATTTTCCAAGATGCATTACTCCAATGTTTGAGAATATTTCTCTAGATGCAATGACATTCTGATTCCTGAATGTCCAATCCTTCCCTAGACCTCAGTAGTCCTCGATCCTTGGATACAGGTATACATTGTTACTTCATTTCCATTTATAACGATACATATATTTGTAAATTCATGTTATGACCTTTAAATTTATAAGCATTTCAAGTTGTTTGGAAATCACATCAATCCGTTCACTAGGATTGATGACTACCCCTATCTTTTTTAAGGCACTTTTGAAAGCATCTATGGGTTTATCATAGAAGGAATTATTAATGAATGGAATTTGACTAAGCCATAGGATAGCTGACTCCCATTCAGAACTAAACAAGAAATATTTACCAGGTGATTGATAACCCCTTTGTGTTCTTAGCCATTCCCATGTTGTTATGCTAATTTTTTATAAGAAAACTCAATTATGGTTCTAGACACGAGACTAGTAAATATGGTCCTAATATTTTCATACCCTCCTAGGTGAATAGTCAGAAGCCAAATTAGTCTTTTTTATACTTAGTATTAATTACCCATGAAATCTAATTCTCCATCTTTCATTTTCTTTTTTTGTCTTCCACGTCATACTAAATAACTGAATTGACAAGGGAGCTAGTCTCTTCGACAGTGATACACTGAATATGAATATGATACTTGAAATTTTATCCTCATCCAACCATAATACCGGTAAGAACTCCTTTTTTAGTAATGTTGCATGGTTAAGAGTTGAGGTTTTAGGGTTTAAGTTTAGGGTTTAGGGTTTATGGTTTAGGGAACTTAGGGATCAGTATTAATGGTTTATGATTCATGGTTTAGTTTTTAGTGTTTCGGTTTTAGTGTTTAATGTTCATTTTTTAGGGTTAAGGGCTCATTTTTAGGCTTTAAGGTTTAAAATTTAGGGTTTAGATCCTCTAGTTTAAGGTTTAAGTTTTAGGGTTCAAGGTTTAAAGTTCATGATTTATGTATTAGGGATCAGGGGTTAGGGTTTAGGGTTTCGACTTTAGGTTTCATTTTTTTGGGAAGAAAAATTCTAATGGTCTTGATCTTGTACACTTAAAATTTAGTCTACATTAGTGATTACAAAGTGAAAATTTCTCTTGATCTTCTGCACTACAAGGATCAGCAAACCTCATATACTGCACATCTCTACCAAACATGTTTCTCCACACAAATACTTGCACTATTGAATGTCAATTTCTTCACACTCTGAAACAAACTTCACATTTCTCATATTTTACCCCACATAGATGTTCATCATTGGAGTCCAAACTATAAAAATGAAATAATTATTCAAAAGAGCATAAAAAATGATCAAATTTAAAGTGGTATCCTAATCTGTTAGACCTATAAATACCACTAGACTTGTTATTCTCAATTTATAACACTCTTGGAGATACAAATTTTTTACAATCTATAGAAAAAATTAAAATAAGTGTATTGGGTAACATTTCTTTGTACCGAATTGTTCTTGGATATTTCACATTTCCCTACTTCAAAATATCAGCAAATGAAACATCAAATTGTCAAACATGTTTCTCCCCACATGTATTGCACTCTTGAATTTCAATAAAAATGAACCTTGTAAATCCTCTCAAATTACCAGCTTACACAAGCACTGAACATATCAATCTCTTCTCTATGAATGAAATATTCATTCCCAACAACTTTTAACTAAAATAATTATTCAAAAGATCATTAAAAATGATCAAATTTGTCTGGTATCCTAATCCGTCAA
This sequence comes from Taxus chinensis, assembly GCA_019776745.2. Lineage (NCBI taxonomy): Eukaryota > Viridiplantae > Streptophyta > Pinopsida > Cupressales > Taxaceae > Taxus > Taxus chinensis. Next base: position 492,683,746 of record CM034154.1, read on the forward strand.
ACTCATAAATTTTTTTAGGGTTTATATTTCATAGTTTTGGGTTCAAGGTTTAGGATTCAGGGCTTAGGGTTGAGTTTTTAGGGTTTAGGGATTAGGCTTCAAGGTTCATGGTTTAGGGTTTAATGTTTAGGGCTTAGGGTTCAAGGATTAGGGTTTATTGTTTAGTGTTTATGGTTTACGGTTTAGGGCTTAGGGTTTACGGTTCAGGGTTCAGGGATTAGGATTTAGGGTTTAGGGTTTAATTCTTAAGGTTTAGGGTTTAGGTTTTAGGGCTCATGGTTCAAGGATTATGGTTTATGGTTTAGTGTTGATTGTTTAGGGTTTATTTTTTAGGATTTAGGGTTTAGGGTTTAGGATTTAGTGTTGAGGGTTTAGGGTTTATGGTTTAGCATTTAGGGTTTAGGGTTTACGATTTAGGGCTTAGGGATATGGATTGAATGTTTAAGGTTAAGGGTTTAGGGTTAACAACTCAAGGTTTATTGTTTAGTGTTGAAGGTGTATGGTTTAGGGTTTAGGATTTAAGGCCCATGGTTTAGGGTTCACGGTTTAGGGTTTAGGGTTTAGGGATTAGGGATCATGGTTAAGGTCTGATGGTTTAGGTTTTAGGGTTTAGGGCTCAGGGTTAAGGTTTTAGGGTTTATGGGTTAGGTCTTAGGGTTTAGGGTTTTAGCTTTAGGGTTTAATTTTATGGTTTATGTTTTAATGATTAGGGTTTAGGTTTTGGGGTCTAAATTTCATGTTAGAAGTTTCGTCACTCAAAAACACAACCTGGGGTTTTAGGACGGTATTTTCTACTCACAAAAATTGGCCCCATCCTTCTAAGATCCTTACCCGTGGTAAACAAAAGTTTATTTATGATAGTACCCAATCCTAGAGTTACTTATCAATGTTTACAAATATTAACCTATCACAATGTGGTGATCATCTCTCTAGTGCTTACAAATTTAGGGCCATTTTTGTCTAGAACCAAAAGGGGTAGCTACACTATCTTGAAATTCATCATGAAACCTTCAAGTATTAGAGAAAAATGGATGTTACCAACATGTATAGGATTCTTATATCTTTCTAGTACCTATTTTTTCCTCCTAACTCCTTACAGAGCTCCCAAAATCATCCAAAGAAGTCAAATTTCACCATTAGAGTGTTTGTTCCCTACACCTAGAAAAATTGTTGTTGAGAATATTGTCCTTAAATGAGTAAACCTTTCCTAAATCTTCCTAAACACTCTTAAAACCTAAATAATGTCTATATTCTTTCACAAAACAGATGTTGATTGTATAATTTAAACTCTAAAAGCTTAAAGGTTGAATGCTGAAATCCTAAAAAATACCTATGTACTGACCAAATTAGAGTCTTAAAAACCATCTTATAAACCGTGACGGATGGAGCTGTGAGCCTATTTCCATAAGGCGTAGAGTGACCCTAACATCTTATATTAAAAGAAAAACTTAAAAAACTTATTGTTGTAAATAGAAACATGCCACAAGGACATATACCACATAACACACAGGAACGCAAGTGCATTATAATCCTCTCACATTTCATCTTGTTAGGGTTTGGACTACCCAATCCAAAGGATTGGATTTTCCTTGGATTTCCAAACCAAATGTTTGGACTGTTTCTACATGATTAAAACCATGTTTGATAGAAAAACATCAAAATTTGATGTGTTCGCCCCAAAAACTCATACATTATTATAACATAATATTCAAAAATAAATTATACTATGATTTCGAGTTTGGTTTTACCTTGATGGTGATATAATTATTTCTGAAATCCAATTAGTTTAAGGATTTCATCCATTATTTCTTTTACAAGTGTCTTGTTTTCTTGCAAAAACATATGCATACGTTTTGGTGCACAATTTAATATTTTTTCATCCAAATTTTTTAAAAATTTGATTTTTCTAAACTCCATTCTACACGCACTCAAAAGAAAAAAGAAAAAATGAACTTTTTTCTCAAATTTATGGGGATGAACACAAAAATATTTTATTTTTGGGATATCTTCACTTTTAAAATTAATAAAAATATATATATTCATCCAAAATTATGAAAAACTAGTGGGACCTCGTACATGGTCTTAGCTAACTTTATACCAAAGGGATTTGAAAAATAATTTATATAACTCAAAAAAAGGAGGGGCACACACACAATAGGTTCTTATCTTTTTGACACAAAAATAGACATACTTTGTGTGTGCACCACATTTGACCTTCTTAATATCAACCAGTTTCACAAAAATAATAGTAGTTTAGAAACTAGATTTCAAGCTCTATGACACTTATTCTTGTCACTTTTTAAAATTTTGAGCATAGGCATGTCAAATTATTTGATGAAGTTCAGGTTTCACTGATTTCAGGAAAAAAAGTGTCTCTTTTTACCTCCTTTTGGCCCCCATTTCCATGCACTTACCTAATGTCACAACAATCATCTCCTTATCCATTATCTCGGTCATGTGGAAGGATGGATATTTATACACACCAATTGAGATGGGGAAACAAACCCCATGATGGTGTTTTTCTCTTATAAAGTGGTTCACTGATGCCAGTTGTCATGAAAGGTCCATGAGGGCCCATTTTTCACTTACATACTTTAGCATTTTATAAGGAACTTTGTTAAATTTGTCAACTCAAATGTAAGAGAAAGTGGAAACAGAATGAGCCATGAGCCCCATCATGAGATCACCTCTTTAGCTTGTTATGAGAGTCTCTCTTATAAATTGTTTTTGAGAATATTTATGACATAGAGGAGAAATACATCACTGACATGGAATATATATATATATTGTATTTAAACTCAAGTTATAGATAATAATCTAAACACCATTTTCCTAGGTGTCATCGTGCCTCTTATCTCGAGACTAGTGAAAATCCTTCTTCATGTCACTTTATAGACTAGGTAGGAAGTCATATAAAAAATGAACAGTCATCTTCACTTCAACCAAATCTTTGTGAAAATTATTGTTGATGATTGTGGCCTAATCCATGTCATGTTTTTGATCCAAAATAACACAAATAACATTATACATCCAAGGTGATCATGTAGAGGAATTTCCTAACACTCTACTTAACAAGGTGATCATGTCTCTAATCTCATCACGAAACTCAATGTGGGGAAACTCCATAGGAATTTTGTTAGTATGTAATCTCTTGTTTACCAGCCAAATCTTGTTCATCACTTTAGAGCAACTCGTTAGATCTTCATCCCAATATTGTTGTGTAGACTCCTTAGTGCTTTAAGGATTTTCTTCATTTTATGGAATCCTAAGCAGTTCCCCAATGTGTTTAGGTGTGACTAGTAGGATGGGATCATTTTTGTGGTTAAAAAATCCTCTTTTCTCATGATCATAATGTTCACCACAAGTGATGACAAGCTCCAAACACTGAATGGAGACTAGAAATGTTTTTTCTTATAGAAAACCTCTGTAGTACAAGTTTTTGAGGAAATAATGTATGGCCTTTAGACTTATCCCTGTCAAAAAATTGACTGATAAATAACATGACCCAAATTCATGTCAATTATATGGTCATTATCAGAAACTAGTGTAGATAAGTGTATTCACAAAATCACACACTTAATATTACATTTATATCGCCAGGTATGTTATTTTATATATGGATCTTGCGTAATAAAAGTATTCACTAGTGACCCATCCTTTGGTCTTGTTGTCAGTTATTCAGTCATCATTGTTATTTGTCTAGTTCAGTCATCACTTGTCTATACATTTGTTGAGCCCTTAAAATGACCAATTACCTCAGGCACAAAGGGTTGTGGTGTGTGGAAGCAAGGTGCAGAGGCTCACATGGAAGTAACTTTTGGGAAGGCACAAAGGTTTGTGCCCAAGCTTAACAAGTTCAGGGTTTAGTCACTTTTTAGACCATGTATAAAGTCACGATAGAGGAACATGTGGAAAGGCGATCAAAATTGGTTATGGATAAAGATAAATATGAAGACTTGCAGCTCAAGGAAAGAATATTCCTAGGTATCATTATGGTTATCATGAAAGGATTAGGATCTATAAAAGTGAATTTAGTTATGGTTAGCTGGCATCTACATGTTGAATATGGTTAGCTAGCATCTACATGTTGAATATACTTGAGTATGGAAAGACATGATGACATTTGGCCTATTCTTGGGTAATGATAGAGCAGTTAGAGGAGATTCCTTCGAGTCCCTTCTTTATGTATTGATTTGCATGGCAACAAAGGGAGAGACATATGGATGATGTGTGGATAATAGGGATAGAGCGAGAAAGTGAGAGCTAGGAAAATGTGTGGGTAATATCTATTGTAACTTCTATAATGGAACCACTATTGGAAGATTATTGAAACTTTGTTGATGTATTAGTTCCATTGATGGGTTTTCTTTATGGATTGGCTACTGTAATGTTGGTGAATTAATATAATGGGGTTTCTCTAAATATTTGAGTCAATGGATCTTAATCTGTGTTTTCTATTATGTTTGTGGGTCAAAACCCTTGTGTTCTTGATAATTATCATGATTCAGATTTGATCCCTCTTTGTTATTATGATGTTTTCCTCTATATTACATTTAATCTATGTTTGGATCTAGTTCCCTTAGCTTTCTTAGAAGATGTGTGTATTTAAGTATGTGCATTGTTCCTCCATTTTTAATAAACATTCTTACAAATCTCACATAAAGGAGGGGCTTGGTGCCTATGCATGCCTCGAGTGAGCGCCCAATCAAGATGGGTTATATATCAGCACACCTAGGATTTAAGTACGTGTAAAAGTGATTACATCTTGGTTTCATTTCCGAGACCTCTTTTGAAGTTGTTGTGAGAATGGTGTGTGATGACACAACGCTTGACCTTGGACAATGTTGATACTTGGCTTAAAAGCACAGAGGATGAGTTTTCTCAATGAATTAATACTGGACATGAGTTTGACACATGTAAATGGGTAGAGGAGAACTTATATCACGAGCTCTATGAGACATTATTTTGTTGTTTTCCAATAGAATTATACGAATGGTTGTCATCATATCCATCAAGGAATATTTGGTATTATAGACCTTTTGTTTGCACCCAAGAAGAGTATCAGAGGTTGTATGATGCTAATCTAATCTAGACTCGTGTTTTTCATGATTGGTGGAGTGGAGTGTTGACTATCTATATCTTAGAATATGTGATTTCTACGTATTTTTTCCCAGAGATTGTTGAGCTTGATTTCTTGCGGGAGCCAAGAGGATCGTTCTTGCTGTTGGAACATAATGATTAAGTGGTCTGGCTAACCCTTAATGTATATGGGTCCATCACTAATATATAGGTTAATATTTAATAATATGAAATTTTAGATTTCTATTATTAAATATGCTAACCTAGGTATATACTTTAGGTTAAATATTTAATATCATGAAATGATTATATTTCTAATATTAAATATTATAAACCTAGGTGTATGTGTCAACCATTTTAGGTTGAAAATGTGGGTTAGGAGACATACTTGATCACCTTATATAAAAAGGACTTTAGGTCCTCATTTGATATATTCGGGAAATATATCAAAGGTGTGCAAATCAAGTGATTTGGTTTTACCCTTGGTAATAGGGTTTCAAAGGAGGAGGTGATCTTACTGGATGTAAAATAAGTTCTCTGAAGTAAAAGGTTATTTTCAAAGTGGTTTTTACCCTATTGGGGTTTTCCACTATAAATATTGTGTCACCTGTGTTATTTATTTCCTGTAAGTATTTCTTTATTTACTTATGTTATGATGTAATCTTTATTTAAATATTTATTGTAACATTATGTAATATGTAAGTTGATTAAATCCGTATTTATTAGAATCCTCAAATTCTAACATGGTAACAAATCGAGGTAAATTAAATAAATTAAGATCAAATGTTTTGTATTTTATTTATTTAATTTGTACAGGTTTTTTCAACCAACCCGAAAGAGTATTTAAAAGTATTCTTAATTTCATTTAGATTTTGTAAATTATATGGAATTAATATTTGTTTAGAGATTAATGTGTACACAGGTGAAAGGGGATTCAAATATTTACCTACGTGAAAGTCACATATAGAAGAAGAAAGGATTTATTACTATATGAAATAATTTTCATGTTTTCTATAATTTCAAATGTTTGCAGGTTAAATATTTCGGAAGGTAAATTCATACCCGTGTTATTTGGTCCTCTCTAAAATGATTTGATTTGAAAAACTATAGTTTATAGTTAATCTATAACTATATCCTACATAATTTGAAAACTATATTATTATTTTTAAATAAAAATATATATAATATAGAATAAGGTTTATATAATAATTTATATAAACATCATATTAAAATTTATATAGTTTTGAAAAAAAACCTATATATTAAAATCCTTATACCATATTAAAATTACATGGGATTGAGGGAAGAGTCAACAGACCATATTCTAAGCCTAAGTTTAAATCATATTTAAACTTTACTTATAAATCTAGGCATTTATAGTTTTTTTTTTAAGAAACAAACCTAAGTTTGAATCATATTTTATATATATGGTTATTTTAAACCACTTAAAATATAAATTTTATTAGATTTGGTTTAGATATGTTTAAGAAAAAACTAAAGTGTTTACTTTTTTTAGTAAGGGGGCCCATGTTTATTTCTTGGCCATAAAGGGATTAATTTTTAAATCTTAATACTTATTAAATAAAACCTAACATGTGTCCCTAACCATTTATATTATCCATGTAAGGGGCGGCCCCATTCATTTAGATCTTATAGTTTATAAAACTATATAAATAAACTTATTTAAAGGTTTTCTTTTATATAAGAGATAATATCTCAAGTATAAATGTGGAACTCTCAAGTATAAATGGAGAATTAAAAAAGGGGGCTAGTTTATTGGTGGCCCACGTGAAGTGTGGTAAATATTTATTAAAATATTGGTAGTTATAGCCACATAAAAGTTTTAAATTTTTTAGCTTGCAGGAATTATATAAAATATTTTGTAATATTTCCATACTTTTAAATGTGTGCGAGGTAAAATTAAGAGTAAATGAAGGGAGGAGACAAGGTTCATGAAAATAGAGGATTTCAATTTATTTCATTGGTCGGGTGAAATTACTTGTCCCCTCTGTAAAATATGCAGGTTAATCTATACTCTCATAAATCTACTTGCACCTGGTAAAATTCTTTTAACCTGGTCTATGTCCTTTAAACCCCTTTAATAAGGGTTATGTGTTTTTTTAATATAAAAACAATATACTATAGTTTATAATTTTTATGAACTATATGTTGTTTTTTATTTTCATTCTATAAATTATATACATTTTTTTATAAAAAAGTGTATATATTTTTACACTATAAATTATAATAGGTTATTATAATGTGTTAAAATATAACCTCCCTAATATTATACGGAAGAAGAAATTCTAGAATTTCACATTCTAGTAATACACAACAAATTTTAGCTTCATTAAATTTGACGGTCAAATGACCGTCATGGTAGACCAAACATAAGACAATATGACGGTCATTTAGATGTCAAATTTAAGCTCATAGGATCCAAAAAAACTTTAACTATGTTAAAATTGATGGTCAAATGACCGTCACGATAGACCAAAAAATAAGCCATTATGACTGTCATTTAGACGTCAAATTTAAGCTGGCCAGATTTTTGTCTACATTAATTTTTTTCAGAAATTTGAAGTTGTTATGCATTCTTAGGGGTCTCTTCTTCACTTCTATATGGTTGGAAATATTTTTTATATAAATCTGGGGTATAATGCAGAGCCCTTTATAATGTGGGTTATTATTTTGATCATGGGAGGTTAATTAGTATGCATTGTAATGACATAATTAGTTATGATCAAATAGTTTCTTTAGATCTATAAAATTTAGATCTGATTCTATTAAAAGTGTTATTTTTATTGATAAATATGTATCTAACTCTTTAGTACATTGTATATTATAATGGGGTGTGTTTTACAGGTTTAGGAAAATAATGACGTCTAACTATTTCTATCTTGACAAAACCCAGATCCTAAATGAAACCAACTACAACATTTGGGTCAAAATAGAATTTATGGCAAGGAAACTCTAGATGATTATTTCTAGATCTGAGGTTGCTCCCACCGGTCATCAAGCAACTATAGATAACATGAATGCATTCTTGCAATGAATGCAAGATGCTCTTTGTATGCAATGTGAATGATGAGTACCTTCTACACATTGGTAATATCAAACATTCGAAAGAGGTATGGACACAACTAGAATCCATGCATGAAGGATACTTGGTATATCAAGGATAGTAATGAGAGTATAATAGCTGAAGAAATTCAAAGAAATGATTTATATATTTTTTATGATTTCTCTTCTGCATCTTATTTTATATCTCAGAGTTTGAATAATTCAAAACTATGGCATGAAAGGTTAGGACATGTTAATTATTGAAGCTTATATGAAATGTATAGATATAGTCTAGTGAAAGGTTTACATGTGTTGTCTTCTTCTCTTGAATTTACTTCATTAAATGCTTCTAAATGATGGTTTTGATTCTGATTTAGTAAATGGTCATGATGATGTTTTGATGCTATAGATGTTTCTGAAACTCTTATCTTCCTAGATAAGAAATTAAATTGGGCTCAATCTATGTTAGAAAACTCAAATCCTATTAACCTTAGGAAAATGACCAGAAGCCATCATATGTACCATGCATTAATTACCTTGTATGAACCTGAGCCATGAAGTATTATAGGGTCTAGGTGGATATACAAAGTAAAATATAATGTTGATGGTAGTATTAATAAACATAAAGCTAGACTTATTGCTAGAGGTTTCACTCAGAAACCTGGTATTGATTATGTTGAGACATTTCCTGTAGCTAAAATGAGTACTGTTAGGGCCTTATTTGTAATTGCTGCTCAATTTGGGTGGGAAATCCACCAAATGGATAAGAAAAATGATTTTTTGAATTGTGATTTAAAAGAATAACTTTACATGTTTCAACCTAAAGGATTTGAAGAAACTGGTAAAGAAAACTATGTTTGTAAGTTGAGAAATCCTTGTATGGTTTAAAACAAGCTCTTAGAGCTTGGTATGTAAAATTGTTTCCTTCTTTAAACTGTTAGGTTTTGTTAATTGTTCTTCTAACAATGATATATTCATTAAGCAATAAGGCTCACATATTATCATTATATGTATATATGTTGATGATTTTCTTATGTTTGGTGACAATTCTGATTTAATTCATAGGATTAAAGAGAAATTGAAGTAGTACTTTGAAATGAATGAGTTAGGTCTCTCACATCATGTTATTTGTATGATTGTATTTCATTCTATTGTTATTTTTCAAAACACAATATGCAACCATTGTATTGAAAAAAGTTTCTTATGATTGATTGTAAACCATTTTCTACTTCAATGGAAGTTGGAATAAATATTGATCCTAAATCTACATATGAAAAAGGTTGATCCTATTTTATATACGTTGTTAGTTGATAGTTTGATTTATCTAACTATAACTAGATAAGATATTTCCTATACAAAAGGAATTACTTCAAAGTTTATGTAGGAACCTTTTTTAGAGATCATTGGAATCTTGCAAAAAGAATTTTTAGATATTTGAAAGGAACAATCAATTATGGGTTGCATTATAATAAGAATGAAAATGCTATCTTATATAGATTTTTTGATTCTAACCATACTGATGTTGTGTTATAAAATATACTAGATATGTGTTCAATTTTTTTGGTGTAGGAACCATTACTTGGAACAACAAATACAATCAACAGTCTCCATTTTTTCTACTGAGGCAGAGAAGTACAATAGAAGAAGTAAAGAAGCCATGTGGCTGCAACGGTTGTTAGTAGAGATACACATGGAAGCTAAAGGAAGTATTTATCTTCTATGTGGTGGTCAGAGTTGTATTACTCTTGATTAAGAATCCAGTTCAACATCAGAGGACAAAGAATATTGAGATACATATACACTTCACCTGTGAGAAGGTGCAAAGTGATGAGATAAATCTCAAGTTCATGTTGACTGAAGAGCATGTTGCTGACATCTTCACAAAGTCCCTGAGTGCTGCTAAAGTTTTGTCACTTTCATGAAAATCTTAGATTTTAGGAGTTCCATTGAGGGGGAGTGTGCATGACAATGTCACCTCCTAATGGAACTTGGTTTTTGTAAAAAGACCCTTCAGGCATTTGTAAAAGACCTTCGGGAAAGTGTAAAAAGACCTTCGGGCATGTATACCTCCTCAACTTCTTTTTTAGAAAGAAGTGTAGAAAGATCTTAAAGGTGGTCTTCAGTAAACTCTTTAGTGCTATTGAGTTTACTGGTAAACATCTAGTACAAGCATATTGTTAAGGAGGTCCTTGGTTGTAAAAGGCTCCTATATGCTTGGGTTCAATAACATTTTATGAGAACCTGTGAGAACATGTAAAACTCACAAATCATACTTAGCCACTGATCATGGGATGATCTTTGGGATTCCAAATCTTTTTGTACCAAAAGGTAAATTGAGTAAGCCTAAAATCTTTATGGTTTAAGGATTGTAAATCTTGTAGTGTACCATGGGCAGGTAATCTATTGGTATATGTTATGTTATCCCACTTAACATTAAGGGGGAGTGTTGGAACATAATGATTAAGTGGTCTGGCCAACCCTTAATGTATATGGGTCCATCACTAATATATAGGTTAATATTTAATAATATGAAATATTTATATTTCTATTATTAAATATGCTAACCTAGGTATATACTTTAGGTTAAATATTTAATATCATGAAATGATTATATTTCTAATATTAAATATTATAAACCTAGGTGTATGTGTCAACCATTTTAGGTTGAAAAGGTGGGTCGGGAGACATACCCGATCACCTTATATAAAAAGGACTTTAGGTCCTCATTTGATATATTCAGGAAATATATCAAAGGTGTGCAAATCAAGTGATTTGGTTTTACCCTTGGTAAATAGGGTTTCAAAGGAGGAGGTGATCTTACTGGATGTAAAATAAGTTCTCTGAAGTAAAAGGTTATTTTCAAAGTGGTTTTTACCCTATTGGGGTTTTCCACTATAAATATTGTGTCACCTGTGTTATTTATTTCATGTAAGTATTTATTTATTTACTTATGTTATGATGTAATCTTTATTTAAATATTTATTGTAACATTATGTAATATGTAAGTTGATTAAATTTGTATTTATTAGAAAACGAAGCACGATAAAGGTAGTTAGAGAGACAATGCGAAGTTGCTAGAGTGATGGATCTATGGAGGAAGACGTTGCAGGAAGGATTTGAGGTTCACACGAAGGGCATGGGACCTGAGTAGTCAGTGCCACCCCATCTTGGCAAGTGCAAGATAGAAACCCCCTTGGCTTCTGCTGAGATCTCATCATATGAAGAAAGGATATTCTTTGGTGTTCATCTTAGCCCACCTAGTGACCAAACCCTGGCACTTCATTTTCCAATTCCTAAGATAAGTGTTGTTACCCCGGTTGGTGTTGGTATTAGTAGTCGAGTGGAACCTGGTAGATATAATTTTTCATTTAGTTTTTCTATGGAAGCACATACATTTCCTGTGTTTGGAGGCATCTTATCTGGAACATCATTTGGGTAAGGTGTGGGTAAACAAAATTTGGGTATCACATCTAGAAGTTGTTCCACATCACAGAATATCGGCACGTAGTTTAGCACGACAGTGGGTACACAAATTACATCTATGTCAGGCCCCTTACCTACAACGAGAGGAAGATCTGGGGGTTCTAATGGAATATGAGCTAGTGGATCTAGTGGTGGAGGTAATACAGGAAGGAATCAAGGTCCTGGATCTGGTGGGCAAGGACCACAACACCATTAGTAGGTGTTTTATGAGATGTCTCTTCACTTGCCTGATTACAAGGGTGTTGAATATGCCATGGATCATGTACACAACTATGAATTGTTATGGCATGCTAAGGGTGTCACTACCCTGGAGGAGAAGGAAATTCATTTTGTAACTATTTTACATGGGTACGCACATACTGGGTACTATAAGTATGATCCCCACCATACGGTGTGGATTATATTGCGTTGGGAGATGAATTCTTGGTGGAATTCCACATTCTTAAGTTTGAGAAAAAGAGCATCAACATGTTGAAGGAGATTCAATAAGGTATTGCAGAGAGTGTGTGAAACTATGATGCATGCTTTAAAAATATTTTTTCAAATTTTTCTTATGATATCCATCCCTCACAGCCTTCTCAATGGTTCATTAGAGGATTGATCATGCCTTTCAAACGAGTTCTTTCCCACAAGACTTTTATGGATCATGTGAGGCCTTGGAAACTACTTTACACAATGAGGCTGTCAAAAGCATTGACACTAAAGTAAGCCCATTTTTAGAAGCACATATCACTTCCATGGCAAAGAAGGTAGAGAAATTTTCTACGAACTCGGCCCATGAGACTCATAGTGGTATATGGTACACTGATTGTGAGATAGAAGGAAACACAAAGGATAGTTTCCCACAAAATATGATGCATGGCATGTCATTAGATTGTGAAATTTGTCACAAAGATCATCATCCAAGAAGATGATAGTTGTTGTAGCATGTGCTCTGCAAGAATGTGTCTTCTCATTGTAATATTTTCTCATTTACAACGCATGATACTAATTAATGCCAATTGATAAATCAAATCCATGATGTCATTGATATTAGTGTGTGTCAGACCAGCAGAGGCAGTTGAGGAAAAGGTTTTCTTGGAGGATTCATAAGTTGTGGTGGTCAAGGAGGTAGGATTGAGTTTCCTCGTGGAACATGTTACAATTTTGGATCTACTGAACACTACAAGCGTAATTGTCTGGATTTTCTGCAATGCTCATGGTGTATGAATAATCATAAGTATGAGGAATTCCCTCAATTATATGAGCATATGAGCTAGAACTAGAGGAAGGACAAGGACATAAGTATGGTGAGTGTGAAGTGAGCTGATCTGCAATCAATGCAAAGCGTAGTGCATGACTCTGAGTTGGAACCTGTCTTAGTAACCACGCAAGTTGAAGCCACACACGCCATCGATATACCAAAGTAAAGGCCTCTCATTACAAGAGAAGATGTATTACATGGGAAGTATCCTGATCCAATCCATTAGAAGGAGGTTTACTAAGAGACCATGGAGGTGATTAGAAACCTGCAAGGGGAGATTCAGTGTTTGAAGGAGCAATCATGAAATTTGGAACAAGAAAATAATGTTGAGGTCCCTCATAAGAAAATGAATGAGATCAGATAATTTTTTAAGATGTTGTGCCAGGAGAATATCATCTATCTATCATGAGAGTGGCTAAGAGAGAAGGTATTACATGTTGGAGGTGAGTGTGAGAGGTAGGTCTTGCATACTAATCTTCCCACTCACAGTATTGATTATGAAAAATAAATCACATTAAATGTAGTTGTGGATGGAGGGATTTTGAGAAATATTCTGATTGAAATGGGTTTTGAGGTCAATGTTCTAATTTTAGATGCATGGACTTAGATGGGGACGGCCCCATTACAACCATCTTCAAATGTGTTGTATATGGCAAATAAAACAAATGTTATTCCCAGCGGGGTATTGAAGGATGCATCCATAATCATAGGGGGAAACATTTACAGTAGACTTTGAATTCTTAGCACTTACTGAGGTAGATAACTTTCCAGCCCTACTTGGACACCCCTGGTGCTATAAGAATAATTCTAATGTGTGCTTTAACAAAGGGTATATAAGATTCAAGAACAAATATGAGCACGTCCTTATTCCATTGACGGATGGGAAGTAAACACACTATATAGAACTTTTGGGAGAAGAGGACCTAGATAGAATCTATGTGTGCACCATTAGAGACCCTGAGGTTGTCCATCAATCGAGATAAGGATTCATTTAATGGGAAGATGCTTAGTCCATGAGTGATACAACTAGCATTTCATGTGACAATTGGGCACATGGGACCTATGAGTTGGTCGGAAAGCAACTAAGGGGCATTGTGATTCACATCGCTAGGGCACAATCGGTTAGGTGCTTGGAAGGAAGGTAGTTACCTAGTTACATTGAAGAAGGTAATCCTAACAGATTTTTACACACAATGGAGGTACAGTGGACCTATCAGAAAAAAAGGAGGAATATGCAAAATTATAACGTACACATAACAACAATGCGTTGGTGGGAGACCCATCGAGATAATCTTCTCGAATGGCACAAAGTGAGAATCACGTTCTCTATGAGGTTTCTGTTGTTGCAAATCAACAGCACCCCTGGATGCAAATCAGGTTTCTAAGTTGATGTTTCAGGCATCTAGTGTGGTTGCACAACATTGAAACCTCTCTCCAAGTGTGGGACTTGTAAAATGAGAGAGGAATCTCTAGATTAGAGGCTGGTTCCTCAAACTCCTCTGATCAGATCTATTATTTGCACAATTACAGAGGTTTGAATCCTAATCCTACTCTAAATTCCAAGGAGACAGAGATAGAAAGTGCAAAAATTGAAACTAAACTAATAGGTGATACACCAAAGGAGTGGTGAACACTTCTTGTTCATTCAAATTGACACAATTTCATAAAATGCAACATGAAACATCATACAGAGGCTGATAAGATGCAATTAGAGGTCTGAAATGAAGCAAGATAACACAAACAAAGGACTGAAAATTGATCACAGAGTCTGCACTGTCATTTTTCACTGTCAAAATCTTTGCATTTGCAACATCAAATAGGAAAAAAACTATTACAATCATGAAGAAGGTCTGATACTTGCAAAAATAACTTGTTGAAGGTGAAAGAAGAAGCTTGCTATCCAAAAAAAATGTTCCACACTCAAAAAATGAGCCAAATCTGGCTTTTACAACGAATAGGTCGAGCCCAGGAGAGAGAAAACATGTAAAAAATGTGGGAGCCATTCCATATTGAATGAAGATGTATTAAAACAACATAGGCATCCTTACAGACCCATGCCCTGAAATTTTTGGCCATGCTGAAGAAGAATGCGACCCATTTTGCATTAAAACTGGTTGTTGAAATGTCATTTCTGGCCATTACAATGTGCCAGAGGCATTTCTTAATTTTCTCTCTCTAAACTCAACCAAAATTCAAAATTGAACCCTAGAGTCATGTAGAGAATTTCACCATATTTCCATTGATATAAAGAACGTGAAAATATAAGCTCTGGATCGAAAGATATGGCGATTTGAAAATTTAGGGCAAAAAATAGGCCAAAATCGGATCGGCGGGCAAAAATTTTGAATTTTTACCCGTTTGGTCTTTGGAAAAAAAATTTCAAATTTTCCCCGCATGCTCCACCACTCCAGGTGCCACGTGGCATGGCTTCCTGATTGGCCACGGGCCTCTCTAAGGGAAAAATTCCCACAAAAACTCCGTCGAGCCATAACGTGAAAAATATGAGGAGTTAGGAGGAAAACTTTACCTTTCTAGGAAAGCTGAGAGAGAGCTCTATCCAACGGTGCCATTTTTAGAAAGATTTGAGTGCCTAGAAAATAAAATAGATGGAGATTGAGGAACAAGAGAAGGTAAGATATTTAAGGAGTTAGCCACAAGAATGAGCAGGGGGCACATTTTGGATAACAATTTTGGCGACTCAGAGGGGTCATCTACCTGCTGGATGAAGTTACCAGTTACCTGAAGCAATCCATTGGGCATGGACTCACTTGATTCTCTATTTAATACCCCAATTGACTAGAACGTTGCAAACAGGAAGATGGAAAATCACCTGATGAAAGCAAGGACTGTAAAACATCTCCAGGGACAGCAAGTCTGTGCCAAATCACTTAGGGAAAGCAAAACAACCTACAGCAAAACAATGTGCACAAGCACTTGGAGGAATGAAAACCTAAGATAATATTTACAAGGTGGAGAATTTCCCTTTAGTAGCAATGCTTTAGATAGATTCCATTGACTAGAATCTGCAGTTCTTCGCCATCCATTGAAGACAATTGGAAGGCATTGTTGTCCTTACACTTTGTGACCATGTATGGGCCACTCCAAATGGCATAAAATTTTGAATGCCTTCCCGGTTTTGCTCTATCTGGATCCCATTTTAACACTAGATCTCCAACTTGGAAAGATCTACTCTTGGCCTTCCTATCAAAGGTCTTCTTGATCAAAGCTTGATCCTTCTCCATTACTTGGGATGCCTGATCTCAGATCTCTTGGAGCTCCATCAACTCTGCATATCTCACCTCCATGGGCCCAAACTCTAGCAACTCTAATTGCTTCATGAGTTCTAATGTTGGTAACTCAGGTGACATGGGCAAGATTGCCTCTCTTCCATAAACAAACTTGAATGGAGAGTTGCCTGTGGATCTCTTGGGAGTCATCCTATTAGCCCTTAAGCCTGATTTCAGTTTGGTATGCCAAGACCTCTGATTCTCATCAAGAGTCCTCGTAATGATCCTCAACAAGTTCTTGTTTGTACATTCAGCCTGGCCATTACCCTGAGGGTAGTAGTTTGATGAAGTACTTAGGTAGATCCCGTTTTCGACAACCCACTCAGTCACCTTGGATCCAATGAATGTTAATGCATTATCTGAGATTATTGTATCAGGTATGCCAAATCTGGTTACTATCCCCTCATAGAAGTCTAAGATGCTAGACTCATTTGTTTCCTTGAGTTCTACTGCTTCAGTCCACTTGGTTAAGTAGTCTGTGGCTGTCAAAATCCACTTATGCCCTTGGCTTGAATTGGGATTAATGACTCCAATAAATTCCAAAACCCATTGCATGAATGGCTAGTCAACTTTAATTGGATGCAATGGAAGGGTAGTAAGCCTCTCTTTACCTGTGAAGAATGCACAATTCTTGCACCTTTGGATCCACGCAAAGCAATCACTAAAAATCTTAGGCCAATAATAACCAGCCTTCATGATTTTTAGAGCTGTCACTCTTGGTGCAAAATGACCACCAGCTGGTCCACCATGAAACTCTTCCAACACCCTATGAATCTAATTTATGCTAATGCATTTCAGCAACACTCCATTCACATCTTTCTTGAACAAAACACTGTCTACTATGGCATATGGGACAGCCTACAATCTGAAGTGTCTTCTTTGGGTTTTTTTCATCTCTATAGGGCATAGGCCTATGCTTAGGAAGTGCATTATACCTCGGGTCCAGCAAGGAGTGGGGACAGCATTATCCTCTTCTTGAGTGCTACCTTGCACATGGTTGTCTTGAACTGTCAAAACAGCCTCTTCTTTATTGCATACTCCTTTTTCCTCACCCAGAATCATCTACTCACACAATCCTTTTCCTCTTACCAACTTGGTGACCTTGATATCAATGTCATACTCCATGACACGAGTGATCCAACCTGCCATTTTCTCATTCAAATCCTTTTTGAGGAGGAAGTCCTTTACTCCCGCATGAGAGACCAAAAATTGAACCTTGTTGTTTGAGACTAGATGCTTGAATTTCTTCAAGCTTCTGATTATTACAAGTACATGCTTCTCAATAAAATAATATCTCACCTCATAGGCATCTAGGCTTTGGCTGAAGAAAGCAATTGGATTCTCATCATTTTCCTTGTTCTGCTGTACCAAAATGGAAAAAATGGTATCATTACCCCCAAATGCATAGAGGATGAAATCCTTGGAGAATTCCGGATTGATGAGAGTTGGTGCTTGAGAGATGGCTTCTTTAATTGCTTCAAAACTCTCCTTGCCTTCTATTGTCCATTTGAAAGCCATGCTTTTCTTCAACATCTTGGTGATAGGTTTGACAAGAGCTACAAAATCTAGGACAAACCTCTGAACAAAATTTATTCTCCCCAAGAAACTCTGAAGTGCCTTCTTGTGGCTTGGCAATGATAGTGCTCTTATGGCTTGAACTCTCTCTAGATCAATTGCTAATCCTTCTTTGGAGAAAATATGGCCAAGGAGCTTTCCTTCATGTGTTAGGAAGATACACTTCTTAGGATTCAAAGACACTCCAAATCTCCTGCACCTTTGGAAGACTTGTCTCAAATGAGAGAGGTGGTCTGCTACATTCTTTGAAACAATAGTGATATCATCAAGATATATCAACACTATGTTGTTAATAAAACCTTTGAACGCCATGTCCATTGCTCTTTAGAAGGTAGCTCCAGCATTAGACAGCCCAAATGGCATTTTCCTGTATGCATAAGTTCCCCATTTGGTTGTGAAGGCTGTCTTGAACTAATCTTCTTCCTTCACCCTAGTTTGATTGTACCCTGAGTAGCAATCAAGCAATGAAAACCTTTCGGAGCCAGTAACAACTTGTAAAATCTGCTCCATAGAAGGAAGTGGGTAATGGTCCTTGAGAGATGCTCTATTCAAATCTCTAAAATCAACGCACAATCTGATCTCTCCACTCTTCTTTCTGACTGGAACTAAGTTGGCAACCCAACTAGAATGCTTGATTGGGAATATGATTCTTGACTCAATCAACTTGTTCAATTCCTTCCTCATGAGAGGTTCCATGTGTGGATTGATTGGCCTTTGTTTATGCCTGATGGGAGCTTAGTATTTGGATCCAACTCAATAGTGTGCTGAGCTAACTTGGGATTGAAACCTTTCAAATCTTCATAGCTCCAAGAAAACACATCAGGGAACTCTTGACACAGCTCTATGAACTCATACCTTTCTTGTTCAGTTGTCATCTTTCCAATTTGCAACATGGTTTGTTCTCTTCCACCAAGATGGATACTAAATCTTCTCTCATGACCTGAATGTTTTCTTTCTCTTTCCTAAACTGATCATTGGGATTGAAAATAGACTCCAAAGTGATAAGTCCCTTGGGTAGCTTGTTAGTTCTCAGCTGTATGCCACTTGGTCACCATACTACTGTTCCAATTTTTCCTGATTTTTAGTTGAGAACTCAGTTTCTTCTTGTAAGAAATGGATGATTTGCTGGTCATTCTCAAACACTTGCCAACTTACATTGTTATCCGACACTGAAGTCCTCACAATCACATGGATGTTTGGTTGTACCTTGTCCTTTTAAATGCTTTCCACAATATCAAAGGGCTGCCCCAACTAGCTGCAAGCCTGCCAGCAGCTTGGTTTTCTTTTCTAGGAATGGATTTTATGTTGAAGCCCTCAAAATCTTCAATGAGGTCCCACACCCTGTTTTTGTAGCACTTGAGAATATTATTCTTGATAGCATGCTGCCCCTTAACTTGGTTTACAATCAATTCACTGTCACCAAAGACTTGCAAGTTTTTTATTCCTCTCTTTATTGCCCAATGCATCCCTTGCACCAAGGCTTCATATTCAACAGTGTTATTGGAGCATGCAAACTGAAATATAAAAGCTGAATAGTACTTTACTCCTTCAGGTGAAATAATCATAGCTCCACCTCCTGCACCTTGTCTACTCCTTGATCCATCAAAAAACAGCTACCATACCTCATTTTCATCCTTTTGGTTTGGCTTGGTGATGCTAGGAATGGGTTGATCTTCTTGATGTATGAAATAGACCCCTAGCTCAAGATTCTTCTACTTCTTGATAAGGATCAAAAGCATGCACCTTGTTTGCCCATTCATCAAGATTTAGATCCGGGATGCTTCTAACCTTGGTGTCAGCTTCATCAGTGCTTGGGTGATCTTCTTGATCAAATGCCGAACAGTTAGCATTGATCTGACTTGGAGTGTAGGGCTCAATGTGGAAGTTTGTAATAGGTTTAGACCTGATTGTAGCTTTGGTTCCATACCTCGTTCTGAACAGCATGTGTGACCAATCAGCAAACAAATATCCTCCAATCTTGGTTGTGAAATCTCTTGACAAACATAGGGAAAAGAGTGGTGGAAGGTCTATAACTGATACATCTTGTAAAACAACAACATTTGGACATGCATGCAAGGTAAGACTCAAGTTTCTAATCACCCCAACTATTGTTACTGTTGTCCAAACCAACTACACTACCCCTTTGGATATGGTTTCATATTGAAGTCCTTGCTGATCAGCTATTTGCTTGGGCATCACTAAGCTACTTGCCCCAGAATCAATCATGCAATTGTGCACCAATTGGTTTCCAATGATTAATGAGACATAAAAAGGAGGGGGCTTCAACATTTTACCTTTCTGTCCTCCATGATTTCCTTTAGGATGGGCAGCATTTGTGAGCACCTTCTCTTGCATTTGGACCTGTTGATTTGAAGTTGGCCAGTCCTTCATGGTAGCTTGCAGCAAATCTCTCGGGCCTGGGATAGATAGGGATTCCCACATTGATATATTTACATTTGTCTTCTTCACCTGATCAATGATACTAAACGGTGATGAAGGATCTCTTTGCTGTCCCTTGGTTTGCATATTCATCCCTTGCATGTGGGCAGCAACAACTGGTATTTTGAGTTGGTCTAGGAGCTGTTCTTGGCTGCCCTTATGCATTTAAAACTAGATTTTGTTTGCCAACCATTTGTGGAGCCATAAAAGGTTGTGAATTGGTTGGAGCTAATGGTTGTTCTTCACCCAATTTCCTTCTTTTTGACCTTGTGTTGGCTGTAACACCTTGAGAGACTGTTTGATTTATGCCACAAAAAATCCTTTGCCTACCAGTTCATAAGTGTGGTGTCATTTGGAGCTGATTGCTACTGGAATGTTTCTTGTTATTGGATGTTTCCTTGACTGACCTCACCCTCCACACCAGTAGTTTTCACCATTAATGCTTGATTCAAGGCACCATTGAAGCACATAGATTGGTTGTGAGGTTCATTGCATGGAAAACACCAATCATACTCTTGAGCAACATTGTTTTGTGTTGGCACCAATGCCTTAAAGGCAGATATAGCATTTGGATTATAGGGCTGAAATGGTCTGTTGGTAGGAGGCCTTGCTTGATTTAGATTTGCAACTAGATTGGGTGGTTTATGAGGTTGATATCGATGCCTGTTAGGTTGAAGCTTGAGGCTGGAAGGAAGGTCTAAAACTTTGGGCTTGTTTGCCTCTTGAGAGTAACCAGCTCATTACCTAATTTTTACAATTGCTTCATGACTTCTTGAAGCTCATTTGGGGCACTTGGAGATGAAGTGGAAGCTTAATTTGAACTCTGATTTCTAGGAGTGGGAGAAGGAGCCAAATTAGGTTCTTGATTAGTTTTTAGGCTCTCTAAACTTGGAAACAATGGCATGGGAGGTCTAGGGGCTAGTTTGCCAGCTTGGATCAAATAATTTTCAGCCCTAATGGAAATGCTATAAGCCATAGGGATAGTTATGCCTCCCATGGATTGAATCAACATAGAAATATCAACATTTAGAGCTTTGAGATAGTAAAGAAAAGTACCTTATGCTGTTGGCCTAACAGCTACTAGAATTCTCCCCCAAGTTCTTTGAAATCTGAAATTAAAATCAGTTAGCTGCTCATTGGGAGCTCTTTTGATAGTTGTCAGCTGCTGCAAAATGGACAAGTTGTTTCCCTTTTCCCAAAACTGCTCATGGAGGAATATACATTGCTGATTCCAATTTTGAATAGAACCTGAGGCAAGACTCCTAAACCATTGTAAAGCTTTCCCTTTAAATGAAGATGTCAACAATTTGATAGAAACTTGCATCTCATTGATCTCATGGATTGCACAAATGTTAGCAATATCCTTAACACGATCACTAGGTGAGGTCTGATTTTCTCCAGTGAAGTATGGAATGTTCTTCAATGTTGTAACTGGGATTGGATTTTGTGCATTGAGAGCAAGTGGGCTGCTTCCAGTGAAATTGACATAGGGATTCTTTTGTGCCATTCTAATTGGTCTTAGAACCCTTGTTGACTGAATGAAAGGCCTACCAGGTGGAGGAGTTGAGAGAGTTTTTTTTGGTGGAGATGGAGACCTTTGGATTCTCCTCCCACTTTGCCTTATTGTTAGAGATAACTACAAATATTCAAACAACACCTCTTCCTCTCCAGCTCTTGACCTTGTGTTGATTCTTCTCATGAGTTTTTAGGTCTGCACTGCCAAAACCAGCTGATTCTTCTTCCTTGGAGTCGCTAGATATGTAATTTATAGCTCTTTTAAAGCAAGAAAATTGTAGTAGATGCACATCAACTTTGTTGCAATTAAAATGAAGACCTCTAAGGTCCTACCCGGTGCATTCCAAAACTATTGTTGCATAATTAGCAGGACCCCTGGATGCAAATCAGGTTTCTAAGTTGATGTTTCAGGCATCCAGTGTGATTACACAACATTGAAACCTCTCTCCAAGTGTGGGACTTGTAAAATGAGAGAGGAATATCTAGATTAGAGGTTGTTTCCTCAAACTCCTCTAATCAGATCTGTTATTTACACAATTGCAGGGGTTTGAATCCTAATCCTACTCTAAATTCCAAGGAGATAGAGATAGAAAGTGCAAAAATTGAAACTAAACTAATAGGTGATACACCAAAGGAGTGGTGAACACTTCTTGTTCATGAAAATTGACACAATTTCATAAAATGTAACATGAAACATCATACACAGGCTGATAAGATGTAATTAGAGGTCTGAAATGAAGTAAGACAATACAAACAAAGGACTGAAAATTGATCACAGAGTCTGCACTGTCAGTTTTCACTGTAAAAATCCTTACATTTGCAACATCAAATAGGCAGAAACCTGTTACAATCATGAAGAAGGTCTGATACTTGCAAAAATCACTTGTTGAAGGTGAAAGAAGAAGCTTGCTATCCAAAAAAAATGTTCAACACTCAAAAAATGAGCCAAATCTGGCTTTTACAATGACATGGGTCAGAGCCCAGGAGAGAGAAAACGTTAAAAAAACGTGGAAGCCATTCCCCATTGAATGAAGATGCATTAAAATAGCATGGGCATCCTTAAAGACCCATGCCCTGACATTTTTGGCCATGCTGAAGAAGAATGCGACCCATTTTGCATTAAAATTGGTTGTTGAAACGTCATTTCTGGCCATTACCACGTGCCAGAGGCGTTTCTTGATTTTCTCTCTCCAAACTCAACCAAAATTCAAAATTGAACCTAGAATCATGTATATAAAATTTATCCATATTTCTATTGATATAAGGAACGTGAAAATCCAAGTTCTGGATCGAAAGATATGGTGATTTGAAAATTTAGGGTAAAAATAGGCCAAAATCGGATCGGCGGGCAAAAAGTTTGAATTTTTACCCGTTTGGTCTTTGGAATTTTTTTTCAAATTTTCCCCGCATGCTCCACCACTCCAGGTGCCACATGGTGGCATGTCCTAATTTGCCACGGGCCCTCCTAAGGGAAAAATTCCCACAAAAACTCCACCGAGCCATAACGTGAAAAATATGAGGGAGTTAGGAGGAAAACTTTACCTTTTAGGAAAGCTGAGAGAGAGTTCTATCCAATGGTGCCATTTCCAGAAAGATTTGAGTGCCTAGAAAATAAAAAGATTCTAACTGAGGAACAAGAGATGGTAAGATATGTACAAGGAGTTAGCCACAAGAATGAGCACGGGGCACATTTTGGATAACAATTTTGGTGACTCAGAGGGGTCATCTGCCTGCTAGATGAAGATACCAGTTGCCTGAAGTAGCCCATTGGGCATGGAGTCACTAAAATTTTCTGTTCGGATACCCCAACTGACTTAGAATGTCGCAAGGAGGAAGATGGAAAATCACCTGATGAAAGTAAGGACTGCAAAACATCTCCAGGGACAGCAAGTCTGTGCCAAAGTACTTAGGGAAAGCAAAACAACCTACAGCAAAACAATGTGCACAAGCACTTAGAGGAATGAAAACCTAAGATAATATTTACAAGGTGGAGAATTTCCCTTTAGTAGCAATGCTTTAGATAGACTCCATTGACTAGAATCTGCATTTCTTCGCCATCCATTGAAGATAATTGGAAGGCATTGCTGTCCTTACACTTTGTGACCATGTATGGGCCACTCCAAATGGCATAAAATTTTGAATGCCTTCCCGGTTTTGCTCTATCTGGATCCCATTTTAACACTAGATCTCCAACTTGGAAAGATCTACTCTTGGCCTTCCTATCAAAGGTCTTCTTGATCAAAGCTTGATCCTTCTTCATTACTTGGGATGCCTGATTTCAGATCTCTTGGAGCTCCATCAACTCTGCATATCTCACCTCCATGGGCCCAAACTCTAGCAACTCTAACTGCTTCATGAGTTCCAATGTTGGCAACTCAAGTGACATGGGCAAGATTTCCTCTATTGCATAAACAAGCCTGAATAGAGAGTTACATGTGGATCTTTTAGGAGTTATCCTATCAGCCCATAAGGCTGATTTCGGTTTGGTATGTCAAGACCTCTGATTCTCATCAAGAGTCCTCCTAATGATCCTCAACAAGTTCTTGTTTGTAGATTCAGCCTGGCCATTACCCTGAGGGTAGTAGTTTGATGAAGTACTTAGGTAGATCCCATTCTTGTCAACCCACTCAGTCACCTTGGATCCAATGAATGCTAATACATTATCTGATATTATTGTAGCAGTTATGCCAAATCTAGTTATTATCCCCTCATAGAAGTATAAGATGCTAGACTCATTTGCTTCCTTGAGTTCTAATTCTTCAGTCCACTTGGTGAAGTAGTCTGTGGCTGTCAAAATTCACTTATTCCCTTGGCTTGAATTGGGATTAATGATTCCAATGAAGTCTAAACCCCATGCATGAACGGCTGGTCAACTGAAATTGGATGCAATGGAAGGGAAGCAAGCCTCTCTTTACCTGTGAAGAATGCACAATTCTTGCACCTTTTGATCCGCGCAAAGCAATCACTGAAAATCTTGGGCCAATAATAACCAACCTTCATGATTTTTAGAGCTGTCACTCTTGGTGCAAAATGACCACCAGCTGGTCCACCATGGAACTCTTCCAACACCCTATGAATCTAATTTGTGCTAATGCATCTCAGCAGCACTCCATTCACATCTTTCTTGAACAAAACACCGTCTACTATGGCATATGGGACACCCTGCAATCTGAAGTGTCTTCTTTGGGTTTTGTTCATCTCTGGAGGGCATAGGCCTATGCTTAGGAAGTGCATTATACCTCGGGTCCAGCAAGGAGTGGGGACAGCATTATCCTCTTCTTGAGTGCTACCTTGCACATGGCTGTCTTGAACTGTCAAAACAGCCTTTTCTTTATTGCATACTCCTTTTTGCTTGCCAGGAAACAGCTGCTCACACAATCCTTTTCCTCTTACCAGCTTGGTGACCTTGATCTCAATGTCATACTCCATGACACGAGTGATCCAACCTGCCCTTTTCTCATTCAAATCCTTTTTGAGGAGGAATTCCTTTACTCCCGCATGAGAGACCAAAAACTGAACCTTGTTGTTTGAGACTAGATGCTTGAATTTCTTCAAGCTTCTGATTAATGCAAGTACATGCTTCTCAATAAAATAATATCTCACCTCATAGTCATCTAGGCTTTGGCTGAAGAAAGCAATTGGCTGCTCATCATTGTCCTTGTTCTGCTGTACCAAAATGGCAGAAATGGTATCATTACCCCCAAATGCATAGAGGATGAAATCCTTGGAGAAGTTTGGGTTTATGAGAGTTGGTGCTTGAGAGATGGCTTCTTTGATTACTTCAAAATTCTCCTTGCCTTCTGCTATCTATTTGAAAGCCATGCTTTTATTCAACATCTTGATGATAGGTTTGACAAGGGCTACAAAATCTAGGACAAACCTCTGAACAAAATTTATTCTCCCGAAGAAACTCTGAAGTGCCTTCTTATGGCTTGGCAATGGTAGTGCTCTTATGGCTTCAACTATCTCTGGATCAATTGTTAATCCTTCTTTGGAGACAATATGGCCAAGGAGATTTCCTTCATGTGCTAGGAAGATACACTTCTTAGGATTCAAAGACACTCCAAATAACCTGCACCTTTGGAAGACTTGTCTCAAATGAGAGTGGTGGTCTACTGCATTCTTTGAAAAAATAGTGATATCATCAAGATATATCATGACCATGTTGTTAATCAAACCTTTGAACGCTATGTCCATTACTCTTTGGAAGGTAGCTCCAACGTTGGACATCCCAAATGGCATTTTCTTGTATGCATAAGTTCCCCATTTGGTTGTGAAGGCTGTCTTGAACTGATGTTCTTCCTTCACCATAATCTGATTGTACCCTGAGTAGCCATCAAGCAATGAAAGCCTTTCGGAGCTAGTAACAACTTGTAAAATATACTCCATAGAAGGAAGTGGGTAATGGTCCTTGAGAGATGCTCTATTCAAATCTCTGAAATCAACACACAATCTGATCTCTCCACTCTTCTTTCTGACTGGAACTAAGTTGGCAACCCAACTAGAATGCTTGATTGGGAATATGATTCTTGACTCAATCAACTTGTTCAATTCCTTCCTCATGAGAGGTTCCATGTGTGGATTGACTGGCCTTTGTTTCTACCTAATGGGCTTAGTATTTGGATCCAACTCAATGGTGTGCTGAGCTAACTTGGGATTGAAATATTTCAAATCTTCGTAGCTCCAAGCAAACACATTAGGGAACTCTTGACACAGCTGTATGAACTCATACCTTTCTTGTTCAGTTGTCATCTTTCCAATTTGCAATGGTTTGTTCTCTTCCACCAAGATGGATACTGAATCTTCTCTCTTGACCTGAATGTTTTCTTTCTCTTTCCTAGACTGATCATAGGGATTGAAAATGGACTCCAAAGTGATAAGTCCCTTGGGCAGCTTGTTAGTTCTTAGCTGTACCACTTGGTCACCATACTTCTATTCC
The DNA here is from genome assembly GCA_019776745.2 of Taxus chinensis. Classification (NCBI taxonomy): domain Eukaryota; kingdom Viridiplantae; phylum Streptophyta; class Pinopsida; order Cupressales; family Taxaceae; genus Taxus; species Taxus chinensis. Next base: position 492,710,369 of record CM034154.1, read on the forward strand.
AATTTTTCCTTATTTTTAGCTGAGAACTCAGCTTCTTCTTGTAAGAAATGGATGATTTGCTGGTCATTCTCAAACACTTGACAACTTACATTGTTATCAGGCACTGAAGGCCTCACAATCACATGGAATTTTGGTTGTACCTTGTCCTTTTGAATGCTTTCCACAATATCAAAGGCTGCCCCAACTGCTGTAAGCCTGTGAGCAGCTTGGTTTTCTTTTCTAGGAATGGATTTTATGCTAAAGCCCTCAAAATCTTCAATGAGGTCCCACACCCTGTTCTAATAGCACTTGAGAAGATTATTCTTGACATCATGCTGCCCCTTAACTTGGTTTACAATCAATTCACTATCACCAAAGACTTGCAAGTTCTTTATTCCTCTCTTTATTGCCCAATGCATCCCTTGCACCAAGGTTTCATATTCAGCAGTGTTATTGGAGCATGCAAACTGAAATCTAAAAGATGAATAGTACTTTACTCCTTGAGGTGAAATAAGCATAGCTCCACCTCCTGCACCTTGTCTACTCCTTGATCCATCAAAAAAATGCTGCCATACCTCATTGTCATCCTTGTGGTTTGGCTTTGTGATGCTAGGAATGGGCTGATCTTCTTGATGTATGCAATAGACCCCTAGCTCATATTCTTCTACTTCTTGATAAGGATCAAAAGCATGCACCTTGTTTGCCCATTCATCAAGAGTTAGATACGGGATGCTTCCAACCTTGGTGTCAGCTTCATAAGTGCTTGGGTGATCTTCTTGATCAAATTCCGAACAGTTGGCATTGATCTAACTTGGATTGTAGGGCTCAATGTGGAAGTTTGTAATAGGTTCAAACCTGATTGTAGCTTTGTTTCCATACCTCGTTCTGAACATCATGTGTGACCAATCAGTAGACAAATATCCCCCAATCTTTGCTGTGAAATCTCTTGACAAACATAGGGCAAAGAGTGGTGGAAGGTCTATAACTCATACATCTTGTAAAACAACAACATTTGGACATGCATGCAAGGTAAGACTCAAGTTTCTAATCACCCCAAGTGTTGTTACTGTTGTCCAATCCAACTGCACTACCCCTTTGGATATGGTTTCATATTGAAGTCCTAGCTGATCAGCTATTTGCTTGAGCATCACTGAGCTACTTGCCCCGGAATCAATCATGCAATTGTGCACTAATTCGTTTCCAATGATTAATGAGACATAAAAAGGAGGGGGCTTCAACATTTTACCTTGCTGTCCTCCATAATTCCCTTTAGGCTGGGACGCATTTGTGAGCATCTTCTCTTGCATTTGGACTTGCTGATTCGAAGTTGGTCAGTCCTTCATGGCAGCTTGTAGCAAATCTCTCTGGCCTGGGATAGATAGGGATTCCCACATTGATATATTTACATTTTTCTTCTTCATCTGATCAATGATACTAAATGGTGATGAAGGATCTCTTTTTTGTCCCTTGGTTTGCATATTCATCCCTTGCATGTGGGCAGCAACAACTGGTATTTGAGTTGGTCTAGGAGTTGTTCTTGGCTTCCCTTGTGCATTTACTACTGGATTTTGTTTGCCAACCATTTGTGGAGCCATAAAAGGTTGTGGATTGGTTGGAGCTAATGGTTGTTCTTCACCCAAATTCCTTCTTTTTGACCTTGTGTTGGCTACAACACCTTGAGAGACTGTTTGATTTATGCCACAAAAATCCTCTGCCTGCCATATCACAAGTGTGGTGTCATTTGGAGCTGATTGCTACTGGAATGTTTCTTGTTTTTGGTTGTTTCCTTTACTGCCCTCACCCTCCACACCAGTAGTTGTCACCATTAATTCTTGATTCAAGGCACTGTTGAAGCACATAGATTGGTTGTGAGGTTCATTGCATGGAAAACACCAATCATACACTTGAGCAATGTTGTTTTGTGTTGGCACCAATGCATTAGAGGTAGATATAGCAATTGTATTATAGGGCTGAAATGGTCTGTTGGCAGGAGGCCTTGCTTGATTTAGATTTGCAGTTGGATTGGGTGGTCTATGAGGTTGATATGGCTGCCTGTTAGGCTGAGCTTGAGGCTGGAAGGAAGGTCTAAAAATTTGGGCTTGTTACCTCTTGAGAGTAACTAGTTCATTACCTAAATTTTGCAATTACTTCATGACTTCTTGAAGCTCATTTGGGGCACTTGGAGATGAAGTAGAAGCTTCATTTGAACTCTATTTTCTAGGACTGGGAGAAGGAGCCAAATTAGGTGCTTGATTAGTGTTTGGGCTCTCTAAACTTGGAAACAATGGCATGGGAGGTCTAGGGGCTAGTTTTTCAGCTTGGATCAAACAATTTTCAGCCCTAATGGCAATGCTATAAGCCATAGGGATAGTTATGCCTCCCATGGACTGAATCAACATAGAAATATCAAAATTTAGAGCTTTGAGATAGTAAAGAAAAGCACCTTCTGCTGTTGGCCTGACTGCCACTGGAATTCTCTCCCAAGTCCTTTGAAATCTTGAATTAAAATCAGTCAGTTGCTCATTGGGAGCTCTTTTGACTGTTGTCAGCTACTCCAAAAGGGACAAGTTGTCTCCCTTTTCCCCAAACTGCTCATGGAGGGCTATACATAGCTGATTCCAATTTTGAATATAACCTGAGGCAAGACTCCTGAACCATTGAAAATCTTTCCCTTTGAATGAAGATGCCAATAGTTTGACAGCAACTTGCATCTCTTTGATCTCATGGATTGCACAAATGTTAACAATATCCTTAACATGATCACCAGGTGAGGTCTAATTTTCTCCAGTGAAGTATGGAATGTTCTTCAATGCTGCAACTGGGATTGGATTTTGTGCATTGAGAGCAAGTGGGCTGCTGCCAGTGAAATTGACATAGGGGTTGTTTTGTGCCATTCTAATTGGTCTTAGAACCCTTGTTGACTAAATGAAAGGCCTACCAGGTGGAGGAGTTGAGAGAGTTTTGTTTGGTGGAGATGGAGACCTTTGGATTCTCCTCCCACTTTGCCTTATTCTTGGAGATAACTGTAGATATTCAAACAGCACCTCTTCCTCTCCAGCTCTTGACCTTTTGTTGATTCTTCTTATGAGTTTTCAGGTCTGCACTGCTAAAACCAAATGATTCTTCTTCCTTGGAGTTGCCAGATGTGCAATTTATAGCTCTTTTAAAGCAAGAAACTTGCAACAAATGCACATAAATTTTGTTGCAATGAAGATGAAGACCTCTAAGGTCCCACCCGGCGTGCCAAAACTGTTGTTGCAAATCAGCAGCACCCCTGGATGCAAATCAGGTTTCTAAGTTGATGTTTCAGGCATCCAGTGTGGTTGCATGACATTGAAACCTCTCTCCAAGTGTGGGACTTGTAAAATGAGAGAAGAATCTCTAGATTAAAGGCTGCTTCCTCAAACTCCTCTGATCAGATATTTTATTTACACAATTGCAGAGGTTTGAATCCTAATCCTACTCTAAATTCCAAGGAGACAGAGATAGAAAGTGCAAAAATTGAAACTAAACTAATAGGTGATACACCAAAGGAGTGGTGAACACTTCTTGTTCATGAAAATTGACACAATTTTATAAGATGCAACATGAAACAGCATACACAAGCTGATAAGATGTAATTAGAGGTCTGAAATGAAGCAAGACAATACAAACAAAGGACTGAAAATTGATCACATAGTCTGCATTTTCATTTTTCATTGTCAAAATCCTTGCATTTGCAACATCAAAGAGGTAGAAACCTATTACAATCATGAAGAAGGTCTGATACTTACAAAAATCAGTTGTTGAAGGTGAAAGAAGAAGCTTGCTATCCAAAAACAATGTTCCACACTCAAAAAATGAGCCAAATCTGGCTTTTACAATGCATGGGTTGAGCACAGGAGAGAGAAAACATGTAAAAAACATGGGAGCCATTCCCCATTGAATGAAGATGCATTAAAATAGTATAGGAGTCCTTACAGACCCATGCCCTGACATTTTTGGCCATGCTGAAGAAGAATGCGACCCATTTTGCATTAAAATTGGTTGTTGAAACGTCATTTCTGGCCATTACCACGTACCATAGATGTTTCTTGATTTTATCTCTCCTAACTTAACCAAAATGCAAAATTGACCCCATAATCATGTAGATAATTTCACCAGATTTCCATTGATATAAAGAACCAAAAATTTGAGCTCTGGATCGAAAGATATGGCAATTTGAAAATTTAGGGCAAAAACAGGCCAAAATTGGATCGGCGGTCAAAAAGTTTGAATTTTTACCTGTTTGGTCTTCGGAAAAAAATTTCAAATTTTCCCCGCACTCCACCACTCCAGGTGCCACATGGCACGTTCTGATTAGATGCAGGCCCTCTAAGGGAAAATTTCCCACAAAAACTCCGCCGAGCCATAACTTGAAAAATATGAGGCGTTAGGAGGAAAACTTTACCTTTCTGGAAAGCTGAGAGAGAGATCTATCCAATGGTGCCATTTCCAGAAGGTTTTGAGTGCCTAGAAAACAAAATATTCTGACTAAGGCACAAGAGAAGGAAATATGTAAAGGAGTTAGCCACAAAATGAGTAGGGGGCACATTTGGGATAACAGTTTCTCCATAGCAATGCACCTAATACAATACACATATATGCTGGGAAGGATTTTTCCTCATTCCACATCCAGGAGTGTGAGAGAGCCTAGTTTTTAGGCCCGGAATCCTTATCTTCCTCACAATGGGTGCATAAGTTCTACTCCACCTTACAGGGTTGTGCACATTCATGGTATATCCATTCAGAATTCACCGTCAGACAAGTAATTGGCAAGAGTTAACAGTGAAAATTATCCAAAATTTTGAGTATCAATCTCCTAAGCCATTGGTGAATGAGGTGTTGCAAATAGTCAAGCATCTTACCTTGGGAAATAGTTCCATGGCTGAGGACAAAATCCTTGAGTTGTTAGGAGAACCTGAGTTAGGGGCATGCTTCATAGAAGAAGAGCCAGAAGAATTAGAGACAGAGGAGATACAACTTGAGTGCTCCTTCCTAGAGAAAGAAAAGGGTAGCTTGGTATACTTGATAGATGGTGAGGAGGTGGAAAACTTGGATGCTAACCATACAAAAGGTATGCATGAATTATTAGACAAAGTGGATGAGAAAGGGCACTACTGCCATGAGCCCTTGAAAACATAGAAGGTTAACATTGGTATAGAGGTAGAGCCGAAGGAAGCTATCATTAGATATTACTGGTCAGACCAGGAGGTTTCAAAAATACTTAAGTTGTTGTGTGACTTCTAATATTTATTCCCACTATTGGGCCTCAAAATATTGACTAAGTCCCAAAGAATGCGTACGCGCATGGGACCAATATGAAGAAGGGCACACAGGGAAAAGCACGTGGGAAAAAGGTTTTAGAAAGGTTTAGTAGAAACCATGGCACACATGCAAGGAAAAGAAAATGGTTTCAAGACTTAGCCATATTTAGAATTCTAGGAAGCACACGAGAAAAGTATGACTCAACTAAGCATGCAGAGTGGATAAGGTGTCAACCTGGTGACTTGGTGGTCAAGAAAGGAATATTCCATGGGATGGAAGGATCCAGAAATAAATCATTGTAGAAAGTGGATAGCTTGAATCATAGTAAGCATGCTCCATTGGAGGACCACATGAACACTTGCAAAGTGATCTACTCCTGAAGAAAGGCATGGCGGTGGATGCTAAAGCTATATATAGAGATGCTCGGGTAGAAGAAAATGGGGCGCTACCAAGGGAGAGAAGAGGGAAACATAGAGGGAATGAAGGGTGAAGCTTTGTAGAAGTAATAGGAGGTTCCAGAGGGTTTGCGTTCTCATTAAGAGGACTATAGGAGTGATAGCATATCTAGGGGATGGTTCTGTGACAATTTTTCTAATATAGAAATCCTAGTTAGGGCTTTTGATGCATGAGTCTTATCTGCATTGATGCATTGGCCTGTTATGGCCTTGTTGAATGTAATGTGGTTATTGAACTGTGATCAATATGAATATATGGTTCTGTTATAAGAATATAATGTTCATGGAGGCAAACCCTAGTGCCATTTCCTATTGTTATGGATTAGAATTTTTATCTGTATGATGTTTCTTTTGATTCTCAATGAGTCTATTGATATAATAATTAATCTCGATCTCTTAGAATGAATGCTTGGTTCTTTACATTTTTGCATCTAATTTTATGTCCTTAAGCAATGTATTCTCACAGATCTCACATAGAGGGGCTTAGCACCCACACATGACTCGGGTGAGTTTCCAGTACCCACTGGGTGATAGGCTGGTGCGCATGGGATTAGAAGGTTATTCTAAGGACATAAAAATGATTACATCTTGGTTTCATTACAGGACCTCTTTTCAAAGTTGTTGTGAGAAATGGTTACATCTTGGTTCCCTTGACACGTGATGATAGAGCGCTTGACCCTGGAAAATGTCAAATCTTGTTTTAAGAGCTCGAAGGATACGTTTTCTCAATGATTTAGTATTTGACCTGAGTTTGATGCACATAGATCAGTAGAAGAGAACTTGTATCATGAGTTGTATGAGACCTTATTTTTCTGCTTTCCAATAGAATTGTATGAATGTATTTTAGTATATACATCCAGATCGAGTTGGTACTATAGATTGAGTGTGTGGGCCCTAGATGACTACCAGAGGCTACAGGACATAGATTTTTCTTGGACGCGTCTTCTTGATCATTGGTGGAGAGGAGTGCTGACTAGTTATACCCTAGAATATTTCATTTCTACATATTCTTGTCATGAGATTGTTGAGTTTGAGTTCCTAAGGGAACCTAGAGGATCATTTTTATGTATTATCCCATTGGCTATGAAGATCTTGGTCATTATGTTAAGTTTTGAAGCATTCCCTATGGCCAGCTAAGATTCTCTGAGTGTTGGGTGAGGAAGTTAGGGTGGAGGAAGATGGAAGACATTGCAATAGAAAAGGAGAGGGAACAGAGATGACTCAAGTATGGTGAAGCTCATGAAATTGAAATGGCTAGACAACATGAGGTTGCAGGAGTGATGGATCTATGGAGGTATACATTACGGGAAGGAGTTGAGGTTCATGCAGAGGACATGGAACCTGAGCAGTCTATACTACCCCATCTCAGAAAGTGTGGGAGAGATACCCCTTCATCTTCTGATGAGAGTTTGTCACATGAGTAAAGGATATTTATCCACGTGCATCTGAACCCACCTTGTGACCAACCCCTAGCACTTAGTTTTCCAGATCAAGAGATAAGCATTGCTAACCTAGTTAGTATCAGAGGAGGTAGTCGATATTTTCCTAGTAGATATAACTTCTCGTTTGGGACATCTATGGCTACACAAACTATTCCTGTGTTTGGAGAAATTTTTGGGCAAGGTGCAAGTACACAAAGTTTGGGTATCGCGAGTGTCATGGGACACACGTTTGGTAGCGGGGTAATATTACAAACCATTGGCACACCATTGAATGGGATGGTTGTAACACTAGGCGCGACCACTTCAGGCCTTTTTCCAGCTACAGGAAGTGGATATGGTGGTGTAGGTGCCAAAGGACCTAGTGGGCCTAGCAGATCTATATGATCTAGTGGATCAGAAGGGACAGGACCTAGTTGGTTTAGTGGATCTAGTGGTGGAGAAAATACCGGAGGAAACCAAGGTTCTGGGTTAGACGGGCAAGGACCTCAACCACCTCCGCAAGTATTTTTCAAGATTTCATTGCACCTACTATACTATAGAGGCATTGAGGATGTTGTAGAGCATGTGCACAAGTGTTAATTATTATGGCATGCAAAGGGGATCGCTACCCTGAAGCAGAAGGTGAGTAAATTTGCAACAACATTGTAGGGGCGCATGTATAGCTAGTACCGCAAGTATTAGATAGTGGTGGATTTCACTGCACTAAAAAATACCTTCCTAGCATAGTTCAATATCTCTGAGTTTGAGCAAAAGAGCATCAACACTCTGATGGAGATCCAGTAAGGAATGGTAGAGAGTGTGTGGGAGTATGACACATGGTTCAAGACTCTCTTATCAAAATTATCCTATGACATTCACCCTTCTCAACATGCTTAATGGTTTTTTGGAGGATTGATAACACTATTTAGAAGAGCATTTTCGCACAAGACTTTCACAGACCTATGAGAGGCCTTGGAGGTTGCCCTACATGCTGATGTAGTTGGTTGTGTTGATACAGGTGTTATCCCTTTCCTGGAAGCTTAAAGTACTGTAACAGTTAAGCAGTTGGAAAATTTGTCTACAAACTCAACGCATGAGGCTTGTAGTGGTTTTTGGTGCACAGATTGTGAAGTAGAAGGGCATACAAAAGATAGTTTCCCCCGGAAATTGGTACGCATCATGATAGCAAACTATGAAATCTACCATGGGGAAAATGATGAAAGTAGGTTCCCTCTAATGCAACATGTGATCCACAAGAATGTGTCTTGCTATTACAATATTTGTACCTCTACGACCCATGACACCAAGGATTGTAGGATTATTGACTAGATTCATGATGTCATTGATCTCGGTGTGTGCCAGACTATCCTTGCAAGTAGTTATAAGGATGATGATAGCTGTTATGAAGGATGCGTAGATAGAGGAGCGTGTGGAAGAGGTTTTCATGGAGGATATATTTGTTGCAATAACCACAGAGGAGGAAGAAGTGAGTTCCCAGTGGAACCTACTATAACTATGGGTTGACAGAGAATTATAAATGTTTGTGTCCTGATCTTTTGTAATGCTCATGGTTCAGAAATAAATATAAGTACAAGGAGTTTCCTAAGTTGTTTGAACACATGAGCCACCATCACCGAAAGGATAAAGGAACTGGGATGGTGAGCATAAAGAAGGGTGACCGACAGTCGATGCCAAGAGTGGCACGTGAGTTCTTATAAGAACCTATGTTGGTGATAATGTGAGTAGAGGCCATGCACGCCAGGGAGATACCAAGGTAAAGAACACTGGTTATGATAGAAAAAGTAGTAAATGAAATGTATCTAGATCCTGCTCATTAGAAAGATGTATATCAAGAGACTACAGATTTGATTCATTGGTTACAAGGAGAGATCTAGTGTATGAAGGAGCAATCAAGGTAGTTGGAACAAAGGAAGAATGTTGAGGCTCCGTAGAAGGACTTGGATGAGATCATGAAAGTATGCAAGATGTTAAGGCAAGAGAATATCATTCCCTTGCTAGAAGAATGGTTATAGGAGAAAGTACCACATGCTGAAGGAGAGCACAAGAGGAAAGTGTTGCATACTAATATTCCTCCCCATAGCCTTGATTATGAAAAGAGATAACCTTGAATGTTTTTGTAGATGGATGGATTCTGAGAAATATTTTGATCGACACGGGCACAGAAGTCAATGTTATCACTTTGGATACATGTCATCAAATGGGAAGGCCCACATTATAGTCATCCTCGAATGTGTTGTATATGGCGAATAAGACAAAGGAAATGCCCATTGGTGTCTTGAAGGATGCAGTTATCACTATTCAATGGTCCAAGTTCACTAGGGAATTTGAGGTCCTGGTGCTAACCGAGGTGGATAACTTTCCAGGATTACTTGGGCACCCCTGGTGTTACAAAAATAATGCCAACCTACAGTTTAACAAGGGGTATATTAGTTTTGAGAACAAGGAATAATGGGTCATCATTCCTTTAACATATGGGGAGTCAGTGCCTTATATTGAGCCCTTAGGAGAATAAGTCCTTGACAGAATCTATGTGCACTCTATTAGAGACCCTGAGGTAATTCATCCTACAGAAGGAATTATCTAGTTTGAAGACACTCAGTCTATGAGTGATATAACCAGCATAGTATGTGACAATTTTGCACATGGGACCTATGAGTTAATTGGGTGATAGTTAAGAGGATATGTAACAAGGGTGAAAAAGGTGTGCTCAGTCAAGTTCCTAGGAAGGAAGAAGCTACCAAGTTACTCTGGAGGAGCAAGCCTTGATGATTTCTTACGAGAGATGGAGGCTCGGTAGAGAAATGAGGATGGAAGGATAATTATGCTCAACTAAAAATTTATTGGGACTGCAAATCACTGGTGCAAAACACATCGTGAGAATCTTCTATATTGGCGCGAGGTAAGAGTCACATTCTCTATTAGGTTCTATAGAAGCAACACACCCACTGTTATACAAGACTACCATGGAAAATAACCCACCTATTTCCATATCCAAGCATGTGAGAAGGCCTGGTTGGAAGGTATATAATCTTTACCACCTTTTTTATGGGTACATAGGTTGTATTCCACCTTATAAGGCTATGTGTGCACATGGTATATTCACTCAGAAACATGCCATCAAACACAAAATTGGCAGGAGTTAGCGACTGATCTCATTTAAGCTTTTGAGTATTGGAGTAAAAATCCATTAGTGGATAAGGCATTGTAAGTACTCAAGCACCTTACTATGGGAGATAGTGTCATGGAAGAAGATAGGATACTGGAGTTATTGGGTGAACCTAGTTTGGAGATGCGTTTTGATGAAGACGAATCTAAAGAGATACATCTTCAGTGTACATGCATTAAGATAGAAAAAGGAAAAATGGTCTATGTGATGGATGGAGAAGGGATGGAGAATATAGATGCTAACCATTCTGAAGGTACATGTGAAGGCATGGATAGTGCTGATGAGAAAGTGTGTGCCTACCATTAGCCCTTGAAATCGAAGAAGGTTAACATTGGTTCGGAGGCTAAACCTAAGGAAGCTATCATTGGTGACTATTGGTCAAAAAAAGAGGTTTCTAATATTATTTACCTACTACGCAAGTTTCAGGAATTGTTCCCATGTGGATACTATGAGCTTAAAGGCATTCACCACTCCTTGGGGGAAATGAGGATCAAGTTAAAGGAAGGTGCGTGCTCGATTCAGATGAGACCTTATCAGATGAATCCAAACTTGTGCATAAGAGTCAAGGAGGAGATATACAAAATGATAGCATTAGATATCATTGAGGCTATAGAAGAATCAGAATGGGTAAGTCAAATGGTCATGAGCATTAATAAGGATGGGAGGATAAGGATTTGTGTTGATTATAGGGACTTATTGACCCTTTTCCAACCCCCTTCACTAAAGAAATTTTTGAAGGAGTAGCTTGGTGCAAGGTCTATTCTTTTACGGATGGGTTCTCATGGTACCACCAAGTTAGAATTACAAAGGAAGACTAGTAGAAAACAATGTTTGCCACTAAATGGGGAAGTTTTTCCTACACGATCATGCCTTTAGGATTGAAGAATGTGCCTATTATATTCTTGCGCATCATGGTACAAGTATTTTAGGACTTCATCCATAAGTTTCTTCAAGTCTACCTGGATGACTAGACGGTATATGGGTTAGTGAAAGACCATTGTGACAACTTAAGGTTGATTTTTGAGAGATGTTGATAGATGAGGATATCCATCAACATTAAGAAGTGTGTCTTTGTTACTCCATTTGAAACCTTGTGTGGACATATTATATGTAAGAAAGGCTTGTTAGTGGATACCACCAAAGTTGTTGTTGTGGGATTGGGAGAGCCTACTAGTCAAAGCATAGTGTGTGGATTCCTTGGGCATATAGGGTACTATAGGAAATTTATTAAATTATATGCCAAGATTACCTCTCCCTTGGAGGAATTTCTTAAGCACAAGAGTGCCTTTCACTAGGGAGAGGTGCAGCAAAAGGTATTTGACACTTTGAAGGATAGGCTTATTACTGCACCCATACTATTTTTTTCTTCTTGGGATAATCCTTTCCATGTGCATGTTGATGCCTCAGGGACAACCATTAGAGAAGTGCTAGAAAAACCTAATGAGGGGATTGTTGATCACCCCCTTTGTTTTTCCAGTAGGAAGTTGACACTAGCAGAACAGAATTACACTACTACTAAGCGTGAGGTATTTTAAATGATCTACATGTTGCATAAGTTCAAGAGTATCTACTGGCAACACCGTTTATTTTCTACATAGATCACATGGCATTGAACTATTTGGTAATAATCTCGTTTTGCAAGGGCGCATATGTCTTTGGGTCCTGTTGTTTCAAAAATTTGATTTTTCAGTTGTGGTAAAACCAAGGAAGAGGAATTCAGGACCTGATCATCTATCAAGAATTGACTCAGGGGAGGATGTGCAGAGCATTAAGGATACCATGCCAAACGTGCAACTATTTAGGTTATGGCACCCACCCTCTAAATTAGAGGATATTGCAGTGTTTCTTAAAATGGGTGTGAAGCTAGAAGGAATGAAATATTTTGAGAGAAAGCAGTTGGTTATAGGTGTCACACCTTACATGTTGATTAGTGGATATTTGTACAAGTTAAGTCGTAAAGAGGTTCTTCACCAATGCATATTAGCACATGAGCACGTTACAATCATGGAGGAAGTAGATGGTGGGATTGTAGGAGGACACTCTGTAGGAAATACAACTGCATGGAAGATCCTACTTGCAGGAATTTGGTGGGAAAGCATCTACCAGGATTGTATTGAATTTTTTAAGGCATGTGACCATTTTCGGCGCCTTGGCAAGCCAGGGAAAAGAGATGAAATTCCCTTGAGGCCTATAGCTAGTGTAGAACCATTTGAAAAATGGGTGATTGATTTTTTAGGACCTATTTCACCTGTTGTGTGAAGGACTGGTTTGCGTTATATCATCATTTGCATTGACTACTTAACAATATGGTCAGAGGAAGCACCTATAAAGGATTATACAGTAGCGACATCAGCAAGATTCTTATGGGAAAACATAATTAGCATGTATGGGTGTCCGTTGATTCTAACAAGTGATAGGGGTATACACTTTATGAATGAAACAATCAAGATCTTTTTGGCATAGGTTATGGTGGCCCATCACAAGACTACTCCTTATCACCCTCAAGCGAATGGAACATCTGAGGTACTTAACAAGATACTAAGTCACGCATTGACAAAAAAATTTGATGTTGGAAGACAAGATTGGGATGACAAGGTATTAGTCATTCTATGGGCATACATGGTAACCTACAAGAGACTGAATAAAGACACACCATCTCAATTAGTGTTTTTCACAAAGGCTATTTTGCTGGTTGAATTCATATTACCATCGCTGTGTATAGTGCGTGTAAGAGGATTGGCTGATGAAAAAGCACTCGAGGAAAGGATTGAAAAATTAATGTAGTTTGACAAAAGGTGATCACTTGCTAGATGGAGTTGGAAGAATGAAAAGGATAGATAAAAGGCATGGCATGATCATCATATTAAGAATTTTTAGTTTAAGGTTGGGTAGATGATTTTTTTGTATGATTCTAAGTTTCTATGCCATTTGGGTAAGTTGAAATTCCATTAGTTGGGCCCATACATCATCTCGTACATCCTTGAGTCAGGCGCATTCCAGTTACAAGTGTTGGATGGGATGAAACTACCTAGACATTTCAATGGGAGTAGTCTAAAGCCCTACTATAAATAAACCTTCCTTGTGTTTGTAAATAAGGCAATATTTCCAACTAGCTTAGGATTTCCCTTTATGCATTTTCCTTTCCTTTTGTTTCCCTTTCTCATTTCTTGTTCCCTTCTATTTATGTTGTTTTGTGCCTTGTGCATCATTAACAACATTACTTTCAAAAGGTTGTGTATGCGCAAAATACTGCACATCTGATTTAGTGTGGGGTGAAGTAGTGCACAGTGAGGTACAAGCTGGTAGGGAGTAGTGCAAAGTGAGGTACAAGCTGGTAGTGAAAGTTGTATGGCCTGGGTTTAAGGATCAAAGGCATGAAAGATAGAAGAATGCATGGGGAAATGGTGGAAAAGAATTTTTTTTGTCAAGATATCTTAACAAAGACCAAGTATAAAGGATGAGAAGCGTAGGAAAAACATAAGGTAGGTGAGGGCAAAAATCAGGGCGACAGAAGAAGTGCCTTTGGTGCTGCAGACATGCACGCAAGAGTCTTCAGGCGGTAAGGATTTTTACATGCCAAAAGGTTATAGAAGTGTTTTTGCACATTATTGGGCACATGGGTAAGGGAGCTTAAGGACGGATTTAGTGGAAAAAACCACATTTAATGCTAAGCAGATTGGTGGGTGGCATAGCATTTATTTCCAGAGAAGAGAACAAAAACTATAAATATGAAGTTAAGCACATTATTATTTTACCTTACCATTACAAGATTGAAGAAGCTCCTGTGAACTAGGGCATCCATGAAGAAATATTTATGTGAAGGAAGAATCATAAAGTTCTAATACATAACTAGGTTAATCTGCGAACCAGAGTGGAAGGAGAACACGACCATAGGGAAGGAAATTTTAGAGGATTACACCATCTATAGAAGAATTTTTCTAGGTTATGGTTCTACAGCTAGGGCATGGGAGTAGAAGGATTGTTTCGCAAATTTGAGCCACAGGATTGAGTAGAGAAAGGAAGAGAAGCAAGAAGAGTTTTTTTTTAACCCAACAAGTAAAATGGCACCAAAGAAGGTAATTTTTTCATCGAAGAAGATCAAGGGAAAAGGAAAACAAATAAATATCACTGTGAGTTTTAATGAGGAGTAGCATGCAGAGATGTAGTACCCAGATGGAGTGTTGTTAGGGAAAGAATGGGTATCAAACATGAGGAATATGGTCTTGAGTGACTAAAATCATCACAAAAGTACCACAAAGAAGGAGATGGTGTTGGAACTGGTTCATCTGATAGATAAGAGGACATAAGAAGGAATGTCAATCTACATTGATAAGGTGAAGGTGAAGTTGGGAAAGGTTAGATTACTGCAACTATATGAGTTTCCCTATTTTGGCAAGCCCAAGCATCTGTACCAATGACTGATGTCATGTGTGCATGAGGACCACTTCTATTTTTTGGGCCGTAAAATGTGCATAACTCCTAAACTCATATCAAATTTTACTGGCTTAGTTTGTGAAGAGGACTCCATAAATGATGATTTGGAGGATAAGGAGGCCATCACGAAGACTGTGGAAGCCTGTGATTACAAAAAGAGTTCATGCTACTTTGATATTGCAAATATCCCTGACCCTGTAATGAGGATGGTTGTGCACTTAGTTACCAAGATAAATGGTCAACAGAGTAGACATAGGTAAACAAGGCATGGTTGAATATATGCCAGAAGATTTTAGAAGGAACCATCTACAACCTGTCTGCTTATATTGCAAATGAGATCATCAGCATTGCGCAGGAAGGGGATAAGATAATGTTCAAAAATTTCCTTCACATCATTTTATTCTCAGAGATTGGAGTGCCTGATGGGCTAGAGAAGTTTGTATGGGAGTATCTAGAAAAAGATCCCTCACCCGTAAAAATATTTTAAAAGTATACTTGCGATACCATGACAGTCGCCCACAAGGCATGCCTAGAGAAATGGTATAAGAGAATGCGCGATACATTTGGGGCAGAATGGAGAATACCTTAACAGTAGTTTGTGCTAGTAGGAGAGGTTGATTTTGTTGTATACAAGCACTTCTACATTTGTAGATTTACTCTAACAAATGGGACTGAAAGTTCATGATGTAAATTACCATTCTCTTTCACCACGTAGTATTTCCAAGTAGGGGTCAACTGCTTCAAGGAAGCTAAAATGCTAAGGTTCGACCTTAGCGAAGTGGACCAGGACCACCGCAAGCTACGCAGGAAGCTCGTATATCAAAAGAAGTGTGTGTATGTGGAGAAGTATGTCTTCCACAAAGTACATATGATGAAACCCACGTCGCTTCCAATTTCTGGAAGAACTGTAGTGAGGGTGTAGTTGCACATCAAGCCTAAGTTTGAGAAGGGTTCCTACTTTGAGAATGATGTCTCCATCCCAGAGGATCCCACCAGTAGGAATAATTCCATGTCAAAGAAGAGACAAAGGGAAGAGACCCTGGAAAAAGAAGCGCTAGGAAATAAAGCACCAAGTATGTAGATAGCACAATCTATGGGTACGCCGAAGTCAGGATCCAAGATAAGCACATATGCATGCAGGAAGAAGTCTCCCATCAAGAAGAAGGAGAAGACGCCTAAGGAAGAGGTTCTAGAACAAGAAGAGTCACCTAGTAGGGAATCACCACGTCGCTTCCAATTTCTGGAAGAACTATAGTGAGGGTGTAGTTGCACATCAAGCCTAAGTTTGAGAAGGGTTCCTACTTTGATAATGATGTCTCCATCCCAGAGGATCCCACCGGTAGTAATAATTCCATGTCAAAGAAGAGACAAAGGGAAGAGACCCTAGAAAAATAAGTGTCGGGAAATAAAGCACCAAGTATGCAGGTAGCACAATCTATGGGTACGCCGAAGTTAGGCTCCAAGATAAGCACATATGCATGCAGGAAGAAGTCTCCCATCAAGAAGAAGGAGAAGATGCCTGAGGAAGAGGTTCTATAATAAGAAGAGTCACCTAGTAGGGAATCACCTGCTAAGGAAGAGGAAGAATCCCCAGCTTGGAAGAAACAAAAGGTAGTGGGGAGGGTAAACTTGGAGGAGACAGAGAGCTTAGAGGCCTACAGGGGTGAGAAGGATGACAATGAGGATGAAGAAGTTCATAATAATCCCGTGTATGATGTAAATGATTCAGAGGAGGAAGGAAATAAAGAGAAGAATGGAGATGATGAAGGCACTCAAGGCAAGGGGGTTAGCGAGGAAGTAACCACTAAGTATCAGAAGGACCCCCAACCTCACGAAGGAATAGATATAAGAGGTTGTAGAGAGAGAAGTAGCGGGCATAATAAAGAAGTTAGTAGAGCAATAGGTGTAGTGGAGAGTAGATGAAATACTCAAGGAGATAGAAGAGGAAAGTGTTGGAAAGGAGTAGGGAATCATGGGAGGGGATCCCAACCTAGTGGGTTGAGCTTTCCAAAGGGAATGCACATAGGAGGGAAGAGTATGGTTGTAGCACAATGGCAGGGAATAGGCTATATCAATTATCCCAATAAGGTGTTGCGCGCACTCTTTCAAAGCATCGTGTCAATAGAACAAATCCTAGCGATGTCTTCATTTGATGAGGAAGCCACATACCCATGAACCAGGAAGATGTTATCTTGGGTGTTCGAATCCCACATTGATGAACCTAAGTTCGTAGTAAGCCAAGGAGCGCTGATGAATATGCTAGAGAAAAAAGGAATAAACCCGCTGGTAAATTCTCAACAATTATCTGATGAACAAGTTTGTAATGTGCTCAACAAGGTTTTAGTGGAATTTGAGGTAAGGATTTTTGGAAGGAATGACCGGGTGAGATTCTTAGAAGGGGAATTGGAGAAGAAAAAGGAGCTTGTTGAAAAGAACAAGGACCTAAAGCAAGAAGAGTTTATCAGTGCACAGCTAAGGCACAAGCTATGGGAGGAGAAGACAAAGGTGTGAGAGGTCTAAAAGAAGGTAGAAATGATTACATATGTTATTATCTTAAAGAATCCAAACCTAGCACCACCCAAAACAAAATATGAATCAACCTGGTAGTGCTTCGAAGATTTAACTTGCATCCTTACAATGGAAAGGTGGCCACTCGCCCTAGATTCAGCAGAAAATGCACTTGCATGCCAAGAGAAGGAGGAGAAGATGAAGGTGTTGGAGATAGTCACCCAATACACCAAACTCCTTGCCACTATAAAATATTTCACGCAGGTATCTGAAGCTTCTTACAACAATTACGCTGACAGGGCTAGAGTAACAAGAATCCTAGTTTTTACACATGAGGCAGAGCTCAAAGAGTTTTAGGAGAAGAATAAGGGAAATATATTATAATGAGATAAGATCCTGGTTGAGGTGGAGAATAATTTTGAATCCATTGAGACCCTAAGAGGCTCGATTAAAAACTAGATGAAGAAGTTATATCCCCATATCACCCCCAGGATGAATGCGTTGGATGATCTTGGAAAATAGTTTGAAGGGATCGTTGATACAATGGGTGTAAAGGGGGATGAGATGAGTTTTGATGAGCTAAGCACTCTCATGGGTGACCTAATCAAGGAAGTATAGAGTGAAGTGGATTCCTTGGAGAAGATTGAGGTAGATATAAGGAAGGATTTTCCACTCTTTTAGAAATAAACATATTCTTCTTCTTTCCTCCATTCTTTCATTCTTCCATTCTTCATTCCTTCATTCTTTATTCCAACTATTCAGAGTCCTTCCATTCTTCATTCTTTGAAGGAAGGATGTTTCTGAGGATGGAGAATAAGCTTAGTGTGGGGTGATGTTGGGCCTTAGAATATTCACTAAGTCCCCAAGGGCACGTATGTGCATAGGACCAATATGAAGAAGGGTGCACAAGGCAAAGTGTGCAAGACAAGGTTTTTATAAAGGTTTAGTAGAAACCACAGCGTGCATGCAAGGCAAAGAAAAGGGTTTTAGTACTTAGCCATATTCAGCATTCCAAGAATAACATGAGAAAATTCTGACCCGAATAAGCATGTAAAGTGGATAAGGTGCCAACCTGACGACTTGGTGGTCAAGAAAGAAATATTCCATGCGATGGAAGGATCCAAAAAGAAATCATTGCAGAAATTAGAGAGCTCAGATCAGAGTAAGCATGCTCCATTGGTGGACCACATGGACACTTGGAAAGCAATCTACTCCTGAAGAAAGGCATGGCAGTGGATGATAAAGCTATATATAGAGATGCTCGAGTAGAAGAAAAGGGGGCACTATCAAGGGAGACAAGAAGGGACATCATAGAGTGAATGAAGGTTGAACCTCTACATAAATAATAGGAGGTTCCAAAGGGTTGGGGTTATCATTAAGAGGATTGTAGGAGTGATAACATATCTAGGAGGATGGGTTTGTAACAATTTTTCTAATATGGAAATCATAGTTAGGGCTTCTAATGCATGAGTCTTATCTGCATTGATGCATTGGCCTGTTATGGCCTTGTTAAATGTAATTTGGTTATTGAACTATGATCAATATGAATATATGGTTCTATTCTAAGAATATAATGTTCATGGAGGCAAACCCTAGTGCCATTTCCTTATGCTATGGATCAGATTTGTTATTTATATGATGTTTCTTTTGATTCTAAATGAGTGTATTGATATAATAACTCATCCTAGGCTCTTAGAATGAACGTTTGGTACTTTACCTTTTTACATCTAATTTTATATCCTTAAGCAATGTATTCTCACAAAACTCACATAAAGGAGGGGCTCAGCTCCCGCACGTGCCTCGTGTGAGTGCCTAGTTCCCACTAGGTGATAGGTCGACGTGCATGGGATTAGAAGGTTATTCTAAGGGCATAAAAATTACTACAGGTATCATGAGATTAAATTCGTTCACCACTCTTTAGGGGAAATGAGGATTAAGTTAAAAGAAGGTGAGTTCTCGGTTCAGAAGAGGCCTTACAGGTTGAACCTGAATTTGCGCGTAAAGGTTAAGGAGGAAATTGATAAGATGATAAAATCTAGTATAATTGAGGTAATTGAATAATATAAGTGGCTAATCCTTATGGTAATTAGTATAAGGAAGGATGTGATGATAAGGATTTGTATCAATTACAGGGATTTAAATGCTTCATGTTTAATTGATCCTTTTCTAACCCCGTTTACTGAGGAGATCTTGGAAGGTGTCGCAAGGTGAGAGATCTATTCTTTCACAGATGGATTCTTCGAATATCATCAGGTAATACTTTTGAAGGAAGATCAGGAGAAGACAACTTTTACGATAAATTGGGGATTTTTTCCTATACCGTTATGCCCTTTGGGCTTAAGAATGTACATGTTGTGTTTCTGTGCATCGTGGTTCAAGAATTTCAAGACTTCATCCACAAATTTCTGCAAGTCTACCTAGAACATTGGATGGTGTATGGATTAGTAAGCGATCATTGTGAAAAATTGAGGTTGATATTTGAGAGATGCAGGTAGTTGATTATCTCCCTAAACATGAAGAAATGTGTGTTTTCTACTCTATTTGGCACATTACTCGATCACATTATATGCATGGAAGGCTTATTGGTAGACCCTTCCAAAGTTGTTGTTATCTTAGGGTTAGAGGAGCCTACCAGTCAAAGCATGGTGCGTGGATTCTTAGGGAACATGAGATATTACAGGAAATTCATCAAAGGCTATGCCAAGATTGCCACACCATTGGAGGAATTGTTAAATAAAGGTAAAATCCATTGGGGTGAGGTGCAGCAGGTGGCTTTTAAGAACTTGAAGGATAAACGTACTATTATGCACATTTTACACTTTCCCTCTTGGGATAATTTGTTTCACGTACATGTTGATGCATCGGGTATGGCCATAGGAGCAGTGTTAGCATATCCTGGAGAGGGGAATATTGACCATCACTTGTATTTTAGTAGTTGGAAGTTAACTCTAGCAGAACATAATTATGTTACCACAGAGCGCAAGGCATTGATGATGATCTATGTGCTACACAAATTTAGGTAGTATTTTCTAGCAACGCCTTTTATCTTTTACATGGATCATATGGTGCTCAATTACTTGGTGAAAAAGTATGTTCTACAAGGGCACATATGCAGGTGGATCTTATTATTCCAAGAGTTTGATTTATTAGTCATTTTGAAACCAGGGAAGAGCAATTTGGGACCTGACCATCTATCACAGATTAACTCAGGAGAGGACACACAGAGCATTAAGGACACAATATCATATGCATAGTTTTTCAGATTGTATCACCCGCCCTCTTATTTGGAGGAAATTATTATTTTCTTGTGAACAGGTGTGGCATCAGAAGGAATGAAGGGTTTAGAGAAGAAGGAGTTAGTTATACATGCCACGCCCTTTATGTTGATTAGCAAAGACTTGTACAAACTAGGTCGTGATGAGGTCTTGCACCGATGTGTGCTAGAGCATGAACATATTGTAATCATTAAGGAAGCTCATGATGGTGTTACAGGTAGGCACTATACAAGGAATAATACCACGTGGAAGATTTTATTGGCAGGCCTTTGGTGGGATACGGTTTATAAGGATTGTATAGAGTATTGCAAGGCTTGTGTCTATTACCAACACCTTGGTAAGCTAGGGAAGAGAGATGAAATGCCATTAAGACCCATTTCTAGTGTAGAGCCATTTTGAAAAGTGGGTAATTAACTTTGTGGGACCTATTTCACCACTCACACATAGGATAGGTTTGCATTATATTATCACTTACACATATTATATTACTTGGCGGGTAGAGGTGTCACCTACAAAGGATTACACGGTGGCAACAACAGTTAGGTTCTTATTGGAGAATATAATTAGTAGGTGTAGATGCCCACTGATTTTAACGAGTGATATGGGTACTCAATTTTTGAATGAAACTATTATCATCTTACTAGCAGAGTTCATGGTGGCCCATCACAAAACTTTTCCCTATCACCCTCGGGCTAATGGGACAGCTAGGGCCTTTAACAAAAATTTGAGCCACACCTTAACTAATATTTGTGATGTTAGAAGGAGGGACTGGGATGAAAAAGTCTTTGTTGTGTTATGGGCATATCGTATGACTTATAAACACTTGAACAAGTCCACACCCTTTCAATTAGTGTTTAGAGCAGAATTTGTTCTACCTGTTGAATTTATGCTACCATCCCTACGTATTATGCATACAAGAGGATTGGCTGATGAGAAAGCATTAGAGGAGTGTATTGATAAACTTATGATGTTGGACGAAATGTGATCCATTGCTAGGTAGATTCAGAAGATAGAGTAAGCTAGACAAAAGGTATGGCATGATTGTCATATTAAAAAAATAAAGTTTGAGGTTGGGAAGATGGTTCTTTTATATGATTCTAAGTTTCTACAATATCCTAGGAAGCTCAAATTGCATTGGTTTGGGTCATATGTTATATATTATATACTTTATTCAGGCACTTTCTAGTTACAAGCGCTGGATGGGACACGGTTGCCCGATTATTTCAATGGGAGTAGGTTGAAGCCCTACTATAAATAAGTAGTTTGTGTATTTATAAATAAGGCATTATTTCTAGTTATCTTAGGAATTCCCTTAATGCATTTTCTTTTATATGTGTTTCCTTTCTTCGTTGCTTTTCTTTTCCTTTTTGTGTTGTGTTGTGTTGCACGTTGGTTCACTAGTAGCTAATTACATCACAAATGGTTTCATGCACATAGGACCACACATAATTTTAGTGTGGGGTAGATTGCAGAAATGGTTAGAACCTTTCTCAGGGAGATTAGTTTGACTAAAAACTCAATTTTGAAGATCTCCACAAAAATAGATAAATTCGTTCGTGTTGTATGAGAGGTGTTCTAAGGAAAAAGAAGATAATTGAAGACCACGCAGAGGAGAAAAAGTTGTGCATTGTAACGAGAGGTTGGAAGCACCATAGGAGACTACTTGGTAAATAACACAAAGGCTATGTAATTTGTCATAGTAAGGCGCATGAAGGGGGTCTATGACAGTGAAGTAGTGTTGGTGTTCCAGAAGGTTCTGACTAGAGCATGCAAAGGAAGGTTTTGGAAGTTTATTTAAGTGGAAAAATTACTTTATTAAAAAGTGACTTTAAAAACATGTGGGTCAATGACATCGAGGTTATGAAATAGTATAAATATGGGGGTGAAGGTAGTCATTTTAACTACCTTTCCTTAGAAACTTTTTTTGCTCCTGAGCTTGAAGTGTGCCAAGGGTTTGATAAGGAAGAGAGATACTTTTCATAAACCTATGGAGTTTTTCAAACTATGGTAAGATCATGTGGTGTAGTAAGGGGGGAGAAGAAAGGAGAGTGACAAGGGGTTGCGTGAAAGAGAATCTTTTGAAGTCTTCGAGTTTGGGAAAGCATAGGAAAATCAGAAACACCTAGGGCATGGAAAGACAAGAAAGGAGATGACACAAAAAAAGGGAAGAAATAAGAAACCAATGGTGGAGAAGGAGGAACCTATTAAGGCATACTCAGAAATACAATACCCTCCAGGTGCACTTAGGGTAGAGAAGTGGAGTTCAAAGCTTTACAGATGCAAGATTATCAAATTTACCCATAGAACGGATGAGCACGACAAGTCAATGCGGGAATATTTAGTGAAGGATGTTCCAGGGGTGGACGAGCTCAAAAATCCTATGGTGGACAACTCATTTCAAAAGAAATTGTAGAAGGTTGGGGTTTTACAGTTATGATAGTTGTTTTGTTCCAAACACGCCTCGATCTTTAGGTGGTTAATGTCGTGGGTACACGAGAAATTTTTCTACTTTGCGGGGAGGAATATGAGGATTACATGTCATTTAATTAGAAGGGTGGCATGCCTACAAAACACTAGTGAGGACATGGCCCTCGATTTAGGTGTCACTGCAAAAGTGGAGGAGTTGGTGAAACAATTAAACTATGAGAAAGGAGGAAGGGATCAAGTTATTTTTGATCTACCAAACCTAGCATTAAGGGCCATAACTCGACTCATCAGCTGCAAGTTGGCCACATCAGAGAGATGGACAAACATCAATAGAAGATTCTTGTATGTTTTCCACAGAGTTTCCAAGTGAGAACACTACAACTTTGTGCAATTTATTATGAGTAGTATCATTGAGAAGGCACGAGTGTAGAATGAAGTAGGAGAGAAAATAACTTGGGGGTTTATACTTCTATTCATTATATTTTGGGAGATTGGTGTCCCAGATAGACCAAAAGGGGATATGTGGGTTTACCCCCTAACGCACTTGTCTCCTGTAGTCTAGTTTTCATAGTTCACTTGAGATGGCACCATTACAAATACTTACAATACACAAATGAACAATTGGTATGAGAGACTACATGAAGATTTTGAAAATGAATGGCATGTCATGCACAAGGTACCACATATTTTTTTGGACCAGGAGAAGTTTTTTATTACACAACACTTCAATTTGGCATAGTTCGTGATGGCCAAAGGAGAAATGGGACCATGGTTCAAACTTTCATTTGCATTCACTGCTAAATACATGAAGTTCACCATCAATTGATTGAAGGACATGTAACAGTTGACCTTCGACACTGAAAAATTGGACATGGATGTTCATACCCTACGCGTGACCTATAGGTATGAATCAAGGCTAGATTATGTGGAGACCTTGGAGCCTGACTTTCTGGATCTGCATCCACAAATCAATGTTACCATCAAGGGCTACATTCACCTAATATTTTTATATTTTCACCCCAAGACACGGGGAGGAGTTGAGGTGGAAGTTAGAGACTCCACCTTCCCAAGGCCATGTGAAACACTTATCCAACTGATAAAATTGGTCCAAGAAGAGGGTAATTAGTATTAGAAGAAGAAGAGAGTGAAGTAAAGTTGGACTCTTCTAGGAAGAGGAAGTACTATACATGCCGAAGTAGCATTGGGGGTGCAGTAACTTCACAAAAAAGCAGCAATGAGGATTCACAAGTGGGGTGCAAGGAGGGTAAATTGATAAAAGAGAAAGATCCCAAACATAAGAAACAAAAGGTACATGAGGTTGTCATTTCAGTAGTAGAGACGGTCTCAGAAGGAGATAACACAACCTTTAGAGAGGAACTCGAGGAAAAAGAAGAAAGAATGGTTAAGGCAAATACCAAGGCGGCGGTTGATGTGTGTGCTAAGGAGAAATATCATTCTTTGGAGGAACCTGAGGAGAGTCCATCACAAGAGGCTTCTCCTACCTAACCCAACAAACTAAAGGAGGAATAAAATAAATGGGACTACTTTGTCATAAGGGAGGATAAGAGGTTTACTTTAGGGTCAAATAAGCAATGCTTGAAGTGCAAGGAAACAAGGAAGAAGTAGAAACCCATGTCCCCTCACATGGACTTTGTGGATGACCTCGTGAAGGTACTACATGCAAGGTTCCAAAGCACACTTTCCCTAGTAGAAGCTACATGGTTGGGATCTGTTGGATGAAGATGTGGATGTGAGTAGAATGAAGAAGATGATAAGTTAGAACGTGCATTGTCATTCAGAGGAGCCTTAATTTGAGGTCAATGATCGCATGATTGATACCATTCACTTGAGAAAGAAGTAAAGGGTGACGTACAATATGATTGATCCAAGTCACCTGACTGACGAGTAGGCATGCAATGCGCTACAAAATATCTCTTCAGAAGTGGTATGGAGAAGTTTAGATGTGGGTGTGACTGTTTAAACCACGGTTAGAGACAAGAAAGGGAAAGAGAAGGAGATAGAGAGATTGCTTCAAGGATTGAAAGGTGAGTAGGTGTGAACCAAGGAGGCCTATGATTGAGCTAGATTCCTTGTTAAAATTATTATGGGACAATGGTCGATGTTGGTGAGCCAAGCCAGGGAAGACTATGGTGATGAAATGGAGTACCTAGAGGATTTAGTAGGGATGTTGTTATCCAACATCATGGATGGCACGAGGCCTACCACTGAGGATATCACCAAGGAAAGAGAAAAAAACAAGATTGTTGTAGAATTACGGATCACTGAGTTGGAGGTTTTACTCATGCAACTCAAAGAAGAAATTATACTAGAAGATAGGGTCTTCAATAGCTACCGTAAATGTGAGCCTATCATTGATGCGTAGGTGGAAGATGAGGAAGCAACCCTCAAATCCTTACAGGAGAATGTCCCAACAAACAAATATGAACGCATGTATCTAATTGTTAACACTACTATGCAGAAATACAAGATAAAGACCAAGCGTAAAAAATTAGAGTTCCGGATTGGAAAACTCTAGAACTCCATCACTAAATGTATGGATGAGTTCGAGGGTCTTTGTGCGGAGCTAGTGGTGGTGATTTAGGAGCTGAAGGAGAAGGTGGAAAAGATCACACTAGACCAAGTACCCAGTATTGTAAGAGAGGCACCAGGGAAAGATTTGGCAGAGATGGAGGCATGGAAAATTTTGAAAGGGGAACTAGATGCAGAAATCCATGAGTTACTCCAGTTGGTCAAGTAGCAGCATATAATTTTCTTTTTACCTTATCTAATTTTTGGTTGAAGACTTTTTGTTTGGGGAGAGCAAAGGATTTCCGTGGGTGGAAATTGAGCTAGTGTGGGGTGATGTTGAGACCTTAAAATGAACAAGTACCTGAGGTACCGAGGTTTTTGGCACACGGAAGTAGGGCATGAAGTCTTGCACAGAAGTAACTTTCAGGAAGGTGCGAAGGTTTGCGCCCAAGAAAAATACTTTCAGGACTTAGTCACTTTTTGGACCATGGATAAAGTCATGATAGAGGAACACATGGAAAAGTGACCAGAATCGGTTATGGATAAAGATAAATATAAAGACTTACAGTTCAAGGAAAGAATCTGATGACACCCTAAAATTTACAAAGCAAATTGCATGACTAAACAAGGAAAGCTAACACCATTTGACATCCATCTAGCCAAGGTTCTAAGTCTAGGAATGTAACATTAAAATAGAAGCTTATAAGAATGCTTAGCTAGTGTGAAAACAATACAAAATCTAACTAAACATGCCTACTAATATCCTTGAATTACCTAACATGGGCCCAAATAGACCTAAGAGGGAAATCAAATGGTTATGGTTGCTAATCCAAACAAGGTGAAATATCCTCTCCCAATGACTACTTGGTCATTTTGGATATCCATCAACTAAGCCCATTGAAAGCTTTAAGTAAGGATTGAACTTGGCTATATATCATATTTATTATATGAGATGTAAATCAAAGCATGGTGTAAAATATAAAGGAATGAGGTGCACCCTTTTTATAGTTTTCCTTTTGGGAGAAACTTATATTTTGGTGAATGTGGGACTAAAAGCCCCAAATTAGATTAGAATTTATAATCATGATTAGGCCTTTCTAATTACAATTATTGAATTACCAAGTGATTAAGAGGTATGGAGCCTTAATCAACCACTTAGGGTCAACTTTCCAACCCCAAAATTGTGCAGCTAGAGCAAAGATCATCTGATTGTCTTGATCTTGGCTGTGGGAGCAAATGTCTCCTCATAATCAATGCCTTCTTGTTTTGCATACCCCTTTGCTACAAGCCTTGCTTTATACTTGTCAATAGTCCCATCTAATTTGTACTTAGTCTTGAATATCCATCTGCATCCAATGGGTTTCTTCCCTGGTGGAAGGTCGACAAGTTGCCATGTGTTGTTCTTCATCACTGACTAATACTTTGAATCCATGGCATCTTTCCAAGATTTTGATTGTAGGGCTTCCTAAACTGTAGATGGATCAACTGTTTTCAACAACTCTTCTCATTAGGGCATAATTGACCTCTTCACGAGCTTGACTGCGAGTTCTAGGTCCAGGATTGGATGATGTGCTAGGTGCTTCATCCAAATTTTGCCATCTCTATAATTGAGTATACAGTTAGGTAAACTTCTTAGATGTTCCCATTGGCTTGTGCGTGGATCCCAGTTTTCACCATCATCAATTCATCACTGTCATTTCGTGGGGAACATCAAATTCGTTTCACAAGAGGTGTATTCTGCATGTATGTGGAGTGTTGAGTGGAGAATATACTTGTTTCTTCTCAAAGAACTCAACCATCAATCTTGTGTATACTTCTTTGCTTCGGTCCCATTAATCTGTACCAAGTGCTTCGTCAATGGAATCCAATGAAATCAGTTTCTCAGCTTTCATATCCAACTTGTTCCTGTTCTTTTGGGTATGTGCATGGATAGCTTACACCCAAATACTCTTAGGTGTGCAATAGATGGTTTCGATTTGACCATGCTTCTGAGGTGTCACTCCTTCAAGAGATACTGGGGGCACTCTGTCAACAAATAGACTGAGTTCTTGCAGCTTCTGCACAAGACTTTGTTAACACCTGAGTCGTCACTCATACATGCCACATTTCCCTGATGACGATTCCTTCTCTCAACTATTACAATTCTGATGTGGGGTGTGAGAGGCGGCATTTGTCTACAAATCCCAGGAGCTTCCAAAGTAAGTCTTGAACTTCATTACTTGTGAATTTCCCCCTCGATATGAGCGGAGAGTTTTGATCTTGCGACCAACTTCATTCTCAACAAGGGGCCTTTGAACTCTGAAATGTTTCAAAGTTGACTCTTGTTTCTTGAAAATATATCCACATCTTTCTTGAGAGTCATCAAACACAAGCCTGAAGTATTAGACATCCAGAATGACTTGGTTGCATGGGACCGCAAAAGAGCGGCTTTTGGACCAAATCAAGCTTCCCTTAGCTCATATGTGGGTTTCTGGAAGGGTACTCGTGTTGACTTTCCAGTCGGCAATTGTGAACTTGTCAGTCGTTGTGCTTGAGGGTAGGAAACCTTTCACCATGTTGCCCTTTTGAGTGTTGGAGATAGCAAAAACTGATGTGACCATATTGCGATGCCAAGTTCTACAGATGTGTGGCTTTGGCCATAAAGCTTGGGTATCAATCCTTATGGACAAAAAATCAGTTGGAAACCCTGCCTCCGCTACGTAGGCCACATTGACCAAGGCTTCTTGCCTCAGTAGTAACCTGTCTCTCGCGAGAACTCAATTGTCACTTCACCCCTGTCTTTATTATGCTTCTACAGACACACTGTTTTGTGTCATCCCGATGATATTCTATCTACTGTCACTTAAGCTACACATTCAAGTCTGTGATCAACCCCGGAGTAGCCATAACTGATAGCAAATTCGTGCGCTCAACCCAGGGTACATACAATACAATTTGTGATGGGGCAGTCATGCTTTCCAAGAGGAGTGAAATGTTCAATCCCATTGACACCTGTATGAAGATTCATCACCAATGAAACATGGGTTTTTGTTTAGGTGAGTCAAATAGTGTGTAGAACCAATCCTACGTCCAGTAATTGGTGTAGTGTGTCGAGTTGGCACCCGAGCAAACATACCAGATATCTGCGGGACTTGGTTTCGTCATCAATTGAGCGAATACATGTGGGTGTTCCTTCTTGAATCATCCGCTGTTCGGCGATTGTACCCTTGTGTTTGGGTTTTCTTGCCCAATTACCATTTTTTTTCCCTTGATTGTTTTGTGTGGACTTCCCTTATTTGAATCATTGATTACCTGTTGGTTATTGGTGTTTTGAATTACCTTGATGAACCCTTTTGTAGGGGAATTTTACCAACATCTTTGATGTCAGCCCCATCTATTGCAAATGGGACACTTCTTGGTGTTGCTTGTTGGCTTTGGTTTTGGGAATCTTGTGATTGGACTGAAATTTTCCCTTTCCCTTTAATGATTGGAAGATAGTGCTTTGCTCATCTCTGATCTTTGTTGTTCATGCACTCTTCTTGTTGAAGTAGATTGGACAACTTCTCAAAGGTGACTGTGTGTTCACTAATGATAGTTGTCACAAAGATTCTGTGGAAGGAGGAAGCGGAGAAGTGCTCGCCCCCAACACAATTGGTACGAGGTCTTCATCATGTATCTCTTTTCCCAATGCCTCATAGAGATGCACTCAAAAAAGTAGCAACTCGTCTCAAAAAACTTCAACCTTTCATGTGCTTGAACTTGAGAGTATGCCAGTTGTGATAGTAGGTTGAGCGATGGCATTCTTGTTCTTTGCCTCATTAGATAATGCTCACTTATACCATTGCATCCTTGGCCGATGATGGCATCTCTAATGGGGGTTGCCACATGTGTTAAGCCAAACAAAGATGATCAACTTGGCCTTTGATTGGCACCCCGGTCAAATTGCAGGCTTGGTGTATTACACTCATCCAGTGCTCTTGTTTGTTTGTCCATTTACAACTGTCCATAGGTCTTCAAACTCAAGTAACGTCTTGATCCTTCGGTTTTTACTATGCCAGCATAGTTGTCTCATCAAGCAGTGGTGAATTCTGGCCAAAACAAGAAGGAACTTTGGTGCGTTGCACCCATTTTTACAATCAAATTTTGAAAAATATGCATTTCTGAACAAAGGGGTAAGGCTTTATAACACAGGTTTAAGGTCTCCCTCTCAATATACCGTCATGGCCGATATTACCAAACCTTCTATATACATCCTTCCGATATACCCGTCGGGTAAGTGGAGAAGATCACCCTTTCAAATATACCCGTCAGTACGGAAAAAGAGGTTTAACGCACTGTGAAAGAATTTAGTATGTGGTACTTTAGAGTACGGGAGGGGTTTGTGCAAAGCACAAAAGGATTGCGGGGGCTCAAATATGTGTGTATTGTGTCCTTATTATCCCAGTCGGATTTATCGGGTCGATGCCTAGACGACGTTTAGGCAGCTGTGTGTGTTAGGCATTAAGTGAAGTAGTAGTCGCGCGGCATTACCCGTAACGCTTCCCAGAGGCACCGTATATACCGAACGCTGCTATGAGATCAAAAGATTCTCGTGTGATTTGGATAGAAACCAAACATAAAATTGAAAATTTGCACTTTTTTTTTTTTTATTTTACTTTATGCACCAATATACGACAACTGCTCCAAAATTTACATAAAAATGAAGTTTAGTTTGTGTTCCGCCCTCTTTACAAAAAAGGGCTAGAATCACAAAAATCCACAATTTAGGGACAAAAATATTTTTTTACCCACCAATAGGTTGTTTTGCCGCTAAATTGAGCGGGGTGGCCACTAAAATGTGTTTGGTGAAGCTTCTAATTTAGAATCTCCCAAAATATTAATTTCTCCAAATTTTCCAAAAAAAATAATTTAATAAAAATATGAGAGAGTGGGATCGAACGCCTGACCTGTTTGTTCCCAAGATCCAACAACAATCTGGAATATTTTTTCAGCTTTTCTCACAAAACCGTGACTCTGGGTGTCTAAAAAATTTACAGCGAGTCATACAAGTATTTATCGTGAAACCCACCAAAAATTTCAGAAGAATCGAAATCTTGGTTTTGAGGATCTACCAAGACCCAGCTTAGATTGATTTTTTTCAGAAAAAAAATGATACGGACTTGCTACAGACTCTTTTCGTAACATGTAGAGGCCGAATCTGAAGCTATTGTTAAACTAAGAGCTTCGTATCTTGCTATATTGTTCATGTAAGGGAGTCCAAATTGAAATTCCTGTGGAATCAAGTCTCTTGTGGGAGTGATTAGCACAACTTCGGCACCTAAACCATGAAAGGTAAAAGAGCCATTGAATTACATTTTCCAAACTATAGATTCTTCAAGGTACATAATGGATGTATCTGGTAGTTCCAAACTCAAGGGTTCAGTACCTGGTAGTAGAGATTATGCCAATTGATCTGCTAACACATGTCCTTTTACTAACTTTTGATGAACGTATTCAATGTCAAACTCACTTAATAAGATGATCCAATTAGCCATCTTTCCAGTTAGTGCTAGTTTAGAAAATAAATACTTCAAAGGGTCAACCTTTGAAATAAACTTTATTTTATTGCTAAACATATAGTGGCATAGCTTCTGGAAAGCAAACACCATGGCTAGGCAAGATTTCTCGATTTGTGGTAGTTTAGCTCATATGCTACCAATGTCCTGCTCAAATAGTATACAACCTTTTCTCTATGTTCTTTGTCATACTGGGCCAATAGTGCTCCAATTGAAAAATGTGTGGCAGAGATATAAAGTAAAAAGGGTTCTCCTGTCATGGGTGGCATGAGAATAAGGGGGTTCGCCAAGTATTCATTTAGCAAAGAAAATGTTTTTTGTTGTTTTGGTCCCCATTTAAAATTAACATTCTTCTTAAGAATATGTGTAAATGTATAACACTTGTCTACTAGCTGTGAAATAAACCTTCTAATGGCCTCAATTTTCCCTTATAAGCTACGTAGTTTTCTGATATTCTTATGGGGAGGCATTTCTGTAATAGTCATGACCTTTGCAGGGTTCACTTATATTCCTCTCTGTGACACAACGAATCCTAGTAACTTCCCAGATAGCACACCGAAGACACACTTCTTTGGGTTAAGTTGGACTTTGTAATCCCTTAAGTGTTGAAAGATATACCGTAAAATTTCTGGGTGTTCCTCGCGGGTTCTAGATTTAGCCAATATATCATCTACTTAATCTTCCATGATGTCACTTATCATATCGTGAAAGATCACAGTCATTGCCCTTTGATATGTAACGTCTACATTTTTAAGGTCGAAAGGCATGACTTGGTAACAAAACATTCCCCATGGGGTTGTGAAAGTTATCTTGTGTTGATCTTCTTCTGCAATTTTTATCTAATTGTAACGTGAGAAGCCATCCATGAGTGAAATCATCTCATAGCCTGTTGTAGAATCGACAATCATATCAATGTTTGGAAGAGGAAAATCATCCATACGACAAGCTTTGTTTACACACTCTAATACCAATTGGCTTCTTTTGAACCAGGACCACATTGGAGATCCACTCTAAGTAGTCGATAGGCCTGATAAATCCTACTTCTAGTAACCTTTCCAGCTCTACCTTTACTAGTAAGGCGACGTGAGGATGTATCTTTCAGACATTTTTTTATGGGCTTGGCATCTAGGTGTACCACACGATTGTGCACCACTAGTGTAGGATCAAGTCCTGGCATGTCAACATAAGACCAAGTGAATATGTCTGCATACTCTCTTAATATTCTTGTGAATGTTTTTTATTCTTTGGCTAAGAGGGAAGCTCCCAAATTAACTATCTGTGGCAGTTCCTCTGTGCCGATATTAATATCTATTGTATATTCCACTAATAACTTTGATTCATCCCCCATGCATGTAGGATCAGGGGGGAGATTGACATCCTTTTTTATCACGAGTGGCTCAAGAAGTTCTTCATCTTGAAGTGGTTACATTATCTTTTCCATATGTTTTTCTTGTTGTTTCTCCACAAGTGCCTCAAAAAGGTTTTCATTATAGGACTTCCCCTTTTTATTTCCACAAGGATTTTCTTTGGAACTTTTTCCCTTGCTCACTTTTTTACTTAGATTCCCACACAACTTTACTTCCTCTCCAAAGTATGCACATGTGTTAAGTTGAATGGAGAACCCCTTCTTGTGATCATTTCTTAGAATGTCATCTCTAATTCCAAGGAACTCACCAATGGCCGCATCATTCTGAAACACGTCAATAGGTACATGTTGTTTTTGATCCCAATCCATGAGTGATGGGTAGGTGAGGGTTAATGGCTGATTTATAGGGGATATGGTTGGTATAATAGGGGTTATAGTAAGGATAGACGTATTGGCGAATAGGTTTGTAGAGGCAAGGTCTTCATAAAGACTACATCGATAATTTGTTTCACTTTCATTTCTGAACAAACTATCCTCACTTTTAGAAGAAGCACACTCATCATCTGAAGAGTGAGACTCATATAAATGGATTCCTATACCTGATTTATCTACTATACACTGAGGTATTACAAGAGCTTCTAATGGGCCTTGTTCTTGGTAGTCGCAGCCACTTCCTTTATACCCCATGGAGTTGTATTAACTCATTATTAAATATATTACAATTTATTAATAATTTCACAATATATTTGTAACATTCACTCCCCTATTGTTAACATTATTAATTCCAAATATACACTCCCCTAATGTTGACAAGGTAGAAAAAATAATCACAGGGCAAGCCTCTCTTCATCTCTGTCACCCATACGTGCTCATGAATCATTGAGCCTAACGAAAAGGTTTCAAATGAGCTCCATGATTTGTCAGTGCCATTTTGAGACCATTAGAGAGATTGTTGTAGACCTATACTCTCCACCACCACTTGCTTTGACCTTCATCTCCTAGTTTAGACTCAGGAGTTTCTGATGTTGTCTTCCACATTTCAGTTCTTTGATAGATAGGGTATCTGGATGCATCTCATGTACTATATTGAGGCTACCTCTGTAGGTGTATGAGGGATAGACATCTTTGATAGGTGGAGCACTCATGCGCATTCTAGAGTGTAGGACCTTGACAACACTTTAAAAGGGGAACAAGATTTTGAGGGTCCCCCTATATGGTGAGTGTTTTTCCCTCATAGTACAACTTTAAACACGATATGATACGTTGACGAGCTCTCAGCTACTTGGTGAGGATGTCTCTGGGCGACGTCAGATGTAGTACCCTCACAGGGAGTTCCTGTGACTTCCAAGAGGAGGAAGTTGTGTTTAAGTAGAGGGGAGATAGTGCTCACTTCCCTTATGACATTAGTGATTATTGTTAGCTGATTGTCATTCTTCATTGCCATATGCCTTAATGGTGATGACATTTGTTTCCAAATCAGCTTCGGTGTAGCCTAGTTGGTGGACTAGTTTGAGATTACATATGTTGAGACCCGATCCGTCATCCACAAGCACTCTCTTAACCTTATTATGTTTGATGATAACCTCAATATGCAATGGTAGGTTATGTGAAGGATCTTCAACTAAGGATTTTGTAGTGCTAAAGGTTATGTGTTCCAAAGGAACAAGTTGTGCTACCATGGCTTACAAATGTGTTGGGTCAACATCAATGAATACTCTTGATCCATGTAAGGTTTTGTAAAGTATATCGTTATGGACGCTAGATATCTTTAGAACGTCTAAGATGGAAATCTTAGCTGTAGTTTTTTCTATTTGATCTAACACATAATACTGACTCTCTTGAGGAAGAGGGGGAGTAGGTTTAGAATTTATAATAAGGTGAGCTTGTCGTGTTTCCACAGTGCACTCTCTTGTCTTAATTCTAATTGTATTGATTTTCTCAATGAGTGGGTCAAAACAACCTATCAAGGCATCAAAATGGTCTTTGTTTGACATATAATTAGCATTTTTATTCTGAGATCATTGTCCTTGATCTAGGTTTTTCCTTTTGTCGTGATTAGGAAAAGGTTCTTTGAAGATCCCTAACTTTTTATTTGGAGATTTTATAGCAATAGCAGATTCTACTTCAATATCACCACTATTGACTAGGTCTTGAATATAGTGTTTTAATCTCAAATACTTATCAGTTTTGTGACCCTTTATGCGGTGGAACCAGTAGAATTCATTCTCCCTAAACCATGATGGTTTGGGTGTATCATCCCCGTATGGTTACGTTTCAGGGTACTTAACCATGTTAATGGCCTCCAGCTTTTTTATTATAGATGATATAGATTCAAATAGAGGAGTAAAAGCGTGGCTTTTATAATCCATAGGTGGATTACCCTTTGCAAGTTTCAAAGGTGTGTGGTTCTATACGACTTGCACCCGTTTAGAGTCTCCTATCCCATCACTAACGACATTTTTGTTCCTATTAGGAAAAAAATATTTTTTATCATTAGATTTAGAATCATTGTGTTCATGGGAGAAAGGTTTTAGATTCCCCCTAGCTAACAATGTCTTTTCAATTTGACTCCCTTTTTCTATTACCTCTTTGAACGTGTTACCACAATGTATTTGCAAGTGAAATGTAATGTCTGGATAGATGTTGGGAATAAATATGCCTATCAGCTACTTTTCAGGTAGGGAGAAAGGAAAGTGACTAGCTAACCCTCTCCATATTTGTTAAAATGTAGTGAAGTTTTTGTTATTTTGTTGTTTGGTATTCCAGATATATAACATGGTAACATCATTTTCTATATTGAAAGAGAAGTGTCATACAAAACTCTTTTCTAGTTTTGGCCATGTTGATATGGATCCCTTAGGGATATGTACAAACTATTCTAGCATCGTTTCTCTTAAACTTTGTGGAAATAAGTGCATAAGATAATTGTCGTTGAATTACACCTCTTAACATGCCATATAAAAGTCTTTTATATGATCACGAAGGTCACCTTTTCCATTATATTTATCAAATTTTGGAAAATCAAAATGTCTTGGGAAAGGTACCTGCATCATGGCTTTGTCAAATGGGTAAGTACATAACTCATCAAACTGATACTTTTTATTATTGCTACCTATTTGTCCCTCTTGTAATGCTTGAAGGGTGTTCTTCATTGTTGACCACTCTTGATTAAAAAGTGGATCTTGTGTGGGTGGTAGCGTAGGTCTATACAAAGGGTTAGGCCCAGGTGTATTTCCATCCCAATTTTTTTGTGAGAATATATTCATAAGGATCTCTTTGTGCCTCCCGTCAAGGAGTGTTTATTGGGAATTCATAAAATGAAGCTTTATTTTTCACTTTTGGTATAAACTTTTTCGCAACTTTTGGTGGTTCCTTTTGTATATGCAAAGCCAAACTTTCCAATTGACGAGTGAGGGCTTAGACCTCTTGTTCTAACATAACCTCTCTAATAGGTATTTCACGATTATATTCTTTAGGAGGAGGTTTTCTATGATGAATATGTTCTTCATGGTCTTCGCAATGAATTTTAATAGGAGGTAAATGATAGTCTTCATCGTTTTCAAATGGTATCTCGTTATTACTTTGGCATGCAGAAGTTGAGGCATGACCTAGATTTAAAATTTCGTTAAGAGTGTGACGAGGGAGGTCTACTTCTTCTTCTCCCCTAACCATGTCGATGATAAGAGAAGGGTCTACCATGGAAGGTAATTTGGATCCTAATTCCACAACCTGCATAAGAACTGCATGTTTGTTATGAAAAATGGAGTCATAAAAATGGGCGGAATGAAGCTCTACATCCACGCGAGGAGACTCCTCCTCTCCACCACTATAGTCAACCATGAGATTATCCTCCAAAAGAGGGTTTTCACCTACAAATATATTGGCTACCAAATTTCATGACCCCATTCTCATAGTAGGAATTTCTTAGAATAGAAGGGACAACGCGAAATATTTCCACTAAGGTTTATCAACAAGGGACCCTAGTCAAATTTTTGTAGTGTAACGACACTAATTTTCCAACACAAGGTTATTATAGAATAGCCACAAAATCGAAAGATCAAAGCAAACGTATGAACTAACTAATATTGAAAAATCTACCCTAGCAAGGTAATATATGACATAATTTTTCCTTAGGATAATACAATGACGTATAACACTCAAAAATTAGTTACACCAAATAGTTTACTCTCTAATATTTCATCTAGATAGGTTTGAAACTAAACAGTGTCAACACAATATCAGCAGTTAGGTCAAGTTTACAACAAATGAGGCCTAAATGATAACAGAATGTTGACGCGATATTCTAACAAGATGTACTAAAAACCAATTTCTAAACACTAAAAAAATTCAAGTCTCGTAAAATGGATGATAACAATGTGAGCAGCGTAATGACACTATTTGGAGACGTGAACCAAGCTTTCGAGAAAGCAAGATTTCTATTATCAAAATGATGTTATCTTGATGCCAACAATGTATCCTCAACACTCACAAAACTTAAGACAAAGTTAGGATTTAAAAACTATGACTAAGTATAAAAATAAATTTCTATGCGTGTGAATAGCGTAACTCTACATTATAGATATTTAGGCCTAATTTCATAATAGAAACAAGACGTAAATATCTCAATTGTATGGGTACAATGTGGGTAGGGTAACAACTCAAAAGAGGACAAGGATGTAATCACCTAACTATGATGATAATAAGTCTCAAATATGGGTTTTTGAGACAAGGGGGCCTACTAGATTGTGAGTACGTACCATGCACACTTTCAAAACTTATGCTTCAGCATTGCAACCTAGTCGCACAAGTAGAATACAAAATTGGTGGACACACGATATCTAGCGGTATCTACATATTTTGTTTCCTTTTGTCCAAAAATGGGAAACAAGAAAACAAGGTTGTATACCAAGTGGTGTTGAAATAAACTTGGTGTTATTTTGGTAGAGTTTCATTTTGTCTTAAGACAAGTGAAAAACTAGGACAAAAATGACATGAAGTAGATTTCATGATGAAATGTCACGTGGTTTCAAATTTAAGAGATTATTTCCCTTGTTCAAAAAATAAGAGTTTGAATCTAAAAAAAAATTCACTTTTTGAGAGCTCTCAAGTATACTATCTAAGACAAAAACAATGGCTCCAAGCCGGCAATCTTCCTAGGTGGTTATCTCTCTAGGTGTCACAAGATATCTAGGAGTGAGCTCGATTTACCCAAAAAGTCACACTTACTAATTTTGGATTATCTCGTCTTTACTTTACCCCCTTCAGTATAATGAGAACTGAAGTACATTCAGTTATACTTTCACTGGGGTCGCGATATGGATATCTTTGATGCTAATCTCACCAAGGCATACTAGACAAGTCAATAGTGTGGACCACTTTCCTATTTTTTTCACAAGGATCCCCCTTGCATGAACTAATTTAGGGTTCTTAGTACCACCCCCATTGTTGTAGCTTAATGCTTATGCCAAAGGGGTTATGTCCTAGTTGAGCGAAAGAGTCATAGCTCTTAACCGAAACCTGTAAATACAATGTGATGATTTTGGTGTAATTTTTATCTTTTAGACTTAATGTGGTTTTTGTCGTACTCCTTTTGGAAACCTACAATCACACATGTAGTTAGAAAAAAAATAGGTCCTCCTTTCTTTGACTAGCGTTAGGTCCGTCGCAAAATCGTTAGTAGTTTCAAAATAGATTCACAATATCATAAGAAAATAACCATGAAAAATGCCTGTAAATCAACTAACTACTATCAAATTTTACAAAAACAAGGTTTATCCCCAATTCATCCAAGTGATTTTTAATGAAAAGACTAAAATTGCTTTTGATTCCAAAGATCACACTAGGTGCAAGGGAATAGCATACACAAATTCTAGCCTTAGTTATTTAGCAAGTGAAAAAGCATTTAAACTAAAAGATGATTAACAAATTTTCCTACTTACTCTAATTATAGAAAAAGAAGGTTTAAGAGTGCTTTTGATTCTCTAGATCACACGAAGTGAAAGAGAAGAGCATGTACACCTTAACCGAACTCATACAACGCATGGAAATAAGATTAGTTCCTTCAAACCCTAAGTGATTTTATGAGAAAAATTACTCTAAATCTATGAAATTGATCAAAATGGCATCTAAAAACCTCTGAAAAGTAACAGAAATCCTGAAAACCAAAAATGGAAATTTTGAGTTTGTAGGAAAAAAATTGTATAGACACACTTGCATGCCCCTGTCAACATGTGCAGTCCTGTTTCAACACATGTGCACCTCTGTCAATACCAGTGCTCCCCCTTGTAAAAAAATTTGACAGTTGAAAAAAATGAGCTAACGTGTGCGCTCCCAGAGAAGCGGGTGCACACCTGTTTCAACACCTACGCTCCCTTGTTGACGTGTGTGCTCCCCCTTGTAAAAATGACTGACAATTAAAAAATGAGCCGACGTGTGCACTCCCAGAGAAGCGGGTGTGCATCTATTTTGAAGTTTGTGCTCTCCTATCAACGTTTGTGTTATCGCTTCAATGCCTATTATCCTGATTCAACACCTGCATGCCCCTTCACTAGAAGTGGAAAAAATTCAAGTTTTGACAAGAATTTCTTTAAAAAGCTAAAATATTTGGTATGTTTTTGTTGGTGAGTAAATTTCTCAAGTGGAAAAACTTGTGGATTCCTTTCCAACGCTCTAGGAATCTAAGTCCCTCTACTTAACCAGTGCAGTTGTCGTGTATGCATGCATGAGGAAGTGTGGATTTCTGTAGTGGCCTTTTGGTTGAGGATCCAACAGGGGCACTCGTCTGACCCTGCGGAAAATTCTTGCAGTTATCTGCAAGGGGGTAATTTTCTATGAAGGTGGGAAAGGGAGTGAGAAAAGATGTAGGAGAACTAATGTTTCAAGTAGAAAATCAGATTCTGGCATGCACTAGTTAGAAACTTCATCACATGCGCTAAATTTAGAGGAAACAACCTTGCAAATGGCAACAAGATTGAATAGAATTTGATGAACACAAATTATCATTAAATCCCTTAGTCAAAGAAAGCTAGAAACTCCTTCTTGTATTGATGCTTAAACAGAAGTTGTACATAGTGGAGGAATGGAGGAAATTGAGAAAAGGGGGGGAATGGAAGAAAATGGCTATCTCCTTTGTTCTCTCAAAGTACAATATACTCTTTAATTTACAAGATCAATCACTAACCCCATACAATGGCATGAAGAAGCCATTAAATATCTTGTAAGAAACAGTTACAACTTCTTCTTTGTTAGCAAGAAACGGTTCACAATCTTTTCAATCATTCGCATCCGTTCAGGTTCTTGATTCGCGAAGAAAATGCCAATGGAAAAAAAACCAAACTTTTCATTATGCATCAGTTACACTTGTTTTGTAACTTTGAATTTGAACCATTCATCTTTCCTTTGAAACTTTAAACCATATCCATCCACGTAGGAGAAATTTATTAGAGCGGGCGTGGAGGATACCTTTTGCATTTTGTGACTTTATAGAGATTTGGTATTTTTTACATTTTTGGTCTGCCCTTCTGCTTTTGATATAATCCTAACACGTGGCTTCCCTTGAGTGAAAATAGAGTCACAGGTCACTTTTATAATTTTGCCTTTTTTCAATGCGGGCTCAAAAACACAAATTACTCCGCCGGCCCGCCTCTCCGCTTTGACCTTTGATGTGGGTGTAATATTTTACTTTTTCCCTCATACCATGATCAGGGCTGCAAGTCACTTTATGACTTTTAGCCCTTTTTACAAAAAAGGATCAAAACCTCAAAGTTCTCCACCAACCTGCTTCCTTGTTTTGACTTTCCAATAGTGGGCCCAAGATTCGACTTTTAACTATTTTTTTGGTGGGACAACAGGTCACTTTTAACTTTAAGCCCCTTTAATGAAAAAGGCTCAAATTCTCAAATCTCCCTGACGATCTACCTCCCCACTTTGACTCTTTTGATGCGGGATCAACATTTGACTTTTTCCTTCATAGCATGATTAGGGTTGCAGGTCACTTTATGACTTTTAGCCCGTTTTACAAAAAAGTCTCAAAAACAAAAATTTCTCCATCGGCCTACCTCTAATTAGATATTTCCACATACCCATGGATAATGGGGCCAAAATTTGACAGAGAAGAAAACGCCCATCATTCACGACTGTGGAAAAAATGCAAAAAAGAAGAAAAATCCACCATTTTGCACCTGATTTTCAAATTTCTTTCACGAACCAAGGGATTGAAAAAAATACAATGTTCGATGATCCATGGCCATAGAAATATTGATAATTTCATTCAAATGAGGACAATAATAGAATTTTCACACATCTAGACGAGGAAATAGAAAATTTAAACAACTTCAAAGTATGAATTTCTCTATCTTTTTAGACTTCTAATTTTACTTGAACACTTCTGGAGGGCGTGAGCTCAAAATTTTTGAATTTTACTTTAAAATGAGAGGGGGGATTTTGAGGGTAACAACAGTTTCTCTAGCTTGGGGACATGACATGGACTCAGCATAGTGAAGACATGACATGGGAATCTAGAATCTCAATATCTAGACCATGTAATTCGTTGACCAGTGCCTTATCCATTGGGCCTTGTAGAGTCATATGTAACTTCGAGAAATAAATATCAGAAGAAAGAAACTCACAAGCACACAGTGGGAAGGAAACACACCACACACAACAGGAAGGGAAACACACATAGCAATCACCTATGGTACAAGGTGGGGGACAACCCGCTTTGACTGACGATATAATTTCAGGTGTTTCCCACTATGAGGTAATTCCAATGGCATTCCATCCAAATATGAGAGAAGAAAATTGTTCTCACTGAAAGCTTCATGAATTTGGAATAGGCTGAGCCATAATGAATCAAAATTTCCATGGCTGCCTTTTGGTTCCCTTCTCTTATCTCATAGTAGGATAAAGTCTCCAACTTTGAATTTTCTTGCCTTGGCCTTCTTATCAAAAATCTTCTTCACTTTCAATTGGTGGTCCTTAATGTGATCCACCTCTTGAAGTCTATTTTCTTCCAGTTTCTCAAGAAAGAGGATCCTCTTGTCTATGGAATCCTTGTACTAGCCATCTTCTATTGTCTGTAGCAGCTTGAGAGATGGCATCTCAATCGTGAGAGGAATCTCTGCTTCGACTCCATATAGCAGTTGGAATGGTGATATACCTATTGCCTTCTTGGGAGTGATCATACCCACCCATAATGCTTCGTACAACATTTTGTGCCAATTCCTTTGATTCTCATTTACCAACTTGCGGACAATGGTCACAATGTTCTTGTTGCTCGATTCGGCCTATCTATTTCCTTGTGGATAGTAGTTAGAAGAATGAGATAGGGAGATTCCGTAGCTATAGCAAAACACATTCAGCTCTCTTGAAGAGAAATAGGTAGCATTATCTGCTATTATCTTCTGTGGCACCCCGAAACGGACTATGATATTCTCCTTGATGAAGTTACATATTGTTTCAGTGTTGGCTTGATTGGCTGGAATGGCTTCCACCCATTTGGTGAAGTAGTTTGTTGTTGTGAGTACATAGGTGTTCTCTGCGCTTGAGTGAGGGTTCAGAACACCAATGAAGTACAGCCCCCACTGTTGAAATGGTTTTTCAATAACCACAAGCCTGAGTGGTAATGCAGGGAGTTGTGGTCTTCTAACAAACTGTAGGCATGATTTGCATTTAGAAACCCAATATTGAGTGTCTGCAAAGATGGTGGGATAATAATACCTTCCTCGGAGGATCTTGTGTGTAGTGACCCTTGCTAAAAAATGTCCACCACATGCTTGGTCATGGTATGCTTTAAGAAAATTTTCTTTTTGCTCTTTATCTATGCACCTGGGGAAACAACCATCCAGGCCTCTTTTGTAAAGCGTATGATTCTAGATTAAAAATTTGGTTTCCTTCAGCTTGAGTGTTCTCCTTTGCTTATAATCAAGATGGGAAGGGAACTCTTCATAAGTCAGGTAATAGGAAATATCAGCATACCACTCAACAGTAGTGGTGACAAAGAGAACCTGTGGGTTGTCTTCTGAATAAGTTTAGCATGCACAGTTTTCTTTTCCATGTTGAACTTTGACTGTTTCATCTTCAGCAATCAACTTACAAAAGCCATTTCCCCTTACCAGATTGGAGGGTTGAATATCCAAGTCATATTCTTGAGTCTTTGCAATACAATTTCCTTTTTTAGCTCTAAGATCATGTTGTGTCAAAATGGACTTGATTTCACTGCCGGGGACCATCACCACCATATGGGAATTGAGGATGTAAAACCTAAAGTTTTTTATAGCCATGACCACTACATAGGCATGCTTCTTCAATTGGATATATTTTAGATCATGATTTTTCAAAGGAAAACTCATGAAAGCAATAAGTTCTTCCACACCCTCATCATTTTTCTGAACAAGAACGGAAGATAGTGTATGTTCTGATGCATAACAATACATGATGAATTCTTTGTTAAAATCTAGAGATACAAGAGTTGAAGCATTGGCAATGGATTTCTTGATCTCTTCGAATGTCACCTGCCCTTCATTTTTCCATTTGAAGTTTTATTTTGGTTTCATCATGGAAGTGATGTGCTTTGTCAACTCAGCAAACTCAGGCACAAAATGACGAAGAAAGTTCACCTTTCCGAAGAATGAATGAACTCCTTTCTTGCTTGTGGGCAGGGCTAATGCTTGAATGGATCTAATCCTCTCAAGATCAATGTATGCTCCATGTTTTTTCACAATGTGCCCAAATAACTTTCCTTCTGTGACTCCAAAAATGCACTTTTTTGGATTTAGGGATATGCCATGTTTCCTACACCTTGCAAGTACCTATTCCAAGTGATAGATATGATCTCCCCTCTTCTTTGAAAATACTGTGAGATCATCAAGATAGATGAAAATGAAAATCTTAAGATATTTGAATGCCAAATCCATTGCCCTTTCGAACGTAGCTCATGCATTGATTAGGCCAAAAGGCATTCTGTTGTAGGAAAAAGTGCCCCAAGGTGTTGTAAAGGTCGTCTTGGTGTGGTCCTCCTCTGCCACTTTGATTTGATTATATCTTGAGAATTCATCAAGTAATGAAAGCATTTCAAATCCAGTGACTGTTTGCAAGATATGGTCCATGATAGGAAGAGGATAATTTTCCTTTAGTGATGCGTGGTTCAGGTTGCGAAAATCTACACATATCCTTATTTCACCATTCTTCTTCTGCACTATCACAAAGTTAGCCACCCACGTTGAATGGTGGATGGCAAATATGATCCTTGCATTAAGCATCTTCATTACCTCCTCCTTGATGGTATCAAAAATGTTTGGGTTGTATGGCCTTTGTTTCTTCCCTAAGGGCTTAACACCCTACTTCAAAGGAATTGAGTGATACATTTCCTTTGGCTGGAAGGATTTGAGTTCATCATAAGAGTAGGCTAAGACATCTGAGTATTTCTTGAGTAATGCAACAAACATTCTTTTTTCTTCGAGCGAGCAACATTTTCCAATATTGACCATCCTTGGCTCCTTCGGGGTACCAATGTTTTCTTTATCAAAATCCGTTGGGTACCAAGAAGACTGCTTTTCTTTCTCTTGAATGAATTTTTCGTGTTTGTCAAAGAGGTCTTCTAAAGAGACTAGGCCTTTGGGAATTTTGTTCCCTTTCAATTTGATTACTCCCTCATCATCAATCCCTATAATTCCTTATTTCTCTTCTTTGGGGACTGCTTCTCGGTGTGGATTTTCACCTCCTTCAAAGAAGAGATTATTGAAATTATCCTTTTTCTCTAAAAAGGCTAGAATTTGGCTATCATCATTGAAGACTTGCCAATTATTTGAATTGTCTGGTACACTAGGCCTGAATACCATTTCAATGGTCACTTTTTCTTTACTAAAAGAAGGATGAGGCGTCACTAGGGGAGCTGAAACTGCAAGAGAATCATCCTTTTCATTTTATTCCCTTGGAATAGCTTCAATGGAAAATGCATCAAAATATTCAATGCAGTCCCACACTCTGTTTTTGTAATGCCAGAGTCTTGGATTCTTCACCTGATATTGTTGGTGGACCTGCTTTACTACAACATCTACATCACCTTGGCATCTCAGTTTCTTGATTCCCATGTCCTCTTTTGTACTCATGCCTAAGAGTAGTGCTTCATACTCTGCAGTGTTATGTATATTATCAAATTGTAGCTTGTAGGAAAATGGGTACAACTCATTGGAAGGAGAGTATAATACTACACCAACTCCCGAGCCCACCCTGGAATGACTACCATCAAATTACATTGTCCAAAATTTGAGCTTCTTCCTCCTCCATGAGAAGTGGCAAGTTCTCCTCTTTTCTTGATGTGAGG
This sequence comes from Taxus chinensis, assembly GCA_019776745.2. Classification (NCBI taxonomy): domain Eukaryota; kingdom Viridiplantae; phylum Streptophyta; class Pinopsida; order Cupressales; family Taxaceae; genus Taxus; species Taxus chinensis. The sequence continues at coordinate 492,755,092 of CM034154.1, forward strand.
AAGTAGTTTCCTAACCCACAATCTTGAAAGAGAATGTTTGCTTTCGGATCATCAAACCTTCATACTGTGAACTTCATATTTCTTATTGGTAGCAACTTCTTTGTCTCACCTTTTACTGGGATAGTTATAGATGAAGAATCCATTTTTATCTCTCCACCTAGATCTCTATAGAAACTCCTACTCAATATCATACGAAAGGATGCTGGGATGTTTGCTACTAGTATGGTTAGGAGCACCTTCTTGTTTGGAAAATCAGCTAGTGCTACCTATGCATCTTTGATTCTTCCTACCAATGGCACTTGTTTGGATTCCATTGAGTAGCATGTGCCATTTACCTGGGTCAAGGTGAGGCCTAGAGCATTTGCAACTTTCGCTGACATCACATTGTCTGAGGCTCCAAAATCTATGATACAGTTATTTAGCTAGAAGCCTTTAATGAGGAGTGACAGGTAGAAAGATTCAACCCTATTGGTTTTGGAGGCACTGAGGACTAGCATGTTTTTGGAAGGTGGTGTGGATGGTGTGGGTAGTAAACCTTTATAATTAGGACTTGAGGATACAGGGTTACCACCACGAATTGTATCAATGAACCTATCAAACTAGCTAGGGTGTGTTTGTAGGTATTCTATTTCTGAGAGTTGGACTTTGGTTTTGCTTGCATGTTCCACAAAGTCAAATGGGGTTATGGTGAGCAAGGAAGAGGTTCCGGAAATGGAGGAATATTTACATGGTAGAGGCTTTGCTACTTTGGGTGTTGAATTCTCCTTATGGGGTGTAGCAATTGGCTTAGAAGGGGGTGAGGGTGTAGGTTTTGATTGAACCTTAGATGTTTTTGAAGGAACAACATTTAAAGGATAATTGTTCTTAGCAACTTTTGAGCTGGGAGAAGAATTAGATGACTTACTTGGCATAGTAGCATAATCCCTAACAACCAATGGTTATGATTTTTCTTTGGACGACTCCATAGAAGGTGGTAATGGTGATCCTCTATTGATGATTTTATTTTGTGTGACCTCTAGAGGAGAATCTTATTTATTCTTCTTATGCTTCACCGCAACTGTTGAGGATGAAGCACCTTTCCTGGATTATGCACGAGTGAAAATAGCACAAGAAAAACTTGGAGCTTCTTCATCATCCTCATCCTCGTCATTAACATACTCAACTAGGCCATTGTGCATATCAAATTCCTCAACCTCAAGATAGTTTTCATAGTCTTCCATATTTTCTTCTTCAGTTTCATCAATTTCTACTTCCTCCTCCGGCACTTTGGTGTCATAGATGGCATTGACTGGTGGTGCTTCAAGAGCAATCCGATGAGGAGGTGAAGCAATCCTTGGCCTATCTAAAGGGTTTGGTTTCCTTGAATAATTCTGCATTGTGATCTGAGATAGCTGCTTCTTCAAGGCAACCAAGTCATTTGCCATTTTTTGGAACATCAGATCTATGGTGACAGAGTTTGAATTCTGACCCTTTTGCTTTCCATTGGGGCCTTTCACCTTTTTGGAAAGGATTAGATCATCATTAGTTTCTATTACATAGTCCTTGGCTTCCCTCAATGTTCTTGGTTTGGCTCTTTGGAGGAAGAAACCTACTTCTGATAGCAAAGCACTGATGAAAAACCTCTTCAAATTATTTTCAGAAGGCACCACATCTTCAGGGATCCTTCTTTTCACTCTATCATATCTTGCTACAAATTCCCTCATTGACTCAGAGGTTTCTTTCTTCATTTGTACCAATCAGACCAAAAGATCCTGACAATATTCTGTGCTCTTGAACCTTTGTTTGAATGCACTTCTTATATCCTCTTAATAGGTGATGGACCTCGAGGGTAGCATGTAGAACCATTCGGCAGCTTTCTCTTGAAGTGACTCCACAAAGAGTCAGACTGACACATCTTAATCCTCAACACCTAACACACTGTAAGTAGTGAAAAATGCTACTACATGCTCTTCAGGGAGTTGAGAACCATCCCCTCTGAATTTTGGGAAGTTTTTTCTAAAGCCTCTCAGTAGCTCATGGAGTGGTTGAGCCAGTGGACCGGTATTTCCTCCCCATGGTACATTAGGCCTATGGGCCTCATGATCACATTCACGCTCACGATCCCCCATTCTATTTCTATTTTTAACTTCCAACTTTCCTAAGGTTGTGGCTTCTGTTGCTACTCTTTCATCTGCCTCGGCTTGAATTCTCTCAATTTCTTCGATTTGAGCTCTTATTTCTTCGTTGACTCTTGCTTCTCTTTCTCTAACTTCTTCTTTAGTCTCTACGTTGGTGAAATCTTCAAGGTTCTCATTGATGTATGCAAATTCACCATCCAAAGTATTGGCAACACTCAAGTTCCCAACGTGGCTGGGCCGGTCTCTTGAAAAGGAGGCCTCTAAATTCTAAGTAGCTCTTATCTCCTTTGAAGTTCCTCAAAAATGGGATCAATTTTTTCCTCCTTATCTCTATTTTCGGGTGTATCTTCTATCTCCTACCTTGAAAATCTATGCTCTTCTTTACAGTGCTAGAATTTTTCTTTGCCTCTCCAATTCAGTACCATGTTCTTCTTCAAGGTCCATAATTCTCATGGCAATGAAGTAGTGATTGGCACTTTGTCTATTATGTCAGATAGCTTCCCTCAAATCTGAAGCAACATTTTCTTAGATCTGGAAGAGAAATTCAGGTCATTCAACAGGAGGGTTTCCCAGAATAGCCATGATTTGAACCCATGTGGTTCTTATATCCATTCAAATTCTAGAATTTTTTCTCTTTTTTGAGTTTTGAATTTTCTAACCTTGCAGTCGCATTCAGGTGCAGATGCTGCTAAATCTACCCCATGGTGGGTGCCAAAAAATGTTGGTGAGGAAATTTTTCGGGTGGAAAAACTTGTGGATTCCTTGCCATCACTCTAGAAATCTAAGTCCCTCTACTTAATCGATGTAGCTACCATGTATGCATGCACGAGGAAGTGTGGATTTTTTTGGTGGCCTTTCAGTCGGGGATCCAATAGGGGCACTCCATTGACCCTGCGGAAAATTCTTGCAGTTATCTGCAAGGGGGGAATTTTCTATGAAGGTAGGAAAGGGAGTGAGAAAAGAGGTATGAGAACTAATGTTGTAGGTAGAAAAATGAGATTCCAGCACGCACTAGTTAGAAACTTTATCACATGCGCTAAATTTAGAGGAAACAATTCTACAAATGGCAAAAAGCCTGAATAGAATTTGATGAACACAAAGTATCATTAAATCCCTTAGTCAAAGAAAGCTAGAAACTCCTTCTTCTTGTATTGATTCTTAAACAGAAGTTGTACATAGTGGAGGAATGGAGGAAATTGAGAAAAGGGGGGATGGAAAAAAATGGCTATCTCCTTTGTTCTCTCAAAGTAAAATATACTCTTGAGTTTATAAGATCAATCACCAACCCCGTACAATGGCGTGAAGAAGCCATTAAATATCTTACAAGAAATGGTTACAACTTCTTCTTTGTTAGCAAGAAACGGTTTAAAATATTTTCAATCATTCACATCCGTTCAGATTCTTGATTTGCAAAGAAAACACCAATGGTGAAAAAAGTAAACTTTTCATAATGCAGTTGTTACAATTGTTTTTTAACTTTGATTTTAAACCGTTCATCTTGCCTTCGAAACTTTAAACCAGAGCCATCAACGTGGGAGAAATTTACTGGAGTGGGCATGGAGGATGCCTTTTGCATTTTGTGACTTTATAGAGATTTGGCATTTTTTACATTTTTGGTCTGCCCTTTCGCTTTTGATATAATCCTGATACATGGCTTTCCTTAAGTGGAGATAGAGTCGCGGGTCACTTTTATAATTTTTTCTTTTTTCAATGCGGGCTCAAAAACACAAATTACTCTGTCGTCTCGCCTCCCCGCTTTGACCTTCGATGCGGGTTTAATATTTGACTTTTTCCCTCATAGCATGATTGGGGCTACGGGTCACTTTATGAATTTTATCCCTTTTTACAAAAAAGGCTCAAAACCTCAAATATCTCTGCCAACCAGCTTCCCCGCTTTGACTTTCCAACGACAGGCCCAAGATTTGACTTTTTCCTTTGTGTTTGGCAGGAATGTAGGTCACTTTTTAACTTTAAACCCCTTTAATGAAAAAGGCTCAAATTCTCAAATCTCCCCGACGATCCGCCTCCTCGATTTGACTCTTTTGATGCGGGCTCAACATTTGACTTTTTCCTTCATAGCATGATCGGGGTTGCGGGTCACTTAATGAATTTTAGCCCTTTTTACAAAAAAGGATCAAAAACACAAATTTCTCCACTGGCCCACCTCTAATTAGATATGTCCATGTGCCCATGGATAATGGGGCCAAAATTTGATGGGGAAGAAAATGCCCATCATTCACGACTGTGTAAAAAATTCAGAGAAGAAGAAAACTCCACCATTTCGCACCCGATTTTCAAATTTATTTCATGAACCAAGGGATTGATAACAATACAAGGTTTGACGATCCATGGCCATAGAAAGATTGAAAATTTCATTCAAATAAGGAAAACAATAGAATTTTCACACGTCTAGATGGGGAAATGGAAAATTTATCAAACCACACAGACTGGAGAGTTTAAACAACTTCAAAGCATATATTTCTCTATCTTTTCAAAATTCCAACTTTACTTGAACACTTGTGGAGGCCATGAGCTCAAAAAATTTGAATTTGACTTTTAAAATGAAGGGGGGATTTTGAGGGCAAAAATAGTTTTGATAATTTTGATAGGGCTTCGCCTCCTTGAATCCTATAAAAAGCAAGAAAACATAACTTCTAACACCAATCTAGTTGAAACAACTTTCAAAAATGTAAATTAATCTATAAAACTTGGAAATTTACTCTAAAACTTTGAAATTAATCTAAAAATCTTGAGAAACTAATCTAAAAAGCTTGAAAGTACTCTAGAAATCTTGAAAGTAAACTAGGAAAATAGAAATTAATCTAGTAAAATTGAAACTAATCTATGGAAATTAATCTATAAATTGAAAATTACTCTAAAACTTTGAAACTATTCTAAAAATCTTAAGAAAATAATTTAAAAAGCTTGAAAGTACTCTAGAAAGCTTGAAAGTAAACTAGAAAACTTGAAATTAATCTAGGAAACCTGAAACTAATCTATAAACTTGAAATGAAAAACTTTGAAACTAATTTTAAAAGCTTTAAAAAAAGAATGTAATGGGGTATGGTCCCACCAGGTGTGCCAAATGATGACACCCTAAACTTTACAAAGTGAACTGCATGACTAAACAAAGAAAGCTAACACCATTGCCATCCATCTAGCCAAGGTTCTAAGTCTAGGAATGTAACATTAAGATAGAAGCTTAAAAGAATTTTTAACTAGTATGAAAATAATACAAAATCTAACTAAACATGCCTACTAATATCCTTGAATTACCTAACATGGGCCTAAATAGACCTAAGAGGGAAATCGAATGGATATGGTTACTACTCCAAACAACGTGAAATGGCCTCTCCCAATGGCTGCTTTGTCATTTTGGATATCCATCTACTAAGCCCATTGAAGGCTTTAAGTAAGGATTGAACTAGGTTATATATCATATTTATTATATGAGATGCAAATCAAAGCATGGTGTAAAATATTAAGGAATGAGGTGCACCCTTTTTATAGTTTTCATTTTGGGAGAAACTTGTATTTTGGTGCATGTGGGACTAAAAGCCCCAAATTAGATTAGAATTGCTAATCATGATTAGGCCTTACTAATCACAATTAGTGAATTACCAAGTGATTAAGAGGTGTGGAGCCTTAATAAACCGCTTAGGGTCAACTAGGAGGCTAAGATAAGCTTTTGAAGCTTACTGAGACATTGTGGAGGTGAATGAGGTGATTTTGAGTTGTTGGAAGAGGGGTTTGAGTCAATACTAAGGTATATTGACCAAAACAAAGGTAAAATACGCTTAAATGGCTAATAAATGCTAATTGTCTATTTTGAAGAGGATTTTGGCTTACAATTTGCCATAAAGTGGCAACTTGAATGCGAAAGGGGTTCCACAATCAAAAAAGCGTTGTTAATTGGATAAAGTGGTAAGAAACGTTAGTTAATTAGTAAAGATTACTAATTATAATGGAATTGGGAGGAATAGGAGTGGTTTGCATGCATTTTGGCAATAAGATTGCAAAAGTAGAATTTTGGTTTATACAGAATCTTCCTAGGTATCAGTACAGTTATCGTGAAAGGATTAGGAGCTGTAAAAGTGGAGTTAGTTATGGTTACCTAGCATCTGCATGCAGGGGATACTTGAGTATGGAAAGACATGATGATATTTTGCATGTTCTTGCGTAATGATGGAGCGGTTAGAGGAGATTCCTTCCAGTCCCCTCTTTATGTATTGATTTACACTGAAACAAAGGGAGAGATATATGGATAAGGTGTGGATAATAGGGATAGAGCGGAAAAGTGAGAGCTGGGAAAATATGTGGGTAATATCTATTGTAACTTTTGTAATGGAACCACTGTAGGAAGAGTATTGAAACTTTGTTGATGTATTAGTTCCATTGAGGGGTTTTCTTGATGGATTGACTACTATAATGTTGGTGAATTAATACAATGGGGTTCTTCTAAATATTTGAGTTGGAGGATCTTAATTTGTGTGTTTCTATTATGCTTGTGGTTCAAAACCCTTGTGTTCTTAATAATGCTCGTGGTTCAGATTTGATACCTCTCTATTATTATGATGTTTTCCTCTATATTGCATTACATTTGTGTTTGGATCTAGTTCACTTAGAGTTTTTAGAAGATGTGTGTATTTAAGATTGTGCATTGTTCCTCCATTATTGATAAACATTCATGTAAAGCTCACATAAAGGAGGGGTTCAGCGCCTGCGCGTGCCTTGGGTGAGTGCCTAGTCAAGCTAGGTGATATGTCGGCACATCTAGTATTTAACTAGGTGGAAAAAGTGACTATAATAGTTTTGGGCTCCTTTTAGAAGGTCTTAAGTGTCGTAATTTCCTCATTTTTTGTTTCCAGACCTATACTAGGGCACCTAGGGTTATACTTGGGTGCCTTGGGAAACCTCAGTCCATGATTTTAGGTGCCCATGTCATTGTGATTTGTGGTCTTAATTTCTTTGTTTGAGGTTGGTCCTAAGGGTTACCCCATGCATTCCCCTAGGTCATAGTCGGTAGTTTAGGGTCACTAGTGTCAAAATGTGAACAAGAGATCCCTATATAAACATAACATACTCAATACATTATGGTTGTACATCTTACTATCAAGGGAAATTATCTACTAAGGTAATGGACTACATTTGGGCATCTTTTACATCTGCATCACACACTGCATAGGGGAAAGGGTTGTATTCTTTCTATTCCATCCACTATTTACATTTTTACATCTAGTTATTGCCCTCTACTACCACGTCATTAGCACTAGGGCATCCTATGCACAAAATTACACACACGCGCACATAGAAATACATGGGGTTTGAAATGTAGTGCAGCACTCAGTCGTAAGACCACTAGTTTGGTAACTAAGGTCATACCGACCTATTCATAAGCATTTTTATTTTTTAGGAATTGATACTTTGGATAGGGTTTTATAGGTAGATCTTTATACGACATTCACAGTAGCATAGAGAACATTATTGTGACACCAATGTAATAAGAGAAAAGGTGTAATAGAGATATTTTGACACTGTCAAACTCAAGTTCTGAGCTTTTCTACAATCTATAATTCCTAGATTATAGACTAGGACACCCCAAGGTGCCCGAGTACCCTCCCAGGCACCTCATTATAGAAAAAAACTCAGATCCTTCCCTTGTTGAGGTCATTCAGTTATAGCCTACCCAGTTTGCATACTAGTCTGCTACAGTCCAACACACAATGAGGTAAGTTATTTTACAGGTTAGTACCATATCCCTCTTAGTTCCATTATTTTGATATATTAAAATATTAAAAATAAGATAGGTCTTAAATTCCAATATAACATTTAGTTTTCTATTTAGATTAACTCATACAATAGATAGAATAGTCTATTTTTAGTTAATAATTTTGGTGAGCCTGACGTTTCGAACATTTTACTTTTGGATTGTATTTCCTCCCTTTCCTCATCATGTCTCATTTTAGTGTCAACCCTATTTATGATGAGGCTGTCATAGCTGAGATTCAGGATCTATATAGTGCTCTTATGATCTTACCTGATGATACTCAACAAGCCCTCTTGAAAGGCCAACAAAGTGTGCTGACTAATCTCGCTAATTCTCCTACAGGTATATGCCTTGTTGATGACCCTATTTCTTTCACTTGTTATACACCATGCCATCCAGTTGCATATGATCCCTCTTATATTTCTTCCGATATGCCACCCGATATTTTAGATCCCTCTATGATTGATTATCTATCAGGCATTGATCCCCAATCAGGTGTACCTCCTACCTCTACTCCAACCACTCCTATAACTACTCCTCTATTTTCTATCACTTCAGATAGTAATTCTCACTCATCTCATTTGAGCATGCATTCTCCTTTGTATTAAATTGATGATCCTATTGATTCTCATGGTGACCATAACATTATTTTTGGAACCCCATCTTCTACTGATCAACATCATGGGTCTCCTTCTTTTCATACTGGTACATGTGACTCCCCCACTCCATTATTGTCCTCTCATGAGGTTGCATCTACTATTGTACATGAGTCACCCCCTGCTATGACTTCTTATTCTTCTATCCCCACATTCTCTACCTCCCCTATTGCATATTCACCTCATGAGGTTTCTTCCTTACTCACCAAACCTTCTAGGGACTGTGTTTATACTAATCATACTATATATTCTACATCATCATCTACCAATGCTCCTTTAGCATCTGACTAAACTGTATCACCTCTTGACATTCCTATGATCACACATAATGGAAAAATTCAATAACTTAATACATTATTGATATCTCCTACCATCCCCTCACATGATATTCTCTCTGTCATGCATGCCGTAGGACAAATCCAATCACAAGTTCATACCCTTACTTTAGAAAGTAGAGCCTATTATTCCTCTATTGACAACAACTCTTTACATGACAATCCTGTTCCTATAAATATTCATAATTACACCTTTCCAATTTTTTTTGTCATACCTAATTTCACATGCTTTGACGGTACTGGTGATCCTCATGCTCATATCCTACATTACCACACACTTATGGATGACTACTCTAATGATTGATTGTTACTTAAGGCCTTCTACTATAGTCTTATTGATGAAGCACTACAATGGCACACCCACTTACCCTATGGGTCCATTAGCACTTTCTATGACATGAAGGATGCTTTTCTTTGGCACTTTATTCTTAACAATGGCCCTAAGGTTACATATGACCACCTTTCGACATTACATCAAGGATCCAATGAACCTATCAAGGATTATATCTTATGATTCAATGCTTATCTACACTAGATCATTTTTCAACCTACCGAATTAGAAAACAATTCATATTTTGTTGTGGCCTTATTCCTCCACTTAAATAGAGGATCAAATATGATACTTGTCAGTCTTTCATTCTCTTGTGCTATAAGGTCATCGACCTCAAGAAATATCTTTCATCCTCACATGACATTACACCCACATTAGTTTTTACACTAGTTCCACATGCTGCTTCTCTCCCCTCACCATGCATTGAGAATCCACCATTACCTTCACCATTGTCTAAGGTTCCTTATAAGAAAACTCAATCCTCTTCTTCCCCTCTGTTACATTCTCATTTGGCCCCACAACGCGCACCTACTTCCACCACTCTACCTCCTTCACTAGAGCCTCTATCCTTCTCTCCTCACGCTCGACCATGTGATGTTCTTCGCATACTAATAATGTGAGCGATTGACTCGGTTACCCTCAAATCAACATCACCCTCCACACCATTTACAACGTTAGGATGACCAAAAATATTGCAATTACCATCACATTTTTAGCCATAGGGACAATGATTTCCTTTCCCTGTGTGAAAAAGATACAACAATTTGTGGACTCTAACATCATCTCCTTTACCTCTCGTGAGTGCTAATTGTCTCCTTCCCCTTGTTAGCATATGCATACCCCACTTGCATCCTCTCCACTAGGTGTTCAATTTTTTCATCATGCTCCATTGTCACATGTTCACTATACACCTCATACATCATTTTCACCATCACATTCATTACATCCATTACATTCACATTATCCACCGCTTCATGTTATTACATCTCATGGTTTTCCTCTAGTTCTTGCATACCCTATCGTCACTCCACATGATATCCCGTTCGGTTCATACAGTCATACTCCATCCATTCCACATGTCTCCACCATCACTCGTCGTCTTGGTCTTTGGTAGGTGATTCTTATCACCTCACTCCTTGATGATGCACTTGTGTTCTTATGGTTCTTACACGACTATTGAGGGATTCATTCTAATAACCTTTCAACACATGCTCTGTCGTTCATCTAGAGAACCTCGATCTTCTCTTGATGATGCACTCTTACTTACATGGCTCATGCTTGACTACTGAGGGGTCTTATTACCCGAGCCTATTCATTCACATGCTGGGGAGCATCATTAATCCACCCTCCTATTTTCATCACCTTATCCTATTACAATTACATCACATTCTCACATATTCATTACAATACACTCATCTATTTCCAAATTTATTCTATTATCATCATTACATTGCCTACGTGCTACATATTTTATTCATCTCATCAATTATATTACATTAGTTATCTACATCATCATTTACCATGCATATTTTATCTACCATTACTAACATCATCATGCACATTTATATTCATCACCTACCATATGATGCACATGCTAGAACAATAACCATAGAACCATACAATATCCATTACATCATAATGGAAAAACATCTCAAACATTGATCTAATATATATCAAAAATAGGTGTCCATACATATATCGTTCATATAATCATCATCCAAAAAACATGATTCATCACTGGGGGAAAGGCCCCCCACATCATATACAATCATCACTATCAAACCTCATCATCACTATCACTCTTGTGTATTATGAGAGCTCTACAAAAGGGATGCCTCACCACTAATGCGGCGCCACATTTTGCAGCCCTGAAATTCTCCACCTACCTAGGTAACATAACAATCCTCGTATCTACTCTTGAAAACTGAAGTTGTAATCCTACATATCATTTGAACATGTCCTTGGGCCAAGGGACCACCACCTACTTGTCTCTTGAGTGACACATCGAGTCTCCTCATGTGCCTCATCCCTCTTGCTAAGTAACACCATACATGTCACTACTGCTATGGCCACTAGCTCAAATAGATGGGCATGCTCGCCTGTAATATTGTCCACATGCTCTAGTATCCCTCCACATAGCACATCGCTCGGCACATTTCATGTCAATGTGTGGATCTATGTGTCTACTATCAATGAACAATAGGCGTCTCCTACATACACAACATACAACCCCATGTTAGTCAACCATGTACAACACAACATAAATAATTCATTCGTCGTGATATAAGCATATACAAATACTTACGCTCTTCCACAGTTGCCCCTATAGGGTTAGGGACACCTCCCTCACCCGCTCCTCTCATTGGAAACTCTATCACACCCAAAAATATTGGGTATAGTAATACCCACCAATGCGCTACCCAACACACTTGATAATCCTCCGTGCACCCCTTGTCATCTCCATCTACAAATGCTATCACTCTGGGTCTACCACATCTAGCCTTGGTGGTATCAGATGCTCTGCTATGGGCCCTGGCCTAGCACCTGCCCTCCTAGGGGATCTAATAGGTTGCACCCATATGTATGGCTCTGGGGGCACATCCTGCACCATACCAAACTGTCGTGATACTCTCTCCACCTAAAACAACTCTGCCACACCCAAAAAGTGGTCCTCTAGCCACATGGTCCTCCAAAGACATCTCAACTCTATAGCATCCTCAGGCCATCCCCCATAATCATGATATGGCCTCCATATAACTGAATCTGGCCCCATCCTATCTATTAGGGCTCTAAAACTATCTGTATCCATCTTCCTACTGTGAATATCGACCCAACAACAAGCATATATCTCAGGTCAAGCCCACTCTCCTTGTGGCCCTGCAACTGGTCTCAATATAGCTATGTGCTCATGTGCCCATACATGTAGCAATGTGGTGGCCCTTATACCCCCACCATGCTCATCCTGCGTAAACTGATACAAGTCCATGTATAAATGGGCCACCACACGTCGTACCCATGCATATCTCGTCCCATCTCCTCTATCCATTGGCATATGTTGTGCATCTTATACAATATGTCTACACCTCCTCCCTTGAAGGCTATACATGATACAATCACCACTATGATGAATTTATGTAACTACGGAACCCTAGACTGCAATATCACATCCAAACTTATATGGGCCTTGGTAGGTACCTAGGCCCTTACAAAATATTGTTTAGCCGAGCACATATGCCACTCCATATTCACTACTCCCATCACTCGTACCCTCTCTCCAATAACTAGAAATCACAATATGCGGTATACGTCCTCCAACGTCACAATCATCCCCCCTATAAGCAGCCAAAATGTGCATGTATAGTCACATCACCTCTCATATAATGTAGTCAACATGGGCATATTATGGGGCACATCCCCCATCCGTGTTATATGTACCGTAAGGACATCACATTCCATCACATCCCACTCATCATCTGACAAACCAATCCTCATAATGTACTCAAGTGACGACCACCATGGAACTCCCTCGAGTGGATATCCCTCTTTACAACACCAGAAAACAACAAATGCAATGTTAGAACACCTTACACAGTCAAATACAACCCTTTAACATACTAAGAAACATCTTCCCTAGAATTATTCACTAAAACAAAATTTTTAGACCAGGGAACCCAGATGCAGGACTAGGGGCACCCCAAAGTAGGACACTAGCGCCCAGTTCTGGGTGCTCTAGTCCCAGGGGTCACTAATGCCCTCACCGCTCTTGTTTGGGTCCCAAACATCGAAAATTAAAAAACCCTAATTTTTCAAAAATTCAACTAAAATGCCTAGTACACCCTACATTTTTGCAAAAATAATACACTTACCAACTCCGTCATAGTACGCGATGCCACAATAGTCGCCACTCTCTCAAACCAGCTAGGATGTAATGGTCTTGCTTGAGGCATCTCTACTCACTCCATATACACTCTCACACTCATGTAAAAGACAAATGAAGTGATAAGTTACCTTTTCACTTTACTATATATAAGTCACTTTTCAAATGCCACCTTTACTATGGGCTATATTTTGTGCACTTATCACCATGAATAATACACACTACATCGTTTTCTCATATCTTGAGCATTTTTACTCCAATTTACACACCGTTTGTGGCATTATTTTATAATTCCACCTACCACCATATACACACATTTCACATCCATTATATCTCTTTACTGCATTGCTTTATATCCCCTACACATGCATTTTAACCTCTTGTATGTTACTTTCGGCTTAGAGTTCATTCCTTTTCATCACTCCCTCTTTCGCCGAAAGGTGGGCAATATTATTAGGGTTCCCCTTATAATCCCACCCTTATGTCACCACGTTTTCCAATATCATGAATCCAACACATCACAATTTATACCATGACATTTCACCATCAATCCCCCCTAATGACCTAATCTGGGGGCAACAATCATTTAACATTTCCCAAACATGATCACACACTATAACCTATCAAATCCCCCTAATGACCAAACTTGGGGGAAATAAGTAACTAAAAATATTTTTACGCGACATGTCATCAATTTTCTAGTAAATTTCCTCTAATGACCTAACCTGGGAGCAATTAGCGAAAAACCTCTCCATGAGTAACCAATCAAAATCAATCAATCAACCAATCAAAATCAACGCGTTCAAATCAAATCATATCATTCAAATCTACAAGCGATCTCCTAGATGACCTAACTTGGGAGTTACATTCACTACTTATTTCCTAGATGACCTAACTTGGGATGTTATTCTATATTCTGTGTTCGCTCTCAGATGACCTAACTTGGGATTTTATTCTATGTTCCGTGTTCGCTTCCAAATGACCCAACTTGGAATTCATCCCATTTTCTATCGCGTTTGCTTCCAGATGACCTAACTTGGAAGCCGTCTCACTCTCTATCTCGTTCACTTCTAGATGACCCAACTTGGAAGCCTTTACATTATGACGACACCTGTGGAGTGGGGGCAAGAGTGCCTTCCCTTTATCACTCCTATATGGGTCAAGTATTTAATCAAAATCATTTAGATCCAAAAATCGCAACATTTTGATCTGAGTTCGTTTGCACCTGCTAGATCTTGAGGATGTGGTTAAATCTTGGAGAATAACACACTTTTCTCCCTACACTCTTCCTCTAGTGGCAGGACACCCAAATCCTCCAATTATTCCATTCTTATACAAGGGTTTGGGTTGGGAACTAATCACTCCCTACCCACCTATTCATTATCAAACCACGTTCGAAATCATCCAAAATCCTAATCATCATTTTCATTCCCCACACGTCATCGTGACACGTACATTTTTATGTTGCATGGATCAATTCATTGATCCATGGTTCGACACGCTTTTATTGTTCTATCGGCACACTTCTACTACACATTTGTGCATTCTTCTACAGCATGGGCTTCTCTAGCTTTTTCTCAAGTACGCATCTCTATTTACTTTATGTTACCGAGCTTTCAGCTCACCAACATAAATTGGGGGAAAATATTGTCATAAAATCACGCACTTAATATTACTTTTATACCGCTGGGTATGTTATTTTATATATGGATCTTACGTGATAAAAGTATTCACTAGTGACCTGTCCTTTGATCTTGTTGTCAGTTATTCAATCGTCATTGTTATTGGTCTAGTTCAGTCTTCATTTTTATTTGTCTAGTTTTGGGGCATCTTTTAGGGTGTCTTAGGTGTCGTAATTTCTCATTTGTCATTTCTAGGTCTATACTGGGGTGCCCTGGGGTTGCATACCGAGTGCCCCAATCCGTGATTTTAGGCGCCCGTGTTGTCGTAATTTATGGTCTTAATTTATTTGTTTAAGGTCAGTCCTAACGGTTACCCTGTGCATTCCCCTAGGTCATAGTCAGTTTCGGGTCACTAGTGTCAAAATTTGAACAAGAGATACCTATATAAACAAATAATACTCACTACATTATGGGCAGACATATTACTATCAAGGGAAACTATATACTAAGGTAAGGGACTAAATTTGGGCATCTTCTACATCTACATCACACACTGTATAGGGGAAATGGTTGTATTCTTTCTATTCCATCCACCATTTGCATTTTTACATCTAGTTATTGCCCCTACTACCACGTCATTGGCACTAGGGAATCCTAGGCACAAAATTACACACACACACATAGAACTACATGGGGTCTGAAATGTAGTGCAGTGCTCAGTCGTAAGACCACTAGTTTGGCAGCTGAGGTCAATCTGACCTATTCATATGCATTTTTATTTTTTAGGAATTGATGCTTTGGATAGGGTTTTGCAAGTAGATCTTCATACGACATTCATAGCAACATAGAGAATATTATTACGACACCAGTGTGATAGGAGCGAAGGTGTTACAGAGATATTACGACACTGTCAAACTCAAGTTCTAAGCTTTTTTGCAGTCTACAATCCTAGATTACAAACCGGGGTGCCCCAGTACCCTCCCAGGTGCCTCAGTACAGATAAACACTCAGATCCTTCCCTTCCTGAGGTCATTCAGTTATAGCCTGCCCAGTCTGCATACCAATCTGCTATAGTCCAACACACAATGAGGTAAGTTATTTTATAGGTTAGTACCATATCCCTCTTAGTTCCATTATTTTGATATATTCAAATATTAAAAATAAGATAGGTCTTACATTCCAATATAGTATTTAGTTTCTATTTAGATTAACTCATACAATAGCTAGAATAGTCTATTTTTAGTTAATCAATAAGGGTATGACACCTTGAAATTTATACTTTAACATTGATTTTTTTTATGTTGACATTTTGAGGTGGTAGTAAGGGAAAAGTAAACAAATGGAAACGTGATTTGTAGTGTTAGGTCATTGTCTCTGAGCCCACCACAAAAAATCAAGAAAATTATGTTTTATTCAATTTGTGTCTTTTACAATACAAACCTTATTTAATTTAAATCAAACAAAAATAAATATATTTTACAATTCAAATTTTTGACAAATTTGTTGATGTTCCTTCCCCTGAAAAGCTCTAGCTATGACTTTTGATTTTTCTCTATCTTTTAGCAGTTTTGCATATAAATCAAATGACTAGTTGCTGTCATTTTTCGTTGTGTACATCTTCATAAATACAAGTTGGACTGTAATACCTCCTCTACACAAACTTTGAACTAATTTGTTCTTTTTATTATCTTGCTTCTTATTTTCACTTGTAGCCAGCCTATTTACATTATTTGTTTTCCTCCTCCTTTAGTTCTGGTAGGCGGTTCCATCTGCACTTGGCCAATCTTCTGTGCAGGCCTTTGGGTGCATTGACTATTAACTTCAATTTAAATGTGCAGATTTAAAAAGTTATTTTCCCTGATAATTATACTTTTATTTCTTTCATGCATTAGAATTCTCACACTGATTTGTCTTCTATCTCAAAAGCACATGTTTATGTTTCCTTTTTAGCGCTTGGTTGTGCCATTAAATTCTTATTTTCCTCACCCACAGAATTTTTCAAGCTTTCTCTCCACGTGGGCATTAAAACAGTCTCATATCTTACTATTTTGTATTCATGCGCAAGTTCCCTCGGCCACATGAACAATGTGAGCCTCTTCCTATAACAATAAAAAAATTTCCATAGCTGCACCACACTATGGATTCTACATTGTTCTCTTCTTTGAGTGTTTGAGCTTGTTTATCTTTGGCCTTAACATCTTGAACTTTTTTTATCAGATTAAAAACTAGGAAAACAAATGAATGGACGCACGGTTGCTACATTCATTACCCTACAGGCTCAAGCTCAACTTTAAGTCTTTTCCCAAATATCTTTTTTTGATTTTATTCTTTCTTCATGCAAGCCTGCAATTTTCTTTTCTTGTTTCACGTGATTTTATTGATCTCTTTGTCACCTTAGACTACATGTGTGGTCGTTGTGATCTTAAACTCCTTCGTATGGTTGCCCAGGTTCAATTTTCTCCAAATAGGTTTTGGAACTGATTGTTTTTTATTCACCCGCAAGTCTGAATAATCTCCTCCATGCACATGTTTTGTCTGAAACGTGGATTCCAATGATGGATGGCGTATTGCCAAGATTTCTATCTCCTAATGCGCTATCATTTCCTTCCTAATGGCGCTTGTTAAGTTTGTTGGCATGTGTATTCTACTCACCTAGTAATGCTGCTCACAAACTTCCCACCATCCTCCTTCCTCACACGTGGGTCTGCAATGTGGATATTCCAAGCATTAAAATCAAGAAACTACTCATACGCATTGCTTCCTAATTGTTTCTATTTTACAAATCAAACCAAATAAAAATATTAGATGTCATTGGCATTTCTCAGCAAAAGTAAAAAATAGTTTATCATGTGCGTAGGTATGAATGATTAGAAATAAAATTATGGCATCCACGTTCTTGAGCAAGGTCAACCTTTAAACAGGATACATCAGGGTCGATTCATTCCTTATATGCACAGATTTAGATATCAATCTTTCCCTTTAGCAGACCAGCCAAATGAAACTAATTTCCTCCTTCCTGGATGCATGGTGCTTCTGTGATGTAACTTCTTCGATATTTTTTCCCTAGAAGTGAATTCTTCTTATTCACAAAATATTTATTAAATTAGCTCTTTTATCTCTTCACCACAACCTGGAAATTTTGAGTTGTGCATGCGAGAATAATTTCCTCACATACACGTGAATTAAACACAGGGGTGAGGAAGTGGGGGGAAACATGGAAGTTTAACAATTTTCCAAATTTGAAAAGTGGGTGCAGGAGAAAGTGGGGAAGTTTTTCCATTTGCGAAATTTAGCCTAACCCATGGAACAATTGGAAACATTTCATGCATGGGTGAATACGGGAATATTTCTATTTTCAACTGGCACTACTACAAGGAGGGGTGTTTTGAGACAACACTTTGACCAAATTGTCTCAAATAGAGACGATAAAAAAGTTGTGTATTGTCTCAAAGCGGGTGTCTCTAATATTGTCTCTCTAGAGACAATATACATTGATACATATTTTGTCTCTCTAGAGACTATCATTATTGTCTCTCTAAAAACAATACGAATTTAAAGAATGAAAAATATGAATTTCAAGAATAAATAATAACCAAATATTAGATAGTGCAGTCAATGGCTACATATCATCTATGATGTCAGAGTGGACTAGTAATTAATATTATAAATTAAGAACAATTTGATTTGAATCTTGTGCCCAACAAATGGATCAAACATTTTACTAATATCAAATAAAATAAAATACAAAAGGGTGTCTAAATGATGTTAACCTTTGAAATACAATGATAAAATACAAAAGGGTGCCTAAATGTCATTAACCCTTGACATATAATATTCACACCACCTCTCCACCACTAGCTTCAAGTGATCCTTTTGCTTTCCTAGTGTTACTTCAACGTTATTTTTCTTAACTTTTATTTTGAGCAACTGCCTCTCCGCCAACTGTTGTCATCTTCATGTTCTTCGCTTTGATTGTCTCAACTTTGATACAATTCTCTACTATCATTAGTAGCGAAGGTGCATTAGGTTCTGAGATATTAATAACACGTATTTTACTTCAGTTCTTCCAAAATTATTCACAAATTACATTAGAACCAGGACAATAATTAAAACCTCACACAAAACTAATAAGCTAAGTTACGCACTCATATACCTATATGATAAAATCCATGTTTTGTTGTCATTCCCAACACATAAATATCCAGGTGATCATCTGTACTCGCCAACCAAGCAAAAAATGTATTTCTTTGTTCATAGTCCTTGCAGAAA
The DNA here is from genome assembly GCA_019776745.2 of Taxus chinensis. NCBI lineage: Eukaryota > Viridiplantae > Streptophyta > Pinopsida > Cupressales > Taxaceae > Taxus > Taxus chinensis. Next base: position 492,774,066 of record CM034154.1, read on the forward strand.
AACATTGTTAAAATGGTAGTGAGAAATAAGAGAAGTGTATTGCTAAAAACATATCTCTAGTAACTTGAGAGTATCCATATCAAACAATGTGTTTAGGGTGTTAAATAAGGATGTTAAAAATAGCATATACTCGACACTTTTGGTTCTAATAATAAGTCCCTAAAATAAGAAACAAAATCATCAACCTTCTTGAAATAATCGTTGTACACATTTTATAGCAATCTATACTAAGAAGAGAATAAGACTAAATACCTACTAACAAATTCATCAGGGAGGCATACATAAAAATGGAGAGGATCACGCATGAAAATCTAGCAAATAACTGTCGGGATCTGCACGTGTGCAACAAGAAAATATTAACTGCAAGTAACATGACAAAAAAATTAGTAATGCACTTAACTGATCCTCCAACAATTAATTTACTAGCATAAATGCATTCAAATTGAAATTTTACACTGCTACATTATTGCATATAAACTTTCCTTGTCGGTTTGTTTCCATATAGAACGCATGAAAAACACTATGTCTATCTTTTTAGTGAATTACTTTAGTCCAAGAATGTCTTTTAGCTACTGAAGAGATACAATTACAGCTGCTCTAGCCATAAACCCTATTAGAGTTGCATGTGGCAGAAAGTCTATGATGAACCCCAACTTGCAATATAATCATAAATAATGTGATACATATTGTTAGTGATAAAAACCAAGAGTGGGATTTCACAAAACAACTTATAATATGACTTTGAAAAAAACAAATATAGTTACATACTAATTATTGCACATGTAAGCCTCCTGGTCAATCATTTGTACTAACATACAGGAGCACATTGATTGAGTTTCAGCCCTGAGCAACCGAAATTCTTAAGGTGATAAAAAATATATGTAATGAACAGTAAGTCTGGAATGTGAGGTAAATATATAAGATTTGAAAAGGCCCCAATTGAGCCCAAAAGAAATCCTTTGATGCATCATAGTCTATACATGGGTAGAAAATTAGAAAAATCAGACATTGAACCACTTCAATGTCTAAGGTGGTAGCAATCAAAAAGCATTACAGGGACATCCTAGAGATTCCCGGAAGTGGAGGCCTCGTGGAAGCTAGTTCTGGCAATCAATAAGTTGGCACCAACAACTAATTTTAGAAAAAAAAAATTCCTCATATGAGGAACAAAAACCTTGTCGGTTTTTTTTTTATTATTGGCAAATAGTTTTTTGAAAGGGACTATACCCTTGAGAACAAAAGAGGGCCTAGAATCCAGAATAGGAAAGAGAACCAGAACAAAAAGGATCAAAATTTAGATGGGACGAATGAAGCCCAAAGTAGCCAAAGAGCAGCTACCACTACAAAATCAAAACAGAGTGAAAACTACATAAAAGTAGCAAAATGACAGTAAAAAAATAGCAATAATTACACATAAGTGCAGCAAAAGCACCCCCAATTACTTCTTGGCGGATTTTTCGATGTTGGATTTGATAGTCTGCCAAGATTTGAACATCCCCAAGGTCATCATGTGGGCAGAGTTAGTAACATCTAGCTGAGAAATGGTCATTTTTCTTTCCTTATTAGTGCCCCAAAGGGTAGCTGGAACCCCGCTGAGATTGGAGACACTTTGGACATGCTACTCAATGAACTCCTCAATAGCAGTAAAAATGGCCATGTTATAATCATGGCAAGTCTTGGCCTTCCCTAAATGGGAGTCTAAGGAGTTCAGCTTCTTGTAAATATCTTCAAGGTGGGTATTATCCATAGCCACCTCCTCCTCCTTCTTCCTCTTACCTTTTTGTTTTTCCATGTTTTTAACCTCTTCCCTCAACAGCTTCATGTCAGATTATAAGGCCTCTAGCCTTTTTATGGAGCTCTCCATATGTGCTTCCTGAGAACTAGCACTACTAATATGAAGGAGTTTATGGGTAGTTTTAATCTCCTAAGGACCCTTCTCCACAACAAGGGTATCAAGATACAGTCTTCTAGAGGACCTGGTAACTAGTCTGGCTGAAGTGGAAGCAAAGGGGGTGGGGGCAGAGGTGGGGGGAATGGGAGATGGAGTCGGGAAGGCCGGGAGAGGGGTGACAGCAGCAGTGGCAGGGACAGAATGTGGAGAGATGGGGCTGGCGGCCGTAGAAACGGGTAGAGGGGGAACAGAGCTAGGGGAGGAAGGGAGGCCAGGAGACCAAAGAAGACATAATTTATGCAGCAAGAAAATTAGCCCCTTGTGTAAAGGAACAACATGAGCATGCTTTTGAAACTCCAAAATGGAGCGCTCAAGAGAGCTAAGCAGATAATGGGGGAAACATACTATGTAATTCCTACAGAAGTGATTGAGGAAGACAAGATGTTTAGTAGGTATAGTGACGAACCTCCCTTTCAAAGGAATGAAATGCACCATCATGCGGGTAACCTCATCATAGGGTGAGGGGATTGAATTGACAAGTAGGCCCACCATGACAAAGACCCAGATTCTTTGTTCCTTCAACAAATCTCCTCTCCTCAGCTTCTCTATCCAACCTTTGTATTAAAAAAGTGGTATCTGTCCATGCCAAGGCCAGTCGCTTCAGCTATTAGCTCCTCATTGATCGTAATCTTCTGCCCCCCATACTCAATAGTGTGATCCTTCCAATCTTTTGTAAAATGCACTGAAATAATTTGATCATGGCCCTGAACCTTCTCCATAAAGTTGGTGATGCCTCCCTAGGTTAGAATATTCCAAAGCTCCACATTATCCCTCCAATCTGGATCCGCGCTAGGCTCGATCTGGCAAGGAGGGCCCCCCATTGTAACCGTGCTTAACTATTTGCAAAAAATATTAGAAACCTTAAGAGTAATAATACCAGTCTGCCTTTTACTATTACTCTTCGCGCAGTAAAAATACTGATGAGAATAGCCATTTCTTTCCCCACAAATATCCGCGTGACTACTGATTTGAACCTGTGGAAGTTCGCATGTGGGAACCACGGCCCTTTTTCCAGCCTGCTCCCTATCATCATTAACATTATTTCTGTCTTGGGGATCCATAAAGATTTGCAGCCAGATTGTATAGAGCACAATGCTGCCCGCATGCGTGACTTTCCTTTCAATATAAATCCACTTGAAATTTCCATCATTCTTCATACAAACTTGATTGTTCGACAAGAAATGTATAAGATTAGTTTTAAAGTCAGCACGTTTGAGATCTTTATTAGTACTAATCCACTCCCAATGATCATATCTCAAATCTTGAATTTTCATGTTTATAGATATCCGCTTGAATGTTGCTTTGAAGCTATTTAGGAATGCTATTATTATCCCAAACAATGTGGTTAACATTAATGCCATAATTTTCCAATGCATCTGCCAGCTTGTTACCCTCTCGGTAAGTATGTATGATCCGGATGTTAGTGAATGTTTGGCAGATACTTATGGACTCTGAGATAAAATCCTTGATGTTCCAACTTGGAGGTGAGCACTGATTAAGGTGATTAATGATATTTAGGGAGTACCCTTTAAGAATGAGGTTTTGGATATTATGATTCTGGGTAATTCTCAGGCCCCATAAAGAAGATAATGCTTCGGTAAAATGATTGGTTTGAATTCCCATTTTTCCAGCATACGCAGTAATCAAATTACCTTTATGATCCTGGATCACTCCTCCCCCTACCGCAGTCCTAAGGTTACCCTTAGAGGCCCCATCAAAGTTCAACTTATACCAGTTAAAATTAGGAGGATGCCATTTAATCAAAGATCTATCAATACTATTACTGGGATTGCTACGGCTACTAACAGCTCCAATCTGCCAGTTGGATAAGACATATTCTTCATTTATTGGATAACTCTTATTCTTGGGGGGTTTAAATCTAGCTATATTCTCTTTGATATCATTAGAAATTTTACTAATACTAAGCTTATAGTTCTGATTCTTATTTCTAAAAATAATATCATTTCTATCTTTCCATATCCTCCAAATGATATGAGGGATAACCAGCTTCTAGATCCTTTTGACAACACAATGCCTATAGGGTGGGTTCCATTGAGTCCATAGCTGATTGAAATCCTTCGGCACCACCCATAGAGCTTCAAATTTAGAGAGGGAAAAACTCCATATTCTGGTAGCATAATCACAATGGATAAACAAATGACTGATATCCTCAGAGTCTTTTTTACAAAGATGACATATATTAGGCATTATAAAACCTCTTCTCATCAGTCTGTCAGTGGTAAGAATCTTGCCTCTGATAGTCATCCAAAGGAAGAAATTTATTTTAGGAGTTAATTCAGCCATCCAAATCCTATTCCAATTGAACTCAGATTGACTACTGTCGAAGAAAGTGTTATATCCAATTTTGACAGAATAGTCCCCATCAATGGAATTATGCCAGACCAGCTCATCCTTAGTATCCAGTTGACTTAAGGGAATAAGATTTAACTGAACTTGAAGGGAGGAAATAATTTTTACCAGATCATCTCGCTCCACTTATAGTTTTTTCCATTTCTTTCTATTTCCATTTCCCTCAATATAATCCTTGATTTTAATGACATATTTGTTTACCAGATTGTCCTTAACAATCCCAAAATTGTCCATAAGATTGCCATTAAAATAGTTATCCTCCCAGAAATGTATATCCCAACCATCACCCACTTTCCATTTACTACCCTACTTAATGAAATTTCTACTCTTAACCAGATTGTTCCAAAAAATGGAACCATAAGGGAGGTGCTCATCTTGTAGGAAAGAATAGACAGTTTGTTGATTTAGGTATTTAGCTTTGATTAAATCAATCCAGGGTTGTTTCTCTGAAATCATTCTCCAGCCCATTTTCATAATGAGAGCCTCATTCATTTTCTCGATGTCTTTTATACCCAATCCTCCCATAGATTTCGGGGTACAAACCTTATCCCAAGAAACTAAGTGAAATTTAAACTTCTCTTCCATGCCCTGCCATAAGAATTTTTTCTGAATCCTCTCAATCTTTTCTCTGAAGGAAGAGGGGATCTTGAAGAGTGACATGAAATAAATGGGCATATTTTGTAGAGTACTTTTAATGAGCAGGCACTTACTAGCACTAGACAAAATGGCTCCTTTCCAACCAGCCATTTTTTTTTAAATCTCTCCAATAGCTCATCCCACACCTTACTAGAGACTTTTTTAGTGCCGAGAGGAAGGCCCAAGTAAGTGGCTAGCAGCACACTTATTTTACAGCCCAGAATTTTAGCAATTTTAAGTTTTCTTTCTTCAGGAGTGTTGAAGAAGAAAATGAAGCTTTTATCATAATTGATCTCTTGCCCAGAAGCAGATTCATAGAGCTGCAGAATAGCCTTGGTAGCCTTAGCTTCAATGACTGAATCCAAAAGAAGGAGGATAGTATCATCCACAAATTGTTGATGGGAGACAACTTGGCTGATGGAAGTGGGCTTTGATCCTTTCAAAAGACCGTCATTGACTGCTTTACCAATTGTTCTACTAAGGCTATCAGCCATAAGAATGAAGAGTAGGGGGGAGATGGGGTCCCCTTACCTTAGCCCTCTGCTGCTAGTGAAAAAACCCACAGGCTCACCATTTACCACCACTGAAAATCTGACCGTAGAGATACAAGCCTTAATAACCTTTCTAAATTTGTCTGGAAATCCAAATTTAGTTAAGACTTTCTCAAGAAAAACCCAAGAAACCTTGTCAAAGGCTTTATTCATATCAAGCTTAAGAGCCATATTTTCTTTTTTATTATTCTCCATAGAATGAATGGTCTCATGAACCATAATCACTCCATCTTGAATAATCCTGCCTTTGATGAACCCACTCTGCTGCCTAGAGATTAAATCATTCATAATGAGTTGGAGCCTTCTAGCAATTATTTTGGTGAAAATCCTATAGATAGCGTTCACAAGGCTGATGGGCCTGAAGTCTTTGAAGTCTTTAGCATCCATTTTCTTTGGGGGCCAGCACAATGTGAGTGTTGTTCAGCTCTTTCAAAAGATTTCCAGTTCTGTAGAATTCATTCACGTCTCTGAGAAGATCATTCGAACAAATTTCCCAAAAATTCTGAAAGAAATCAATGGAGAAACCATCCGGTCCTGGAGCCTTGTCACCTTCTAAAGTAAAAACAACCTTTTGCAGCTCTTCAAGCGTGACAGCTTTGGTGACATTTCTAAATCTTTGTTCCTCAATTTTTCCTTGGGGAATAGCCTCCAACATAAAATAAATAGCCTCAGCATTGATGATATTCCTCTCCTTAAGAAGGTTTTTTATAGAAATCAAGCACTTCTTCCTTGATGATAATGGGATATTTTATAGTATTTCCATTACTTTTAGCCACTTCCCTGATCCTATTGCAAGCTCTATACTTCAGCATGGTCATATGAAAGAACTTCATGTTCCTATCTCCCTCTTTAAGCCAGATAGCTCTAGATTTAAGTCTCCATAAAGATTCTTCTCTACTACAAATCGTATGCAACTCGGAAAGAATATTATTTTCATTAGTTTGGTCTTCAACAGATCTCCCCATTATATCCATTTTAATTTCCAAATCCTGGAGCTTTTGTTTTAACTTCTTTTTATTATCAAACACATTACCAAAAACTCTTTTATTCCAGAGTTTAACTTGCTCCTTAACATTCTTGAGCTTTTGGATCAATCTAAATTGTGCAGTGACTTCACCATTCCATCCCCACCATTCTTTTATCTTTTCGTAGATGTTGTCATGCTCCATCCACATCTTTTCAAATTTTAATGAGCTTCTGATGGGTTTAGTCCAATTGAGAAGATTTAAAGCAATCAGATTGTGATCCGATCCAACTCTGGGAAAGGAGGATAGGTGAAAGTCTTGACTGAGAATCCAGCTCGCTGAAATCAGTGCCCTATCCAATCTTACCTGGATAAGATCGTTTCCCAACCTTCTATTATTCCAAGTGTATTTATTCCCATGGAGATCCACATCTAAAAGATTATGTTCAGTAATAAAATCAGCAAAATCCTCCATACCTGTAGAAAAGCTTGAGATTCCTCCATACTTTTCACCAGGGTTAAGAGGGGAGTTAAAATCACCCATTATAAGCTAGTTAGTTGTACTATATTGGCTTCTAAAGGTTTTAAGATCAGCCCAATTTTTTCTTCTCCCACTCACTGTATTAGAGGCATATATGTTAGAAAGTATCCATTCACCATTATTCTCAATAGCCAAAAATTTGATTGCAAGATGATTAGTGTTAGTATTAAGAACTATACCAGTACAATGCCTTTTATCCCAAAGAGTAGCCAGTCCTCTAGAGGCCCCCTGAGAGTCTACAGCCACCATTTCAGAATTTTCCCAGAAACTTTTTTTAATAGTTTCAAGGATATTATCTTTCATCTTAGTTTCCTGCAATATCAAAATACTATGACTACTAGAATCCTGTAACTCCTTGATGGTTCTCTTCTTGGAGTTTCCATTTAGACCTCAGATGTTCCAAGAAATAATCTTCATTTGGAATGATTGGGAGTTGGGATTTCCTGATGGTTTAATTGACTTTGAATGCCATCTGCAATGTCTCTCTCAGTTCTCTTAGATCTAAGAGCCTTTTTTGAGGGCCTTCCTCTTTTAGAACTACCTCCAAAGTCTACAAAAACTTTGTCTGTTACTTTTACTACTGAGTGACAATGTCTTAGAAGAGAAATTATAGGACCTGTACCGGAAGGACACTATTAGTAGTATAATCCTAATACTTAACAATTATAATCACCCATACTTAACATTGTATTAATAGATAATACAAATTTCTCATTGCAGTCATTAATTTCTTAGCTAAATCTATTGTTTCGTTCAACATTGACTACCAATTTTGAACCTGACTTCAACCATTAGCTATGCACCAAAGACTTGAAATTCTCAATATACTGGTTTATTGTTTTATATCTAGCTATTACCTTGGCATTGTTGACTACCATAAAATTAGGCATTGAGCATAAAAATTCATTTCTTTTAGGCATTTTGGCATTTTGTTGAACAGTGCATACTACCACATTTTGTGTAGCCCAATTTCAAAGCACCACTTATTGAACATGCTAGTAGTATGCTAGCAAAGGTGAACTAAATGGATTGGACAATTGTTGGTTGCATTTGGTGAAATAATATCAATGCTATGTCAGGATGCCCATGTCTTCTCTTCGCTGCAATTATGATATTCCACAAGAAGAGGTTTTAAACCACAAATGTAAAAACCTTGGACATTACAGCTATTCTAAGCATTTTGTCAACAGTTCAAGTGCCTTCTATATTCTTCCATAGTGTGTGCACATTTGTACAAGGGCACTTGAAACTGTAACAATTTGAGGAGTAAGAGTAAGCAAACATATGATAGTTTTTAATGAAAAAACTTCATTATAAATTTGAAGTGCATTTAACGTTCTACCTGATATTTTGACCAGAGACAACAATGTAAAGAGACTACACAGTAAGCCATATGATGAAGCATGCTAAACAAGGCTTGTGGATGAATTAAAAATGTCATTTCTACTAGTTTATTCAAGTGGAGGCATTTCTAACCCACCGCATCAAGGGATATGTTTATTATCAAATGAGTTGAAAAAAATAACTCCCCAATCACTCTTACTAATTGAGAGTTGGATTTTAATGACAACAGAATATCATATATAATTAATGAAGTTAAAAAATGGCAGTAGTCGGTGTGTGACCAGAAGTTTGTACATTTATAAAGCTCCAAGCAATGATACCTTTACATGGGTTCTAGACAACAAGCTAAAGATTTGTATTCCATGTTTTCTCTTATCAATATGATCCTAGTTGCATCCTACATTAATTTTGAGCATAGATTTATGTTACCCCTGTATTTTGTTTAGTTGTTGCATCGTGATTGAAATAGAAAACAAGTAACAAACAAAAATTTAGGAAAACAATACCCAAATGAAATGAAAAAAGGGAACAATAGACAAAAATTGAGATGCCATCCAGATGGAAAAATATTTAAGTACTAATAATGTTGAATAACATCTACATCACCTGATTATCCTCATTGCAAATCCATTGCAAGAACTAATGTACAACATGATTTCCATTAAGGCCCTTTATAAGAGTCACAACACCTATCATAAGGGAGGATATAACCATAGAAACATGTTGTGGAGTCTTAAGATTCTCTATCAGCTTTTGTACAGCTCGAGTACTACAAGGAAAGAAATAGAACACAGTTAATACAAAAAGTAGCTAATAGTCTCTTACACAAATACTATTTAGACTTATAAGTCACTTAAGCACCAACATTTGAAGCCTTAATGTATTGTGCATGCCAAAACTGACTAAGTGTTAATAATTAACAAAATAATTAAATTACAAATATAATATAAATTAGAATCTATAATCATTACTTACCCATACATATCGAGAGAGATACTGACAAGTTCACCTACTTTCCTAGTTAGCACATCAAGAATTTGCATTCTTAGTTCTTCATTACTGACTTCTAAAAGCTTTTGCACAAGATAATTACTAAAAGGATTTGTCATCAACTCAACTATATGACCAATAATCTCTAGAAATATCTTATGAACATCCTCTGGAGAACCATTATCAAAATTCTTTTGCAGAAAGTGAAAACCATGTTGATCCTTTGCAATGATATAATTTTTTCCTTCACCATATTCCAATGTAGAATATGTAGGATGTGGGTGTTGAGAAGTCATCAAGGATCTCAGATGAAATTTTGACTCTGTAAGCTCAGGTGAAATGGTTTTTAAATGTTTGTTAACGTTTAATATTTGAAATGACCCAGAAAGTGAATAATCACTTAGCACTGATGTTTCATTACAATGTCCACTATTTAAAATATCCTTTTGTCCTCCTGAATTATTGATCATTGTGACAGATTTTATGCCCTGGGAAACAATTCATGCCAATATATTTTCAGGGAAATTTTTTTTACCATCTCGACTTAAATTTCCACTCATCTGATGATTCCTATATGGAACAAAAATAGAATGAAAACTTCTACTACCCATGATTCCATTGGATTTACCATTGAAAAAGGGACAGCTTTCCACTCTATTGTTGAAACTTTGGGCATGATATTGACATGCATCTCCACTTAGCATTAGATGAATTGAAAAACTATTCATGCCCACTGGACTAGGTACTACATTTGTACCCAAGTCCCTTTCATTAAAGACGGACTCCTTACAATTGGGAGCTTCTAAAAGGTGATTCAAGGTGAACATTTGGAATAGTGGAGTGCAAATCATTTCATCTAAAGGTTCTGTTAGAAGCATCTCCAGTGAAATTAGCCCTTATCTGATAAGAGAGGCTAGCTACAGGATGAACATGGACCTGCTACAAGATCATTAACTCCTGCTGCATTCTAAGGTGCTTTTCTTCCATCATATGGTACCAAGTCAAGTTCATTGTATTCATCTACTGGTGAAGGTCTAAAATAGGAATTCTACATGATTGAGGCTGCACAAATGTTCCCAATGCAGGATCTAAGTAAGGTTGCTGCTACAAACTGCTAATAGAAGGCACTGTCTCTACTTCTGACTTCGAAGAAGTTGGGAAAACCTGATAGCCTAGCACTTAAGATGAGGGTGCAGGACTGTGCAGCTGCACATGGATCATGGAGAAGCCTAATATTAATTGGTCTTAAAGGGGAATGATAATTTGCTAAGAAAAGTTGTTTAGAAACACAAAAGATATCAACAACCAACAAGAAGAGATCAAGCTGGAATCTGCAACCATGAAATGGGCTCATTAAGATACTAGTCTGGATTTTTTGTGTATAATTTTGTTACCGGCTCGTGTTATATGTTAGTCATTATATTGTAGAGTAGAAAATGCCACAAAGTTGGCCCAAACTACTATCTTCTATAGTTTGATTCTCTTCTTCTTCAATAGATGTGTTTTCTATATTAATGGTGGTTGTATAAAGGAAATGCACAAAGACTAATAGTTATTTTGTTGCAGAGTGGAAAATGTCACAATGTTGGCCAAAATTGCTATCTTTTGGAATATTTGTTTCTATTCATTTTTAATATAATTCTTGTTAGTATTAATGGTGGTTGTCTAAAGGAAATGCATAAGAATGTTAGGTGGGGAACATAAATGTAGAGAAGAAGAGTATGCTTATGACTGGTCAAAAAAGTCTCAACAAGTAGGCCTCTTTTGTAGATCTTGTATATTGTTTGTAATAAAAAAGATAACCCTTAGGCCTTCTTCTTGAGCACAAAAAAACAATCTCCAACTTGAGAAAAATAAATTGCACGCGTAGCCAGATCACTTAAAATAATCCAAATAAATTCTTCTTACTAAACTTCTCAACTAGCTTATATGTTCAATATCCCACTTTGACAAAATCAATCATATTTGATTGCATCTGAATACATAATATAGTGTTGTATATAAAGTGACTTTCTTTACTTCGATTTTTATTTACATAAGGTTGATTTGAAAGGGAATGAGTCAAATATTGATCTCGAGTTGAAAAGAAATATGAAAACCATAATTGTGTTTAAACCAACCATCCTATATAGAAATATATCAAGTTATTATAACCCTAATGGCTGACATGTTCAGACATCAAGGAGCACATGAATAAATATAGATAAATATGTCAAAAAAACATAAAACTACTTTCATGGAGTTAAGGATTAACCCAAAGCATAAATGTCACCACAATAACTGTGATAAAGAGTGTAGCAGTCTTAAAAATCTGAAAGTTCTGATCCATGGGTTGTCCCATGATCCAACATAGATTCTATCAAAAGCAGACAACAACGCAGTCATGGAAAATGTTGATACAGAAGTTGTAGAAACCTTAAAATAGATAAAAGTGTTCCCAAATTTCTTTTTGAAGGGGAAAATTTGGCTTTTGGGCATTTTTTTCCCTTTCCACTTGCCCAAGAGGAATTTTTTCATCAAATCTAAATCAACCCACTTCCAAAACTAGTAGTAGTGGAATCTTATGGTGTTGTTTGAATTTCTTTTTGAAGGGGAAAAATTTCTTTTGGGCATTTTGTTCCTTTTCCAATTTCCCAAGAGGAATGTTTTCATCAAAGCTAAATCAATCCACTTCTGATACTAGTAGTAGTACACTCTTATGTTGCAGCCTGCTCTAATTGTATAAGGTTCCATAAGAAAAATAGTTGGATCAAATGACATCAAGCAAGCTCGTGTTGATATAATTTTTTCTACATTGGACAAAGAGCATCATGTGTAGTTCAGACCAAGATTACTTAATTGTAGATAAAATAGAGATAAATGAAAAGAATAATATTCTTATTGGGTTTGTGTTCTCTTTAAATGTTTTTCTTGCATGATCCCAGGTCATATTGACATGGAAAAGCATAAATGAAGGTCCAATATTAATCTTGTGATGAACTTCCACCTAGTTGGAGGATTGAACTAACATAATAAAAAAAGGAATAGTAGTTGATTCTAGTATTAATTTTGTGAAGTCAAGAATGACAATAGTTGGGGATTGAAGTGAAATTTGTAACCAGTTTTTTAAATTTGTTAGTAATTGAACAAAGTGCAACTAGCCTTGTGGATGTTAAAATTTCTTCTTAGTTTTAGTATTGAACTCTTACGTGACTTAAGACTGGTGTGGGTATATATATTAACTTGAATCAAGATTGTTCTATTCCAAGTAATAGTCGGCATTTGGTTGCTTAATTACATTTCTTTCAATGCAAAATGAACACTCTATTCAACTATAATAGGTAGGAATGCTTTGCTAGGTTCCTAAAAATAGTAATTACCATCTTAATAAGCACATTAAAAGAGCACCACAACATACTCGTGATGAAGGGCCATTCCTCCTTTAGAGCCTCTCAAATTCTCTTGACATTGTCTCCATGGATTACAACAAGCCCCTCAGTCACAAGGTTTCCTATAGAATTTAAACAAAGCATTTCTTACATCATTAAGGTGTCCTTAAGGTCCTTAGAGGGAGTTGTCACCATCATAAGATACGGGTATTTCACCTTTGGTAGTTATAAATCTTCAATCTTTCTGTATTCTTCAAAATACCTACAGGGACATTATACAAATTTAAATAAATCACATTTTTCAAATAATTATAGGAAGCAAGTGAATTCATAAATGTTGCAACACCACAAAATAATTTGAGAAAACTAGTTGAAGTTAAGGAACAAAACTGACGTTTCAAACATATCCTCAGTAACAGAGGGTGGAATTCTTGCAACAAATATGCATGTAATCTTCTTGGAAGAAGGTTTCCTTTTCCCCTACAAAAATCACGTTTAATATAAAAGAGCATATCGTATTCTAATATAAATTAAAGATAACAATTGTACAAAACATATGTATTATATTAGAAATATTAAAAAAAGTAGCCAAATAAATAAAATTAACCATATGGTATGTATAGAGCAAACAAAATAAGCTAAATAACTACAAAGCATACCAATCATTCAATTCCAAATGTCATGATATTCATTTATAAAACTTAGAACAATTACAGTGTGGAAATATTGCAATTTATACACATAAATAAGACAAATCAGTATGTTATAATCATCTGTCATGCATCCATACTTAAAAAATTATAGTTCTGACATGCTTCATTGCATTGATTTGATTGAGGATTCCAAAGGAAAATTCTATTCTACGAAGAAGTAATATAATGACTCAAAACCTGCTTTCCGGCCTACTATTCTAACCTAAACTATCTTTACACTTGTTTAATGTGCCTCCTTGTTAGTACAATTTTAATGGTATAAGACTTACAACTGAGCGCACTGTAAGTTATTCCTACGTTTGGAAAATTCTCTGAGCACAAAAATAGGCTATATTTTAAAAGATTAATAGGAGTAACATAACAACAAACTGGAATAAACTCTTGTCATTATAATATATAATGACAATATCCATGCCTTGACGAGAGGCTGCTCTTCCCTCCTTTGGTTTGAGAAAGGAATTAAAATACTTCATGACTTGTACATATTTGGGAAGTGGATGGAATGGACAGACCTTAAAGCTTTCTATAAGCTTCCTCAATCTCAGTTAAGAATTGTTAGTGATAGGGATCCGAAAGTCAATAGAATAATTTGGAAGGAGCTTTCTGGGTTTATTGCGAGTTTCAATAGTAGATACCACCCTCAAACTAGTTGGAAAATAGAAATTTTGAATTAAATACCTTGAAGGGTTTTGATGGAATCATGTGGATGATTTATAGGGGACATGGCTTTGGTGGTTGCACACAACAAAGAAATGGTATAATACCACCCTTCACAAAATTACCAACAGCTTGAGATGACATTATAGAGAGTTAATAGATCTTGCAAGTTATAAAGATAATCTAAAAACAACTCAAGCTATGATGAAATCACAGGAAGATTAGCATTCCTCATAAATAGATTGTTATTGGAGATCAAGTTATTGGAGATCAAGTTATGAGAATTCCATATAATATCAAATAGCCAAGTTAAAACAAATATTTAACATCTATAATGATAATGGATGAGAACACGCCAGATATGAAATTCCAAATTTTCCATTGTAATAATTTATGAGAACACGCCAGATATGATATCCCACAGCAGCAAGCTACATAAAGATATAATTTGTGATTTTAAATTAAGAAAGTTAGATCTGTAAGACCCAGAGGAAGGTCAAACATGACTGAAAGAAGTAGTGCAGGGAAAATTTTGTTTTCTCTATGTTGACAACGTGGTTGATGTTGAATATATCAAACTTTTCTTACCAAATAATTTATATCCCAAGAAGAAATCCAATGGAAATGTGGGCTCAATGCAAGTCAGGGTGAAATAACCCAAGCTTGGGGTGAAAGAAACCAAGCTTAGGATCCTTATAATGTCTCGAGAAAACAATCTGAGATGAGCGCTTTTCATGAAAAAGTGAAAATAATACCATGTGAGTGAAATCTATGACAAGGCAGCCAAAATCATCCTCCTAAAAACAATTTAAGTGATGAAAGTTAAGCACTCTACTATAAGTTTGATGAAGAGGATGATTTAATATATGTGGTTGTAGAGGCATGCAGAGGTGTCCTGCTACTTCTGTCTATTTTAGGAAACTACTTGAGGATTGATAGGGATTGGGCTACTTACCAGTAAGCTCTCGAACCTCTTCGAGAGGGAAACCTCGACAACTTTTCCGATGAAGAGCACCTGAGTGAAATAATTTTGTTTGTGTATCATAAAATGAAGGAAGAAGATGCTAAGAAGGAATTCCTTGACATTTGTGTATATTTTAATGGTTGTAAATGGATACTTGTTCGTCACATTGTGGGTTCATGTACACTTGAAACTATTCACAAGAGAAAGTTGGTAAATAAAAGTGACAAAAATAGAAGCGACTCAAATACAATGATTGTTCATGATATCCTTCGGGTGATGGGAATGAAGATGGGAAAAGAGACGAGGATTACAAATTACATGGAATTCCTTTCTACATTGGAAGATGAATCGAGGCTAAAATTCATTGCTGAGAGGATAGTAACCTAGCTCTAGCATCACATTCAACTTGGGAGGAGAAACTTCAACAGAATCATGACATTCTCCTAAGCAATAACACTCTCCTGAGAAATAACACTCTCCTGAGCAATAATTTATACCAGAAATGTTTTTTTAAAGCATGAAATATTTAACATTTGTTGCATCTTCCAAACACTGCATATTGGATTTCCATTTATTCTTCTACACACACTCAAAATACATAACAAGAACATATTGCCTAAGGGGATATGAGCCTTTACACTTTGTTTCTTCTTGCTCTCCATAGAACTTACAGGAAGAAAATTGGGAGTTGTTATAGGTTGATAAGATAAGCTCCCTTCCCCATTCTCTTAATGGACTTGATGAACAACTGTGGTGGTTTACACTCTACAGTGAATACATCTCCATGAGTAAATAATTCATTATACATAGGATATCTTCCTTCCAAGTGCAACTTGTGAAATTAGTGAGATTCCTGGTTCATTTTATAAAGTTTGTTCTCTGTGTGTTAGAAACTTATGACTTCATATGCACCTAGTACTATGTAAAGGGAACCCCTATTATTACATCATATGCACCTAATACTAGTACTATTATTTTTCTAAGATTTCATTAGTCATTTCTTACACAATCAGTCCAAAATGTCAAAACACAAAGACGTACTCAGTGTTATCACATGTATAAAAGCTTATATTAGATCATTCATGTAATTGCATAGCTTCTATTTGATCTATGATGTTCGCAGAAACAATTGAAGAAGCAAAAGTATTCTACCATGAAGTATCTAATACAAATAAATTAGTTAACTTAAAAATGCCAATATTCCCAGCATTGATTCAAACTCGTCAGAGGAGTAATTCTAAACAGATCTTATTTTATTGAAAGTTGAAAAGTGAGGACTCGGTAGGTTATACAGAGGAAATATATTGTCTTTATCTTTGAACCATTGAGTAATAGTAACGAATTTATGCAAATGTTGTTTTATATTTTAATTTGTTTCATTAAGCTTAAAACATGTGTAATAGTAACGAATTTAAGAAAATCCAAACCATGCTCACAAGGTCCTCTGCAAAATAAATGCTACATTGCAGGAGAAGTATATTTTCCCAAGGTGTCTTACAAGTAGCTGTCGATGCCAAAGAGAAAGCCTACAAAACCATAATTGTGCAAGATCTCAATTAAAGAAAAAATGGCTTTCAAAGGGTAGCGAAAAAAATTAAGAATACAAGAAACAAATCATTACTGGACAAGAAGGAGAAAAATGAGAGGGTTCTTGTAAAAATTAGCAAAGTATCAAAACCTACAGTGTAAATATGTGCATAATAATATTATATACTTATAAAATTTCAACAAATTACTCTCAAAGATGACATTAAATCACATTAAGTGTTTGAATTAATAGGTACAAGATACCCCTAAGCACAGCATCGAATGAAAAAAAACTAATATAGTTGATGAAATTTTGATGCCCTACAAGAGATGTCAGGTGGCAAGTATGTGAGCCCAACACGCTAAGTTATTTTAATCAGCATTTTATGGAGCAGTGGAATTTGAGCAGCTACTGCCGATTTTGTCAGGTTACAAGTCTCTTGCCACACTATTGATGCCACATCTTGAACACCAACCTTGCACATAAAATAAGTGTAAACTTAGTTGCAAATTCAAAACCAACATAATAACATACATATTAGTAAAATAAATGAGAAAAGAATAAACTTACAAATAACATTCATAACAAGTAAGAATCGGAATAAATTTTTTGGTTTAATCACCACAGTATCTACATTGTACATAATCAAGAAATGTTGGTACTGAATTACTATCTCATTCAAATAACAAAATATTCAATCATCATTTACTTACGAAAGAAAATGGCATTACTCAATTTTCCATGAGCATTAGTACAATTAACTTCAAGTATAGTATAAAATAATAAGAGTTAGGAATAGATGACAAACAAAAACCAATGGAGGATCTAGTAAGATCAACCCCTCTAATTTTAGGTAGATATTCTCTATTGACATATACTTTATATTTAACAGGAATACAGGTCTACAACAATTTCTAGAGTACCACTTTCAATCCTAAAAAACAATGAACTAAAAGTAAATGAACTGTAGTTATGCTAAACAGAAAATTAAATCAAATTTGACAACTCCAAACCTTAAATATAATAGCCATTTTCTTTGCAATACCAGGTACCAAAAAGATATAAGTCATCCTGTCTTTAGATGTCAGCAAATATTTTTGTGTCCATGTTGTGAAACTGAAGAACAAATTTGAAAAAAAGAGTTTTTAGCTTGATCCTTTCTTCTCATAATCACAATTTTATTTCATCACTATCACATCACTTAAAGTTGCGTACTGGAACTATTTTCTGAATATTTGGCATCGTTATTGAAGATAATAAACTGCTTCAAGTTGTATAATGTGTAGAAAAATTAGAATTTATTACTCTAATCCAAAATACAGAGTTTAAAACATAGGATATTACTCAACAACAAAGGAGAAAGCCAAATAAACAGATGATTCCTCCAGACAAGCATTGAAAAATTCAAAAATTAGAAGTTATACTATCCATCTCAATGGAAGAGAGGGAAGGGAAGAAATGAAATACCAAAAAGGAAAAAGCATGACAGTATGTTCCTAAGAAGGTTGGGAAGGATGTTGCAAAAGATAAGATGGGATATATCATTCAGTCAAATAGAACTATGAACTATCAAAATTTTAAATAGTGATTTTGTTGATTGTGTAAAACAAAACAAAAATTAATACAGACTAATGTAATCCTGAAGATATACCTGTCTTTGTATTTCGCCAGGTAATGCATTAAGGTATTGTATGCACAATAATCCCTCTAACTGATTGGAGTTATAAAAAATGTGATAAAATGGTGTCAAAGAAGAAAATTTCGTATCACACACAAAGGAAATGCATTTTTAGCGGCAAACCCCAATGACAAATTAAAAACTAGGAGACCAAACAGAAAATAAAGGCCCTTTGTTGGGAGACGTAGAACCATTTTTCATATTTAAGAAATTTATTTAAAAGGGCAATATGATATCTATAAAAGTCATGAAATATTTTAATTCCTTTCACAAACTAAAGGAGGGTAGAGAAGCCTCTTATTTAGGAAAGGATGTTGTCATTATATTTCAGATTCAATGAAATCAGTTTGTATGCTTGACACCTAGTGTCAAAGGAAGAAAAGATAGGCTGTTAAGAAAAGATAGGCTTCTAAAGATAGGATTGAACTTTATCAAGCTAGAAGTAAGAAACTCTACTTACATCCATTGTTATTTTGTATATTGTAACTCCTTCTGGTCTAAGTGGTGCACCTAAAAAATATCTGGTAGCATTCACCAGGGTGTTTGTGAAGGCTGGTGCTATTACTTTAAAGAAGTAAAACACAGTCTTATTTCTTCAGAATAATAGCACCAGACTTCACAAACACCCTAGGGAATGCTACCAAACGAGGCCAAAGAAAATCAATCTTCAACTATGATATCATAAAAACAAATGACTTACTTCTTTAAAAAGTACTAAACTTACCTCTCCAATCATTACTACACGGGGGAAAATAATGAAGCCGTTTAGAAACTAAATGCAAACTATTCTGAAGACTAGTATTTACTGATTCAGAATAATAGCAGCTTGCTAGCAAGTACAGGATATTACCTTGTTATCAAAGAAAAACTATGTGATGAGGGATAACACCTTAATATGGTTTTATTTATATAAATGGCATTACCCATGATGCATATTAACTCAAATTGACCCAAGATTCAATCAGTTATACATGATCCCAAATTATACAGTTGGTAATGAGCCTTTACTCTCACAAGGTACCACGATGCATAAGGAATTCAGTTTTGTTGAGAGCACTAAAACTTGTTAGGATGCTACTTCAGTTAACCAGCCTCTTGAAATAGGTAGTTTTAAATGCCTACCCCAGCCAAATTACTCCTTCCAATGTAAACAGTCTGACTATCATTAAGAGTAATGACATTTTTTAGATTTAAGACATTTATTTAAAAGGGCATCAAGGTATCTGTAAAAGTCATGAAATATTTTAATTCCTTTCTCAAATGAACGGAGGGTAGAGCAGCCTCTTGTAGGAAAGGATCTTGTCATTATATTTCAGATTCAATGAAATCGATTTGTATGGTTGACACCTAGTGTCAAATGAAGAAAAGACAGGCTACCCAACCACCAAGTGTTTCAATTGTTCCCATGCCTTCCAAATTGACTTAAGAATAAAGGACCCATGAGGAGCAACAAGAAAGCCCCCAAATAGTAATTCAAAATTGGGTATTCTCTAGAATATCTTGAAGGAAGTGAATTACAATTAAATAAAATCATGCTTTAAATTCCAAGTTCCAAATTCAAGTTCCAAATTCTTATATCGTGACGAGAATCAAGCTTGGGCAAAAGGCTCACAGTTACCATCACTAAATAAATTAAGGAAGTAATGACTAGAGCATAGAAGTTTAGTACCTGCTGGAAATATAGCTGGAGTAAAAATAGTGTCAACATTTGCTTGCAAATATTTTTACCTTGTCTGCTAGAAAAATTTCTAGCAGGTTGGGTGGCTTGGGAAGCTTGGACCTTCAATCTTTTGATAAGATTTACATCACTCCAATGTCTTTCATGGAGGTTATATCTACATATTAGATAACTAAACCAATTTTAGACACAAATCTCAGTAATAAAAGTTGAAATACCTAGAGTTCCAACAAATGTATCTTGATCCAACTTAACCCAATCTAAAAAATATTGTACAATAGAAGTGAACTCCAATTACGATATGCATACCTTCAATCTTTTGTTAAGGTTTACATCACTCTAAATATGATGCTTTAAATGTCATCAAGCCATGCCTATTTTCTCCTAAGATAAATGTTACAATTTGGAGGTGGCACACAAAATAGAAAGCAAATTACCAAACAAAAAAGAGTGTATAAATACATCATATACTAACACATATACATAAAAATTCCTAAATGGATCAACTCCAGAAAAATAAAATTAGATCACAGTGATTGACAAGGATGTTTCCCTTTCTTCTGGGTAAGAATCTGATGCAAATTAGATCACATTTTTATTCCATCTACAAATTATTGTTTACTAGACAAATTAATGTTGTTTAATTTGCAAATCAATTTTACAATTTCTTTTCTTGCCTTTATAGATGCCTTCAAGTTAGTTTAACCGTTTCTCACCACTGTAGATGTGTATTGTGTACACATTAGAACAACTAAGTTTTTCACTCTTGTAGATATTTCAATGAAACTAATAAGGCGAACAACAGAGGTTACCACAAGGATGAAATAATCAATCACTCCAGGAAAACATAAAATCAGAAGACCATAAAGCATAATACGTATAATGGCATATGTCAATCTTGGAAAGTAAGTGTACTGCACTGCTGGAAAGAAAACCAAGAGTTTACGATGGTCAAACACGAAAGATGACTAAGATATCAGTTGATACCCTACTAAAGATGTAATGATCAAGATTTGATCATTTGCATATGTTTGATCAAGCTAGTAGAAATGAACAGTCCTAGAGAAACGTTGTCACAATTTGTGAACCTGCTCAAACTGTACTTGTTACTAGTATCTTATAAAAAAATTGAATTATATTTGGGTCATGGCACTGGTATTTGATCCAATCTACAAGTATGTAATACCTTAAACCTAGATTTTTTCGGTACAGATACGGGTACAGTTAGCTAAAATGACAAAAATTTAAAATGTTAGGTATGGTACTATGGAATGATGCTCTTCTCGAGATGATTAGGATTAACTATGCGGGCACAACTCCATACATCACCTGCACTCTTACTCTTTATCATCATATCATAGACTGAGTCCTTCAGACCACTTTATGAAGAGGTGATTAATCATGTAGAATGGTTTATGTCATCTTTTCACGATGGAGATCCTACCCAACATCTTATTGAGGAGGCCATTTTCCATGCAGCAAAGAAAATAGGTTCCAAACATTGTCTGGGGGTATGCATTTCCAGTGTTCCCCAGGTACCACTAGTTTTGGAACATGTTCTTGGCTGCACAGGTCTTTACCTCTTCATCTCCTTCCTATTTTCTATGCAGAACAGGAAAAACAGGACAGGAAAATCAGAAATTCACATGGATTTAGCAGGAATATCTATTTGTGCATGAATAATTTCATGCATCTCAACTCCACAGTCAACCCGAACTTCATGATATTTTTAAATGTCTGTTATCATTATTGATGACATTTTTCGTAACTATATTTTTTGACATCTTTGCTGGAAGTCTCAATTTTAGTGTATTGGTCCCATCGTGGTGGATGTAAAAATTTCTCTCTCACCGTCGCTCAACTGTTGAGAGAGAAATTACCATGCAAATAGGTAATGTACATATTTTTATTGAAGGTCTGGATTTAATGCAGTCTTTTTCAAGTTAGATGTGGAGTTTGAGGAATATCCATTCCGGAAAACACCTTGAGCCTTTACACTCTACAGATCCCTGATGCACTTTTTGAGAGACTGATTGGCTATGTATTTTTATTTTGAACATATATAAAAAATACATTCTTTGGAAGAAAAAAAATGTAGGAAAAATAGAGAATCTATTACTGATTAAGAATTTGATATGCACTTTATCAATATGACAGGTGTTTATAGATCAAGGAGTTCCCAACTTGGATTTATTCATAGTGTCCATTACACCTGAAGATTAGTTTCTCACCTTAATAACATAAGGTGCTAATAAAAAAAACACCTTGCAAACCTTGATCCCTCACAATGATCTTGCAAGTCATTTTAGTCAAACCATACATCATCGCTCCACATTTACATTAATGTCATTCTTAATCTCCTCCTCTTTAAACTTGGGCACCATAACTTGGAGCATGCCATTTTTCATCTATTTTTTGATCTGATCAAGTTTAAACACTTTGGGAGGCAGGTCAATGTGGTTGTTGTCCTTTCACCCACTCCCATCCAACTCAACATCATAATGAGCCTCCCTTTAATGACTAGTGATTTCTCTTCAGCATAAACTTTGATGTCTTATTTTTCGAGGATCAACGTGTCCACCTGGAAATGCAGAGCATCGTTTTCTTCCACATAATCCCACGTGGGCCTTCCTCACATCGCTACATCCCTGAGAAGCTTCCACAAAAAGGTTGCTAAATAGCTCATCCGCGTCCAAACCCAGGCCTAAGATGTTGTGTGGTTTATGCCTACTGCCAAGTTATGGTGTTTATCTATTGAGACATTTTATTAAACAGTTTGCAACTTTGTTAATTCCTATTGGACGTTTCCAACAAGAACAGGGTATAATTCAAAATTATTTATCCGTGCTAAAAATAATAGTAAATCACTTTCTAAAAATCTTTACAACACTTCCCTCTCCAGACCCATTGTATCAGTGTTTTCTGTTGATCATAGCCAACCACATTTTTGAACAATAGAATAAAAAAGTGCATAATAAAGTAATGTCACTGTACCTTGATTCTGGTTGAGGAATATCCCAGGGACTATGATCTTCTTTACTTGTAACCCAAAAACTCAGCATTCAACTTCATCGCTTCTTATAGACAAGAAATGTCTTTAAATCCCTCTTTTGCTACCCCTTTTTCACGCTGACAGGGTCATTTGATATACAATATTGGAACCCTCATAAACAAAAATAAAACCATATCACGGGAGGGAAATAAAATTCCATCACAGAGCAAGAGTTGGTGCATGTGAAGAATAGGGCTAGCATAAATTCATTGTGAACCCTTAACGAATCGGTGAAATGACTGGGCATGGATCTATCTTTTCTTGGGTACAGAAACTAGAAAAAGGGAAAATGCTCCCACTTTCCATAATACTTTAATGTTCAGAAATGTACACCATACCCTTTGCTCCAGAAAATCCACTGGAAAATCCCCCATTAAAAAAAATATACTACTGTCCAAAACAACCAATTGGGTGAGATTGGTTATGGATTCAGGTAGCATACCAGCTAAGGCATTGGAGGCCAGCTTCAAGCTTTTAAGACTTCTCTGCATTTGAATATCATCAAACACATTTCCAGCAAGATTCATCCTCGACAGATCAAGGCCTGCAACTCTTCCCTCATCATTGCAGCTAACTCCAGACCAGCTACAATATGTCCCCACAACATCTAATCTCCAGTCCTGGAGGTGGCCTAGTGGGTCTTCCAGATTGGATTTGAGCTTCAACAGAACCTTTCCATCTTCATAAAAATCCACACCACAGGAGAAAAAACATAGAAATACCAGCAAACACAATCCTGAATATGCAACTGAAAACCCCATGTTTAATGCTTCTGAGCAGCTCAAGTCATCTCTTCCACCGACCAATGTGATTAATATTCTCTGCCTTCATTACAGTTTTTTCTATTTCCTCTTTTCCCTTAGCATGTCTCACTCAAATACTCCACACAGACAGTTACAAAGCCAAAATTGGTGCTGATACTACAAATTAGTTACAGGGGATCATCGTGGGTTTTTCTTGTTGCAGAGTCTGGTCAAGTGCATCCATCTAAAACCAAACTATTTCTTAGGTAGGATGAACCCGATCCAGCTTTTTCCCCTGAAGTAGAACCCTCAACACCCAAATGAGAAACAATGGGCAAGCTTAGGAGCATAGAATCCAAGAAGAGTGGAGAAAGGAATAGGGTCTGCGAGCTGATCTGGGCAGATCCCCCAACCACCACACCTCCACTAGTAGAAACACATCTACCGTTCCTATGCCTCAACATAGCTTCTACCAAAAATCAACATTATGATCCCTCCATCATAGCTTCCACAAAAAATCATAATCCCTATCTATGTTGCTCTTCCTAAAACCCCAATCCTTACCAAAATATCCGCTACAGCAATTACTTGGGGCCATAGATTAATGTGCTAGAGAAAAATGAGGTGGGATGGTTGGTCCAAAAGTAGTTGCCTCTAAAATAAGCCTCCTTTTCAACTTCAGGTTCCCTTTCCATTTCGACCTAGCGAAGTTGAATAGGGAACCTGACATAATGCCCTGCAAAGGTTCCCTTAGGCATGGCTTTCAATGGTGTAGAGCTCTACCCACACTTTCTGAACGTTTCCCTCTGTGAAGAGATGGAAGAGAACTTGCAAGGGCTCGTTGACCAACAAATATTTTCACTTGGTTCATCTTTCTCCCAAAAACCTTTGTATGGCTTCCCACAATCATCTCCTCTATCAAACAGTTGTTCCTGAAACCCCTCTTTAAAATCCCATAGAAAAATATATTGTAATTTTTTTTAAGCTCCTAAGATCCACCATGTTTCATTGTTCGCTTCTCACTGTTGTGCTCTGCAGTCGTATTCACCTTTCGATGTGATTTGCATTCAGATTTTTTTAAATGGAAGTACCCCATCAAACATTCATGAGAGGATAACTTCAATGTGTTATTAATTTTGTAAAAGGGGGAAAATTTTTGATACGATATTATATTTTTGTCTCTACGTTTTGTCTCAAATGACTTAAAATTTAAAATATAATTAATAATATTAATTTAATTATTCAATGTTAATTAAGTTAATATTATTAATAATAAATTTTAAACAATTAAATTAAAATCATTAATTTATCATTACGTCAAAGGCGTTCTCCCTATGGGAAAGGCCTTTGCAGTCATTCCTTGGACTATGTTAAATTTGACGTTCGTTTGGACATTTTTGCCTTAATAACGGTTATGACAACCTTTTGACGTTTTCACATCTCTTGGCTATTTTCGTGGAAATTTTGGCTCTGTAGTCGGGAATTTGATGGCGTTAAGTGAAGATTTCATGGATTTATTTGAAAACTAGAGGCGTTCTCCATGTTAACTTTTTTAATTTAGCAGAAGTTGAATAGTTGCAGCCAAGGTTACGGGGAGCTGTGCTAAACGTAACTCTCGCTAGTAGCTGTCCTAAAATCAGTACCAATATGGGTTAAATTGACCCTATATGTGGGGATAAATATGCATCCCTAATATCTCCTATTTTACTATAACAAATTGATTGATCTGGGTTTGTATTTGAATCAAAACGGATTCAATTGTCTGTAAGAGGAACTACTGCATCCCTTTGTTTTATTCGTAGTAAAACGAAAGAAAAGAATAAGGTTTAAGAGGCACTTCATTAGGCGAGGTACTATTGAAGTCCCCTTTCCTTCTATCCCACTTTTCTCTCTGTAAGATTTGTCTTATTCTCTCTTCATGTGCGTGAAACCCCTTTGTTTATTCATTCTCAACCCACCTCTTTTTTTTCAAGTTATATTACTCTCTTTTATTTTTTTTTAATTAAATATGGTGGGGTGCGGTAAGGCCGACCCCTCCTACCCCTCAAATTACTAAATTATTATTACTAGCAATTGCACATGAGTTGTAAAATTAGAGGAGAGAATGATAATGTAAAGTTTGTTGCATTTGTAATTTGTCATAAAATGTATGTTATCTTAAAAAAAATAGTTTTTGTGATAGGTATGAGCAAGCAATGTAGTACAACTATAACATTCGACAACTCACAAGCTCCCTAAGATTTTTTCCAAATTAATTTATTAGTGCAACAATTTAAAACACAAATATATGCTACATTTATCGAGTAGGGAAAATGGTTGGTTTTTCACACGAGGAGAAAAATATATATAATATTTAAGTTGTAAATAAGGTATTATATTATGTGGTTCCATTTATTTAAATATGATTAGTGATCACATGAATGTTAAAATGGCTTGGGTAGAAGAGTGAATAGTGGAAGGGTGAGAAGGGTCAATTTTGAATGAAATATATATATTAGTATAATTTGACAAAGGAGATTATGTTCATGACTTTTTGTGAACTGCATTCATGTGTATAATGCAAGAGATATCAAGAAAAAAGTGGAGCATATATCATATATTATTTGGGGGTAACAATCTAACTTGTGGAATAATTGTGGGGCATGCATGTATTAAATTAGCACTTTTTTTAAGACCTTCAATTCATGTATTTCTTCCCTAAACATTCCTTTTATACGTCCTTCCTACCTGATCCCAGGGAAGTAATTTCAACTACTGGGTTCCCAGCTCGTAACTGGGAAACTCCATTGCCTAAAGTGTGCTCCATTTACCTTCACACATCCAAGGTGTGTTTCCCCTATGTCATTAACATCTACAAAAACTATGTGCCTCACGGTTAGAGGAAAACTAAATTTTTTTTGTTTATAGCTATACAAAAACCCTATTCACAATTGTGTATGAAACCCCAACCCCTTAGTTTTAGGTCCAATCGACATATCCTTATCTTTAAATTATCCATTAAAACACAGAAGGGAGTAATTCCAACTATCAGGTTGTAGTCTTGGTAGACCTACCTCCAAGTTGCAAGCATCACCCTGGCCACAAGCACATTGCTTTTCCCCTCATGTTTCCTTGACTACTTCACCTCCATTATCCACACCTAGCAAAACAACATGCCCCATGGCTAGAGATAAACCCTATTCAATGTCATAATAGTTACAAATAAACCCTCATTGTAATTGTGTATGTAACCCCTACCCTTGAATTTTAAGTTCACACCACATATCCTTCTTTCTAAATTAGCCCTTGACACACATAAGTGAATTCCCCTTCCATTTATTTGTATTCTAACTACCTATAAAGTGCAAGAGCTAAAATTACATTAAAAACTATTAACATCGGCAGTATAGATTGATCACACTTTTCTTTTTTAAATATCTCCAAAAAATGTTTCCTCGACCTCTTTCATACCATATTCTTTGCGGTCAGGTTCCAAAGTTGGAACATGTTGGATTTTCCCTTTTTTATTTTTCCCCTTTGGACATAAATTGCACTCATGTGAAAACTACACTACCCTAATCATCAACTTGATAGTTGGGGGAAAACATCAACCTAAATTTTGCATTGATTCGCTACTTGACCATTCAACGTAAAATGTACGACTTCCTTTCCCTAACAGCTCCAATGAAACATGCATTCAAATTCCACTTACGTTTATTCTTTTTCTAACAGCCCAATAAAGTCTAGACATGCAAATTCAAACAAATATTCTCCTCAGAAACATTTATCTTCCGCTATTTTCATTTTGAGATATTGTCCTCTGTAGTTTCATCTACGTCTTCCCATAGTTAGTTCTCTCCTTCTTTCCATTGAGATATGTGTCGCGCTCTTCGCAAATACTTCATTTTCACATTGTCTCCTCTATTCCTCCTTGCTTCCCCTTGCACTTCTCCACCCTCGAATGACATTTTATACACCCTTCTTCCTTTCTGATTATTCCTCTTCACCCACTTTTTCTTCTTCACTATATCCATTTCGGCGTTCACGTCATACATTTCACGTACGATTGCTAGTTTTAAAATATTTTGCAAGGCCGAAAGGATTTGGAAATAAATGAGGCAGTGATGATGACGTGATTACGAAGACACAATATTACTATAATTGACCATGGAGGGAAATAAATCTCGTCGAATGGTATGAAAAGGTTGTTCGGGGAGACATCATGATGTAAAAAGTTTCAAATTTTTCAAATTTTAGGTGTTTAAAAATTTCAAGCCAACACTATGTTAATGTAATTGATTGAATTTACACGAATACGATTTAGGGACTATATGCATCTTATTTTGATGGTAATATCATCTTAATTATTTAATACCCTAATTATATTAACATTAATTCTTTTTTTACACTTGGACATCTAACAAATAGTTATTCATCTTTTGGTTACCTTTAGAGTTGAGCCAGATTGTAGGAATAATTGCATGCTCCATGTATCATTTTTTCTCACACTACATTATATCTCATTAGAAGTGTAGACTTGTCAATTACGATGCATTCCCATTTTTTATCATAAGATGTTTCCTTCCTAAAACTTTTGGCTACTCATAGTGTTTCCAAAATGTGTCTCATGTTTTTTTTTGAGAAAATAATCATAAATCTATTATTTTCCAATTCTTCCAAGAAATTTCATGTGGCATTTTTTCAAGAAAAGAAGAAGAGCTTGAAAAAAAGAAAACAAAGTGGTGGAGAATGATTAAATACGAAAAAATTACATGTTACGGCGCACTTCTGTGCTTTCCAAGAATTTAAAATGCAACATGAAAATTTTCTCTGAAATCCCTATTCTCCAAAATAGTACCCCCCGTGTTATTTTGAACAATTCATAAGAGTTTCAAACTTAGGTGGATACACTCTTGAAGACTCAAAAAAATCAATGTAAAGTTTTACACTTTATGGCATAAGTAGGTATGTATTAAGAGCCTTAACAGTTTTAAATTTTGGATTGGATACTTTCATTTACAAGCTCAAAATTGGATAAGTAAGAAAATATACACAAGAATGGTTGCAAAGTTTGTGTAAAAAAAATAAGTTAAGTCCTTTGCGACGAAGGTGGGAAATGTTAGTACTTCATGATGGGAGATAAAACATGGGTTCTACTTGGGATAAGCCACAATGTAAGAAATACATGCCACTTATATCAGCAATGAAAGATAATTAGGTTATGAAGTGACTAAGGTTAAAGGATGTGAAACACTAACTCAGTACCCCATGGGTCTCCCAAATGTATTGTTCTACAAAATTTGAAAATCAATGGAACAAAGGCACACATTCATGGGTAGAAGTGTTTCAAAATGAGGAGGAAGACATGCGCAACATAGCAGGAACATCAAATGGCTAAGTACTAGAGATTTAAAAATCAGTGCAAAAAGGAATAATCCATGAAGGCTAAAATTGAGGTCACAAAGGTCACCTATAGTATTATTTTGGTTGACAAAGGTTAACTTGTCATGGAACATTCACAATCCACACAACAGAGAACCCATGGAGGTTAAAGAGCCATGGAGCTTATTACCATTTATGCCCTTAACTGTGTACTAGTTTCTTATCCATAACTTTTGACTGGGAGCTCCAAATTATATAAGAATTGTTATGTTCGTATCATCTCTCCAAGGGCTACATTTTTTACTAAAGAAATGCAGAAGAGGATTCCATTTCAAGAGGAAACCATGAAAACACAGGATTACATGGTAAAAGTGCAATTTACTTTTTGGGCATCCAACAATTCCACCTACCCAATTTATTACTTAATAGCCCCTGTGCCTTGTCATGTAACCCCAATGGCATGTGATTGAAGAATGATAGGGTACGCATGCTTTGTTCTACATGAATGATGGCATTTCATCCTTGGTAGGTGTAAATGGGACATTTATGGTTGTTAGGTCACCTCTCCCTTCTCTCGCTCTCATTCTCTATAAATGTAAGTGTTTTTTGCATGATAAAAGGGTTCCTTTTATTTAGAAGCTCTGCCTTGGATTTTTGCATTTTTTACCTTCATACCTTTATAACAAATTTTTTTGCAATAATTCCATACCTCTAGTCTAAAAATATAAGTGAAAATTTTATGATAGTAATACAAATGTTGTCTACCCATTTTAATGCCTCTATATTTGATGTGGATGCTTTACCCTCTTATTTATCCTTGTTTTTTCTCACTTATCTCTTTCATAGTTTTGTGTTTTCCTTATATTCTGACATGTGTGATTATATATGTTTCTCAATATCATAATTGATCCATGTTCTAGTTTTAGTGCATCACCTCTTTCATTTTGTAACATTTTCTCTCTCTTAACCTTGGATCCTAGTAAATTTTAGATTAGATTTAGGTAGTTTTATTTTGAAGTTTTTTAGGTTAGTCTATAGTGAGCTAAGATAGAAGGAAGCAACCTTCTCTGGAGGTATGTATCAAGGAAAAAGGTACTTTTTAAGGTGTTTTTTTGTTAGGTTCTATTAATGTGGAATATACAAAAAAATCAAATAAGCAGGGTTTACTGATACCTACACCGATAATTGTAATGTCAGGATGATGGAATATAGACAATATAAAGAGATCCTCCTTTCACCAAGCGAGAAGACCTATAAGCAATGACAGCTAAAAAATGGATATTAGATAAGGATGATAACGAGTTTCTCAGAAAAATTCGATCCTAGGAATCTGAAGGACTTCCTTTAAGGGTGTCAACTCGTTTGATCCAATTAAGTTATTTTGACAATGATAAGATAAACAATGATGATAAATGATTTAAAACTCGATATGGATAGTGAGACCTTGTTCAACTTCGTAAGTTGCCCAAGCTAGGGTAGTGGAAAGCTCGAATTCCTCGAAGTAGTCATACCAAAACTCTTCAATAACTTCTCACTCTTCTTAGATGATTTCGATCTGATCCTTAATGTATTTGATGTTTAGCATGAATGCAATGACGCATAAGCTAATCTTGTGGATAATATCAAAATTTTCCCATACAAACGGTTATTGGATGATTGAAAGATCGTATATGGTAGTAATTGGGTGTGATGGACCTAGAACAGTCATCTACAAAACATACATCTTGTAAATAACTTGTTAGACCAAAATAAATTTGGATGAAAATGTTGATTATGACAATAATTTGTATAATGTTTAAATTTGAAATAGAAATAGATCGTCAGTGATTCATATGGATCATGGGTGATCATACATATCATTAACTATCAGACATATCATTAGTGATCTCTGTGAAAAGTTGATATATTGATAAAAAGAGATGTTTTGACAGAAATAGAGACTTATAATAATTGTTTTGGCTCCTGTGTTATATGTAAATGAAATGAAAACAAATTCAAATGATTTTTTTATTTTTTTATTATTAGCAAATAGTTTTTTGAAAGGGACTATACCCTTGTACAACAGGGCTCAAAATTCATATTTATAGATTCAACCATACAAAAAAAGATCACAATCTAGATTTATCAAATCAGCCCAATAGCAGAAAGCTTTTTGCCAAGATCACAATGAAAAACCAGCAATCCTACATCTAGAAAACAACTAATAGACAACGACATCACAACAACAACATTTTCTCATCAGCAACACAATAGGCCTACAACCCAAATCCAATGATGAAATCACACAATAGGACACAGCTCATGCCTTTCATTAGACAATGGAAGGTTTAGATTTAGTGTATCCCTTCTTTTTCTATCCACCACCTTCCATTCCTCATTTTATTCTTCCACTAATATTTGAAGAACAACTTCAATTGACTTGATAGGGATGTGACTTGAAAAACAAATTTAAATGATGACTTTTTTACCTTGGATACAATAATGGAGTGAAAATACCTACAGATTCTAGTAGGATATTTATAAGATATCTGATGGCTTGACAGGAGTTTCGAGGACGTCTGGAGGCTGGTGATAATGTGGTATTATTTTCTAATGCAATAGAGCTTCGGTGTAACTATTTTGGATCCCTAAAATAGGAGCTCTGAGTTCTTATTTATAATCATTGGCAATTTGTTAAGATCGCGGGTGATCCAAAAATTTTAGGGAAAATAGTTTGGAAGTTATTTTAACCACCTCCAAGTTAGGATTTCTTGGGTGGGGATGCGAGGTAATGTGGTTAGGATGTTAATAAGTTGGGTAATGGAGATAAAATCATGTTTATATGGGTTAGGGGTGGTTAAGGAGGTTTTATGGAGGTTAATGTGGGTAAGTGATGTTTACACGGGATAAACATGTGATTTTACAAGGTTGAGGGTAGTGACTTGGATTATAATAGTTTTAATGATTTAATGTGTGTGTGCGGGGTGTAGGAGGGTTACCTAGGGTGACGAAAAACCTGGGGTCTACAGCCCCACACCTTGGATATATTCCTATGTTAGCCAAAATTATTGATATTTCATGATCAAATTAAAGGGTTTTATTTTTACGTTAATAGTTTTGGCAGACCTAATGGGATTGGGTTTGAATTATCTCATCTCAATGTGTTTTGCTTTCCTAAGATTTGGTGTGTATCTTAGTGAGTTTCAACATTTGGAGGTAATCTTCATGTTGTCCATTTTTGCGCCCCTTGCAAAAATTGGTCAATTTGATAAAATTGAGCTTGGACAGTTTCAAAGACTAAAAGGAGAAATTTGCGAAGGGATTTGAGTGAGCCGCGGGCAATGGAATATAGCCATAGACAAAAGGAATGGTCCACTAATGCAAAATAGAAGTATTTTGATTGAAGAAAAGGAACCGCATGTGTTGATTCAAATCCATGCCAAATTGGAAGAGGTTGCAGATACTAAATCAAAGTCGCGGGTCCAACAAATAAGTTGATGAATCAGTGGAAAGAAGAAGACAAGCTGTACAATAAAGAACATGTTGCAGGGAATCTGTGAAAGCCACGGAATTTTGGAAAAGGCCACAATACACAAGGAAAATCCGTGGAAGTCAAAATCCACCCAGAACTAAAAGAAGAAAGTTGTGTATCAAAGGAAAATGACGGTTTTCTGTGGGAGACTGAAATCGCCATATCTTTCGATCTAATGATTTGATTTTTACAAACATTATATCGATGGAAAGGTCTCAACGTCCTCTATGAAATGGAAACCAAATTTATTAATTTTATTGAGAATAGATATGTGTAAAGGTGGAATACTTCTCCAACATGCAAAATATACTGCTACAAGTAGTGCAACCACCAAAATTTAATGTAGCATGGATGCCCAACAAGGCAAAATGTGTGTGGTAGTGGATAATTAGAGGTGCCCAAATCTTTCAAGGCATTTATATCTTGTTGTTGGTGGTTGGGAATTTGAAATCAAGTTTCCCTCTCTTTCTCCTCTTATTCTCTCCTTCTTCTTCTATACATTATAGAGTTATTCTCATTAAAGGGGATCCCTCTTTGTTATAATAGTGCCATGCCAAAATGGTGGTCGAATTCTCATAAGTTTCAGACCTTGGATTTGGTCTCTACAATGTATCTCGCTTCTTTCCATGAATGTAATGACTTTGTATCCTTCAAGCAATAAAATTAGGTTTTGTGGCACTTATGTCTACCCTTTTCTCATTTTTATTGTGTCTTA
Organism: Taxus chinensis; assembly: GCA_019776745.2. NCBI lineage: Eukaryota > Viridiplantae > Streptophyta > Pinopsida > Cupressales > Taxaceae > Taxus > Taxus chinensis. The sequence goes on from CM034154.1 coordinate 492,807,381, forward strand.
CCTTTTGTTCACATTTTTTGGCATGTTGTGTGTTCTCCTTATTTGCAGGCTCCATTTCATGTGTTGTTCATGCAAATAAATTTGGATCTACATGGTTCTTGTCTATGGTACGGTTGTTCTGCCATCTCACCTACATTTTTCTTCTTTTCTTTCGCTTCGTGGAGAGTGATAGACCTTTTTTCCTAGTGCTATTGCTGCCCCTCTTAGCTTAGGATTTCCCTTTTTCTGAATCTCCTTCTATCCCTGGTCCCTTGGCATGTTTAGGTTAGGATTTTATTTCAATATTAGGAGTAGTGTTACAATTAGGATAGGTTTAGGAAGTCAACCTTCTCCAAAGGTCTATCTCAGTTTATAGGTCACACAACTGAGAGACAGTCCCATGTTGCCTCAAAATCCTGAGTTGTCTATGACTCAGGGCAAGGTGCAATTTTGAGCTCCAACACTTCTACACACCTAGTGACTTCCAGGCTTAGTTTTTCTTACTTCAAATACTCCAGTATCACCCCTTCATGAGACAAGTTCAATAAAGATAAAAATTAGCGAATAGAGAGTCCTTTGATTATCTATAGCTTTCGCCAAGGAGAACAAGTAGAGGAAGATCAACACAAATGTATCCATCACATCCAAACAAAAATCTCTCCACTCCTCCTTCTGGGAGGAACTTCTTGTCATCGTATAGGGTTCGAAGACCCATCAGCTTTATGTATCATCAAATAAAGCAAGATTTTGACACCTTTGATGGAGGAATCCCTTCTAATTTAGCTCAGTATGATGATATACCAGTTGTAGCTCTTAAAAGTGTTCCCTTCTTCATTGGAGAAAATGCAACAACACCCATTAAATACATCAAAGATGTAGCAAATATATGCTTATTTTATCATGTCACACAAGAGAATGTAGTAATTAGATTATTGGCTTCTTCTTTCAAGGGAAAAGATATGAAATGGTATAGAAGTTTAATGTTTAACTATATTGGTACTTGGTATGAATTAGGAGAGCCCTTTGTAGGAAATTTTAACATAAAGTCCACCATTTGTCTTTGATGGAATAGATGACTACAAAATAGATGACACCACATGAGCTAATGTATGTTTTTAATATTATATTCCAAAGAACTTGGGATAGAATCCCACAAATGGTAAGGCCTACACCTCAATATTCCATTTTACATTATTTGAGAGCTTTAAATAGTGAAATTTCAATCATGATCCAATCTATGGGAGGTATAAATCTCCCTTATTCTTATGATATTGCCATTAGGGAAGAAAATAGTCTTATTCAGGCTAGGAAGACCACACCAAGGCCTCCAATGCCTATCTTCCCATAGGTAGGATCATTTGTGCCTTATCAAATAAATGAAATAGCTCTTATTCCAACACTAGCCATTCATCCCACAAGTCAAGTTATTACTCTCCCAAGTATCCCTAACAAATTGTAATTATATGAAGTTATGAAACCACTGTAAAACTTTGTAAATGAGTTAGTAACATTGAAAAGGAAACAAACACAACATTCCAGAGCTTATCAACCAAACAAACCACCTTATGAGCCCAATAAATTGTCATACCAAGCAAATTATGCAAATCAAGGCCAAATTACCCATGTGAAACCATTCCAATCATACAATCCTAATGCATCCAGCTCATCTAAAGTAATGGTTCTAATCCAAAGCAATATAATGCAAGATTATAAATGGTGTTTACCTTACAATTAACCCCATAATCAAGCAACTCTACCAGATGAATTCCTAAACCAAGCTTTGATTGTACAAATTTCTTCTTTTTCTCAACCCGCATTAGTAGAGAGACATCCACCACAAGAGGCCAGTCCAAGGCTATAAAATCATGCTTCATTTGTGAATTGAAAAATGGAAAAATTATGTGGAATGAAATGTATTCAGGGGCATAATCAAGTTTCTCCTTCAGGTGTAGCAGCTAACACTAGGTATAAAAAGAGACAAATGAAAGTAAACTCTCCATCTCTTACTTCACTCAGTATTCATTTAAGAGACGGACAATCCTCATGCTCGAGTAGAATTCAGGCTTCATCGAGTAATCCATGGAATTTAAAAAACCCACAATACACTACCCATGGAACATTGTGGATTTGCATGGAAAACAATTTCCATAGGGAAAACAAAAATCGCTATTCATGGCCAATCCATGAAACATGGAGAATACACCATCCAAAGAACACTCGCGAATAGAACAAACGAGGAAAGAGAATGTCACTCCTATATTGCAAAAAATAGCAGGTACTTCCTTCAACATTCTTGAGGAAATGAAAAAAATAATGTGAAAATTTCAATGTGGGAATCCTACGCTATTCCTGGACAAAGTGATATTTTGCAAGTCGTCATGGCCGACCTCTCCATTTTAAATGAATCATCCAAAGAGTAGGCCAAGGTCATGATCACTAATTCACCTTAACCAAAGGATGATCAACTAAGCAAGATTTTTAGGCCACCACCTTTCTATGTGTCTCTAATCATTAGTAGTCACATAGTTCATAATTGTATGATTGATTCAAAAGCCATCAACTTAGTTATTCCCGAACAAATAGTAGAACAACTTAGATTAAAATATGAGTGTCTCTCTAAAGGTGTGGTTTAGCTGGATGGAACAATAGTAGGAACTGTTATAGTTATCATAGGTTCAATCCTCAAATTGTATACATGCCCCAAATTTTATATCCCTTGATATGTTTTCATTATTGCTCTTCCTCCATTCTTTTCTTTGTTCCTCTCTAGAGATTTTATAGCAAAAATTAGAGGGTACTTATCAATTTACTAGTCTCACATGATTTTTAAGACCAAGTATGGCACCAAAGAAACTTTAAGGTCATATCTCATTGTTGCATATCATATTGTGCATTATGTACCAAGTGTAGTCAATACAAATTGCATGATCTTTGTTCAAGAAGACAACCCAATCATCCAAATTAATTTACATTAGAAGACCACCAAATTAATTTACATTAGATAAAAAAATTATTATTGTGAGTTAAATGTTGTGTTCGATTTTATTGATTTTAACATCTAATCCGAACCAAATTCATTATTTGGTATCAGATCAAATTCAATCATTTTCTTGTAATGGAGTAGCAAAACCCATCAGGGGAAACACTTTGGTTCTTGAGCCTCATTGGATAAGAGGTTGAATTTGTTAAAATAAATATGTATTGTTTAGTTTTTTGCGAAGTGAGATGTTCATACGTTGATGTCCCTGAGAATTGAGTGAGTGACTTAGCCTACATATCTATGAAAATATATATTTAGGCATTTGATCATCCTCTATTGAAGATGTATGCATTACAATGGTGATATCTATGTTATGAAGCTGTTTTTTCCATCAAAACCAGGCGTCGATTCACACACTTAGCATTTGAAGATTTGTATTGATTGTATCAGATATTCTCATGAACTTTCATCATTGGAAGACATTTGAGTTGATCCTTTGTAATGATCTACTTCACATGACTGGGTTTATATAAATATTGATCTGATCGGATGAGATCACATTTCACTCGTCTCGAATTACGTCTGATTTCAACCTCATCGCGCATTACAGAATTAAATCTTGTTCTCAGATTAGAACTGTGAATTTTGATCACCTCAAATCGCATTTGCCTGTGCATTGTAATTCGCATTTGCGCACTAAACCTTCTTGTATTACACATCAAAATTGGCTAGGAAATGAAAAATCAAATAACTTCTATATTACGAGGAAAAAAAGACTCTAGCAAAGCAAATGGTTTTAGATAGAATATTCCAATGCCTTTGGATGTTCATTATATTCTCCTTCTTCTATTTGTTCGTGCTCTTCCATCCACATGTCAAAGTTACAGTCGTGCTTCCATGTTCCATTCTATTTGCATCTAGTTACAGTGGTAAATATCTTATCTTTAATTAGAATTTATTTATCGAGTGAATATTAGTTTTCGTTGTCATTGTCTTTTCTAATCATCTTTAGTTATTAGATCATTCTTATTTAGCCACATAAAAGTCAATTCATTGTTTAAAGAACCTATGTGAGTTTTAGTTTCAAAGAGTTGAAATCTTGAGTCTATAGTATCAATAAAGTCATTTATATTTTATTGTGAATGTCAAATTTATAAGTTAATAAGTCATTGAGTTTCATTTTTTTGTCGTTGTTAAAAGTTTGAAAAGTAAAAAAACATTTATGGATGCATTTCCAAGATCACCAATTTCTAATTTATAATCAATATGTTATTGAGCTTGAATTTTCATTTTTTGAGTAACTAAAGAATTATCAACTGGAGGATGGATGCACAAGAGGATGGAGGACAACTAATATCCTCTCATTAGTCATCAACGATGGGGCCACACAACAAATTTTGTGGTAGTTTAATTCTTAGTTGTCTATTTCTTTCTGCTATGGTGTGTTGTGTTTATAATAAAAATAGAAGTATACTCCTACTCAATTTTGTGATAAGTAACTAGTGATTATTATGTACTTCCCTGATATAGTAATGTTATAGAGAACAAAAACACTAGAGATGCAAATCATGTGTCTTGAAAAGGTTTGTGGAAATCTAGAAAACTACATGACGTGAACAATTTGATGGGCCTTGTTCATGTCTAGGTTTGTAGTAAACCTTATAAATACCATGGAAGGAGATTCATTTCTTTTGTATCAAGATCATGAGCCACAAGAATGGGCATGCCACCCGAGCCAGAAATATGTTGTTGAATGTGTTAACCTTGGTTTACTAAGGGGGAATGTTAGGAAATTAGTTATCATAGTAATTAATGTGTTACTATATGGTAAATAAGTAATATTATTGTTATGTAACAATAATGTTTATTTAGGAGTTTATTATATTTTTTGTACATGAGATTTGGTTGATAAACCAACTCACTAATATATGAGTGTGGGAGATTATATTGGGGAGAGTTGTTGGACAAACCTCCATGAAAATCAAAGTTGTCTCTCCTACATATATGTAAGTCCCTAATGAATTTACATTAGATAGAAATTTACTATTATGAGTTAATTTTTATGTTTGATTTTATTGATATTAACATATACATATGAACCGAATTCATTAAGTTGTAACCTGAATTGCAAGAAATTTATTACAATCAAATTATCTTAAATTGAAAATGAATAAACTATCAAAGGGGTTAGTTATGTTGGAAAGTGCATTTACACCTTAAGATTAGTAGATGGGAGAAAAATGAAATATGAAAATAAAAGATGAATACTACCATGAAGTAGTTGTCTCTCTCGAAAAATAACTCAAATTAGGAAAGGTATGAACTTTAGAACAACAATGTGTATTTGTAGAATTATGCCAAAAATATGATGATATTATTGCATAGACAGGTAATGTCCTCATAGAGTATAACCCATAAATTATTCAACACATGATTGAGTTTTCTCTCAATTCAAAACACATGAGGAAAAATCAAAGGCCATTGAACCCCAGAATTGAGTCTCTGATGAAAAAGAATTTACCAAATTGAATCAAGCTAATGTCATTTTTCCTATTAAGCATTCCTCTTGGGTTTCTAATATAGTATTGGTATGGAAGAAGAATCAAGAAATCAAGTTATGTGTGGATTTTAGGGACCCGAACAAAGTTTTCATTAAAGATCATTATCCCTTACCTTTTATGGATCAAATTTTGTAAAATAACAATAGGGGCTAAAATATTCTCTTTATTGGATGGATTTTATGATATAATCATATCCTTTTCCAAGATCCTGACTAGTATAAAATAACCTTCACCACCAAATGGGGAACATACTCTCACAATAAATTACTTTTAGATTATCGAGTGTCAAGACCACCTTCTAAAGAGCCATGGACTTGGCTTTCAAAGATTTGACAAACAACATTATCTTGTATATCTAGACGGTATTACTATTCTTTAAAGAGACAAGAGAATCATATGGATCACCTTAAACAAACCTTCAACATATGTAGGGAGTTTGGAATTTCCCTTAATTGAAAAAAAACATATTTTTCCCCAAAGGTAAACTCTCGGGTCACATTAAGGATGGTTTTCTATAGATCCTAACCGAATTATAGCTATCTTTCCCTTGTATTTTTCTTCACACAAAAATGCACTTCAATCATTATTGGGTAAGATAAGGTTTGTAAGGAATTTCATGACTATTTTTTCAAACTTGGTGAGACCTGTCACTTTAATGTTGGGACATAAGAATGAAATGGCATACTCAAACAAATTAATATTTTCATAACATAGGATCCTACTCTAATTAATAATATTTTGACAAGGATTTAAATCCCTACACATTTAGGGGATCCAATAGAACGGTTACTATATTCACTCAAGAAAAAATGTTTGGAATAGTCTATTGCATTTTCAAGTCAGAATCTCAAGGACTGTGAACTCAAATACATTTTTTTATTTTAAAAACAAACATTTACCATCCTAAGATCCCTTCAAACTTTTAGGAATCTACTATCCAACATTAAAATAAAAAAATCACCCATCCTAACATAAAGTGGCATTTTATGAGCATGTAGTTCATAGTGAGAAAAGGGATTCCTAGATCACAAAAATCCATGGATTTTGATGTGGAAATCAAATCCACCAAGTTAATCAAAAGAAGAGCTATTTTTCACCACTTAGTTAAATATATATGTCCTTCTCTAGAGTTAGTGTGTATCCAACTAGAAGATATTGCAAAAGAGGAAATTGTAGAAAACACTTGGTTTTAAAACATGATGAATTATTTGTAAACGGGAGAACTATCTAGTGTTTTTATGGATCCAAAAGGAGACATATAATGTTGTAATACATTCATTATGAACTGATTGATGGATTTATCTTCAATAAAAACATTAATGGTGTTATGATTTGATGTGTTGAACCAAGAAACATTAAAAAGGGACTCGAAGAGTTCTAAAAATTAACTTTCCTTGAAATATGAAATTTTATGCCCACCATGTTTTTCGATTGTCACAAGTGAATAAGAAGTTGCAAGGAATGTTTATGTTTCACAAGATGTAGAAAAAGTAGGCCTTATTCTTCAAAAAATTGTAGCAGAGTATCTATTCTATCTATGATCCTATGAGGGTTAGATATCATCAGCATAGTGAACCCTCTTTCCATTATTGGTCACAAGTAGAATTTAACAATAACATATTATTTTACCATATGGGTGGAGGTATTATTGTTGAAATAATTGAATAAAATGTTAATAGTGGACTTCTTGGAAGACATTGTAACAATGTAGTGCCCACTTCCCTTTGACACCCTTTTGATACTGATCATGACATTGTAGAATATATTATGAACATTATTATAGTTTTGATTCAGTATGATGTTAGATATTTGGTCATGGATTATTTTTGACTTTGATTCTTATATGGTGCATGATGATTATTAGAGACACTTTTATACGTTGATGATGATATATTGCTGGACATGGTTATATAATGGATGTTGTTCAGACTTGTGATATTTGGATATTTTGATTAGACCTAGAAAATGAAAATTACATTAAAATGGATGATGATATAGTCGTTGACAAAACTATAAATGATATTGTTAGATTGCTTTGATGTTGTTGTGATTCATATATCTAGATGATTTTGAAATTTTAATTATATTTATATTATTTTGGATGTTCTAATATGGCCACGAGGCCGAAGGAGGTATTTGTATTTTTGCAAGTTAAAAATATCACAACAAACATTGGGGGATTGGAGACCAACCACTTTGGAATTCTAGATGAATTCAACAAGGTCACCATGGCAACTGTATTTGTTTGTGTGTGTTTGTTTGTGCTAGGGATTCCCATGGGGGGGATCACCTTTAAATGTGACCAAGGGATTTTATGTTTTTCTTTTATTTGGTCCCTTTTGTTTAATTTTTTCATGTGTTTTATGTGGTGCACTTACCCTTTCATTATTTATTTAATGTGGTGTTAATATTGTGAGTAATCATGTTGTTAAGTTAATTAATTAAAAGATATCATGAGAATGTAATTAATATGGTTGTTGGTTATGATTTAAAGTGTTGTAAGAATGAGTAAGTAATGTGTAAGTGACCTTGTAAGTGATGTGTAAGTTAACTTTTGAGTGTGAAACACTCCACCTTCTTGGAAATTTGAATTTATCCTTGGAGGCTGATTTGGAGGCTTGTGGAACAAGTTAAACTTATCTCATACCTCTTAAATTTACATACCAACCTTTCCTATGGTTGGAGGGTTAGATTTAGACCTTTTTTATGCATTTTTACAAGTCAAGTTAAATGTTGTAATTGCACTTTTCTTAAATTATGGGTATGGGCTTGTTTGATTGTGTGAGTAAATCTGTCATATTATTCACCCACCCATTGATTATGCATTGGAGAATGAAGTTTATTTATGTGTTAGAAGTTGATGATGTGTGAAGTGGCATCCTACATGGATCCACCTCATCCTCTTCTCTTCCCTCTTCTATAAATTAAAATTCTTTAGCTTGTTTTTGGGTTGCTTTACTTTTATCACTTCATTTTGGGAGACTTCCTTTAGGTTTTGGGAGAGCTCTTGCTTTTGGAGAAGTTAGGAAGTTTTTTGGATACTTGTGTTGGGTTTATTTTTGGATTGCTTGCATTGGGAGGAGCTTGCTATTTTGAACTTGGAACAAACTCCATCATGGAGAGGTAAGAGCTTGGCTCTTGGAAATGCTCTTCTTTTCCCTTTTATGAATATGTAAATGTTGGTATGTTTGTTATTGTTGTGGGTTGTTGGGTAGATGGCTTAGGGATGGTGTAGGAGAATACTATGGGGTACTCTTGAGGGAGGCATAATTTTGGGGAGGTATAAGTGTGGAGGGAGTTGGGTTTTGGGTTCCACCTTGTATAAAAAATAGCTTCAATTTCTTTACTCGTTATGGGGTGCCATAAGAGGTTGGGGAGGCATAAGGAAATGTGAGGAATAAGGGGTACTTGGGGGAGGCATAAGGGTATGTTAGGGATTTGAATGATAAATTTTTTGGCGGTTTGTTCTCAGGTGGTAGTACCCATTTCCCCTTTGAGAGGCATAAGTAGCATCCCCCATAGTTTCTTGCTCATTTCGCTTGCATGATGAAGCCTGAGTTTTGTGTGATGTCTTTCATGTGGTTGTAAAACTACTATTTTGTTTTGGACTGTGTTTTTAATTTGAAATGTGCATGTTGAAAGATTGAATTGTGATGTGGAAGCCTATTGTTGCCATGAGTTGAAAAACATTTCTTATTGCATTGTGGTTGGGGCTCAGGGGCCAATGAAGAAGGATGGATTCTCCTTTCATTGGATGTCTTAGTTGGGTGGAGAGTGTTGCCTTTCCCCTGCCTTTGTTGTGATCAAAATCGGAGTATGATGGTTGGCATGTTGTTGTTCTGGAGCAAAGGAAAAGATAGTTGTGATAGTCCCTTGTGAGAGTTCTTTTTGTAAAGCCCTTGTTCCCTCTTGAAGTGGATGATAATGTAATAAATTTGGAGATAGAAAGGTGCTTGTATTTATTATGAAAGTTGTAATTCGAAATGTGAAAGTGATGCACTCTGTTCTCTGTTTTTGAATGAAAGAAAAGAAATATTATATCTTTGTAAGTTGTACTTGATCATTGTAAATGAAGAAGTTGTAAAATAAATCATTCAAACTGAATATATGGTGTTCTAACTTTACAAAATACGTTACTGTTGTTTTAAATCTGCTTTGAAATGTATTTGAAATCTCTGTTTGAAAGGAAGAAATGTGTGTGAGGAAAATACATAACTCTGTCTTTTGAAATGTGAAAAATTGGAAATTAGAAATGTATTTTGGTTTAGAATAGTTTTATTTGAATCAAATAAATGTGTTAGATTAGAATTGGAATGAATTTTAATACTTAGAAGATGAAAATGTCGAATAGATCCTTTAAAATTTGATCCCTGTTTTTTTGTAATTTCAAATTGGCAATCATCAAAACAAAAAAAATGCATTGTTCGAACCTGAAACAATAAAATAACAAATTAAATGATTAAATTGAATCAGTAAGACCTAAACGAATTCAAATAGACAAAAACACTTAAAGGAAATATTTCAAAACTTAGCCAAATCGGGCTCAATCATTTTACAGTCGTTTTGCTGTCAAAATGGTAAATTTTCAAATTGGAATTCAATCAAATAGATATACCTCACAAAATTATCCTAGAACCATCCAAGAATAATTATCCATGTTTATTTGACATGTAGAGAGTGGAAGAAGATCAAAATTGAATAAATCTCACAAGTTAAAATTTACCAGTTCGCACTGTGAAAGCCTGTAGGCTGTTTTCTTAAAATTGACCCCTTAAAATTTATCAAAATCAAAAATTAATGATCTCTATTCAAAGAAGACATCAAGATCTTTCCATAAAGTCCTTGTTTGTCCAAAACTAATCTCTCTATCAAAATCTATGGCCCTCTGAAGTTTTTCTTCCTTAGCATAAAAAAAGGGGAAAATTTTCCTTGGCGGGCCCGCGGCCCGAATTTTTACCTTAGAGCTTAGGAAAAATTTTGGGAAAAATTTTCCAAATTTTCCCCACCTGCCCACAACCAATCATAGGCTGCCACATGTCACCATGAGGTGTCAGCGATGGGATGGATCTCCTTTTAACTTAGTGCTCCCAGAAAATTTTGGGAAAAATTTCCAAATTTTCCCCGCCGGCCTGCGACCAATCAGGTGATGCCATGTGGTGTCACAAGGCATCGGTAGTGGAGTGGGTCTCTTTTTCCTCTTTTTTATTCAAAAAAAATTAGAAAATTTTCCATGTTTTCCCCGTCATCCCCCTAGCCCGCAACCAATCCGGAGCTACCACGTGGCATCGCGAGGTGTCGGCGGAGGCACGGGTCCATGTTATCATCTTAGCCCTTTGGGGCATTAAGCTAATTTTCTCCCCGCAATTTTTCTTTCCCCACGTTGGCTTAGGTGATGCAATATGTCCCTTGCAGCTTGTGTACTTACAGGCGCAAGGTTGGCTTTTCACCCCGTGCACAAAATTTTTCAAAATATCTCTCGCTGCCTCGTTTCTCCCCGCGCTGGTTTGAGAAGCACCACGTGTCCCTTGTGGACTTGCAGACCCACGGGCGCATGGGTGCAAAGTAAATTTTTCACCTCACATGGGAAATGATCCAAAGGTCTCCCCGCATCCCACCAACCCACCCTTTGGGTAAATTTTCACCCCTGGGCCCGCAGGCCCGCTCTTGGGGAAATTTTTCACCCCAAGGCCCGTCGGCCCATAACTTGAGAAATATAATGAGTTAGGAGGATTTATTTATATCAATGGAAAGGTGAGGAAATTTCCTATCCAATGGGAATAATTTAGGGAATTTTTTAATTCATTGGGTGTGATAAAAATCAATTTAAATCTTTAATCCTGTTAGAGAGTGGGTATGATGAGGAATTGCCCTCTGAACCTAATTGAACCTTCTAACCCTAAATTTTGGATCTTATGACCTCTAATAATTGTTAATAAAATAAAATTATGTTCTAGTGGCTTATAATTGTTTTGGAACTTGTTAGTGATAGTTTTTGCCTTGTAACCTAGTTGTAGACTCTATTAAACAAAAAAAAATTATTCCATAATTTTTTCCTAACTAATCCTAGGTTGCTTCTTGGGTCTCAAGTGGGTTTTTTTTGTGGGTGTTAAAAACAATGTTTAGTGTCCCACACAATTTTCCTTGGATAACTCCAAAACATTTTTTTTCACTAAAAAGAAAAGAAAGAAAAAAATAAAAAAATGAAAAGAACGCATCTCCTAGTGAAAACATTTCTGAGGTGCTAGAGAGGAGACTCACTTCCATATCAAACAGGTGGCCTACATCAACCTACAACATCCTCTTAGGAAACAAATACATCCAAAATGGTAGTAGAATATAGTTTCATAATTAACATTGACACAAAATGAGATTCCTAAACTGTTACAACTTGGTGCAAGTTTATCAGAAGCATAGATAAAAACATTCACGACACTACTTATTGAGTTTCAGGATGTTTTCACATGATCATATAAATACATGTCAAGTTTATATCCTTCCCTTGTAGTGCACAATCTTGTGGTTTGGAAAGAATGGAAACCAATCAAGTAAAAACTTAGGAAAATGCACCCAAAAGTGGCATTGTTGGTTAAAGCAGAACTTCATGAAGTACTAGAAGTCGCTTCATCAATTCAATAGAATACTCATAATGGATATCTAATATGATACCCATCACAAAAAAATGAATTAGTGATATGAATCTGCACAAAATTATGTGATATCAACAAGGCTTATCCGAATGATGGTTTTCCCTTGCCCAACATTGACATGATTGTAGATTTTATAGCTAGCTATGAAATGTTATCTTTAATGGATGGATTTTTGGGTTATAATCATATTAAAATTATATAAGAAGACCAACATAAAACAAAATTTACAATACCATGGGGCACATTTTGTTATAAGGTCATGCCTTTTGGCCTTAAAAACCAGAAGTAACCTATCACCACGCAATGACTATCATCTTCCATGATTTACTTCATGACATCATGGAATACTATGTAGATGATATCCTAGCTAAATCAAAAATCATAGTAGATAATCCAACCATTTTGTGCCCAATATTTGAGTGATTGCGAGAGCATACAGTATGCCTTAACCCTAAGAAATGTGTATTCAGTGTTAATTCAGGAAATCTCTTGCTATTCATAGTCTGAAATAGGGGAATTAAATTTGACCCCACCAAAGTAAAAGCAATCACGGAGATGCCTCCCCCACAGAATATTCATCAGCTATGAGGGCTCTAAGGAAAAATCTAGTCTATTTAGTGTTTCATATCTCAGCTAGCAGATAAATGTCACCATTTCAATCAATTTCTCAAGAAAGATGTCTAGTTCTAATGGACCCGGGAATGTCAATATTCTTCCACCAAGTTGAAAGAATATTTATCAACTTCGTTGGTACTAATGTTTCATATTCAGGATAAGCCTATGCTTCTTTATACATCTTCTACGTAACATTTCATATAGGCATTCCTTGCATAATACAATGACAAAGGGAGAGAACCATCCATCTCCTATCTTATTATTCATAGGTTGAAAAAGTATGTTTGGCAGTCACATTCATATTTCACAAGTTACATCACTACTTGCTTAATCATATGACTAAACTCGTTGCTAAAGTAGATCCTCTTAAATATCTACTATCCATTCTTGTTCTAATAGGTCGAATGTCTAGCTGGTTGATTCTCCTCAATGAGTTTGATATCAAATTTTTCAATTAGAAAGTGATAAAAGGGAAAGCTATTACAAATTAACTTTCCCCAACACCATTTCCAAGCTTAGAACCACTTCATTTTGAATTCATAGATGAAGACTTATTGTTTGTTGACACAATTACTTCATGGACCTTATTGTTATGGCTCTTGCAACATTCACGGGTTAGGAGCTGGTATTCTATTAGGCACACTAGATTTTGATGTTATCCCAAAGTCTTATCACATTGGTTTCCCTTACGCAAAGTACATTAATGAATATGAAGCCCTTATAATAGGTTTAAAATTTTCTATATCTTGGTGGCTCAAAGAATTAACAATTTATGGGGATTCTCTTTTGATCATTAAGCAAGTCAATGGATAATATTAGGTTAAGGACCCTTCCTGGATTCGATGTTAATCAAATACACAGTGAGTTTATCGTTGAACTTCTTCTAGTTCATGCATACAATTTTCTAGAGTCAACCATGGAATGTGAGATGGTTGGTCCTAAAAATCCTTGGTACCATGACATATACACCTTTATCTGAGATAAAACCTACCCTATAAATATTAATTCCTACAAAAAAATAACATTATCACAATGTGCTTCATGCTACACCATCCTCGTCAACACCCTATACAAAATAAGCTATGATGGGACTCTCTTAAGATGTCTCAATCAGGATGAAGCTAACCAAACACTAGTTGAAGTATACGTAGGTATTTGTGGTGCACACACAAGCAACATGATCTTAAACAAAAATATCTTATGTGTGGGTTATTATTGGCCCAATATGGAGTATGATACATGCAACTTCATCAATAAGTGTCAAGTATGCCAGAAGCATGATAATCTTATTCACGCACCCTTACAATCCCTTTATCCTATCACCTCACCCTGGCCTTTTTCTTGATGGGGGCTCGAATTAGTATGAAAAATAAAGTCCACGTCTTTCGATGGTCATACCTTCATAATCATTGCAACTGAATATTTTACCACATGGATAAAGGCCATGCCTTTAACTTATGTCATTAGGTCAAATATATCCAATTTTATATTTAACCATATCATATGTCCCTACCTCCCTTGTCACAGACAATGGTACATCTTTTAAAAATAAAAAAATGTCAAAGAGTTATCAAAATGGTTTCATATCCAACTCAAGTGGGAAACTCCATATTATCCACAATGTAATGTCCAAGTCAAAGCATCTAATAAAATGATCAAATCAATATTGGAAAATATTGTTGATAAGCATGGTTGAAATTGGCATACACAACTATATCTTGCTCTCTAGGCTTATTGAACATCATCTCGTATTCCAACTAGAGCCACTCCCTTCTCCTTTGTATACGACTCTAAATTTGTATTACCTATAGAAGTTAAGATCACATCCCTTCACATATCATTAAAACACCTTGTTCATGAAGATGATTACAAACAAGTGTGCCTTATAGAATTAGAACTCTTAAATGAGAAGCAGGTTTGTGCCTTGGATAATTTAAAAGTGTATCAGAACCAACTCCACCAAAACTACAAAAAAATGAATAAAACCAAGATAGTTCTAAATCAATGATCTTGTACCCCAATAAAATCATAAGAATACAACCAATGATTATGAAAAATAAGGAAAATTTGAACCTAATTTTTTGGTACCTTACATTGTTACTGCTAAATTTGGGTCAGGTGTATACAAGTTATCCTTTGAAGATGATAAAGATCTCAAAGAACTCATGAATGTGGTTCAGATGAAGAAGCTTTATTCCTGAATCCTTTAAAATTATACCTTGTGCTAGGGGGCATATCGACAGGCCTATGCACAAAGATGGGGGGGAAAAAAGTGGACACAAATCTAATTTTAAGAAAACAAATGAGCGTGTTCGGTTAAATCACGAGTGCATTCTGAATTAATAGGTTTGGTTATTATCAAGCCTAAAATGTGAGCGCGTTATAGCGCGTTCGCGTTCCTGTGTGCTATGTGGTATATATGGTTAAAGGTAAATGCTTCTATGTATAAAAATAAATGTTTAAGTATATAGATGTTAGTAATACTTTAAATTTATTTTAGTAAATATAAGATGTTAGGGTCACTCTGCACCTTATGGAACTAGTCTCACAACTCCATCTGTCACAGTTTAGAAGATAGTTTTTCAGATTCTAATATGGTCAGTACATAGGTATTTTTCAGGATTTCAGCATTCAGCCTTCAAGCTTTTAGGGTTTAAATTATACAATCAATATCTATTTTGTGAAAGAATATAGGTGTTGTTTAGGTTTTGGGGCCTTTTGGATTGGTTATTGATATTTGTAGGAGTTTTAGATGTGTTATTGATTGGTTATTGATATTTGTAGGAGTTTTAGGATTCCATCATGTTCTCAGACAACTAAACCACCTATTTCACTCATCTAGTTGCTCAACATTCATCCAAATACTCCTCTCACTTGCCTTTACCAAAATTTCCCTTACATTGCACAAGAGCAAGGTTCACTAGTCACTTCTTGGTTTGTCTACACTGCAAACTCTTCAAGCAAGCTAAAAGCATCCCTAAACACCCTTCTCAATCTCAAGGAGGTATGACAAGTTTGGTTAACATATATCCACTTGTATGGGGTTCCGTAGGAGAGGTATTCATAATTATGGGAGGCTTTAAGGAGTTGCATCAACCGTGCCACAAAAATAATTGTATTCTCATGAATAAACCTGACAGTGATTTGGCAATATCAAAAAATGCACTTATCATAATAATGGAAAATAAATCCAACTAATAACAATTAATCATCAATAAGTAAATCTGTGGTAGGACAATCAATGTCTACCACGTGCCACCTCCAAATTCCAAATTTCATTTCATTTAAATTCGCTTCAAGAAAGGTTGGGGGAAATGAACTCACCATTTTCTTCATGCTTTTAGAGGTCCAGAATGTCAATTCGACCCAAATTTGGAAAATATGGAGAACTTGGAAATCCGAATTGCATTTATAAAGATAAGCTCGAAGTGAAGGAATGCATTTCATAAGTAATTCCAATCAAAATTATTTTCTTTTTTCTGTTAATACCCACTAAAACTAGCCTTGTTATTGCATCCTGATAAAAACAAGTTTTTAGGAGTCGAGGGAGATTTTAAACTTATCACACAAGCATGGGGAGTTCTCTCTAATAATACCAGAAAGGCTACCAATGATGCCATGAGAAAAAACCAACAAGGGCACAACCCCACCTTCCACCAACCAAATTCCACAGGCACTGCCACTACCATTGGCATTTCCAACAATCTAAATGGGAATAATTATTCAAGTGTGGATTCCTTTCCTGAAACTTCCATATTTGATGACCACAACCAGAACCAGAACTCGAAACAGAAAAATAGGAACATGACCTAGACAGGACCTAGACTAGCAATTTGAGAGGATTTCTGAGGTTCAATTTTATTTTCTAAGATGCATTAATCCAATGTTTGAGAATGTTTCTCCAGATGCAATGAAATTCTGATTCAGACACTCGATGATTCTTGAATTTCCAATCCTACCATAGACCCCAGTAGTCCTTGATATTTGGATAAAAGGGAGACACATGTTACTTGGCTTCCATTTATAACGATAGAGATATTTGTAAATTCATGTTATGACCTCTAAATTTGTATGCATTTCAAGTTGTTTGGAAATCAGATACTCTCTTCACTAGGATTGATGACTACCCTATCTTTTTTAAGGTGCTTTTGAAAGCATCCATGGGTTTATCATAGAAGGAATTATCAATGAATAGAAGGTCACTAAGCCATAGGCCAACTGACTCCCATTCAGAACTAAACAAGAAATATTTACTAGGTGATTGATAACCCTTGTGTGTTCTTAGCCATTCCCATGTTGTTATGCTTATTTTGTACAAGCAGAATCAATGATGGTTCTAGGCACGAGACTAGGAAATATGGTCCTAACATTGTCATGCCCTCCTAGTCGAGTAGTCAGAAGCCATATTAGTCTTGTTGATACTTAGTACTAATTACCCATGAAATATAATTCTCCATATTTCATTT
Organism: Taxus chinensis; assembly: GCA_019776745.2. Taxonomy (NCBI): domain Eukaryota; kingdom Viridiplantae; phylum Streptophyta; class Pinopsida; order Cupressales; family Taxaceae; genus Taxus; species Taxus chinensis. The sequence goes on from CM034154.1 coordinate 492,824,629, forward strand.
GCTTTTCTCATCTTCCATGTCATACTGAATAACCAATTTGATAGGGGAGCTACCCTCTTTGATGGTGATACACCGAATATGAATATGATCCTTGAGAGTCAACCCTCATCCAACCATAATACCAGTATGAACTCCTTTGTTGGTAATGTTGCACGGTTAAGGGTTGAGTGTTTAGGGTTAAGGGTTGAGGGTTTAGGGTTTAAGGTTTATGGTTTAGGGAACTTAGGGATCAATGTTCAGGGTTTATGGTTCATGGTTCATGGTTTAGGGTTTAGGTTTTAGTTTTTAGGGTTTAGGGTTTAGTTTAGGTTTAGGGTTTAGGATTAAGGGGTTATGTGTTTAGGGTTTAAGGGTTTCATGGTTTAGGGTTTAGAGCCTAGGGTTTAAGGTTTAGGTTTAGGGTTAAGGGTTAAGGTTTAGGGTTTAGGGTTTTAATTTAGGGTTTAGAGCCTAGGGTTTAAGGTTTAGGTTTTAGGGTTCAAGGTTTAGGGTCCATGATTTAGGGTTTAGGGCTCAGGGGTTAGGGTTTAGGATTTAGGGTTCAGTGTTTAGGGAACAAACACTCTAATGGTATTGATCTTCTGCACTTGATCTTCAGTCTACAGTAGTGATTACAAAGTGAAAATTTCTCTTGATCTTCTGCACTATAAGGATCGACAAACCTTATATATTACACATCTCTTCCAAACATGTTTCTCCCAACATATACTTTTACTATTGAATGTTTCTTGATCTTCTACATATATTTGCACTATTTATAACACTCTTGGAGCTCCAAATATTTCACAAGCTATAGAAAAAAGGAGATAGTTGTATTGGGTAACATTTCTTTGTACCAAATTAATCTTGGATATCTGGCATTTCCCTCCTTCAAAATATCAGCAGATGAAAGGCATCAAATTGTGATGACTCTCTTTGAATGTTATGCCTACGAAGCAGATGAACCCTTTTCAGTTGAATACTCTCTGTCAATACTAATAAGAATGGGTAAGACACAGAACATTACAGTGAGTGAAATAGTTCCCATGTGATGGGAAAAAGAAGATAGCTCTATTGGGTAACATTTCTTTGTGCAAGCTTCCCACAGGGAAGGGGTTGCTTAGAAAAGGGTTGTACCAAATTTTTCTTGGATATCTGAAATTTCCCTCCTTCAAATTTTTTTTATACCAATTTCAATCATTCTCATTAGTATATTTTTTTAGAAGTCTTTCCAACAAGTATTTTTAGTGTTTGAGGCTTAAAATTTAGGGTTTAGGGTTTAAGGTTTAGGGTTTAGGGTTTACAGTTTAGGGCTTAGGGTTTAGGGTTTAGGGCTTAGGTTTAGGGTTCAAGGTTTAGGGTTTAAGGTTTAGAGATTATGTCTTAAGGTTGAGTGTTTAGGGTATAGGTCTCAAGGTTCAGGGTTCAGGGTTCAGGGTTTAGGGTTTAGGGCTCAAATTTTGGTAATTAGGGTTTAGGTTTTAGTGTTTAGGGTTGAGGGTTTAGTGTTTTAGTGATTCAGACACTCGATGATTCTTGAATGTCCAATCCTGCCACAGACCCAGTAGTCCTCGATCCTTGGATACAAGGAGACATCATTACTAAGACAAACCAGGGACTTTCAAGGAAGAAGAGGTTCTTGTGAATATATAGTTTTGACACATCACATCACAGCCTTCATTAGGCTTGATGACTACCCCTATCTTTTTTAAGGAACTTTTGAAAGCATCCATGGGTTTATCATAGAAGGAATTATCAATGAATGGAAGGTCACTAAGCCATAGGCCAACTGACTCCCATTCAGAACTAAACAAGAAATATTTACTAGGTGATTGATAACTCCTTTGTGTTCTTAGCCATACCCCTATCGCTATGTTTATTTTGCACAAGCAGACTCAATGATGGTTCTAGGCATGAGACTAGGAAATATGGTCCTAATATTGTCATGGCCTCCTAGTTCGAGTAGTCGGAAGCCATATTAGTCTTGTTAATACTTAGTACTAATTACCAATGAAATCTAATTCTCCAGCTTTCATTTTCTTTACTCATCTTCCACGTCATACTGAATAACCAATTTGACAAGGGAGCTTCCCTCTTCGACGGTGATACATTGAATATGAATATGATCCTTAAGAGGGGAGTTTCACCTAGAAAGGTATCATCTGATCCTACACCTAAGCCCTAACCCGTAATCCCTAAACCCTAAATCCTAAACCTTGAACCCCAAAACCTAAACCCTAAATCCTAAACCCTATTTTTACAACCTTGAACCCTAGACCCTAAACCCTAAACCCTAAACCCTAAACCCAAAACCTAAACCCTAAACCCTAAACCCTAAACCCTAATCCAAACCCTAAACCATAAATCCCTAAACCCTAAAGCCTTAAACCCTAAGCCTTAAACCCTAACCCTAAACCCTAAATCCTAAACACTTAGCCTTATTGTTCTAAACCCTAAATCATGTGCCCTAACCCCTAAACTCTAAATCATAAACCTTAAACCTATAGCCTTAAACCCTAAACCCTAAGCCCTAAACCCTAAACACTAAACCTTAAATCCTAAACCCTAAATCCTAAACCATAAACCATAAACCCTAAACCCTTAACTCTAAACCATGATCCCCAAACCCTGAGCCCTGAGCCCTAAACCATTAACCCTGAACCCTATTTTTACCACCATGAACCCTAAACACTAAACCCTAAATCCTAAACCCTAAAATCTAAAACTTGATCCCTAAACCTTGAGCCCTGCACCCTAAACCCTAAACCCTATTTTATCACCATGAACCCTAAACCCTAAACACTGAGCCCTAAACCCTAAACCTTAAGCCCTAAACCCTAAACCCTAAACCATAAACCATATTCCTAAATATTCCTAAATTACCTCCAACACTTCCAAGATTCTCTGACATCACCTCCAGATGCTTAATATATTTCTTGAACTATCCTAGAGGGTGTTTGATTAGCTCAGAACTATTCAAGGATTAGGGTGTAGGGTTTATTTTGTAGGATTTGGGGTTTATGGTTTAGGATTCAGTGTTTATGGTTTCGGGTTTCGGGTTTAGGGTTTAGGGTTTAGGGTTTAGCATTTAGGGCTCATGGTTCAGGGTTTATAGCTTAGGGCTTAGGATTATGGGTTGAATGTTTAAGGTTTAGGGTTTAGGGTTAACAACTAAGGGTTTAGTATTTAGTGTTTAGGGTTTAGGGTTTAGGTCCCAGGGTTTAGGGTTCATGGTTTAGGGTTCAGGGTTAAGGGTTGATGGTTTTTTAGGGTTTAGGGCTCAAGGTTAAGGGTTGATTGTTTAGGGTTTAGGGTTTAGGTCTCAGGGTTTAGGGTTTAGGGTTCATGGTTAGGGTTTAAGTTTATGGTTTATGGTTTAGGGCTTAGGGTTTAGGGTTTAGGGTTTAAAGTTTATGTTAGAAGTTTAGTCACTCAAAAACACAATCTGGGGTGTTAGGAAGGTGTTTTCAACTCACAAAAATTGGCCCCATCCTCATGAGATCCTTACCCATGGTAAACAATAGTCTATTTATGATAGTACCCATTCCTAAAGGTACTTATCAACGTTTACAAATATTAACCTATCACCATGTGGTGATCATATCTTTAGTGCTTACAAATTTAGGGCCATTTTTGTCTGGAACCGAAAGGGGTAGCTACACTATCTTGAAATTCTTCATGAAACCTTCAAGTCTTAGAGAAAAATAATGCTACCAAAATGTATAGGATTCACATATCTTTCCAGTTCCTATTTATTTTCCTCCTAACTCCTTACATAGCTCCCAAAATCATCTGAAGAAGTCAAATTTCACCATTAGAGTGTTTATTTCCTTGCACCTAGAAAACCCGTTGTTGAGAAGATTTCCCTTGAATGAGTAAACCTTTCCTAAATATTCCTAAACACTCCTACAAATGTCAATAACCAATCCAAAAGGCCCCAAAACCTAAAAAATGACTATATTCTTTCACAAAATAGATATCGATTGTATAATCTAAACCCTAAAAGCTTGAATGTTGAATACTGAAATCCTAAAAAATACCTATGTACTGACTAGATTAGAATATGAAAAACTATCTTCTAAACCATGACAGATGGAGCTGTGAGACTAGTTCCATAAGGTGCAGAGTGACCCTAACATCTTATATTTACTAAAATAAATTTAAATTATAATAATAAAATATAAATAATAATAAAATAAAAACTTATAGTTAAAAGTATAAGAATAAAATATAAATTAATAAACTTAAAACATACTTATTTTTGTACATAAGAGCATGCCACAAACACATATACCACATAACACATTGAAACGAGTGCGTTATAATGTGAGCACATTATAACACAAGTGCATTATAGCATGCTCGTGTTTCACCTTTTTTTGGGTTTGAAATTCCCAATCCATAGGCTTGGATTTTCCTTGGATTACCAAACCAAAGGTTTGGACTGTTTCTACGTGATTAAAACCGTGTTTGACAAAAAAACATCAAAATTTCATGTGTGCACCCCAATATCTCATGCATTAAAACATAATATTCAAAAATAAATTCTACTACGATGTCAAGCTCGGTTTTACCTTGATGACGATATAATTCTTTCTAAAATCTGATTAGTTTAAGGCTTTCATCCATATTTTCTTTTACTAGTGCCTTGTTTTCTTGCAAAAACCTATGCATACATTTTGGTGCACAATTTATGATTTTTTCATCCAAATTAAAAAAAGTGTTTTTTTTCTAAACTCCATTCTACACACACTCAGAAAAAAAAACTAAAAAATGATTTTTTCTCAAAGTTATGGGGGTGCACACACAAATATTTCATTTTCAGGATATGTGCACTTTGAAAATTAATAAAAAATTATACATTCATCCAAAAATTATGAAAAATTAATGGGACCTCGTACATGGTCTTAGCTAACTTTCTACAAAAGGGATTTGAATTTTTTTTATAGAACTCAAAAAATGGGGGGGTGCACACACAATAGGTTCTTATCTTTTTGACACAAAAATAGACATACTTTGTGTGCGCACCACATTTGACCCTCTTAATCTCAACCATTTTTTAAAAAAATAGTAGTTTAGAAACTAGATTCTGAGATCTATGGTACTTATTCTTATCACTTTGTCAAATTTTGAGCATAGGCATGCCGAATTATTCAATGAAGTTCAGGTTTCACTGATTTCAGGAAAAAGGTGTCCCTTTTTTACCCCCTTTTGGCCCCCCATTTCCATGCACACACAAGAAGTCCGTGTGGGAAAGTAGGTCATATTCAAAGGTGTGAATGGATAGGGAGAACACGCACATGGAGTAAAAGTTCATCTTTTTAGGACTTAGCCGTTTTCACTCATGAAGGTCTATTTTTAGAGATGGCGTGCAGAGCACACAAACGAGGCAGAGACATGCGCACCACACATTGGCTATTTCTGGAGGATTAACTACGAAGCATTTTACATGGACACAAGCCAGATATAGATTTGCTACTGTCAGTTAGCTAGCAGTAGTCTATTGTTAGCGCACTTACATGTGTGAGTAGTTTTGTAATGGCACGTGGACAATAATAGCATGCGACCTATTTTGGGAATAGATAAGCGGTGAAGGGAAAGTCCCCACCCTTATAAGTATGTAGTAAACTATGTAATAGAGAGAGGGACATATACAGAGATATATGCATACATAGAGTTATGATGCTAAATCTGTTACGCGCATACTATTGTTATTGTAATAAAGCTTCTGTATACTTGTTACATTGAATATAATGGAGGATATTGGCTGAATCTAAGTGCTAGTTTTGTGTGTATCTGAATCTAGTATGTCTTTGATCTCATCATGGTTAATATTTAGTTTTGTTCTCCCTTAGAGATAGATCTGGTATGCTCTGTAGAATGATGTGTTAGTAATGGAACTATATGTGTTAAGTCTTCATCATGTTAACATCCTGCAACAACAACCCTAAAGAGGGACCTGGTACCTTTGCATGCTTCGGGTGAGCGCTTAGTCTAGGCTGAGTGATGTGCCAATGCGTCTAGGGTTTTATTGGATTTGTATCATTGAATTCTAGGTTGCATCATTGGTTCCATTATCGGGACCTCTTTTTCAGTTGTTTTTAGGATGGTTCACGATGAAGACATACCGGTTGACCTTAGCAAGTGTTGAAGAATGGATACGTGATCTGGAAGAAGAATATGCATGGTGATTCAACACTAGATCTGAGTTTAATGCATGCGTGTGGGTGGAACAGAATCTGTATGACAGTTTATATGAGAGATTTTTCGCTATCTTTCTAGTAGAATTGTACGAGTGGCTGATTGCTTATGCATCTAAGTGGAATTGGAGGTATCACGCACTTGTTTTGACATAAGAAGAATTCCATGCCCTTTATGATGCTGATCTGATTTGTACTCGAGATGTGGATATGTGGTTTCTTGGTGTCTTGAACAGTTATATCTTGGAATACTCAATTTCCACTTATTCGTGTCCAGAAGTAGCTGAATTCCAATTTTTATGATATCCAAGGGGAGCTTACCTATAAGGCATTCCTCTGGTGATCAAGATCCTGATGGTAACCTTGAATCTGGAGAGTAAACATATGGCTAACTAAACCCCACCATGCGTGGGGGTAGGAGCAGGTTTGGTGAAAGATGGAAGACCTAGCAGTAGAAAGGAAGAGAGAGGAAAGGTGGCTTAAGTATAATGAGGCATGTGAGAGGGAGATAGAGAAGCATCGTATCATTGCAGAAAGTATGGCATTGAGGAGAGAGATGACTCATGAAGGATTTGAAGCTCACATAGAAGACATGGAGCCAGAGCATCAGGAACTCCCCCATCTTGGAAAGCATGACAAGGATCCCCCCTCGGCCTCACTTAGAAGCACACCAACAAAGACTACCTGGGCCACGGGCATGCATCTAAATCCACCCTGTGGCCTATCCCTTGCACTTGGCTTTCCAGTATCTAGTACAACAAGTAATCAACAAGCTAGTTTGGGAGAGTAGGAGAGAGTCTTATAAGAGGCACATCAATGGCAGCACAAATGGCTTCATTGTTATATGGAGGTACCTTTTCAGGTGTATCATCACACAAATACAAGTGCACCAGATTTTTGGATTAACCTCTGGGAGTAGTAACACTTCACAGACTATAGGGGTTCAGTTATTCTACTATTGGGAGCATATGGGAAGGACATCTTCTGATCCGACCCCAGCTACAGGTTTGGGATCAGGAGGCATAGGTAGCTCTGGTTCAGGAGGATCTGGTGGTTCTGGAGGTAGGGGAAACACAAGAGGTTCTGGATCAGGTGGGCAAGGTCTGCACCAACCCCAGAATATTTACATGGAAATGTCTCTTCATCTTCCAGAGTATAGGGGCATAGAAGATGTTGTTGAACATGTGCATATGTGTGAAATATTGTGGCGTGTAAAAGGAATCACAGCTTCTGAGCGTAGGGCAAGCCAATTTACTACTATGTTACAAGGGCGCACACACAGCTGGTACAAAAATTTTGACCCTGATCAGACTTGCGTAGATTATATAGCTTTAAAGGATGCATTCCTTAAGGAGTTTCATATCCCTGAGTTTGAGCAAAAGAGTATAAGTGTGCTCAAGGATATTAAGCAAGGCACTACTGAAAGTGTTAGAGAGTATGATGCACGGTTTAAAGCGTTGTTATCAAAGATTTCTTATGACATACATGCAAGCCATCATGCACAATGGTTTGTTGGGGGCTTGATTACCCCTTTTAGGAGGGCATTATCACATAAGACATACACTGATCTACACAAAGCACTTGAAGCAGCCTTATGTGCTGAGGCAGTTGGAAGCATAGATACTGGGGTGAGCCCATTTTTAGAAGCACAAATAGCAGCAATGGAAAAACAGTTGGAGAAACTATCAGCAAATTCAGCACATGAGACACACATAGGGATTTGGTGCACAAATTGTGAAGTAGAAGGTCACACAAAGGATATTTTCCCTCGAAAAATAGTACGTTCATTGCTGATGGATTGTGAAATATGTCACTTAAGCTATGATGTCAACCACTACCCATTATTACGACGCATGATAAGGAAGAATGTTTCAAGCTACTGTAAAATCTGTAGGTCCACAACTCATGACACGGAGGACTGTCAGTTGATTGGACAGATCCATGATGCTATAGATATTGGTGTATGACAGACAAGAGTTTCAGATAACTCTAAGGGCAAGAATGAGCATCAGGACCAGGAGCACAATCAGGCGTGCTATGATCGGAATGAGGGGCATTTTGAAGGAATTCATGGTAGAGGTTGAGGATACCGTGGTGGATTCGGAGGACGAGGCCATGGTAGTGGAAGAAGTGAGTTTCCTCATGGAACATGTTATACATGTGGATCTCCTGACCACTATAGGTGTGAATGTCCTCAGAATATTACATGTTCTTTCTGTGGAAAGAACCATAGCTATGAAGAGTTCCCAGACTTATATGAGCATCTGAGTAAGCAACATAAACAAGAAAACAAAGGCACATGGATGGTTAGGATACAACGCACTGTGGACAATCAATGGATGCCCAAGATGGAAGTAGAATCTGAGGCACTACAAGTGAAGATCACGACCCGTCCTGAGGCAGCACGTGCCAAGGAAGCATTACAGCAGAAGCCTACCATCACTAAATATGAGTTCTTCATACGCGGTACCCAGATCCTTCCTATCAGAAGGAGGTTTATCAAGAAACCATGGAACTTATAAGGAATATTCAGGGTGAGATACAGTACTTAAAGGAGAAAAAGAAAGCATCAGAGATGGTCCAAACTGATATAGATGACTTGAGGAAAGTGTGTAAAATGTTGCGCTAGGAAAACATCATTCCACTGTTAGGGAGTTGGTTAAAAGGAAACACTCCACGCGCAAGTACTGAGACTGGATGGCAGATCCTGCATGCAAATCTCCCTCCTCATAGCCTAGATTATGACAAGGAAATCACTCTGAATGTTGTTGTGGATGGGTGGCTATTGAGTAATATACTGATTGATACAGGCATGGAAGTCAATGTTCTTACCTTGGATGCATGGGTACAAATGGGAAGACCCCCATTGCAGCCATCCTCTAATGTATTATTCATGGCTAATCGGACTAAGGCCACTCCCATAGAGGTTTTGAAAGATGCATCCATTACCATACAAGGAGCCAAGTTCACTGGAGACTTTGAAGTTTTAGCGCTGGCAGAGTCAGATAGCTTCCCAGCTCTATTGGGGCATCCTTGGTGCTATGCAAATAATGTTGATCTTCAGTTCAACAAGGGCTATATCAGTTTTGAAAATAAAGAGGAAAGAGTTATTATCCCTTTAATAGATGGAAAGTATGTGCCCTATGTTGAGCCCTTAAGTGAAGAAGATCTGAATAGGATTTATGTACGTGCCATCTGAGATCCAGAGATGATTGAACCAACCAAAGAAGGACTAATTCAGTGGGAGGATGCATAGTCTATTAGTGATACTAAAAATATTATTTGTGATAATTAGGCTCACAACACTTATGAGTTGGTAGGCCATGAAGTAAAGAGCATATTCCCTTGAGGCACAAAACCACGTTATGTCAGGAGGATAGGTAACAACTCGGTACCTTGTTACACAGGAGAAGGGGATCCCATGGTATTCCTGTGTGCCATGGAAGAAAAATGGATAGACCCACTGGAAAGAAGAAATATGCTAGCATATACACTACGTGGGACAATAGCACGCTGGTGGGTGGTCCATAGGGATAATCTTGTCAGATGGAATGAAATTGGGATTGCTCTTACTACTAGGTTCTTTAGGAGCAATGCACCTACTCAAATATGTATTTATCATGGTAATCAACATGTTCAGCACCATGTTCAGAAGTGTGAGAGACTCTGGACAGAAGGGCAGGAAGCTTTACCACCTTCACTATGGGTGCACCGGTTTTATTCCACTTTACAAGGTTGCGCACGTGCTTGGTATGTATATGCAGAACTCCATAGAGAAACTGGAAATTGGCAGAATTTAATTGCAGGAATGGCCCAGACATTTGACTTCTTCTCTACAAAGCCTCTGGTGGAAGAAGCATTAAAAGTTATCAAGCACTTAACTATGGGGGATAGTGCCAAGGCTGAAGAACTCCTTCAAGAATTATTAGATAAAGAAGACTCATGAGTGCATCTTGATAAAGAACTAGAGGCCGATGCAACATTACTTCAACATGCTTGCCTTGAGAAAGAGAAAGGAAAAATGGTCTACTTAGTGGATGATGAAGAAGTAGATAATTTAGATGTAAACCATTCAATAGGGAGGTGTGAGGTATTGGACAGTGCGGATAAGACCACGTGCGCCTATCATGAACCTATGAAGACAAAGTGGGTGAATATTGGAACAGATACTGAGCCTAAGGAAGCCATAATTGGAGACTATTGGTCAGACTCTGAAGTGGCAAAAATCATAGAGTTACTAAGGGATTACCAGGACCTATTTCCTAGGGGGTACCATGAACTTAAAGGCATGCATGAATCGTTAGGGGAGATGAAGATAAAGCTTAAAGAGGGTGTGTGCCCAGTTAGAAAGAGACCTTACAGAATGAACCCCAATTTGCGTGAAAAGGTCAAAGAAGAGATTGATAACATGTTGAAGTATGGAATTATCAAGCCCCTTGATGAGTCAGAATGGGTTAGTCCAATGGTGATCAGTATCAAGAAGGATGGATGGATTAGAATATGCGTGGACTACAGGGAGCTGAATGTTGCATGTGTAACTGATCCATTCCCTATGCCATTCACTGAGGAAATACTAGAAGGAGTTGTAGGGTGTGAAATATATTCATTTACAGATGGGTTCTTTGGGTATCATCAGGTTAGGATTGCCCAGGAGGATCAAGAAAAGACTACATTTACTACTGAATGGGGTAGCTTCACCTATACTGTAATGCCCTTTGGTCTGAAAAATGTGTCTGTTGTATTTTCATGCATAGTTGTCCAAGCATTCAAGGAATTCATTCACAACTTTTTACAGGTATATTTAGACGATTGGACAGTGTATGGATTAGTTAAGGATCACTGTGACAATCTGTGCTTAATGTTTGAATGGTGTAGACAATTGAGTATCTCTTTGAACATCAAGAAGTGCATATTTGCTACACCATTTGGGATACTTTTAGGACACATAATCTGCAAGGAGGGTTTTTTGGTTGATCCAACAAAGGTTGTAGTCATTATAGGCCTAAGGGAGCCTACCAGTCAAAGTGAGGTGCATAGATTCTTGGGTCATACAAGATATTATAGAAATTTTATCAAAGGCTATGCCAAAGTTGCCGCACCATTAGAAGAGTTACTAAAGGGGAAAGGTATGTTCTACTAGGGAGAACAACAACAACGCGCATTCGAGACATTGAAGGAGAAACTTACTACCGCGCCTATTCTACATTTTCCTTCATGGGACAAACCATTTCATGTACATGTTGATGCCTCTGGCATGGCCATTGGCATGGTGTTGGCCCAACCTGGAGAAGGTATTGTAGATCATCCTATCTGTTTTGCTAGTAGAAAGTTGACTCCTGTAGAACAAAATTACACAACTACAGAGCGCGAAGCTTTGTCAATGATCTATGTGCTGCATAAATTCCACCAGTACCTACTAGCTACACCATTCATCTTTTATACAGATCACATGGCATTGAAGTATTTGGTAAATAAACATGTTTTACAAGGGCACATATGTCGATGGGTGCTCTTATTTCAAGAATTTGATTTCACAGTTATGGTAAAACTAGGAAAAAGTAATTCTAGACCAGACCATCTATCAAGAATACAGTCAGGAGAAGAAGCACAGGAAATTGAGGATACCATGCCAGATGCACAGTTATATAGGTTACAATGTGCGCCATCAGAACTAGAGGACATTGTTGTCTTTCTACGCACAGGGATGGCACCAAAAGGAATGAAATCCTTGGAGAAGAAACAACTTGCTATACGCATGCACCACACCTTATATGTTAATCAGTGGTGACTTGTACAAATTGGGTCGAGATGAAGTATTGTGTCGTTGTGTATTGGAACATGAGTGCACGGGTATTATGGAAGAAGCTCATGGTGGAATTACAGGTGGCCACTATGCAGGTGATGCCACAGCACGCAAGATTCTACTCACTGGATTATGGTGGGAGACCCTCTATAAATATTGTAAGGAATTTTGTAAGGCATGTGACCATTGTCAATGTCTTGGAAGACCAGGTCAGTGAGATGAAATGCCTCTGAGACCTATTACTAGCGCAGAACCATTTGAGAAATGGGCTATAGATTTTGTGGGTCCTATTTCACCAGTTACGCGCAGAACTGGATCACGCTACATTATAACTTACATAGACTATCTGACAAGATGGGTAGAAGCAACACCTACAAAGGACTGTACAGTGGCTACAACAGCTTGATTTCTATGGGAAAATATTATTACAAGGTATGGATGTCCTTTGAGTTTGACCAGTGATAGGGGCACACATTTTCTTAATGAGACAATCAAATTTTATTGGATGAGTTCATGATTGCACACCATAAGACTACACCCTATCATCCTCAGGAAAATGGAACTGCTGAAGCTTTCAACAAAATTTTGGGCCAAACATTGACAAAAATCTGTGATGTTGGAAGAAAGGATTGGGATGATAAAGTATCTGCAGTACTTTGGGCATATCGAACAACATATAAAAGGTTGAACAAAGCAACACCATTTCAGTTAGTGTTTGGCGCAGAAGTCATTCTTCCTATGGAATTTATGTTACCTTCTTTGTGTATTGCATGTGCTGGAGGTCTAGCTGATGAGCAAGCTTTAGAAGAATGGATTGAAAAGATAATTCAGTTGGATGAGTGACGAGCCATAGCACGTTGGAGTCAGAAGCAAGAAAAGGCCAGGTAGAAAGCATGGCATGACAGAAACATAAGGGACAAGAAGTTTGAGATTGGAAAAATGGTACTTCTCTATGACTCTAAGTTCTTACGCCATCCAGGAAAACTTAAGGTACATTGGTTGGGGCCGTATGTTATCACTTACATCCTTGAAAATAGGCGCTTGTTGGTTAGAAGCCCTTGATGGAACATGGCTACGTGATTACTTCAATGGGATTAGGTTGAAGCCCTACTATAAATAAGCCTTCTTGGTGTCTGTAATAAGCTAGTATTGTCATTTAGATTATGTTTTCAATTCTATATTTCCTTAATGTGTTTCCTTCTTTGTGTGCTATGCTTTGTCAATTTAGTTGGTGTGTTGTGTAATAAGCGTGCTTGCGCATGAAGCTAATTACTATATGAAGCATGTTTATGCACAAAGGACTGCACATACTGATAGTGTGGGGTATATTATTAGTATCCAACTATAAAATTGTGGGAATTGAAAGGTTAAAGGAATAAGCTGCTACGGGTGCTCTTCAAGTCAAAGGATTGCTTCTAAAAAGTGACCAAAGATGGAGATGAACAAAGGGATAGTATAACGTGAGGTAAGCAGAGGCCATAACAACTACCAGTAGAAGGTGCAGTGATGAGGTACTCAGGGTGCAAGGAAGCACGCTGAAGAGAAGTCTATGACCAGAGGGTAGGAAGGTGTGCTAGAAGGTTATAGCTGGGGCACGAAGATGTAACACGTGGGAAAGGATGGAATTGGTCAATTAATGAGAGGATATTTGGTAGGTGAAGGAGCAATGAATGCATCAAAAATTTGAAAATCTATATAAGGATGGGATGTGAGTTCATTTTTACCATTGCGATTAAGAGTATTTGAAAAAGAGCTAAGTGCAAAGAGCCGAGTGATCGAATTGAGGTGCGAGAGGTGTGTAACCAGTCGTGATGAAGAGATCTGTGCGTAGAAAGAGCTTGCGTCCCTGGTGGTGAAGGGTTTGAGTGAAGCAAGGTGACAGAGAGGAGCTAGGGCACGTGATTTCACCTAGGGCATGCTGAATTGAGCTAGGGTTTGATTCACACATTACATAATTCAAGAGGTGAGTATCTACAAAGGATTGCAAGGTAGAAATGGCACCCAAGAAAGTAGTTGTAGTAGGAGTGAAGGGAAAGAAGAAGGTGGTCAAAGAAGAAGAGGAGATGGCTCCCGAAAGCAATTTTTCTGAAATGCAATATCCAGAGGGGGTTATCGTAGGCCAGGAGTGGGATTCTCACATAAGGAAAAGCAAGGTGAGTGAGTACAACCACCATACCATAGAGAATAAGAAGGAGCTTGATGCCTTGCTGAACACAAAGACAAATAAACACACGACGGAAGACATGCCGGTGTATGACGATGCTAGCGAGAAGCTCTTGAAGAAGATTGGAGTTTACCAACTATATGAGCTCCCTTACTTTGGAAATATGAGCCCTTGTACCAGTGGCTCATGAGCAGAGTGCATGAAGATTTTTTCTACTTTGTAGGACGCAGAGCCAGAATTTCAGCCGCACTCATCTCCATGGTAACGGGATTGAAGGGCACAGGAGAAGACTTGAGGGAATATTTAACAGACAAGGCCACAATATTGGAGACCAGAAAGGAGTTGGGGTACACAAAGGGTCCACGTGGCATGGACATAGATAAACTAAAGAAGTATCTAGTTGTGCAAGTAGCCGCACATCTTGTTACAAAGCTAAATGACCAGGAAAGGTGGTCACAAGTGAATACCATGTGGCTACACATTGCTAAAAATATGTCTGAAGGGGTAGTCTACAACATTTCATGTTACATTGCAGAAACTATCATTGAGGAAGTGCGCACAGGAGGAAGGATCAACTTTGGAGCTGTTCTGTTGTCACTGGTGTTCATGGAGATCGGAGTACCTGATGGACCAAAAGAGAAGATATGGGAGTATCCCATGGAGCACAAGTCACCTACAGAACACTTCAAAAAGTACTTGTGTGAAGGATCCATGATAGAATAGGTCAAGAAAAGGGCTGAGAAGTGGTACGATAGGCTCCGTGCGGCCTTTGAAGAAGAATGGCGCATCCCCAAGGACTTGCCTTTGGTGGTTGGAAAGGCAGTTCAGTTCACTGTATACCAACACTTTTGCATAGCGTGGTTCACCATGAAGGATGGAGCATGGAGCCCTTGGTGTAAGTTACCATATGCCTTCACAACAAGGTACTTCCAGGCATTAGTACACAGGTTCTCAGATGTGTGGCGCCTAACGTTCAATGTGGACAAGGTAGATTGTGACTACCACATGCTAAGGAAGAAATATGTGTATCCAGGATGGGGTGCATATATTGAAAGGCTCATTTCAGATGTATTGAGCATTAAACCAGTAAGTTTGGTTGTGGGAGATATTGGAGCAGCACTGGTGTACCTCCAACTGAAGCCCAAGTTGGAGAATAACAAGTATGTGGAAGATGATTTCACTCTTCCAGCACCAAAAAAGGGTAAGCATACAATGGAGAACATCCTAGTTCCTAAACCAACATAGCCAATTGAAGTAGAAGATGAGGAGGATGAGCTCAAGGATAGTGGTGGTTTGGAACATAGAGGTAGAAGACATCCTATGAATAAGGATGAAGCTGAGTGCACCACTACACCACCTCAGCCACAAGAGGGGGATGATGAGGACTTGGATGCAGTCCAAGGAGAGCACAAATTTAAGAGAGTGTTCAGGAGAACAAGGACCCAAGGTGCTACTCTGTAAATAGTGCACAAATCACCCAGACTCTCTCCACATAAGGAGACAACCGTGAAAATGAGAAGGAAACTGAAGTTGAATGAGGAGGTGGAAGAATCAGAGGAAAGTGCACCTAATTCTCCTACACCTCCAGAGAACGTAGAAGAATAGAAAGATGAAGAAATGAAGGAAGGAGAAGAGGAGGAAAAGGGAACAGATGAGATAGCTACAGAGACTACTTCAGGACATGGAGACACAAGTCCCAAATCTGGAAGCTCAAGTTCCTAAGTAGCCTAGGTCAAGAAGAACAAGTGGAGAGCACATTCCACCAGCCATGGGTTATGCAGAGGACACAGGTAAAATTGTCTACGCCCGTTTCTAGAGCACACTAACACAAAAGGAATTATATGGCTGGGAATTAATGGATGAAGATATGGCAATAGTGTGCACACAAGGAAGTAGTTATCATGGTCCATGCACACACACATGGATGAACTAGATTTTGATGTGTGTGAGGAGTCATGTGTATCAAGGAGGTTGAAAAAGACACCTCAGGCTAGACACATGACAGTAAAGCCTACTGTCATGTCAGATGAACAGGTGAGCAATGCATTGGTGAAAGTCTCAACAGAGGTGGCGAGGTGGAATATGGACAAGGCTGCCACAATTAGGGCACTCAGGGAAGAGATTAAAACTAAGGATGGGGAAATAGCGTGCCTAACATAGGAAAGAGACTTAGCACAGAAAAAGAACGTTGTATTTATCAGCATCGTAGAGGAAATTGGTGATAATATCATAAGAGCTAGGCCACACTTAGAGCCAAAGGTACCAAAGACATTTCCTTTGGCAATACACTATGTAGGTACATTGGTGGACCTAGTGCTTGAAGATGAACCTCTGTGCATGCCAGCACCAAAGGATCCAACACAAGATGCAGAATGAGAGAAGGCTTCAGTGATGTAAAAGATTGCATCATATGAAGGACTGCTGCAAGTGCTGCAAGAAGAACTGAAGAAAGCAGACCAAGCCTTGAACATCTACACAGCTCCAGAGGTGCTCATTAACATAAAAACCCTGGAGGAGAACAATGAGGTCTAGAGAGTGATGAAGGACAAAACATTGGGCCATGCTGAAAGATTATCAATGGTTAAATAGAAGTGTGAGGCCCTGGTAGCAACCTAAGAACCACACAAGAATCAGCTGGAAGAGCTTGGGAAGCTCATTGCACAGAAGATGGATTTACTAGAGGGAAGGATGACTGCAATGTCCAACATTGTGTTGGTCTTGCAGAATGAGAAAGGAGAGATCGTGAAAGATGAACTGGAGTCCATTGCTGTGGACATTCTAGAAAAATTAGAGGAAGCACTCGCTGAGTGGTAGACCTTGGAGGCTGAAATAAAACAGGAATATCCTGAATTAGTTGTTCAGGTTGCAGAAGAAGAGACTACAGAGTAAAAACATTATTTTCATTCTTTCCATTCTTCTATTCTTTACTTTAGTTTTGGAGATGACCATTGTCGGGGTGACAATGAAATTAGTGTGGGGTAATGTTGATCAGAGAACACTTGACAGAAAGCACACAAGAAGTCCGCATGGGAAAGCAGGTCATATTCAAAGGCATGAACGGATAGGGAGAACACGCGCGTGGGGCAGAAGTTCAGCTTTTGGGACTTAGCCATTTTCACTCATGAAGGTCTATTTTTAGAGATGGCGTGCAGAGCACACAAACGAGGCAGAGACATGTGCACCACACATTGGCTATTTTTGGAGGATTGGATACGAAGCATTTTACATGGACACAAGCCAGAAATAGATCTGCTACTGTCAGTTAGCTAGCAGTAGTCTATTGTTAGCGCACTTGCATGTGTGGCTAGTTTTGTAACGACACGTGGCTAATAATAGCATGCGACCTATTTTGGGAATAGATAAGCGGTGAAGGGAAAGTCCCCACCCTTATAAGTATGTAGTAAACTATGTAATAGAGAGAGGGACATATATAAAGATATGCATACATAGTAAGGTTATGCTGCTAAAACTGTTACGTGCATACTACTGTTATTGTAATGAAGCTTCTTTATACTTGTTGCATTGAATATAATGGAGGATATTGGCTGAATCTAAGTGTTAGTTCTGTGTGTATCTGAATCTAGTATGTTTTTGATCTCATCATGGTTAATACTTAATTTTGTTCTCCCTTAGGTATAGATCTGGTATGCTCTGTAGAATGATGTGTTAGTAATGGAACTATATGTGTTAAGTCTTCATCATGCTAACATCCTGCAACAACAACCCTAAAGAGGGACCTGGTACCTTTGTGTGCTTCGGGTGAGTGCTCAGGTCTAGGCTGAGTGATGTGCCAGTGCATCTAGGGTTTTATTGGATTTGTATCACTGAATTCTCATTGTTGCTACTAATTCTTGACCAATTACAAGTAATTTACTATCATCTTAGTTCGTTTATAGCCTTGGTGCATACATCTACAATGTATATTGGGTTTGTTTGTTTCCTTTTTATCTGTTGTTTTTCTTTGGACCAATTACTAGTTTTTTTAATCATCTTGGTTCATATATAACCTTTGTGTATATATTGAGTGTGTGTATTGGGTTTGTTTTAATTTTTACCTTTGTGTGTGTGTGTGTGTGTGTGTGTGTGTGTGTGTGTGTGTGTGTGTGTGTAATGGGTTAAACATCACGATTCTTTAATAATCTTGGTGATAACTCTATTGTGCAACAACAAAATAAGGTTGCTCTAACTTTCACTATCTTAATAGAAGCTCATGCTATGAGAAAAATCCCTCCCATCTTCCTTCCACTCCTTGACTCATCCGCCTTTTCCTTCTTCCTATCAAGTAGCTGACCACCACTTTACTGCATCACCCATCCGCTTGAGGCGACATTCCCTTAGCATCCATACTCGCTAGGGCATCCAACTGCTTCACCCAGGCATTTTAAGCAAGTTCACCATGCTTCCCTGTCATCCACTTATTGATCTACATGTGTCTACTATATTTAAAATGTTATTACTTCATAATAACACTTTAAAGAGGGGAAAATGTAGACACCTTAAAAATACATACCTATTTCTAGCCATTCCTTATTATTCATATCCTTTGCATAATATGCCAAATCAGTTCTAGAATGCATTCTAGATCATTACCCTTTCATATTCCATTATAAGCCACCCACATTCCTTTAGATTTAATTTAATTAATTTTATCATGTTTAAACCATACACTGTTATCCCTTTGCTAATTTAATTATCTATTTAAGTAAATAAATAGCTAATTATCCACTCACCCTCTACTCATCTCCACTTCACCATCTAACTCGCTCAAGTTGAACTAGCTCACTCCACTCAAGTTCTAGAACCCTATAAAGGTGGAAGCAACAATATGCACGTACAACCACCTTCTCAAATAAAAGCAAAAGCCAACCAAATATTCACTGCCCCTTAAATGATATCCAAACCATCTAGCTGCACATGCCAAATCAACTTGGTAATTTAGGAAAATGCATTCATTTATCTGCAACTCATTCAAACCTTAATCCACAATCCATGGCCTCTCCATCAATTATAAATATGAGGCTCTATCCTTCAAAATTCATCCTTAGAAGCTTTAAGTATTTGCAACAAAACTCTGCTCATTTTCCATTTGACTTTGCATATCGAAAGACTGTCTACGTGATCACTCGTAGCACTTCTCTTCCACTTGGAGACAAGATTGGAGCATCCACAATCAAACTATCACATGAGATCCAACAAGTATAATAACACTTCAACTATCTCATATGAGGTTGCAAGAAGACTCAAAAGATGCTTTGCATTTGTTTATTTGCTTACTTCTTCGTTGTTTTCAGTTTTCCCTATATATAGAAACACCACTGGTTTCTAATGCCCCCTAGTTCAACAACATTGGTTCCCTATGCCCCCTAATTAAAATTAAAATTTTAGAAAACTCAAAGGGTAATGGGTTTTTCTATAATAATTAATTAGTTATATGTGGATATATTATCTTGACTACAATGTTTGTAACACATTTTTAGATATAAACTATCATATTACATAGAATACACCTAATGTATTATTAATTTTTTAAATTTAAAATTTGCATACCATTATCCCTTTGATAATAATTTTATTTCCAATATCAATATTTATCAACATATTTATTAATAGATAGGGAGTTGTTGGTGATTATAGATTAAATGGAATAGTTTTCCTCAATGCCACTTAAATTTAAATGTAGTTGATTGTTTACATTGAATTATAATTGAATGGATTAATTTTTTTGGATAATGTAAAAAGTATAAATAAAAAATTAAAAAATATAACACATCTTAATAGGCCTCCAATTTAAAGAAAACTTTCAACATGAATAACATTCTAAAGTGCATAAAACACCAAGTTCTGTGCCATTTTAATGTCTGGCCTTCGGCTTAAAATAATATTTGCAACTACACATTCCCGAACAATGTGATATTATATGATCTCATTTGGTGTTGTGGGTGTGTGCAATTTCGCCACAGAGAGATTGGATTGAATTCTACAATTAGATTTGCATTGTAGGAGTGCCCGTTGGTGTGGAGCAACATAATGAGATTGCACTTGTTTAAAATTACTCATCACAATTAAGGATTTTAGCAATAGTTTAACAACTAACAAAAAACACTCTCATTCTCGTCATTGATTGAAAATATATAGTAATTGATAATATTTGAATGGAATTGGGAACAACCGACCTATAAAAGTGTATGAAAAACCACCCTTATACTGCTAGCGCCCTAGGCAACTACCTAGGTTGCATAAGGCTTAATTGGCCGCCGAATATTGATTGTGGAAAGAGATGATAAATGAGATCCAAAACAAAGAAAATATCCTTTATATAAAATTTGGTGCAAGTGTGTCAAGATTTGCATTGATACAAATCTATTAAAAAAAATGTGCACGTAAGAGAATAAGATGTGTTAAACATCAAGGTTTTATAGGTAACACAAAATATAACAAAAAAGAAGGTTCCAACATGAATTAAAATCTTTTTGAAGGATTTGTCATTTAAATTAACGAAATATAGTGGCACAATTTGCATTGACACGAAAAAATGATACAAACTTTACTTCAATAATCATAAAAAATAACACAAAAAATATACAAAATAATTGAAACAATTTTCTAACATATTATTCTTAAGTTGGGATTCAAGTTTAATAAAATGTGTTTAAGATTGATGATTACTTTAATGCATTTATTAGTGCAAGATGGGGTCAGAGGCTATTCTCCACACAGAATGCACTATCATACATCAAAAGACCCATAAAGCATACCATACAGAGATGCATACCCATGCATGGGTGGGCCCCGCACGTCAGCAATCAAATCACATGTTGAAATGAAATGGTTGCATGTGATCGTTGCTAGGCGGGTTGGTAGGAACATACACTAATAATAAGGAGGTCATGAGTTTGAATAGAATGTGTTTTTCAACCAAAATTACAAAAAAAAAAGTTAAGTATTACACCGTGCACCGCGTGAGAGCGAATGGACATGATGGTTGCATGGTACATTTTATGGTTGCACTTTATGTATGGTTGGTTTAATATATTTGGTGCGTTTTGTGGGGAGAATAGCCCTCGCCCAAGAGGGGCCGGGGGCCATCCCGTATTCTGACCACGTGAATAAAATGTGATTGGGAGCCCTTTGTCCCACTCAACATAATGGCAAACCCCGTACCCACGTGGACTGCCTTTTCATGTGTTAATTTTCGTATTAATGTCAATGCCACTTTTCACCGACGCCGTTACATCTTAATTAACAGATTGTTAACGGATTATTTGATAGCTCATTCTTATGCTGTTTTGCAATTTGATTTGACAGAGAAGAAATAACAAAATTACTTTCAATTTTCCGAAAAAGAATGCCTTTTTCGTGCAAAAAGGTGGAGACTCTCTGAAAGCGGACGCCGAGGAAGGTTCCATAATCCAAGGTAATTTGGCACTGGCAGTAATCTCAGGAGCGAAAGCCCTGCGAAACAGTTGTGCGCCATGGGCAACGGGGATGATGTTATGGGTGAGTTTAAATGCTACTGAAACGCTCATATCTCCTTCAAATAACCTGTAATTGAAGAGGTCACAGCAGTAGTTGCAGTCACTGTGTTTCATTCGCCATTGCAATCAAGTCGATAAGAGGGAGTTGATGGTTAGAAAGGATGAAAGTAGATAAGAATGGGCGGAGTCAGACGTTAGTGGTGGGTGTGAAGTTGGCTACAGCGAGCAGGGAGGTATTGACATGGACGCTCATGAAAGTTGCCCGCCCTGGAGATCGTGTGATTGCCCTCCACGTTGGCTCTTCTTCACCCAACGATTCAGGTGATACTGTTTCTTCCTTCTTCTATAGATGGAGCCTCTTCTATATATTCTCATCCTTCAACCATTTTAAGGCCTCTATGGCTTCCTTTATTTAATTTATATCAACACCATGCATACAGATCCTTGAGAATGCAGAATGATGTTCACAAAATTGACTATTTTTCATTACCCTTTATGCCACTCTGTTATTTGCATCTTTCACTTTTATATCTTTTAGAGGTGTAAGAGACAGTGCCTAAAACATGTTAAGGTTGTTTTCTTGAACAGTTTCTTCAGGGGAACTAAAGAAGACCCCCCACAAACAGCTGGCTAGCAGCTTGGATGCAGTAATTGGAGTGTATGAGACCGTCTGCAGCTTGAAAGAAGTAAGTGATCTATTCTGCTCTTCTAATTTTGATTAAATGCACATTCGTATTAGATGGAATTCCCACTTTGATAGGAGGGTTACTCCTGCAAGATAATGCAGTGAGATTATAGCTGCACTTAAGGCAGGTATATGTTTAGGTTTCAATGTATGAAATTATCCATATTTTCCCCAAAGGTTTTTATCTCTAAAATGATATATGTCTGATAACTATATCTTTTGTGTTTAGAATGGAGTGATACAATTGAATTATATGTCTCTCAACTGAGATTTATCATTATTTTTTGTCCATTTCTCAGGTAGGTTTCAAAGTCAAAATCTCTTATGGCCCGGTAAGGAAGGTGTTGCTTGAAGAAACAAAACAATGTGGAGCTTCAAAGCTGATCTTAGGAACAAGCAAGCACAATGCTCTAGTGTATGATCTCACCAGTCTTCAGAACTGGCTCATTTAAGAAACACGCGTTCTTAGGCAGAAGAATATTATCTTGACTTGATCCATGATGGAATTGTTTCAGGTCACCAATTTCATTGGCTAGGTACTGCGTCCAACGATTACCATCTACTTCCTCTGTAGTGGTTGTTGATCATGGAAAGGTGGCCTTTGAGAAGGATGGAGTACTGCCAATCTCAAGTTTGTATTCTGTTTATATTGCCCTTATAGATCATATAATCTAAAATAGATAGGTGTCCTTAGAGTGCAGTACTCAAAATTATCAGGTTCTAGTGTCTTAATATGCTGACTCGGTAGTTTTTGTTTCATCAGTTCCAGGAATCATGCCACTTTGTAAGCTTGTCCATAAATCTTTGTTTATTAAAGAAAGCCCTCCAGAAACAACAATATTTTATCCTCGAGATTATGATTCTAGTACACACGATAGGTGCAAGCTTGATATAGAATCAGACCACTGTAAATTTGCAAAATCTCCTGTGGGCGTGCTTAATAACAGTAAACACAAGAAAGATGTTGAACAAAATAACCATTTTGAATCTCAAACTACACCTTCTCCTAGAGATCATGATGCTTCTACACAAGATAGCTACAGGCCTGATATACAATCGGATCATGGTGGATTTGCAGTATCTCTTTTGGGCGGGCTTAGTGACAATAAACACAAGGAAGATAGCCAAGGCGAGCACCATGTTGAATCTCAAACCGACAGTCCAGAGTCTCTGTTATCTTCAACTGATTTTTTCCAGATGGTTGAATCTGATGTTTCTCACAAAATTTCCGTAGGAGGAGAAGAGGCAAGGAGATCGTATGAATTTCCTAAACAACCTAAATTATCAAGTTCCACTATAGAACCTGTTTCTGGGGAGAAACCATCTCCTAGATCTCCCCTCGTGCACATAAAATCATCCCCTGGATGGCCACTCATGAACAGGGCTATTTCAGTGGATGATGTACTCAGTCCACATAGTCATGCCCGAGAAATGTCTGTTGTTGAGTGGGCACTGAGGCTTCCTGGCAGGCGTGAACAAGCCATAACAGAAGCAACTATTGAGACAATTTACAAAGGCGGTGAAGTTGAGAGTCCAAATCATAAGCACTCGAAGGATCAGATAGAGACTGGGAAGAAAAACCTTTCATTGACTGAGAAGTTAAAGCTCCTTTGCAAAAGTAAGACTTGCAAGCAGTTTGCATGTAAGGTGTTGCAGTGTGCAACCTCCAACTTTTCAACAGGTTGGATTTGGAGCCGTCGCTTTACTTTTGTAGTTGAATTGTTTTATTTTATTTTTTTGTTTTAATATGCTCAAGGAAACACAGTGTATAGTACGGATATCCCTCTGCTAAGTCTGCTTAGATGCTAGGGCAGAGAGGTATCTGTTTCATTGATGTCTCCAAGGATTTACATTGGGTTGCATTCCTTTGCTTGCTTCATATTTTCTTTGGATACGACAGTTTACCGCTGGTTTTGAACTCTGGTGCAGGGACTTACCCATGAAACAATGCCCTGCTGACAAGATCTTGTTTTCTAACATTTATGTTGGCTTAGCCAGTCTATTTTTAACTTTTCATGCTTTCTTTACAGGGAATCTTATTGGAAAAGGAGGGTGCAGCAGAGTATACAAAGGCATTCTTCCTGATGGGAAATCAGTGGCAGTAAAATGTTTGAACATTACTCCAGAAGCTGAGCAAGAGCTGCTCTTGGAAGTTGAGATTATGCTGATGTTGCAGCACAAGAACATCACTTCACTTATTGGTTACTGTATATATGGCCAGGAATGCCTTCTGGTCTATAACTTGATACCAAGAGGGAACCTTGAAGAGAACCTCCATGGTATGCAGTTGCAAAAAGGTCTGGTAGGTTAATTTTTTCATGATCTGATCTGAGATAATTTCTTGCTGGCTTTTACATTGCAGGAGGAAAGGACAAGTTTGTGGTGGCATGGAAAGAAAGATTGAAAGTAGCTATTGGAGTTGCAAAAGCATTGGAT
This sequence comes from Taxus chinensis, assembly GCA_019776745.2. Classification (NCBI taxonomy): domain Eukaryota; kingdom Viridiplantae; phylum Streptophyta; class Pinopsida; order Cupressales; family Taxaceae; genus Taxus; species Taxus chinensis. The sequence goes on from CM034154.1 coordinate 492,849,371, forward strand.
TACTTGCAAGATGGATGTCCTCGCTCCATCATTCATAGGGACGTGAAATCTTCCAATATTCTACTTTCAGAAGACTTTGAACCCCACGTATGGTCTTCGCAAATGGAAAATTTCAACATGTAGTATCCAATTTCGTTTTTATGTCTGCAGAATGTACAAAGTAGATTTCTATATTATTGAGGAATTTTGTGGACTCAACAAAGGGATTAATTGGTGGATGTTGTGAATAGTTGTCAGACTTTGGGCTGGCCAAATGGGCACCAACATCTTCCTCGTGTACAATATGCAACGATGTTAGTGGGACTTTTGGGTATCTGGCTCCAGAGTATTTCATGTATGGCAGAGTTAATGAGAAGACAGATGTATACTCATTTGGGGTGGTTCTTCTTGAGCTAATAACTGGGAAAAAACCAATTCATACAAGAGATCCTAATCACCATGAGAGTCTGGTGACATGGGTGAGGCTTTTTATCTTTCTATGCATTTGAAATCATAGTATGGGTTTTCTTGTTTCCTAGATCTCATGCATTGATCTCCTTGAAATATAGGCAAGGCCATTACTGGAAGATGGGTCAATTAGAGCTCTTGTGGATCAAAATTTGGAAGATGCTTATGATGAACATGAAATGCAAAGAATGGTGCTTGCTGCTGCTCTTTGTATAAGAAAGGCTCCTCGGTTTCGTCCTCGGATGGTCCAGGTAACTTCATTTCTCCGTTTCTTCTTCAAGCATTGAAACTGTGAGGAAGTAGGATACTTGACACACTTAAACTGACATACTTCAACAGTCCTAATCCATTTGACTGAGTATGGAGTAAACCTGCGCCTCTGAATTGGTGTAAATCTATTTAACAAATACAGAAACACTGTTTATCAGTATAGCTAGTGATTTCTATATTTCAAGCTCTACGTCATTTCAGAAAAGAAGCAAAAACTTGATCACAATGAGTCGCACATTAAGCATAGCACTACTCCAAGATGTTCAATTTAATATTTATTTGATCTTGTACAATGGCTATACCATCTTGGGTGTAAAAAGTAAAGGTCATGCTTTAGGTCACAGTGTAGTCAGAACTACCCCCAATCCATCTACAATAAGAGTACATGAAAAACTGTTATAATGCATCGCAGATATATCAGATGGGTGATTCAAGAGATTTTAATGTTGCTTTTTCATTTCCTGCATATTTTTAAAGAGTCCAACATTTACATTACTCAAAATTCTATCAAATTGATAGTAATCGGCTTGTGGCAAGACCTTATCAAATACTGTGTTGATGCAGATCTTGAAGTTACTGCAAGGAGATGGGGACGAACAAACAAACTGGGCAAGGCACCGACTGAAAATGTCCAAAGATAATAATGACGCTGCAGATGATGAGGATGGAGAAAACTACGAGAGCCCTGATATTCAAAGTCATTTAAGTCTTGCAATGCTTGGGGTGGATGATGACACGGAGTCATTTGACAGCACTGATCAGAGTAGTATAGATCTTCTGAATAGAATCAAGTCCATAGAAGACTATATGGGTGGACAATTGAGCCGTTGATCCAGCTTTTGCTAAGTCTATAGAAGACTATTATGTTTTCTTTCGACCACTTCTAGACCCTTCAACCAAAGGCTGCAATGACTTCTGCCACTGTTTTCATGGTAGAGCCCGTACCCACCTTTGGATTATTGATGGCAATTTGCGTGAAAGAAGAAGATGACTGTAACATAAAATATGAATAAAGCCTGGACAGGGCTTGAAATGTTGGGCTTTAAGTAATATTTATGGTGTAGGCTAACCTTAAAAAATCTTCCCTGTAATTGAGGTAGAATACGTGCCTGTTTGGCTCTTTCCAATTGAAAAAGGAAATAGGTGAGATGTGGATGTGGCCTTATGATAGAGAGCCAATGGCCGTGTTTTCTAATGGCCCTGCGCGATCTTATAATTGCATGTAGTTTTGTTCCTTTTCTCCATTTGTAGTTTTGGTTTTCAAATCTGATTGACATAATGTTATGGATTTCAATTAGTAAGTGAATGCATTTGGTCTGGTAGTTGGTGGTAGAAGAAGATTAATTCGGCATTAAATACAAATCAATTACAATATGTGATGGATGCTATTATGATCAAATTAATTTGTCTCCCCCATTGCAACAATAGACCGCATCAAAGAGGCAACATCTGTTCATGATGAAACAGGCATAAAGAAGTTAAAAGAGATACATCCCAATGCCCATCTCCAAAACCATCTGGATTTACACAAATTTAACTCACTTTCCTCCTCTTAACGTTCGCTAGAACTTAGCGTAGGGAAAAACTGAAAAGCTGCTGCTCACCGCCGCTTTAATCTCAGCTCTCTAAAGATGTTATATTCAAATTTTGTGCCTATTTATTAAGCCTCGGGTGTTTTTTTGGTGAGAGGTACTTGCGCCGTTTTTGTCGTCGTGCTTTTCCAAAGCCGTTGAGTGTTGGCTCCTGTTCCGTTACGTTTTACTTTCTCATTGGTTCCCTGGGCGGTGCTGTTTGCGTTTTAGCATCCAGTTTGCTACTGGTGCGGTGGTATCTGGGTGGCCCGTTTAGGTTGCTGTGGAGCCACGCTTCAGGTTGTGCACAGTGGTGGGTGTCTGGTTGTCCGTTGGCCTTGCCTGCACCTGCTGCTTCCAGGTTTGCGCCTAGCCTCCTCCATCATCGTTGGCTGCTCAACCAACACTTTGCTATTTAACAGAAAACTGTGTAAACAGGGATGTGGTTTTACCTTAATTTGCTGGTGATCGTCAGTTGTTGTTCTAAGAGGGAGGTGTAGAAGCAGGCAATTTCTATTTTACAGACCCTGATTTTTATTTTTACTGAAGAACCGTTTGTTTGTTCCCAGGTACTTAACTCGTCCTCTGTTTTTTTAAGAAGAGATGTTCTTTTTTTTTAGGTGACTGTTTTAATATATTAAATACCCGTAACCTTTTTCATTGTCGCCCACCTGGTGACTACTATTTACAGTGGTTGGTAGTTAAAACTATTCCTAGAAACAGACATGTTTTTCCCCTTTGAAAGGATTCTCTAATCATTTGAATGTTTTTGTTTGAATTTACTTTCTCTGTAAGAAACCCTCAGCTGGAAAAAATGCAGAACACAACTATTCTGAACGCTTCCGATCGAATGGTGAATGCGAACAAAGAAAAGTGAGGGGAGGGTCACTGTACTCCACAAATTTAGCACACTACACTGGCAACAGACCATTAAACCTCAATCCGTAGGGTGATAGGAACATTGTATAATATTATTATTGTTCTATACGCAATCAAATCCCTGCGTCCGGGGTTTTGAGGACGATTCATCCACGTTGTAAGTGTTTCGTACATACTTCAAAAAGGGAAGGGCTGGAAAGAACCTGAGTGGGCACAAGCACACACATTGCCATAAGTTTGACTGCGTTGCCGTCACACACATTGCCATAAGTTTAACTGCTAACTCTAATTTCCGTTGTTATAAGTTCCACCCCTAGGTCTCGGTGCACTTTGACTCTGTGGGAATGAATCCTTCGCTGGAATTTTGTTTAGCAAGCCACAACTGTATTTTTTCTTTCATAAATGGGCAGGAAACATATTACTTTCCCTGGGTATTTTTGACAAGCAACATATGATCTGTAATTTGCATTTTTGATGCTTGTCAAAAAATGAGTTCCAAATTGCCACCCCAAGAGTTGATGTTTTGCACAAGTTATCGGATGAATAGTTGAAGATGTTTTTTAATTTGGAGGACTACTGAAGTGTTTTTCTGGCCAGGAGCATAATAATACATTCACATTTTAGAGGCCAACTTCATGTTCATTGCTAATCAGTACCCATATCGAGTGTACACTTACTAGCCGATGAAAACTAGTGCCTACTGTTTGTCCTCGACTATGTATTTATGCTTCTTGCCTTCTCATTGTGTACCCTGTGGAAGAATCCGTTTCACCATCGATAATAACAATATCAACTAGTCAACATAAAATAAGATTTATGTTCAAAATTTCTGGAAAATCTGTCATTTTTTTAATTACCAATATTTTGGATCTCTCTTCTAGACCCCACTTTTTATAATTAGGTAAATAGCACATTATAAATTACAACTAAACACCATTTCATGAGGCATTTTACAGGTCCTTAATCTATAGAGTCATAGAAGACAAGTTGAGAGCTATGTTCACAAAGACAGGTGATCATAAGAAATTAGAGTTATATAGAAAGCCTAGAAAGTTGTTTACCAACAAATAGTCATTGAAAACCATCAAGCCATAGTTAAATAACTACAATTACGTGTTATTCACAACTGAATGAACCTCAATATTGGGTTCAAGGTATAAGAGACACAGAAAAAACAATAAAAATGATTAGGTCATGGGATTTAAAAAAAGTTTGTAAATCTTAATTCTTAACATACACTAGTAAGAATCAGAAAAAATATGCAAGGGAAAAACAAAAAGAGATTCAAATTTTCTTAAAAAAAGCATAAGGGCATGAAGGTCAAGGTAATCTTTGGGATCAAACTGGTTAGCTTCTTTAGAAGAAGACGACATGCTTCATGTTAAAAAACAACAAAGACCGCACATTCAAAATGGCCTCTAGATTGACTATATGATTTAACTTGTACATGCTTTGGGATATTTGTCAAGGAAATAATCCTGTATTTAGTTATTCCATTTTTTCCCAATTTTAAATTGTGTATATGTTTTTCATTTTTTTTCGGGATTTTTTTTTTTCTCTTTTAATGAGTATGCCTACTATGATAAACATGAATTTGTAAAGCATATAACAACTAGATGAATAATTACATGATTATATTGTGGAACACGGAGGAATATATAACCATTTAACAATACATTTCCACTCTTTTCCATGAGGGTGCACTTTTGTATCACCAAGCTACAAACATCCAGAAATGACACTTCATATGTAGGGTAGTTTGCCTCACAAAATATGCAAATTAGAAACAAGACTGACAAACAGATAAATACAACTTTGAGTGTAGCATCATGATGTATGCTAACTAGTTACATAACATTATTAGGCCAGTTAGTAAAACAACCAGTTAAGATCACTTATGGAAATGTATTAGCTCAATGTTCTGAGCTATGTTCTTAAAACCACTCATGGTTCCAAAAGCTATGTTATGCTACATAATTTCCAATGTGTTTTAGGTTTACGTCTGTCTTCTTTCACGAGTGCATTAGATATTTGATATGCTTACAGGTGCCTCCATTTTGGTTGTGAATTTTACAGGCTGTATTTGGTCGTGTTTCCTGCATATAGTACGTGTCATTTATGCGGTGCACGTAAATGTGGCTATGCAGTTCATTGTACCTTGTAGTGTTGTTTACACTAATGGGGTTATGGCAACGTATTCGACATTTTTTTTGGATGCATACGAGCACCACCAGAGGCACCTCATAATGTAGGCGAGCTAATACAATCTCTTGCCCTTGTTTTGACGACCAATTATGATGTGATAGCCGATGAGGCTTTGGGAACATGTTTCCCCCGTGTCGACCAATCATGGATGCAGTTTTTTTTTGAGTGGTCTGGCCGGGCTCCAATCACATGAAATGCTTAAAGCTTGTCACAAACACTACTTATTTAGCAATGACTTTTTGTTGGTTTCCTACAACCCATACCTACCTTGAACTTAACATTTACATGTACCTATGTATACCGTTCTATCACGCTGTAATATATTAGCTTCTTATAAATAATTATATCTCTTCTAAGGTGTGTTTCCCCCACGCTATACATCACTTATTTTGTTTTTACTCTGTTCTATATGTTTTTGGCCATATTTTGTGGTATTAACAATTGCATGTACGATGTACAATTTTGCTACAACCCATTCTAACACCCTAGAACTCGCCAATGGTTGGTACTAGCTCGGCGCATACCCCATAGCTTGACCGTGAAAGCATTGGCCGTAGTGCTCGAGGAACAACTGTTGGTGTTCCTGCTAGGTCCGTGATCACGCCTATCAAAAAATTAAGTCCATACCAACCAAAGTGGACTATTAGAGGTCATGTGACAAGGAAAGGGAATGTACACCACTTCATTAACAACAAGGGCCCGGGTCAGGTGTTCAATTTTAGTGCTACAGATATTGTTGGGGATGATGTTGCTTTGACAACCTTTAGAAATATTGCAACTACTTTCTTTGAGGTGGTTCATCCTGGTCAGGTCTACAATATATCTAATGGTAGCTTGAAATGTGCCAACCAACAACTTAGCCAATGCGATAGCTTGTGGGAAATAATACTAAACAAAAACTCCATGCTTCAACTGTGTTCTGATGAGGAAAACAACATACCGCTTTACAACTTTCAATTTACCAAGATAGCAGCTATTAAAGAACTAGCTATTAACCCACACATATACATGATTGGACTAGTGGGTGTTGTCTTTAAAACTTCATCCAGCCACCAAGGGGATGTAATAGAAACAAAGAAACACACCGTATCCTTATATGACACTTCTGAGCATTCTATCGACGTTACTTTATGGGGAGTGTTTTCTGAAACTGAAGGCAACTTATTGAATGACCTCCACCACATAGGCACAACTGAAGGGCTAGTTTTAGCTCTAAAAATAGTTAAGGTAACCTCATTTAATGGTAGGTCACTTTCAACCGGGTTGAACTCCCAATGTTTCATCAATCCGATATTGTCAGAAGCTGAGGAGTTGCACCTTTGGTTTGCCTCAAGCTCCAACAAGCATATTCCGATGGCCCTGAGCAACGCCGAAGTAGAAGTTGTGGATATTGCTAGTGTTCACGAACTAGCACAGTTGTAGATAACAACTAAGGTTTTACTGCATGCTACTATTATTCATGTCAATATGAGTAATTTCTGTTACGCATCGTGCACTAACGTGGTCAGCGGTAAACAGTGTCGCAAAAAAGTGGTGTAAATAGATGGAAATGCATGGCATTCCCCAAAGTGTAACATAGACTTCCCACAATGTGAGTACATATATGGGCTTAATGTATTACTGGAAGATACCACAGGTACACTATGGGAAACTGCTTTTGAGGATGCCAGTATGAGTGTAATGGGCATATCTACATAGGCCTTGTACCACATGGACCAAACGTTTGGGCAGCTTCCTACAATGCTTGAACATGTCCTGTTCCGTACGTATGATTTCATTTTATTGGCTAAGAAGGAATTATATGATGGAAATGAAAAGCTCAAGTGTACTATAATACATGCTTCTCAAAAAATGGACTTGCCCACACATGATGTTGTTGTCGATGCTTTGATAAATGTCGGCACCCCTTGACTGGCTGGTTTTTCCACATGTAAATCTGTTAAGTAAATGCACGTACACTTAGTACTAGAAGCTTCCCCTGGAATGCGACCCATATGAGAAGGGTGCACCCCTACAACATCCTTTTGTTGGTATTACGTTTACCTTGGAATTTAATGTACTTTTCCATGTAATCTAGCCACTTATATATTTTCTTGTCATAAGGAAAGAATTGTATTATCCAAATAAAATCCTTATCACTATTCAAGGGAAATTAAAACACATGCACCACATTTGTATTTTTCTTGTACAAATAAGGACATCCAAAGAATTGTATTCATATTGTACATAGTAAAATAAAATCTAAAATGTATGTGCACTATCGAATTTTAATACAACGTTTTAAGATCTGGTCTAAATTAAACCACATGCAACACAAATCTAATTACCCACTTAATATTGATTATGTTTTGTAAATTTGTAAATAGAGTTTTCATAAATCAATATAGACTATAGTTCCCATTTGCTATCAGATATTAAATTGCTACCTATTTAATTCGACATCGGTTTGTTTTGACTTGTTATTAATTACAATTAGTAGACAAGATTGCTAATTTGAAATGCTAAAATTTTGTACGTGTAACTTATTAGGAAACTATTTTCTAACTTGCAACCAAGTTAGGGTGCTACATTGCGCTAGTATTATATTGTTCTTGGGATTTTTTTTTTGTTACACCCCTGTATTTCATTTGTGTTTTGTAGATTATGTAATGGAGCTCTCATAACTCAATATAGACATTTCTTTCCTGCACCACAAACCTAATGTTCTATTTGTGTAGAACCTACCTACCTAAATCCACATCGGTTTGTGTTTACGCAGACAGAATTATGAGAAAATTATGCCAAAATATTTATTAGACCAACACGTTTAGAGTTGTATTCTTCCCAAATTTTGTGCATCTGATCAATGGAGACATGGGTAGCACCAATAGCTACACTTTGTAAACAAAAAAACTTTGCCTTGTGGATGCAATATCACGTGAAGGCGACATCCAACGTATGATATATGAAGACACAAGAATATGAGAGAATCTTGAGGAAGGATATGACGGAGATACTAAACCTGAAATGAATCTGCAAAAAAAAGCGTCGATTGACTACACGCCAATATATAAATCACCTCAAATCCAAAACATGATAAGATAACAACAATCACTGGTTGCAAGATGAACACAATGAAGGATAATGAACAAAAAATTGTTGGTTTGGTGTCATGTGTATATATATTTTCTTTTGCATTCAGCATAGTGTCAAGATTTGTAGTTGTTTAACAACTCCAAGCCATGTAAATCTGTAGCATCTACCATTGGAATGCGACACATACGCGAAGGGTGCATATGTAAAGCAATCTCTTGTTACTATGACATTCCCCTTGTAATTTATTCAACATAAATAAAATCACACAGATATATGTTTTAAAAGACATAGACAACTAGGTTTGGAAGAACTGCAATAGTTGGGTATAGATAGTTGCTACTTAATCTTACAAAAAAAATTGTAAAAAAAGGTCTGTTATGTTTCTTTCAACAAAACTCCATATAATAAAGCTCAAATTCAGTGGGAGATACATCAAATCCATGGGGTCCTGTGTAATAAATTTAACATACAAAGTAAGCAACCTCTATTTCTTAAGGACCTCTGTTTATCTCCACCAATATTTTCTCACCACTTGCTAGTTGCATCCCTAATCCTATATCTGCCCGCCACTCTTCACCACATTCTTTTGGAGTGTGCAACTTTAAATAAGCACAACTTACGTATGCTACCTTTCATAAAACCCTTTCTTCAATATTACTGTGTAAAGTGAAAAAAAGTCACTAAGAAATCAAAAGAAACAAACAAGCAATATCAACATAAATCAGACCAATTGATGATCCTATGGACCCAAATTGTAACTAAACAAACTCTATGAACATACTAATAAAACAAAGTAGGTAGGTAAACAATCCTATTAAATGGTTTTTTTTAAAACATCATTTGGTCTAAAGAGAAAGATTTAAAAAACAATGGAGCCAACCTAAGAAAACAGTAGGGCTTGCATAACATTCGTCTTTTTAATATACAATTCAGGGGTATATAGTCTTTTTTTATAAAGCAAAACCCAAAATGTACCTGTACATAGGAACATCTGTTCGCAAATAGGGAGTCCTACAGTTACATAATAAGTTCTAAGTGGCTCAGTTTGGTTTATAAAAAAGGTGGGGTAAAAAACAACTCCTTAGTACGAGCACCATATAGTCACTAAGAATTTAACAAGAACAAACAAACAATACCAACATAAACTAGCCCAATTAATGATCCTAATGACCTAAATTGTTACAAACCAAACTGTATGAGCATACCAGTAAAAAAAAGTAGGTAAGTACACAATCCTATTAAATTGTTATTTTTTTGGAACATAATTTGGTCTAAACAAAAATATTTTTAAAAAACAATGGGGTCGTCCTGAGAAAACAGTAGGGTTCATGTAGTATTCGTCTTGTTAATATACAATTAGCATACATATAGTCAGTTTTTTATAAAACCAATTCCCAAATGTACCAGTACATAGGAAGATCTGTTTACAAATAGGGAGTCCTACAGTGTGAGCACGACTAATTGGTGTCATTTTTTATTTTTTATTTTACTTCTTTTTTGTTCTACTCCAAGTACAATACACCATTAAGAGGTGCATCAAAAAACCATTATTCGACAAATAGAGTTGGGCCACTGTGTTAAACCTTTACTACATAACAAATGGTCAATTACATAGGCAGCTGCACATAAACTATTTTAACAACATACTAGTTCCATTTTAATACCCCCTTACAAAAACACCCCACATATCTTCATTTTGCTTCAGTAGAATATGCATTGATTTGTAGTTAAACATTGTACACTTTTGAAAACAACTAAACAATTGCCTTACAAGTTGTTATGTTTATTAAAGAAATTCACACAATGTTATACAACCTTGCCAGAATTAATTGTTCTAATTTCTACATCTTATGTGCAGGTTTGGTAATACATTGTTCAAGTTAATGGCAGACAACTGCAACTGTGGTAAAACAAAGCTTACCTTTGATGAGAGTAAGGACAGTGACAATGCTATTTGTAGGCAACATTACGGGGAAAGCAAAGATGAAATTAACAGGCGTCGTCGAAGCTCATACTAGGCCCAGAAAAGAGCCAACAGTGTATTACGGGAACATGTACAGAGTGAATAGGCAAGAAATCCCTTTGAAAACCCGACTGCAAAAGGTACTGCTAATGCCCATCCACACTTTCATGCTAAAATAGATGCTACTTTAGGGGATATGTACATCTGATTTATATGCCATGAATCCTACCCAGGCATGAAAGTTAAGACTCGCGATGGGAACACCATTTATCTTAGGTGCAATAATGAGCATGCTGGCAACCAGTTTTCCACATGGAACAATATGGATCCGGGGCCCCGACCTGAAGTCTTGGCTAGGCTAACACAAGTAGAAGAGATGTTGATTGCAAGCATTGACCCAATGATACAAGTAACACATGCCCATGGTGGCCAATATAAATATAGTGGCCACACCATCAACTTCTCACAGGACATCTCATCTATATTAAAATTTCTACCCCGTCATATTGAAGACCTAGACATTCTAGTACTGAAAAGGAAAGGGGTTGCAAACAAAATGTATGAGTGCTTCGTAAATAGGGCTTGAGTCAGTGCTGCATTGTGCTACAAAATATCCCATGACCCTTACTACCAAGACGTCAGAGTTGATGAGGCCGCGCTCTCCCTACTTCCCGAGCTAGACACAAATATTGCTAGCAGGTTACGTCAGCTCCCACTACTACCATTTTCTGCAGTTGTTAGTGTGGCCGAAGCTATATCCAATGTAGCTAAAGACCCATAAAGTGAGCTTGTGCCTGGCTCATCACTTGTACCTGCTCTCCCTAATGTGTGCACAGAGGTTGAGGAAATACAACAATATTTTTAGCAAGAAACAACTAGCTCACCTATGTCTATTGATTGGCCTACTATTAGCCCAATGCCAATCAATGAGTATACTGAAGAAGGCTTACTCTCTATGGCATTTCCTACTCTATTTCCAACAGGTGTAGCAATATTCAAGTAGCCTCGCCAACGTGATGTAGCTATGCATGAGTATGCGCTACACGTAATGTGGTACCACAATAACATGTTTGGTAGTCACCCACGGTTCCGATATTTTTTTACTGAACTTCACGATGCGACACCGCACCCAGGAAACCTCAGTTGTATTTTCCAAGAAAGACATCGATGATGACCTTCCAAACATAGTAGGTGAACTCTGCCAATACTTAAAAGACTGGCTAGATGAGCAAATAGCTACACAACTCATGTGGTTTGGTGGTAACTTACGTGGCACAAGAGCGTACTGGTCTAAATGTAGAGCCAAGTTAACAAACATGATCCTACAATTGGGAGCACCGACTCTTTTCTTCACTCTAAGTGCCGCAGACACCAAATGGACGGACCTCCACAGGGTTATTCCTGGTACGCCTCCTCTAACAGCAACAACAACTCACTCCTGGAGAGTTAACAACATTATTACATATCCACATCTTGTTGCTGCATATATGGAACAAAAGTTCACGTACTTTCGTGAGGAAATCCTGGAAAAAACTCTCCACGCCCAAGATTATTGGTACAGGTAATGCCCCTTTCATTTTAATTTTATTCGTTACATTATCATGCCCAATTAACACATTAAAGCTTAGTGTCCGTTTTCCATGCAAATATGAATGACAACATAGAGGCTCACCACATATACATGGCTTCTTATGGATGGAAAATACACCAGACATGGGTGCATTAGACTGGACCAACCCCATTCAGGTACATGTCCATAAAGGCATTCTTTGACACCTACGTCATGACATGGAACCCAAAGATAGGGCCACAAGGTGTACCCAGAATGCACTACGACCCTTTCGATGACCCCTATTTATTAGACACTGCAGCTATTCAGTCAACCTGTGCTAAAGCTGATTACAACGACCTTCTCAATTGAGTTCAAAGGCATAGTAAATGCTCAAAAACTACATGCCTGTAGAAAATAGGCCCCCATCTATAGTGTCGGTACAAAGCACCATGGCCCCTGCAAGCTGTTTCCATCTTACTTGCAACTGAAAAAGGACAACCTACATACACACCAACACGCAATGATGACAAAGTCAACATTCATAATGCCGATATGTTGTGCATTTGGCGAGTAAACCTTGACTGTCAGCGGTAACTTCCCAACATGTAGTGCTACGTTATATAACAAAATATGTAGCTAAAGCGGAGAAAATATCTGAAATCTATCACCACATGCTAACCAGAGTTTCAGATGACGCCTCACTACACAGCTCGACCATGCTTGCCTACAACAAGTTTTTAACATAAATGTTAGTAGACCGTGACATCGAGGCCCAAAAAACATGCCACATGTTACATAAATTTCCCCTTTATGTCTGCAACTGCCTCTTCCTGTCACTAGCAGTAGGCCAAAAAGTATTTAGGTACATCATAACTCCTACCACAGAGCACATTGCAACCCAAACAATTATTCAGTCCTACATACACACCCGACATCCCTAGAAGGCTTGTCACTCATAGAAGTGTGTAGGTCCTGGTCTTATAATGCACACAGGAATGCCAACCAATGGTGACCATGGCCCACAATAGCTATAGTATGTGTTTACCCCCGGTACTCAGTTATTCTGCTCTGTGACTCATCAACATATGAAGTGTTCTGCTTCAGTGAATTGATTCTGTACAAACCGTTTGAAGTATTCAAGCTGACATAGGTGCTACAAATTTTTAAATCTACAAAAAATGGGAACTCTTTCAACATACTTATCAGGCATGACATGTTCAAAGAGCATCCATTGAAACTGATGTTCTTGCAGACAACAACAACTCCAACACTGATATGGATAAATCCGAGATAGAACAAATGGAAGAATGGGAATTGTTTTCTTGCATCCACCCAATCTGGTGTTATACAGATAGATGACCTAGCTATGCTCGGCCTATGAGAGTTTGACACCACACATGGTTGGGGAGACTACCAACTAGACCATGCCTTGTAGGAAATAGGCCCCAAATTTATCGAAACAATCAACTTCAAATACCCCCACTGATGCATACATCCCTACCCAATACCAACCCACACTTGTTATCTACTCAACAAAAAGCCACTCTACAAATCATTAGGAGCCATGCCACTACAAACCCCATTGCGCCTCCACTCAAAATGGTTATTTATGACACAAATGGCACTGGTAAATCATATCTGATTAGGCACATCTCATCCATCCTACAATCACTTTCCCCTGCACACCACCCCGCTTATTACTCCTAGCCCCAACAGGTGTCACAACTTTCCATATTAAAGGCACCACTATCCATGTAACCCTCTCAATTCCAATCCATGATGTACAACCGCTTCAGGGCCAAACACTGCTCCACTTCCAAGAGAAGATGAAACATGTCAATTACATATTAATTGATGAAATGAGCTTCATTGGCCTACGCATGCTGAATGATATCAACACGCGGCTACGCCAAGCCTTCCCAAAGGCTGTAGATAAAGACTTTGGTGGGTGTTCGGTCATCCTCGTTGGTGACCTCACCTAACTACCACCAATTAATGATGTGCCTATGTATGCAGGCAGCTCGGTTGGCCATGCCCTGTGGAACAAATTTACCATTGTAATAGTGCTAGACACTAATTTTTGGCAAGCCAGAAGTACACCTACACAGGCCTGATTCAGAGCCCTACTTTCAAACCTCCACAACGCAGATGCAACAGAGGCTGATTGGAAGCTTCTTATGACCATAACCCCACCAAATATTACAAAAGAGGAGCAACAAACATTTAAAATGCACACACACACCTGTATGCTACCAAACAAACTAGCATCAGTCCATTACAAATACATACTCAAATCCCTAAACTTTTCTATTGATCTTAGCCAAAGGTAACACCTTACTGCCAGCCAAACACTACTCATTTCCCCCATACAATTAGAGCCTGAAATCCTACTTTGCGGAGGAGAAAAAATCATATTAACAACAAATCTATGGATAGAAGTCGGGCTAATCAATGACACAATTGGTAAATTAGTATGCATAGTCTACAAAGCACTAGAAAAACCCCCCAACATCCCACTGTATGTTGTTTTCAAATTCACTGAATACTTAGGTCCTCCCTGGGATATGAACAACCCAACCCACGTACCCATCCCTCCTATCACCAGAAACAACTACCGAAAAATCCCACTTAAGATGGCATGGGCACTGACCATTCACAAGGCCCAAGGAATGACTCTCGAGAAAGCCACAATAGACATTGGTGGCACCAGTTGACAAGGGCTCACATTTATTGTTATTTCTCGAGTACAGGCCCTTTCCAACTTGATTATTTCTCCTCCCTTCTCATTTACACGGTATGCACGCATAACATCTAACAAATATGTGCCCAATTGGAAAGAAGCCAAGTACTAACTCCACCTAAAAAGAAACACCACAACCCCCTCATAAAACTCCACCCCCCCACCACCCCTCGCCTTCTACCCAGTACGTCTTACTCTCCCTAAGTCCAATTTCCTTCCCTGTTACTTTAATATATCTACACCTACCACTTCTTATAGCACACATTTTCCTAATATAATTACTATGTGTAGGTCCATCTACTACCCTCCAAAAATACACCCATACAAAGAACAATGCCAAACCAGGTGCAACCCGACACCCGAACAACACTACAACTTGCCAACCAAACATGCCCACATGCCAAATCCAACAGTGACTGCAAACTCAGGTAGAAGCCCATATACATAAATATTTAAAGGAAAAAATAGATCACCTTATAAAAGTCAATCTACCTCTAGTAATATTGTTTACTATACTAATACTACTATTTTTCATAGGTTCTACTTCTCCCCCACCAAAGAAAGTTCATCGGAAAAAAGGGCGCACAAATGTTTTCTACAAATTAGCAACCAAGCTCAAAGAAGACACTAACACCCTTCACCAACTCATGTGCGAGTCCATCAAAGCCCGCGCCCTCAGCACTGACACTGTAGCCGAGGAAGACGTCTACACATTCCAGCTTACCCTTGGAAAACTACAGGCAATGGCCCAAATGTTAACGCAAGCCACCATCGCCATTCGAAGATACCTACCAGATTATGCGCAACAAGGCCTACAAGATTAATACTACCACTGAACGACAGATGTAAATTGTAACTCAAGACCGTAGCAAGAATAAAAAACCCCACTTGTGCTATACCAATAGAGTTATTCTTGTATAGCTAAGTTTGATCTACCCATGTAACAAATTTTCACTTATTTGGAAAGTGTACCTACCTACATGTAACTTTGAAAATGTCATTGCAATATGCTACAAGAGTTTTTATACAAGAGCTTTCGTTTACTCATATGGGTGTAATATCAATGTCTTTTAAATTCCTTTACCTTTAACTAAAAATATGTATAACACAACCCAATATTTGACACAAACAAGTTCCCCAAATCCAGTTTAATTATTAGCTACAAATCCAAAGCTTTGATATATAGTTTCATGTACGCTTGACTTGCACTTATACAACTTTCCAACCGCTCACCATTCGATCAATTTCATATCTATGTCTGTTACAAAAAAAACATTTTGCAAGGTAGGAAATTTTTATTATAAAATTAATACAAATACCCAAATTTATGTGTAAAAGGATATGCTCATGACTGTGTATGTTTTCCCTAGTTTAATAATGCTTATACGTGAATGCATGAAGATGACAGTCAGTAATGATCATGTTTTGAGCCCAAAAAATGACTAAGTCCTAAAGTAAAGGATGAGTGCATGCGGGAGATACTACGGAGAAAAGCACGTGGGTTAAAGTGCATAAGAAGAGGTAGGTTGGCGTGCGGGAGCAAGAAAAGGGTTTAAGGGTTTAAGGACTTAGCTGCATTTCAGTAAAAGGGCATCACATGAAAAACATGTGAGGCTATGTATAAGCGTAATGATGAGAAGGTTGTTACATGGAGACTTGAGGATCAAGAAAAGAATATTCCAGGGAATCTTTATGGTTACGGGCTGGAAAGTGGAGGTTGTTATGGCTAGCTGGCATCTGCATGGCTTGGACACTCGAATTTATAGGATATGATGACATTTGGCATGTAGGCCTACTTCTAGAATGATGATCAGGCGAGCTTCCATCCTATTAAAGGAAGCATTTGGATCTAGACAAGGATATTATATAGGTAGAGAGTTAAAGATTAGAGGGTGTATGTAGAGGCCGAGTGTGTATGCAATGGTGGATTCGTGGTGATAAATATATAATGGCTCTAGGTGATAATATAGGGTATCTATTTGTAGGGTGATATTATCTTGATCTATTCGGTCTTCTATGACACTTTTGATGTAGTATGGTTACTCTAAACACTGATTTTCAGTATATATATATATATATATATATATATATATATATATATATATATATATATAAAACTGGTTATTTTGTATATCTGTATTTATGGTTTCAAACTCTAGTGTTCACTCTACTCATGGTTCAGATTTGGTTCCTTTGTATTGTTATAATGCTTAACTTCTTTTCATGATGCATCTATGCTAAGATCTAGTATATAATGCTTATATGTGAATGCATGAAGATGACGATAGGCTGACACACTTGGGATTTTAAGGGAGAAGGTAAACGAGGCTAAATCATGTATTCAATTTATTTAAAATTACAACTGCATACTCTGTACTGCCCATTAAAACAAGAAAATATCCTATAAGCATGACTGCAATACACATGAAACAAGTGTCCTAAAGAATTACAAATTGTTCATTTTTCATTTTGACATTTTTGATATTGTTTCTAACTTTGACAAAAAAACACATGAGTATTAGACGGACCTCAGATATCATTTATCATGTCTATTTTATATGTAAACGATTCTAATAAATGTGTAATACTATGCAATATATATTTCTACAAGAGTATATAGGTCTAGATCAACAACCATTATTTTCCAAATATCCACCATTGTCAAAACATGTTTATTACACCTAACTTCATTTGGACTGGCCATTCAACTTCTACTTGTATTTAGAACTGCGAACCTGGTCGTTGGTTTTGTGCATTCAACACTTACTTTGATATTTGGAGATCAACTTTTCTCTACCACATTACGGTGCATCCACTTCAACTCGTGGCTTCCTCATATGCGTTGTTATTTCTGTACAACCCTACACTTAAAGTCTACCGCTGTTTTTTTTTTAGAATACTAGCACTATTGTGGCAAAGTTAAGTTAGATACATGCAATATTAAAACCTTTGTTTTAGTTTAAGTGAATTCTCATCCATATGATTCATGGGCTTTATGTAGTGTAAAAAGTATTGTCATTTTTTAGCACTTTGTTATTATATGCTTGTTTTACTTATATTGTATTGATTTAAAGTTTTGTTCTAATTTCTTTAGTATAAAAAATTAAAAGGTGAGTAATACGTGATATTTTATATTTAAATGTCTTAAGAAGATGTGCGGAACTACAAACAAAATAAATAATGTATTTGAAAATATCAACAATAAATGAACTCGGAATATTATACCAACTTAAATGGTGTTGAAATTCTTGAACAACAATACACTATATATTATCTTGATGAAGGAGCAAATTGAAAGTAGAAAAATCAATTGATTAGGAATGTTATTATCATCATGCACTTTCCTATAGCACCGCCTTAGTTGTGTGGCAACAAACCACTTGTTTTGAATGGACTTTGTTTATTTGCAATACATCCATCAATGTTCAACAAACACCCTTTGTTTTCCTGAGACTCTCAATATAATATGTTACACTACTGCACTTAAATGTTTTCTAAATTAATAATTCCAATTTTAATATTTTATTACAATAAAATTATAGATTTTCTTTGTTTCTTTATGGGAAAAACTTGTATAAGCGCTTCCTTGATTCAGACTACGCTTTGGCACTTTGGAGATTTACCCAGGATTCAATTCTTGCTTCTTCTCGCTGGTACCTAGATTTTTGGGCAAAAATTGCTGTAAGGGATTGCTAAAACTTTTGAATGTCCATAAATCATACAAAATTATAAGATCTCTTTAATCCAAACCATCAACAAACCCAATTTTCAGGCTGGTCATACTCGCTACTCAAAGTGTTGGGATTCATTTTCCTAACAATCTTATATACCCAAAAAATAGACATGACCACCATACTGACTGATTTTTACATTGCATTCCAAATCTAAATGCTAGTGAGATTCTTTAATATGCATATTTCATTACAATGCTGGAAGATTACCATGGTGTCTTTTACCTAGATTTTGTTAATACACCTTACTGTTTATTACTCCAATTTATCTTGTGGGGAATATTAGGTATTTTAAGTGAAATGAAAACCAAAAATTTCAGAGAAAAATCAAAGAAAAACTTTTGTGCAATAATGTATGGTTTATATATTATGATCCTAATGGCCTAAAACTGTTAAGGATCAACTCTCTATGGTTGTTTTATCCTTCATGGTTTCCCCATATCTCTATCTGCATAAGTAAAACTATATCTTACAGTTTATTCCAGAAAGCTTCTCTTGTGAATTGTAGACATATGTTCCCAGATTAAAACATAAAAGTTTAATGCTTGCCTTGGTTTAGTTTAGGATCAGGGGACTTTCAAGCCATGGTATTTTTTGTTGAAGCTTCTTGCAAATAGATGTAATAACAAAAGAAACATTGTATAGTAAAAAGCTTACCTAGTATAGGCCTTGAATTGTTCTGCTTCTTCCCAAGCAGTAGCTTTGGCTTCAATAATTCTCCTCTTACAGTCACCCATCTCAAAATGCCTAAAGATTTTTGAGACCTCTTCCTCCTCTTCCTCTCTCGAACTGTAGTTGGAAACACTTTTATCAACAGAAGTAAACTGGATACCTGCCGGTAGGCCTTGAAGCTCTAATTTAGCAAAATGACATTTTTCCAGTTCCCCTATGTCAATCCTAGCGACATTAACAGGTACAAAATGTCTGGAAGGAGTATTGCGTCTGATAGGTGAAGCATTTTTTACAGGAGTATGACATCTAGAGGTTCGAGAACTCGCAACCAAAATTTACAATTCGTAGCATAATTAATCATTGGTAGCTTACACAGGTCTTTACAGAATCTTGCATTCCACACATTATTATTAATTTTTAGTGCACATACCAGAAATATAAAAACAGTAAAAACCAACGACGTATCTTGCTTCCCCCCTTAGAGGAGAAATTGCTAGTATTATATAACTGTAAATGTGGAAAGTTGTTTTACATTAGCATTGTAGTACAACTGACCACGTCCACTACAGTTCAGATCTAAACATATTTATAATCAATAAATTCAGATCAATTTGCATAATACAATAATCTAAAAACATATATTATTGATAAAAGGGGTTTTTATAAGGATATTTGGTTTGTCACAATTTATTAGATGGTCATTACAAGTAGAGACATTGCAATGCAGGGTGAAACAACAAGGTAAAGAAGACCTAAAAAACTAAGCGTGAATGAAGCTCTTTGAAAAAAACATACGATTTCACATAATCATATGGTATGTTTCTGGTAACTACAAAACTTTGAAAATCATACTTGACAACCTTGTTTACATGCTCTTGAGCAGCAATAACCTTGATTGTTTTCTAGAAATTATGTGTGGATCTTTAGAAAGCTAATCACCTTCCTTAGAACCGTAATGTCAAACCAACATACTGTAAAAACACTAAATATGTTTCAAGGGCTCATGTTATCCCTCCATCCCTTAGTAATTATCAAGCCCCTTGGTGGAATCAATTCTGTGAAGACAACACACTAAGTATAATGTAACTGAGTTTGAATTCTTGCGGGAGCCGAGAGGATAATTATTGTGTGCTATGTTGTTAGCCATTAATATCTTGATCATCACTATGAGTATGGAGGCATTCCCTATGGCTGGCTAACTTCCCACTAGGCGCGGGGCACAGAAGCTGGTGTGGTGAGAGATGACAGATCCTATGGTGGAAGTAGAGAGAGAAGAGAGGTGGCTCAAGTATAATGAAGCGGGAGAAAGGGAGTTAACGAGACATCACAAACATGCTAGAGTGATGGATTTATGGAGGTAAACATTGCGGGAAGGATTTAAGGTTTGTGTGGAGGCCATGAGACCTGAGAAGTCTATGCTACCTTATCTTGACAAGCACAGGAGAGAAACCCCCTCGAATTTTGGTGAGAGATCATTGTATGAAAAAATAAGGAAAGTTGTAGGCGCGCACCTTAGCCAACCCAGTGACCGAACCCTGGCGCTTAGTTTTCTTGTATCAGAGACAAGTAATTCTAGTCCAGTTGGTGTTAGTGATCAATTATCATCAGGTAGATATCATTTTACATTACACCCATTTATGGTCACGCAAAAATTTCTGATGTTTGGAGGTGTTTTTTCTGGCACATCGTTTGAGAAAAGTGTGGGTTCAAAAATCTTGGGTATCATTTATAGGAGTGGTTCTACATCATAGACTATCGGCACACATTTTAATGCAATGGTGGGTAGACAGAGCGCAACTATGTCAGGACCCTTACTTGCGACGGGAGGAGAATTTGGTGGATCCAGAGGAATAGGAGCTAGTGGACCTAGAGGATCTAGTGGTGGAGGAAATACTAGAGGGAATCGAGGTCTTGGATTTGGAAGACAAGGACCACAACACCATCAGTAGGTGTTTTATGAGATGTCTCTGCATCTTCTTGATTACAAGGGCGTTGAATATGCCACCGAGCATGTACACAACTACAAATTACTATGGTGTGCTAAGGGGATCACTGCCCCAGAGTGGAAAGCAATTTAGTTTGCAACTACATTGCAAGGGCGTGTGCATATATTGTACCAAAAGGATGACCCCCATCAGACAATGGTGGATTATACTGCATTGCGGGATGAATTCTTGGTAGAGTTCCACATTCCAAAGTTTGAGCAAAAGAGCATCAATGTGTTGAAGGAGATTCAATAAGGGATGGAAGAGAGTGTGTGGGAGTATGATCCACTCTTTAAAACTCTTCTGTCAAAATTATCTTATGAAATCCTTCCATCTCAACATGCTCAATGGTTCGTTGGGGGATTGATCACACCTTTCAGACGAGCGCTTACCCACAAGACTGTCATGGATTCGCGTGAGGCCTTGGAGGCTACTTTACGTGCTGAGGCCATCAGAACCATTGACATTGGGGTAAGCCCATTTTTAGAAGCACAGATCACTACCATGGCAAAGCAGCTTGAGAAATTATTTGTGAACTCATCTCATGAGACTCACAGTGGACTATGGTGCATAGATTGTGAGATAGAAGGACACATAAATGACAGTTTCCCACAAAACATGGTCTGTGCCATGTCATTAGATTGTGATATCTGTCACAAAGATCATGATCCAAGTATATGCTCATTATTGCAGCACGTGCTCCGCAAGAATGTGTCTTATTATTATAAGATTTTCTCATCTACGACACTTGATACAAAGGACTGCTGATTGATAGACCAAATCCATGATGTTATCGATATTGGTGTGCACTAGACTAACGTTAGAAGAAATTATAAGAACAAAGGTTGTCAGTTTGAAGGGTGCGTAGATGGAGGCAGTTGAGGAAGAGAATTTCACAGAGGATTCAGAGGCTGTGGTAGTCAAGGAGTTAGGAGTGAATTTCCTTGTGGAACTTGTTATAATTGTGGATCTACTAAACACTACAAGCGTGAGTGTCTAAATTTGTTACAATTCTCATGGTGTAGGAAGAAGCATAAGTATGAGGAGTGCCTTGAGATAAAGGAGAACATGATCCAGAACTAGAAGAAGGACATTGGCATAGGAATGGTTAGTGCGAAGCGAGCTAATCCATTATGGATGCCTAGGGTGGTGCATGAATCTAAGTTGGAACCTATCTTAGTAACCACGGGGGTGGAGGCCATACGTGCCAGGGAAGAACCAAAGAAAAGGCCTCTTATTACCAGACAAGAGGTATTACATGGGAAGTATCCTGATCCAACTCATCAGAAGGAGGTCTACCAAGAAAGGATGAAGGTGATTAGAAATTTGCAAGGGGAGATTCAGTGTTCGAAGGAGAAATCACGGAAGTTGGAGCAGAAGAAGAGTGTTGAGGTCCCTCAGAAGGACATGGATGAGGTCAAAGAAGTGTGTAAGATGTTGCGCTAGGAGTATATTATCCTTCTTTTAGGAGAGTGGCTGAGAGAAAAAGTACCGCGCGCTGGAGGTGAGCATGAGAGGTAGGTCTTGCATGTTAATCCCCCCCTCACAGTATTGATTATGCAAGGAAATCACATTGAATACAGTTATGGATGGATGAATATTGAGTAACATTCTAATTGACATGGGTGTTGAGGTCAATGTCTTCACTTTAGATGCATGGAATCAGATGGGAGGACACCCATTACAGCCATCGTCAAATGTGTTGTATATGGCAAATAAGATGAAGGATATGATCGTCGGAGTATTGAAGGATGCATCCATAAGCATCCAAGGGGAAAAGTTTACTGGATACTTTGAAGTCTTAGCACTTGCCGAGGAAGATAACTTTCCAGCCCTACTTGGACACCCATGGTGCTATAAGAATAAAGCTGACTTGCACTTTAATAAAAGGTACATAAGTTTCGAGAACAAAGAGGAGCGCTTCATTATATCACTGACGGACGGGAGGTATGCACCTTATGTAGAACCATTGGGAGAAGAGGACTTAGATAAAATGTATGTGCGCACCATTAGATATCTCAAGGTTGTTCATCCATCAAGAGAAGGAGTCATTCAATGGTAAGATGCTTAGTCCATGAGTGATATAACTAGCATTGCATGTGACAATTGGGCGCACGTGACCTATGAGTTGATGAGGAGACAATTGAAGGGAACCGTGAATTGCATCACTAAGGCACACTTGGTTAGGCCCTTGGGAGGAAAAAATTTACCCAGATACAATGGAGAGGGTAACCTTGACGTATTTTTGTGCGCGATGGAGGCACAATGGACCTGTCAGATAGAAAATAGGAATATACTAACTTATACCTTGCACGGGATGACAATGCATTGGTGGGTGACCCATCGGGACAACCTTCTAGAGTGGCGCAAAGTGAGAATTGAGCTCTTTGTTAGGTTTCCGAGGAGTAATGTACCCTCTGCAATACATGAATATCATGGGAAGGAGTCTACTTCATTCCATGTCCAAGAGTGTGAGATAACCTGGATGATGGGTGCGGAAGCCTTTCCTCATTCACTATGTGTGCATAAGTTCTATTCCACCCTGCAGGGCTACACACGCATGTAGTATATTCATTAAGAGATGCATCATGAGATGAGAAACTAGAAGGAACTAACAACTGATACTATTTAAAATTTTGAGTATCAAAGTTCAAAGCCATATGTGAATGAGGTGTTGCAGGTAGTCAAGCACCTTACTATGGGAGATAGTGCCATGGCTGAGGACCAAATCCTAGAGTTGTTAGGAGAACCTGAGTTGGGGGTGCACTTCGTAGAAGAAGAACCAAAAGAAGATATGGAGGAGGTACAACTTGAGCGTGCCTTCCTGGAGAAAGAAAAAGGAAAGTTAGTCTATTTGATAGACGATGGGGAAGTGGAAAACTTGGATGTTAACATATAGAAGGTATGCGTGAAGTATTAGATAAAAAAGATGAGAAAGCGTACACATACCATGAGCCCTTGAAAACAAAGAAAGTAAACATTAATACAGAGACAAAGCCAAAGGAAGCTATCATTGGAGATTACTGGACGAAACATGAAGTGTCAAAAATCATTGATCTATAGTGCGAATTCCAAGATTTTTTCCCACGTGGGTACCACGAATTGAAAGGAGTACATCCTTCATTAGGAGAAATGAGGATTAAGTTAAAACAAGGTGCACGCCTAGTTCAGAAGATACCTTATAGGATGGAATTGAATCTATGCGTCAAGGTTAAAGAGGAGATTGGAAAGATGATAAAATATGGTATCATTGAGGTAATTGAATAATCTGAGTGGGTGATCCCAATGGTAATTATTATTAAAAAGGATGGAAGGATAAGGATTTATGTTGACTATAGGGACTTAAATGTTGTGTGTGTTATATATCCTTTTCCAACCCCATTTACTGAAGAGATCTTGGAAGGAATAGCAGGGTGGGAGATTTATTCTTTTACAAATAGATTTTCAGGTTATCACTAGGTGAGAATTGTGAAGGAAGACCAGGAGAAGACTAATTTCACGACTGAATGGGGAATTTTTTCTTATACGGCAATGTGTTTTGGGTTGAAAAACACACTTACTATGTTTTCACGCATTGTAGTGCAGGCCTTTCAAGACTTCATCCATAAATTTTTACAAGTCTACCTGGATGACTGGATGATGTATGGGTTAGTAAGGGATCATTGTGAGAATCTGAGATTGATGTTTGAGAGATGCAGGCAGCTGAGTATCTCACTTAACATTAAGAAATGTGTATTTTCTACTCTATTTGGAACATTAATTGGTCACATAATATATAAGGAGGGCTTATTGGTAGACCCTGCCAAAGTGGCTGTTATATTGGGTTTGGAGGAGCCTACCAATCAAAGTGTGGTGTGCATGGATTCTTAGGGCACATGGGATATTACAAGAAATTTATCAAAGGCTATGCCAAGCTTTCTACATCATTGGAATAATTGTTGAAACATAAAGGTAAATTCCATTGGGGAGAGGTGCAACAGATGAATTTTGACACACTGAAGGACAAAATTACCACTTCGCCCATTTTGCACTTTCCCTCTTAGGATAAGCCATTTCACGTACATGTTGATGCATTGGGTATGGCCATAGGAGTAGTGTTAGTACAATCTGGAGAGGGGATTGTTGATCACCCCTTGTGTTTCACGTCAGAAAGTTAACTCAAGTAAAATGGAATTATACTACCACGGAGTGTGATGCATTGTCGATGATCTAAGTGCTACAAAAATTTAGGCAATATCTTCTAGTAACACCTTTTATTTTCTACACAGATCATGTGGCACTCAAATACTTGATGAAAAAACATGTCTTGCAAGGGCGCATATGCCGATGGGTTTTATTGTTTCAAGAATTTAAGTTTACAGTTGTGGTGAAACCAGGGAAGAATAATTTGGGACCTGCCCATCTATCATGAATTAAATCAAGTGAGGATACACAGAGAATTGAGGAAACAATGCTAGATGCACAGTTGTTTAGATTGCAACGTGTTCCCTTTGACTTGGAGGATATTAATGTTTTCTTGCAAATGGGTGTGGCATTAGAAGGAATGATGGACTTGGAGAAGAAGCAGTTGGCCATATGCACCATGCCATATATGTTGATTGGTAGAGACCTGTAAAAACTAGGTTGAGATGAGGTCCTACACCGGTGTGTGTTGGAGCATGACCGTACTACAATCATGGAGGAAGCTCACGGTGGCATTGCAGGTGGAAAATATGCAGGGAACATGACCATGTGCAAGATCCTATTGGCAGGCCTTTGGTGGGAAACAATTTATAAGGATTGTATTGAATATTGCAAGGCCTGTGATCATTTCCGACACCTTGGTAAGCTAGGAAAAAGAGATGAAATGCCATTAAGACCTATTGCTAGTGTAGAGCCATTTGAAAAATGGGAAATTGACTTTGTGGGCCCTATTTCCCTAGCCGCATGTAGGATAGGTTTGCACTGTATTATCACTTGCACATATTATCTTACAAGATGGGTAGAAGCGACACCTATGAAGGATTGCATGACGACTGCAACAACTAGGTTCTTATGGGAGAATATAATCAACAGGTATGGGTGACCATTGAGTTTAACGAGTGATAGGGGTACACATTTCTTAAATGAGACTATTTGAATCTTGTTGGCAGAGTTTATGGTGGTGCATCACAAAACTATGCCCTATCACCCTCAAGCTAATGGAACTGCTGAGGCATTTAACAAGATATTAAGCCACACATTAACAAAGATTTGTGATGTTAGAAGAAGGGATTGGGATGATAAAGTCTCTGTAGTGTTATGGTTATATCACACAAAATATATAAGGTAGAACAAGTCCACACCCTTTCAATTGGTGTTTGGCACAGAGGAAAAACTACATGTGGAATTCATGTTTCCATCTCTATGTATTACGCACACAGGAGGATTGGCTGATGAGCAAGCATTAGAAGAGTGCATTGACAAACTTACGATGTTGGACGGAAGGCGAGTCATTGCTAGGAAGAGTCAAAATATGGAGAAAGCATGACAAAAGGAATGCCATGATTGCCATATTAAAAACAAGAAGTTTGAGGTTGGGCAGATGGTCTTGTTGTATGATTCCAAGTTTTTGTGCCACCTAGGGAAGCTCAAGGTGCATTGGTTGAGACCATATACTATCACTCACATACTTAATTCAGGAACTTTCTAGTTACAAGCGCTTGGATGGAACATGGTTGGCTGATTTATTTAACGGGAGTAGGTTGAAGCGCTACTATAAATAAGTCTTCTATGTGTTTGTAAATAAGGAAATATTGTCAGTTAGCTTAGGATTTCCCTGAATGAATTTTCCTTTATATGTGTTTCCTTTCATCTTCACTTTTCTTTGTCTTTTCGATTGTTTGTTGTGGGCGCACTTACGCGCTAGTAGCCAGTTTGATCTAAAGGGTTTTTATGTGCAGAGGACCGCACATCCATTTAGTGTGGGGTAGAGAGTGTAAAGAAGAGTTTTAGTGAATAAGTGCGGTAAGAAGCAAGTAATGGGAGTGATGTTGATTGAAGGCCCGAATGAGAAAATCAAAAGCGTGTGGGTTTAGAGGAGCGCACGTAGAAAAGGTGATCATGGGAGAAGTTGGTGTCAAAATATTTATAAAAACCATGTATAGGGATAAGAACAGAAAGGAAACTGAGGTAGGTGGAAACAAGAACATGTCTTAAGACGTAGAGGAAGATTGACTTTGGTGTTATGAGCGTGGGTAAGAATTTATGGTTGATGAAGTTTTGCATGCCAAAAGGTTGTGGGAGTTTCGTGTAAGGTTTGCATGTGAAGGAAAAGCACTAGAAAAAATGCACAGGAGGATGGTGTTGGAAAAATACGAATTTAATGTGGTTGTACGATGATAGGTGGTATGGGAGTTAATGCGGGAAAAAGTAAAACTATAAATAGAAGGTTGGGGAGAGTTATTCTTTTTACCTTGCATTTATTTGTTGAAGAGCTCTTGCGAACTAGGGCATCCTTGCAAATAATATGTGAAGATTTGTGTGCAAAGTGGAGAAGTTGGTGGATTTGTGAACCAGAGTGGAATGGAGTACACAGGGGTGCACAAAAGAGGTTGTTTGTTGGATTCCCATGAATTTTTATGCTTTCTTTTGGGAGGAGAGTTTTCCGGGTTAGGGTTTGCAAAGTTAGGGCATGAGTTTTGAAGAATTTTTTTAGGAGTGGAGCTGAGGGACAAATCAGAGTTAAAGAATGATGCAAGGAATAATTTACAAGGACCTGATGAGAAAAATGGCACCAAGGGATCAAATGTTTCACCAAAGAAGGGTAAGGGAAAGGGAAAAGGAAAACCCATCGTATCAACAAGTTTTAACGAGGAGTGGTATGTGGAGATGAAATACCCAAATGGCATTTTGATGGGGATGGAATGGGTTTTTCATGTGTGCAAGATGGTTATCAGTGATTATAACCACAAGAAAGATACCATAGAGAAGGAGATGGCATTGGAGCTAGTTTTCCCAACTGGAGAGAGAACACAGGATGAACAAACCGTGTATGATGATTCTGTGAAGACCACATTGGAGAAGGATGGACTTTTGCAACTCTATGAGTTTCCATATTTTGGAAAACCTGATAGGTTATATCAGTGGTTGATGTCACACATGCATAAGGACTATGTTTACTTTGCAGGAAGGAGAATGTTCTTAGCTACTTCAATTGATCTCTAGATACACTGGGCTTATCTACACTAGAGAATCACTGGAGGATGACTTGGGAAACAAGGATGTCATTAAGGAAACAACCATGGAATATGAATACAAGAAGGGTTCACGCTACTTTGATATCACCAAGATCACTAACCCAACAATGAAGATGGTCCTGCACCTGCTCACCAAGTTGAATGGACAAGAGCAGTGGACACAAGTGGACAAAAGGTGGTTGTACATTTGCAAGAAAATTTCAGAAGGAACAATCTACAACCTCTCGGCCTTCATTGCGGAGGAGATCATAGATGATGCATGCGACAGGGATAAGATCATGTATAGTAGCATCCTTCTTACCATTGTTTTTTCAGAGATTGGAGTGCTCGATGGGCCAAATAGCTACATATGGGAATACCCTGATGAGAACCCTTCCCCTGCTAAGAGGTTTGAATCATACACTTGTGATACAATGACTGCTCCATATAAAGTGCACTTGGAGAAGTGGTACAAGTGAATGTGTGATGCATTCGGGGAAGAATGGAGAATCCTTGAGCAACTACCAGCCTTGGTGGATGGTGAGGCTGAGTTCATGGTATACCAACACTTTTGCATAGGTAGATTCACTTTAATAGATGGAAAAAAAAGTCCATGGTGTAAACTACCCTTTGCCTTCACAGCGTAATACTTTTAAAGTGCGGTTAACAGGTTCAAGGAGGCCAAGAAAATTCATATTTGATCTAAGTGAGGTAGATCAGGATCATCGTGCACACTGCCTGAACCTTAGTGTATCCTAAGAAGCATGCATATGTGGAGAAGTATGTTGCTCATGACATACATATGGTAAAATCGTGTAAATACCTATTGCAGGAAAGACAACAAAAAGGGTCTATGTACACCTAAGTCCCAAGCTCAAAAAGGGCACGTATGTTGAGGATGATATATCCATCCCATAAGGCCCCACCAGAAAAAAGTAGTTGGTTCTGAAGAAGAGGGAAAGATAAGAAACTCCAGTAAGTAGGGTGTCAAGTGCACGAATAGTTTAGACCATGAAAGCACAAGATTCAAGTGTGGGAACAAGTACTTACACTCAGAGGAAGAAATCCACCGTGAAGGAGAAGTCACCTTAGAAGGAAATGTCCCATGTGATGGAAGAGTCACCGATGAAGAAGAAGCAAAAGATGGTGCAAATTTTAGACTCTGAGGAGATAGAGAGCATGAAGGGTGACAGGTCTGAGGAAGAGAATGAAGAGCGTGAGGAAGGTGAATAGTCCCTTGTGTACAATGTACACGAATCTGATGATGAGGAGAAGAATGAATATGAGGAGGGCACTCATAATGTGGGAGGAAGTGAAGAAGAAGTATGGGGATGAATGTGTAGAAGACCCCACACGTGGCCGAAGGATAGTTGGAGGACACTTCGGAAAGGGAAGTTACAGACATCATTCAGAACTTAGTGAAACACGAAGTGTAGCACAACGCTGAAGAGATATTGAGAGGAACGGAAGAGAGCGTAGACAAGGAGAAGAGTCTAGTGGTCAGCTTCCCAAATGCAGTGTGCACTAGTGGAAAAGGCATGACATTGGTGTAAGGACACATGACTTATGTCAATGACCCTGACAAGGTCATGCGCACGTAGTTCCAGAGCACAGTGCCCATAGACCAACTCTTTTGTTGGTCATATTTTGAGAAAGATAGCTCATACACATGCACAAGGAAGATGTTGTCATGGACTTTTGAGTCCCATGTTGATGAGCCTGAGTTTGAAGTTGGCGTAAATGCAGTAATAGAAACACAAAACCCAAATTAAGTGAATCTTATAGTGGATACTCAATGGTTAACTGATGAACATGTCTGTAATGTACTCAATAAGGTGTCAGTGGAAGTAGAGGCATGATTATTTGGGAGGAATAATATAATCAAAGCCCTGGAGGAAGAATTGGAAGAAAAGAATAAGGAGATAATAGAGAGAGATAGGGAGATAAAAGGGAAGGAGTCCATATTTGTGCAACTGAAGGCTGAGTTGAGAGAGGAGAAGGAGAAAGTGTGTGAGGCATACAAGAAGGTGGAGACTATCTCAGACTCCATCATTCTAGCATGCCCATATTTGGCCCCTCCTGAGAAAAAGTATGAGTCATATTTTCTCTGCCTGGAGGATTTGACGTGCTTGATCACAATGGAGAAGAAACCTCTTACACTAGAGTTGGAAGAGGGATTTTTGGTGTGAGAAAGGGAACATGAAAAGTTAAAGATTGAAGAGACCATTACTTGGTACTCTGAGCTCCTTGCCTCAGTTAAAATTGTGATGCACATGGCCAAAGTTTTCTATGAAAACTATGGAGACAGGGACAGGGTGGCAAGTATATTAGTTGCTACCCATGAGGTGGACCTAAAGGAGTTCCAGGAGAAGAACAAGGGTAACAGGGTGGAGTGGGACAAAATCATAGCGGAAGTTGAGAAGAAGTTGGAGGTGATTGAAGGCCTAAGGGTCTCAATTAAAAATAAAGTAAAGGAATTATATCCCCAAGTCACGCGAAGGATGGACACGTTGAGCGACCTTAGCAAGCAGATGGAGAACATTGTTGATACACTGAAAGCTAAGGTTGAAGAATTATCATTTGATGAAGTCAGCATACTAATAGGGGATTTATTTCAACAAGCATAGAGTGAGGTGGATGCCTAGAATAAAATTGAAGCATCCTTGAACAAATACTTCCCAATCCTTATGCAACAGTAGTAAAATTATTTTGTTCTTTGGCACAAGCTGGGTAAAGATTATTCTTTCCTTCCATTCTTTATTCTTTGATTGTTGGAGGATAGATTGTTTCTGAGGATGGATAACACATTTAGTGTGGGGTGATGTTGAGCCCAAAAAATGACTAAGTCCTAAAGTAAAGGATGAGCACGCGCATGGAAGGTACTATGGAGAAAAGTGCGTGGGTGAAAGTGCGCAAGGAGAGGTAGGTTGGCACGCGGGAGCAAGAAAAGGGTTTAAGGGTTTAAGGACTTAGCCACATTTCAGTTAAAGGGCATCACATGCAAAACACGTGAGGCTGTAGATAAATGTAATGATGACAAGGTTGTTACATGGAGACTTGAGGCTCAAGAAAATAATATTCCAAGGGAATATTTATGGTTACAGACTCTGGAAAGTGGAGGTTGTTATGGCTAGTTAGCATCTACATGGCATGGACACTCAAGTAGATTAGATATGATGCCATTTGGCATGTGGGTCTATTTTTGGAATGATGATCATGTGAGCTTCCATCCTATTTAAGGAAGCATATAGATCTAAAAGGGATATATATAGAGTTAGAGATTAGAGGGTGTGTGTAGAGGTCGAGTGTGTATGCAATGATGGATTTGTGGTGATAAATATGTAATGGCTCTAGGGGGTAATATAGGGTTTCTAGTTATAGGATGTTATTATCTTGATCTATTTGGTCTTCTATGACCCTTTTGATGTAGTATGGCTACTGTAAACACTGATTTTCAATATATATGACTATTTATTCTGTATATTTGTGTTTATGGGTTCAAACCCTAGTGTTCACTTTGCTCATGGTTCAGATCTAGTTCCTTCGTATTGTTATAATGCTTATGTTCTTTTCTTGATGAAACTATGCTTATATCTAGTATTTTTACTTCTTGTATTTCTATTTCTGTAAACATTCCTCCATTAATGGAAAAGAATTCTTACGAAGCTCATATAAATTAGGGGCTCGATAACCGTGTACTCCTCGGGTGAGCACCCAACTGTTGTTTGGTGATAGGCCGACACGCTTGGGATTTTAAGGTAGAAGGTAAACGAGGCTACATCATGTATTTGGTTTATTTAAAATTACAACTACATATTCTATACTTCCCATTAAAACATGAAAATATCCTATAAGCATGACTGAAATACACAGGAAACAAGCGTCTTAGAGAATTACAAATTGTTCATTTTTCATTTTAACATTTTAAATATTTTTTCTGATTTTGACAGAAAAACACATGAGTATTAGATGGACCTTAGATATCATATTTCATGTCTATTTTGTATGTAAATGATTCTAATAAATGTGTAATACTATGCAATATATATTTCTGCAAGAGTATACAGGTGTATATCGACAACCATTATTTTTCAAATATCCACCACTGTCAAAACGTGTTTATTACTCCTAACTTCATTTGGACTGGGCATTCAACTTCTACTTGTATTTAGAATTACGAATCTCATTGTTGGTTTTGTGCATTCAACATTTACTTTTATCTTTGGAGATCGAATTCTCTCTACCACATTATGATGCATCCACCTCAACTCGTGGCTTCCTCATATGCATTGTTATTTCTATACAACTCTACACTTAAAGTCTACTACTTTTTTTCTTCAGAATAATGGCACCACTGTGGAAAAGTTAAGTTAGATACATGCAATATTAAAAGCTTCATTTTAGTTTAAGTGAATTCTTGTCCATATGATTCATGGGCTTTATGTAATGTAAAAAGTATTAGCATTTTTTAGTACTTTGTAATTATACGTTTGTTTTACTTACATTTATTGATTTAAAGTTTTGTAATAATTTCTTTAGTATAAAAAATTAAAAGGTGAGTAATACGTGATCTTTTAGATTTAAATGTCTTAAGAAAATGTGTGGGACTATAACGAAAATAAATCATGTATTTGAAAATGTCAACAATAAATGAACTCTAAATATTATATCAACTTAAATAGTGTTGAAATTATTTAACAACAATATGCTATATATTATCTTGCTGAAGGAGCAAATTGAAAGTAGAAAAATTAATTGATTATTAATGTTATTATCATTATGCACTTTCCTATAGCACCGCCTTAGTTGTGTGGAAACAAACCACTTGTTTTGAATGGAATTTGTTTGTTTGCAATACATCCATCAATGTTCAACAAATACCCTTTGTTTTC
This sequence comes from Taxus chinensis, assembly GCA_019776745.2. Classification (NCBI taxonomy): domain Eukaryota; kingdom Viridiplantae; phylum Streptophyta; class Pinopsida; order Cupressales; family Taxaceae; genus Taxus; species Taxus chinensis. Next base: position 492,882,549 of record CM034154.1, read on the forward strand.
CTGAGACTCTCAATATAATATGTTACACTACTGCACTTGAATGTTTTATAAATTAATAATTCCAATTTTAATATTTTATTACAATAAAATTATAGATTTTATTTGGTTCTTTATGGGAAAAACTTATATCAGCGCTTCCTTGATTCAGACTCCGCTTTGGCACTTCAAAGAATTACCCAAGCTTCAATTCTTGCTTCTTCTCGATGGTACTTGGATTTTTGGGTAAAAACTGGTGTAAGGGATTGCTCAAACTTTTGAATGTCCATAAATCATACAAAAATATAAGCTCTCTTTAATCCAAACCATCATCAACCCCAATTTCTTGGCCGGTCATACTCCCTACTTAGAGTGATGGGATTCGTTTTCCTAACAATCTTATATACCCAAAAAATAGTTATGACCACCATAATGACTAATTTTTCATTGCATTCCAAATCTAAATGCTAGCGAGACTCTTTAAGATGCATATTTCATTACAATGCCGAAAAATTACCATGGTTCCTTTTACGTGGATTTGGTTAATATGTCTTATTGTTTATTACTCCAATTTAACTCGTGGGGAAGATTAGGTATTTTAAGTCAAATGAAAACCAAAACTTTCAGAGAAAAAAAAAAGAAAAACTTTTATGCAATAATGTCTGGTTCATATATTATGATCCTAATGGCCTAAACTTGTTAAGGATCAACTCTCTATGGCTGTTTTAACCTTCACAGTTTTCCCACTTCTCCATCTATATAAGTAAAACTATATCTTGCAGTTTATTCCAAAAAGTTTCCCTTGTGAAATATGGACATATGTTCCCATATTAAAATATAAAATTTTAATGCTTTCCTTGGTTTAGTTTAAGATCAAGGGACTTTCAAGCCATGGTTTTTTGTTGAAGCTTCCTGCAAACAAATGTAATAACAAAAGAAACATTGTATGGTAAAAATGTTACCTAGTATAGGCCTTGGATCATTTTTCTTCTTCCCAAGTAGTAGCTCTGGCTTCAATAATGCTCCTCTTAAAGTCACCCATGTCAAAATGCCTTAAATGTTTTGAGACCTCTTCCTCTCTTGAACTCCAGTTGGAAACACTTTTATCAACAAAAGTAAACTAGATACCTGACGACAAACCTTAAAGCTCTAATTTAGCAAAATGACATTTTTCCAGTTCCCCTATGTCAATGCCAGTATCATTAACAAGTCCAGGATGAATGGAATGAGTATTGTATCTGATAGGAGAAGCATTTTTAACAGGAGTATGGCATATAGAGGCTCGAGAACTCACAACCAAAATTGACAATTCGCAACATAATTATTTGTTAGTAGCTTACACAAGTCTTTACAGAATCTTACATTCCACACATTAACATTACTTTTTGCTGCACATACTAGAAATAAAAAAAATTCAAAAGCAACCAACTACATATCTTGCTTCTCCCCTTGGAGGAACAACTGCTAGTATTATATAAAACTATAGATGTGGAAAGTCGTTTTACATTATCATTATAGTACAACTAACCACATCTATTGCAGTTCAAATCTAAATAGATATATAATCAATAAATTTAGATCTAGTTGCATAATAGAATATTTTACAAACATATATTATTGACAAAAGGGTTTTTTATAAGGATATTTTGTTTGTCACAATTTCTGAGATGGTCATTACAAATAGAGACATTGCAATGCAGGGCCAAACAAAAAGGTGGAGAAGACTTAAAAAACTAAGTGTGAACGAAACTCTTTGACAAAAACATACGATTTCACATAATCATAGGGTATTTTTCCGGTAACTACGAAACTTTGCAAATCATACTTGACAACCTTGTTCACATGCTCTTGAGCTCCAATAACCTTGCTTGTTTTCTAGAGTTATGTGTGGATCTTTGGAAAGCTAATCACCTTCCTTAGAACCGTAATGTCAAACCAACAGACTGTAAAAACACCAAATATGTTTCAAGGGATCATGTTATCCCTCCATCCCTTAGTAATTATCAAGCCCCTTTGTGGAATCAATTATGTGAAGACAACACACTAAGTATAATGTAACTTAATAAGTAATTAATTCTAATGTAAGTGCCTAACCCATATCACTTTACATGACTTAATCAATGCAATGAGTAAATGTTACATGCTCTTACTGTTTCCTTAAACGCTTCTATAAATGCTTGTAATTGCTTTTGGCACATGGATACTTATCTATCACTCAAATGGATAATTCATTGCTTTCACAACTTGTCCTAAGTGCACATATGTATTTGTAAACTTTTAGAATTCATGTTGACATGTAATGACACGGAAAAGCCAAAAAAAAGGGCCAAAAACCATGAGGGCTCCAAAATAGGGTCAAATGACACACACAAAAGGCTTCTAGAACTATAAGTTATGGTTTAAGTAATGATTATAAATATATAATGGTTTTGGCCATAATGCTAGAAAACAAGGAAAATAGGGGTAAATGAGAGAATGGAGAATACACGAGGCATGTAGAGAAACCATAAGGAGAGAATATGATAAAAGAGAATGAAATGGGAAGAATAGAGGGGAACATGTTTGAGGATGGCCAAAAACATGGAACATGTGCCAATAAAATCCTAATTTGGACCAAAGATCAAGAAAGACACAATTACACTAGAATAATGCAATCAACGCCCTTCTAGACAAAGTATCCAATAGGATTTCCTAGGCTAGTACCATGATCAAGTACATATACATATACATATACATATACATACACATACACATATATACAATATATGTATATGTACACATACACATACGCATACGCATATGCATACACATATGCATACGCATACGCACACGCACACGCATACATGCATGCACACATGCACACGCAAAGGTGTGTGATTCATAATAAAAAATATGAAGTTAACACAATTTCAAAAGACATGACCAGTCAAACCAAGTAACAAAGGACATAAAAAGAAGGGGTTATGCCACTAAGGTCTAGCTTCAAAGTTTATAACTCATGCTTATGAAAGTGTATTAAAATCATAATGTAATAATGATTTTGTGTATATTTTGGTGTCTATAGGAGGAATCCCCACTTTCCAACTACTTTCATACAAAAATCATGTTTAGAGGAATGCTGCCCCATCTTTGCATTTCTTGTTATGTGAAAGGTAGCATAGGATTTTGTGATGAGACAAAATAATTTAAATAAAGGGAAAAGTTCCAGAGGAGATGAAACAAAATAAGACATCTTGAGAAAGAACTTAAATGAAGAAAATACAAAACCCCTAGAGCTCAAATAAACATTGGAGAAAAAAAAGAAGGTTAAGGATGGAGCAAGACAAAATTAATGGAAGGGGATGTCAATCATATAAGCAAAAGAATAATTTCTCCCACTGAGCGTGCCAGAATGTTTGACGAGATTTCACGTTCCTGTTTCAAGTTAATGAAAGGGATACAAGAAATCAAGAAACACAAAAACTATGGGAGGGTTTAAGGCTACCTCTTCATGGAGATGATGATGATGACGATATGAGAAAAAAATATCCTCTCCGAAGAGAGCTCGATAAGCTGCACAATAAAGAGAAGATAAACAGGAAAATTATTAGTAGATAAGATGGTGGGTTTCTTGACAAGGTCAGTCCTGAGAAGTGATAACTTCCTAGGGATGGTTGTCAACCCAATTTGATAAAAGATAGATTAAGATGATAATGGATAATTAGGATGCAGATAATGGTGCTAAGATAAAGATATGATAATGTAAACAAAAATAAAAAAATCAAACTTGACTGGATCAACAACATCCCAAGATTGACTGATAGAGTCGACGGTGATTGTAATAGGGCAAACCAGGAGATATACAGAAAAAAATTAGAACCTACTATCAGATGTTGGATATGATGTCAAGATGGTGAGGAAACAAAAATGATGTGAAGGAAGGAAGATCCAATGAAGATACTAATCATTCGACGACGACTGGACTGGGTTGAAAGTGACTGGGGAAAGATCTAGAGTTTTGATGGGCTGAATGGATGGGAAAAAGGATATGAAGGAGATTGGTGATGGTAGATGCAACAAAAAATCTCTAAGGAAACCAACAGACCTACAAGAATGAGGTGATGAAAATGATGGGATGTCTCCAAGCAAGCCTTAAATATTTAAACCTCCATGGACAACATGAAAAGGTTCTAAGATGGCTCCAAGTTAATGATTGTTGATCACAAGAAGAAGAGAAAATAGACCAAGCTCTCAAGATAGAAGAATACCCAAAAAATTTATCTTTTGAGAGGAGAGGTAGAAGCATATTAATAGGGTTAACAGTGACTTGTATGGGTCACCGATGACTATGATAGACCATCCACTTGAGCGGTGGAGATGATGTTTTACTCGATGAAAGGGGCTAAAAAGGGATAATATTCAGAGGTTAGATATTTTGACTTGATAGTGATGCATTGGGGGAATAAATGTTAGTGAGAGGATAAGAGGGCATTGAATGAGGGGAGGTGGAATCCTGGGGACCATAAATGGGGGTATTTATGGGTAGAATCCTAGGAAAATAGATAGGTGTTAAGGGTAATTAAATGTAATTAGATGTGGATTAGGGAATATAAATAATGATAACATTAAGATGGGATTAGGATAGGGAAAATGGGGATTTAGAGGGAAATAAATGGGAAGTATGAGGGAAATAGGAATTTAAAATAGGAAGGGAAATATGAATGCATAAAATGACGAAAAATGGGAGCGAACGTGGGATGGGGGACAAGGGTACCAAAATTTGGTGTCTACATTTGCCCCTTTTTGGAGAGTGGTTTGTGTTAAGAGAACTGTGAGACAAAAATAATAAGTGGACGAAGATGACGATGGTTGAGGTGTTCCCCATAAAACTATGGATTGATGACACGAAATGGAATTGATTACGAGTTTGAAACAAATGGATGAAGGAAGGGATGTGAAGATGAGAAAAATAGGAAAAGACGAGAAGAGAATAGGAAAGAAATAAAAATATGCCCAAAGGGAAGGGGGATGACCAATGAAAAAATAAAAATAAAAGTAAAAAACAAAGTATGGTGGTGATCTTAGAAACACATCGGTAGGGGCATAACACGAATTGTGATGGAGGAAACATTAATGGTGTATGTACCTTGTGATTCAAAAAATATCACTGCGAGATGGAGGGAATCTAATGGGAGTCTACTTGGATGGATGAGAAAGCCATGGGACCAATGTGTTAAAGGAAAACATCAAAATATGCGTAAATAAATGTGAGGATGGTCAAGATAATGGTCTAACAGATGGTCGGGAAAAAAATCAGGGCAAGAGATTATGCACCATCCTTCAAATATAAGGAGGTGAATAACTATGTATCATGATGGGAAGAAGATGGAAAATATGGCCAAAAATGTGGGCTTAAGATGAGCGATGGTACCCCAAGAAGGACATAAAGAATGACCACAGAGAGGACTACAAGATGTGATGAAATATGTGTAAGATAGATGGAGAGGCCAAAATAATAGAAAAATGAGCTACGTAGGATAAACCAAGGTGCATGATGGGTGACACACAAACCTGAAGTGGAAAAATGAATAATTTGATGAAGAGATTGGACGAGATGGGATAAATGAATAAAAATAGGATAGGGTCGATGGTGACTATGTAAGTCGACGGTAACTTGGCTTGGATCAACGAAGACAAGGCAGGTTAACGACAGCTGGGGTAAACACACCTATATGAGCAATGGAGATGGCTAATAAGGCTCATTTAAACTGCATGAGTTTGATTATAGAGAGATCTAAGAGAGAGAAGTGTGAGATTTGAGTGATATATAAGGCAAAAGAGGAGGAAGGAAGTGCCAAAGTACCCAAAGAGTGGTAAGATTTGAAACCCTAGCTTAGTTTTTAATTTTATTTTTAATTTTTGGATTTTTTGAATCTTGAAATGGGCAGTAAGGGGCGATCAACAACGTTTGGACACAGTCACTGTTGACATGGGAAAAGTGGCGTCGACCTATACAAGGCTGGTTTCGATCAGGGCAAAGAAGGTGTCGACTGAGGGTAGGCCGACATTGACTAGATAAGTATTGATTTTGATTTATTAGGGTAGATATAAACTGATGATTTTTTGATGATTGGATGATGATGGGTTCTTTTTTGAGTGATTTTTCAGGCTAGGAATCAATCATATTTGAGAGACATAGTCCCGACCATGTTTGAAAGGATTTGGGCTGATGTTGTATAGGGTGGGTGGGATCATCTAAATGTAGTGGGATTATTAGATTCTGCACTATTAGAGGGTACCTAAAGATACAGGGCTCATGATAACATTGATAGACAAATGGGATCCGAGGACCAGTACCTTCTGGTTGTGGAATGGAGAGATGACGATCAAGTTGGAGGATGTTTATTACATCTCGAGGTTACCAATTTAGGGGGCAACGATAGTGCCGATTACAATAGAGGGGATGATGGGTGTATTGACATGAGTGTTTGGATCAGAGGCCCTATAGATTTCTTTTGTTTTAGGGGGTTTTCACATTGAGGCATGATATCAACCAATGATGTCGAGGAGTCGGCTGATATGTTTGATTATGATGGAAATTTATTGATATGTTTTGATAGATTCAAGTGGGGACAAGTTCCCATGGTCGCTAGTAGGGCTACTAACTAATATTATGGAGCATAGGATGATGTTTTTTTTTGGGACAAATTTATTGGCTCAGGTATATCATGAACTATGGATGTATGTTTTAGAGAGGAGATTGGGGTTGGAAGTGGGATTTATATTGAATTTTTATGCCTACAAGTATGTAGCTATGGTGAGGACACTAGGAATTCTATGGATCACATGTTATCATATAGAGCTGACTGTTAGATTTTTGTGGTAGAGGGCTGATAAGGATCATGGAGATAGGGAGGAGCAGGGGGAGGGTTGGTACATGGAAATGTTGGGGAGGTTAGATGGAGGCCATATAGAGGGTTCCCTGCATGTCCTAACACATATATACATCTAGTAGGTATGAGGAAGGTGAGATGGGTACAAGGGTGTAGGCTAGAGATGGTGGAGGAAGTGTAGATTACACGGGTGATGAGATATTTTGGGTTAGTTCAGATGGTGCATGGAGCACCAATTAGATATCGATGAGAGGAGACTGTAAGGGACCTACCCAGTCTTGTGATGGCTGACCCATTAGTGGAGGGGGAGCCATGGGATACCGATGATGATGATGTGGGAGTTGGAGAGGGATTCGTAGAGTGGATGATGTAGGAGTGGGAAGCCAAAGTAGGCAAGGAGAGGGCACAAGAAGGAGGAGAGGCAGCAATACCAAAAGGAGGAGAGATGGCAATGCCTATAGAAGTAGAGGGTGGAGATGAAAGAGTGGTTGATGAGATAACTTGACTACATGTGGAGTTAGATACGACTCACCAGGAGATATATAAGGTGCGCTAAGAGAGGGACCTAGGTATATAATAGGGAGACATGCAAAGAGAGGTCCTACGGAAAAAATATGTAGATCTTGGTAGTGCATCCGAGGTAACAAGGGGCAAGGCTCAGGGAGCCTCATAGGGAGTTGGACATAAAGTTCCAATCACTACTATGACACTGAAGCAGTACCAAGCCGCAGATGAGGAGGAACAATATTATTATTGCATTATCACGATGAGACTACCTCATGTACTGTGCTATGTGACATATATGGATGGGAGGAGATCAGCTCGGTAGGCTACATTAGGGAGCACGATGAGTGTTTGAGGCATGATGGAGGAGAAAATAGTAAGCAAATTTCTACACTAAGAGGGCTTAGAATATATGATTTGGCATTCAAAAAGTAGTGGGTGAACATTACATATAGATTTTGATGTATATATTTAGAGATAGATCCCATTATAGGTCTATCACAGATGTATAAACACTTCAATGACACACACACATACACAAGATTTTATTTTGGCATGATTTACACCTGTTTTGATGAGTATATTAGACAGATGTGATGGTTAATGATGAGATTTTGATGATATATTTGATAAAATTATGGATATGAAATGGTGTTTAATTATATTATAGATGTTTATTTGAATGATCTGATGGATGTGATAGATATGATATAATATGATGTAGATTTAGATTAGATGTGATGAATTGAGATGATAGATATAGATGTGATGGATGCGATGAATTGCATGTAGATGTTAGACATGATTAGATGATGATAATGGATTTAGATGGGCATGATGATGTGATTGATTGGATGGGATGCGATGGATGTAGGTGTAGTAGATGGATGGATAACTGTAGATGTTGTCTATGAAAATTATGTGATGGATTTAGATGGTAAAGATAATAAGTTAATGAAAAATAGGAGGATATGACTAGATTGGATTAGATGAGAAAGATAAAAAGTGACCTCAAGAGGGTGACCCACGTATATAAGGACACTACATTGTAATGAGGAGTGTTCGTAGAAGAGGTGCTTTTGGACTGGATTGGAGGTAAAAACGTGAAAGGGAACACAAACAAAAAAATGCACTTGCGGCCAATGGTATGTGTTAACACATAACTAACGATATTTAGTCACATTTTAGATCATGAGGGGAAAGATGGAAGGTGTCCTTATACACCTACTGTAGACATGACAAGGGGTTTAGATGTAACTTATATGGAGAAAGTTGGTTCTCCTTTAGTAGTTTTCCTAGGTCTATGCCCCATCTTTGGATAACACTGAGAAAATTGATCAATGTAGGAAGTTTTCGATAGATGAGAAAGTTGATCGATGTGGGAAGATTTTATAGGATGATTTATTTTGATTTTTCTTTTGATTTTATATATTTAGAAGGATAATCAATGTAGGAAGCCTTCACTGCCATGATACAATAAGGTAGCCATCCTTCGAGGGAGTGGTCTACAATTTTGAGTTTTTTCTTTTGATTTTGATTTTCAACTTTTTAAATGGATGGATAAGATGCATGATAGCTATCCTTCGAGGGGTCAGTCTATGATTTTGATAATTTGTATTATATGAACAACTTTCCTTTGAGGGTGTTACTGTGTAAAAGTGCAACAAGGCAATTAACAATTCCCAAGCATGAAAACTATACCCTAGTGTTAATGTTTTCAAGTCCTATCATTCCAAGACACCAAGGGTCTATCTAGTTAGTATAAGTGACCTCCTGAATAATGTTCTATCATCCACCTAGGTGATTTAGGAAAGTCCATTCATCCCCCCTAGGTTATTTTAGGAGTCCATTTACAAAGCTACAGGTAGTTATGGGAAGGGCTATCACTGGCCTTCCTAGAGCTGGAGCAACCTCACAGAGTAGAGAAAAAGATCCTAAGTGAACATGGAGGTGATTCAAAGGTATTAGGACATCATGGCAATAATTCAGGAATATTTTGGAAGGTCTCAGAGAAGTTGGGGTAGTTTTTCCAAAATTAGGGTTCACAAGCCTAGGCAATACACAGGCTTAAAACAACTACTGAGCTTCAGAAGAAGATTCCAAGAGCTCCGAATGGATTTAGGAGTAAAAAAACATCTCTAGAAATATTATTCCAATCCCTACATTATGGTGAAATCATCTTTTTAACAACACTTTTACGCATCAGGTTTGCAGACATTTTTTCTCAGGCACAAGTGGAGTACCAAATCACAATTCCGATTTTTAGGGATAAAATTGATGAATCAAGACATGATATCCCCACCATTGGATTCAAAAGTCTATTTCCAATTAGTATCATATAAAATTTCACCAATAAATTCCATCGGGAGCTCAAGTTATCGTCGTTCCAAGTTACCCTCTTGGAGACAGTTAAGGAGTTAGTCAATTTTCAGGAGGATACGTGTCAACACCAGGAGCCTAGTGGGATTTTATGTCCCTAACATCCCTGAGGTCAGATACACCAACCTTGGAAAAATTCACCCAGCCCCCATGTGACCTCTGGGACCCTCATGTGACCTTCAAACTTGATAGTTTATCCCCTAGGTGCATTTTTGGAGCTCAAATTCCCTGCCGTCGGATCGAGGACATGTGTCAACTCCAGGACCACCATGGAATTTGGTTTCCCTAACATGCCTGAGATTAGGGACAGAAGACATGGAAAAATATTCCTAGCCCCTATGGGGAGTCCTTTGGTCATTCACATGATTGACTTTTAGCCCCCAGTGCTTCTAGTGTTTTTTCAAGTAAATCCCTTGCCATCGGTTCAAGGACACGTGTTTTCCTCTTGCTCACCATGGAATTTGATGTCCCTCACCTCCCTAAGGTTAGGGAAATAAGACAAAAAAATTTTTGCCCCACACTTGCATGAGTATTTTTTGAATATTCAAATCTGGCACTTAACCGTTTCTTCCCCCTCATTTCTCCTTCACAGCTTCTCACCATGTCATGTCCTTGTTCTTGCTTGTCCAGACACCCGGTCAACCATTAATGATCTAAACCAGCTCCTTCATGGTCACTAAACTATCCACACCATGAAAACACAACAATATCAGAGAAAAAGGTGCTAAAAAAATGAATAACGAGAAGAAAATGAAGGTTTTTTGCCAAATAACCATGAAGTCACCCGATCGAGAAATCTTCATATCTCGCAAGATACAAGTTGGATCAAGGCACCTTCTTCTGTAGAATTCCAAATTTTTCAAGATGATCAAAATGAAATAAACCAGAGGTCAAATGGTGCCCAGAATTATTTGTTCCAACAAAATCCTCACTTTGTGTACCGATTCACATTCGTCATATTTCCCATCATTCCGGCAATGGAAACGAGCTAAAAACTTGCACATGAGCTCCAAATGAAAAAAATATTGTGATGGATTTGTTTTCATCGCAAACGGATACAAAACTAGACCTGAAAATTTTAAGCTCCATTAATGGCTGCCATGACAGCTCCATGCTCGAAGCCACTGCCAGGTGAAAATTTTAATTTTTATTTCCCTGCATTCTAGTGAGAAAAACTATGTGAAATTCAGAGGATGTGGTCGTGACAACGAGACAAGTCTAAAAAATTATGTTCCATTACAAATAAAACAATGGAAACCTACTTTCTAAAAATATTAAGTTTTCTTATAGAGGCTTGTTATTTTTGGTAAGTCTTCGTCAAAAGCGGCTATGGAAAAGGTAGTGTGCACTAAAGACCTCCAAGAAGCCAGAATGATTATCCGGAGCAGAAAATAGTGAAAATGATCACTTACTAGAAATAGTAAGTCCCTTATATAGGTGCTTACTAAAAATTGTAAGTCACCCCAAGAAGTGGTCGAAGAAAAGGCACTGTGCACAAGATCGAATGAGGGAGGTCATCACATCACCATGGTCGAGAAGAGGCAAAAATCACCTCTCACTAAAAATAGTAAGCCTTCCATATGGACACTTGCTATTAATAGCAGATTGTTCTCAAAGGGAAAGTTTGGTAAAATGAGACATAGAGGGGTGATCATATCAGGGAATTGGACAATGTTTTTCGACACTCACTACATAATTCGGGTCATAGGTATATCATACGTAGGATAGGAGTTGCGGTCATTAGTGGAACAACTCACTCAACTTGGTGAGCGTTTGTGAGCTAATTTAAAGGAGTTTCATAGTGTGCAAGGAGTTTGAAGATTCAAAGTTTCACTGCATTTGGATCTTTCCATCAATGAGGATCAATAGACTTCATCACAAACAACATCTCCTCTTCTTCTTCTCTCTCTCTCTCTCTTTCTCTCTCCTCTTCCCCCAGCTTTCTCTCACTTTCCAATATTCTAATTTCACATTGGGGGTTGCACTTTTTCATATGTCCTAATGTTCCTAATGTAATAAGTCACCTTTATGTTATAAAAAGGGACTTAATATTCTCCTCGGAAGTTGAAAATTTTTAAGTTGCACAAGGACATATGAAAAGCCATTGGGGGTTAGATGATAAGTCACCTCTCATTCTATAAATTACAAATCCATTCCCATCTAAAAGGGTTGGTCACTAATTTTGTAAGGTCAAGAGTGCATTCTACCTTGAGAGAACAAAGGAGATAGCCAAATTCTTCCTTTCCCCCACTCTCTATTTTTCCTCCATTCTTATACTATAGACAACTTGGTTTAATCAATCAATACAAGAAGAAGGAGTTTCGAGCCTTTTTTTACTAAGGGGTTTATTGATACTTTGTAATCATAGATTCCATTTGGGCTTGTTGCTATGCGTAGAGTTGTTTCCTCCTAATTTTAATGCATGTGATAAAACTTCTAATTTATGTATGCATGAATCTAATTTTCTACCTGCAACATTAGTTATCCTATCTAATTTCTCACTCCCCTTCCCCTCTCTACAGACAAAGTCCTCTCTTGTAGGTATCTACAAGTTTTTTCGTAGGGTCAGTGGAGTGTCCCTATTGGATCCATGGTCAAAAGGCCACCACAGAAACCCACATTTTCATGCGCATGCGTATATGGTAGCTACACCAGTTAAGTAGAGGGACTTAGATTCCCAAAGTGTTGGCAATAAATCCAAAATTTTGTCCACTTGAAATTTTTTCTCGCCAATAGAGGGAGCAATCTATATTTTGATAAGATAGCTTTTGATATGAACATCCTGAGTTTTGAATTGTGAATTTTACAAGAGAGCTGAGGATAACTAAGTAGACCACTTGGGGTGGGGAAATAAAGATGTACAAGCTACATGTGTGGACCCTTATCATGGTTCTAGTAGGTAGATAAGAATGAGATGGATGTAATAATTATGGGGTTCCCACCTAGATGGAGGAACTTGTCTAGAAGGAACATGCTATGAGTAGAGACGTGGTGCCCATATTCAAGGTCATAAATAGGATAGAGATGGTAGACCACATGATTCCAAATAATTAATATGGAAGATGGAGAAGGTTAATGAAGGAAATAATATCATTGATGTGAATAGGATCATGTTGGTAGGTGTGTTAATAGTAGAAAGGCTGCAAGTGCAAGGTGTTGAGAATTTATGTTTCTGGTTTACTATCAAGAGAGGCTAAATGATATATATATATATATATATATATATATATATATATATATATATGTGATTTGATTTTGATGTAATTTACATGTGTTTTGATGAGTATATTAGATATATTTGATGGGTGATGATGATATTTTGATGAGATGTTGATATTTGATGAAATTATGGATATGAAATGATGCTTAATTAGATGATAGATGTTGATTTGGATGATATGATGGATGTGATAGATATGATATAATATGATACAAATTTAGATTAGATGTGATGAATTGAGATGATAGATATGGATGTGATGGCATATGATAGATATGATGAATTGGATGTAGATGTTAGACGTGATTAGATGATGATATTGGATTTAGATGGGCATAATGATGTGATTGATTGGATGGAATGCTATGGATGTAGGTGTAGTAAATGGATGGATAAGTGTAGATGTTAGCTATGAAAATAATGTGATGGATTTAGATGGTAGAGATAATAAGTTAAGGAAAAATAGGTGGATATGATTGGATTGGATTAGAGGAGATAGACAAAACACGACCTCGAGAGGGTGACCCATGTATATAAGAAGGAAAATACACCATAATGAGTGTACATAGAAGAGGTGTTTTTAGAATGGATTGGAGGTAAAATGTGAAAGGGAACACGAACAAAGAAATGCACTTGTAGCTAATGGTAGGTGTTAACACATAACTAAGAATAATCAGTCACATTTGAGATCACAAGGGGAAAGATGGAAGGTGTTATTATACACCTACTGTAGAAATGATGAGGGGTTCAGATTTAACTTGTATGGGGCAAGTAGGTCTTCCTTCGATAGTTTTCCTTGGTCTATGCTCTAACTATGGATAACACTGCACAAACTGATCAATGCGAGAAGCTTCCTAGGATGCTTGCTTTGGATTTTGATTTTGATTTTAGATATTTATAAGGCTGATCAATTTGGGAAGAATTCATTGCCATGATACAATAAGGTAGCCATCTTTCGAGGAAGTGGTCTACAATTTTGAGTTTTTGCTTTTGATTTTGATTTTTCATTTTTTAGATGGTAGGATAAGATGCATGATAGTTGTCCTTTGAGGGACTAGTATATTATTTTGAAAATTTGCATTATATGACCAATTGTTCTTTGAGAGAGTAGTCTGTCTTTGGATAAGATAACTTTGTATATGAGAATCCCAAGTTTTGGCTTTTGAATTTTACAAGAGATTTGAGGATAGCCAAGTAGACCACTTGGGGAGGGGAAGTAAATATGTGCAAGCTACACATATAGAACCTTATCATGGTTCTAGTAGGTAGATAAGGAGATGTATGTAATAATTTTAGGGCTCCCACCTAGACAGAGGAACTTATCTAGAAGGAAAATGCTATTAATAGAGCCATGTGCCCATATTAAAGGTCATAAATAGGATAGTGACGGTAGACCAAATGATTTCAAATAATTATGATCAAAGATGGAGAAGGTTAACTATGGAAATAATATCATTGATGTGAATGGGATCACGTTGGTAGGTGTTTTAACAATAGAAAGGCTACAAGTGCAAGGTGTTGAGAGGTTCTATTTCTAGTTTACCATCAAGAGAAGATAAACGATAGGCACTAGACCCATAATTATGCATGACAATATATGGTCCAATCCAGTTGGGAGAAAAATTTCCATGTTGGATCCTTTCTAGAGTAGTGACGTTATGATTTTACTTGAGGACAAGGTCACCGATGTTAAATTTGGGTTCCTTTAGATGTTTGTTATAGGCACACTTGATGCACTCTTAGTAGACATGATGGGTTTGAAGGGCGATTAAATGCCGTTCATTTGGTCCTCATCAAAGACGAAGTCAAAAAGAGAAACACACAAGGATGGAATTTGAAGTTTGAGAGGAAGAACAACTTCCAAGACATGGACAAGAGAGAATGGAGTAACACTCGTAGAGGTGCAGATGCTAATACAATAATCCTAAAGAGCAAAGGGGATATAAAGGTGCCAATTACAACCCTCCTTATTGATAGTTTTAGTGAGAATATTATGAAGAGTCTTGTTGGTGGTTTTGTCTTGGATGTTAGCTTAAGGATAAAATGGAGAAGAAAATTTAAGCTTGATATTGAAGGATTCACAAATATTCTTAAGATATTTTTTTTGAAAGGAATTTCCATTTTCTGTGATGATTTTATGAGGAACGCTGAAGTGACAGATGATGTGTTGGTAGAAGAAATTGATAATTTTGCTAGCTTTGGTGGATGCAAGTGGAATGGATTCCACCCACTTGGTGAAGTATTCAATAGGAGTGAGGATATAATGATGGCGCTGAGAGGAGAGTGGATTGATGAGGCTAATTAGTTTGAGTCCCCATTGTGAAAAAGTCCATAGATCTTGAGCCGGTTGTAAAGCCTGGCTAGGGATGTATATGCTATTGGAATGTTGTTGACACTTGGCACACTTTTTAACGTATTCAAAGAAGTATTGATTGAGGGTGGGCCAAAAGTATCCCATCCAATGAATGCGCTTAGCGATAGCCAAACCGATAAAGTTTCCACCATAGACGTCATCATGGAATTCTTGGATAGTGCAGGTAGATTCATGGGACTTAATTCATCCTAGGAGAATATTGTCAAATCCACGTTTGTAGAGGATTCCACCAATAATAACATAGCGGTTGACACATTGAAGAAAATACCTCCAACCATTTTTTTATAAGTCAGAGGGGATTTTAGATTGAGAAAGATAGTCGAAGATCTGGGTGCACTAGAGAGCATAATGATTGGCATCATTAATATTGACGTGAGGAAGCTTGCTGGTATTATATGGTTGGTTGATACATTGAAAAACAATGGAGAGTTTATATTCTTCCATTTTACAAGGGATGAGAGATGAAATGGATGTCATGGTATCCGTGAACAATTAGAAGAATGAGGGATAGTTTGGATCATGTATTGGTCAAAATATTTGAGGAGAAAGTTAACAACGTCCTTGTATTTATGAAGGACTTTGTTTTTACACTGATAGACTCCCTTAATTTTATTGATGATAAGTTAAGAGTCCCTATAGATATAAATAATTTGAACTTCGATTATGCTAGTGGTTTGAAGGCCCAAGTTAAGGGCCTCATACTCATCCATATTGTTAGTACATTCAAAGTTAAGTTTGTAAGCAAGGGAGATAAGAGTTTCCCAAGGAGGAATGATGATGATGCCAACACCTCCCCCTTGTCGACACTTAGATCCATTAAAGAAAAGTGTCATTTTGAGGGGAGAATACTCATGATTGATGATGTGGATGGAATCATTGGGAAATTTCTTGTGAGAAATTTGATTGTTAAGACGAGGGGCTTTAACAACTTGATTAGTGAAATCCTAGCCCTTGATTGATTTTTGAGAGATGAACTCTAGGTAAAAATCTATCATGAATATGAGCCATTGAGTGATGTGATTGTTGTGATAAGATTTAGAATGCATGTTTTTAAGGAGGTTGAATCTAGTGACGATGTAGGTTTTTTGATTGAGAAGATAATGAAGAAGTTTGGAAGTGGCGAAGATAAGAGCGCAACACAAATTTTCAACATCATTGTAGCGGGTTTCAAAATTGTGAAGGGTGTGACTAATATAATAGATGACCTTCTCCCTACGCTACTCATCACAGTGTGCCAACAAGTCACCCAAAGCATGATAGGAGGAAGAGATGTAAAGATAAAAGGAATCCCCCTTGCGTGGAGGTGTGAGCACAGGTGGAGATAGAAGATACTACTTAAGATCATTGAAGGCATTTTGGTAATTTTCATCGCACTTAAAATGAGTGTTTTTGTGAAGGAGATGATGAAAAGGTTGGAAACGATAAAAAGTTTTGGGATGAAGTGAAAGACTGATTGACGCTGGCCTTGGAGACTACAAAGTTTCTTTAGATTAGGAGGGGGGAATCTCAAAGATCATTTTGATTTTAGCGGGGTCAACTTCAATACCCCTAATAGAGATGATGAAGCCAAGTGATTATGCTACAATGTAATATATTAGCCTAATCTAATGTAATTTTTGTAGTAAATAGTGGATAAATAAATAAAGGAAATATCTCAAGAAACTAAGTAATGAAATGTAGAAACCCTAATATGCAAAGAGGATTAGAAGATCCTTATCTAATTCAAAGAGGTTGTGGGACTGTGTCACAGTAAAGACCGGTTGGACAGGAATGAGATACCATCGCATAGGAGCCTTAGAAAATGTAGATCTGAGTGATTCACCTAGACTGGGGTTCTTAGAGAAGGATGGGGGAACTTATGGCACTTTATTTTGAATTATGGGCACCATGGTATGCGAAAATGGCCAAAACCTAGTTCTGATAGGGTTGTTAGAGCTTCACACTTGTTCATTTCCTGTCGCATGTATGTCGCTGTAATATTGCTAATGTCACTGAAAACATACAATTAAGAAATCACCTATAAAACCCTAGATAAAGCATAAAACCCTAAAAAGGAAATATAAAAATGAAGGGGTCAAACTATCCTCAGCCGCTATAATGGTGGACTTACAACTGAGTGTTGCACTATATCTCTAACCCAATGTAGTTTTGTGTGTGTGTGTGTGTGTGGGATTGTGCCCTAGGTTGCTCTTGTGCATGTCACACTTGAAATAAAGAGAAATTAACTAGATGTAGAATGTAAATAATGTGTGCATGGAATAGAATAAAGTTCCCTCCTATGAAGTGTGATGTAGATGAACCAACCTTTGTTCCTTGTGATGGATCTAGATGGATGAAAATGGGGCTCTAGATGCCTTGATGGATGTAACATTAGTTGGTGATAGCTAGTGTTTAGTGCTTGGTCCCTTATTACGATCACATAAATTTATATTTATATGATTCCTTTGCTTGAATTTTGTAATTAATCCTAAAAGATCCAACTACCAAAAATATAATATGCTCAAATAGATATACAGGACCCAAAAAGTCTAAGTGAATTACAAAGAGGATGGGGGCACCCATAGGGGATGAGGGCGCTTGGTGCTGACATCTTGGCTAGATGCTCCAGTCTAGAAAGGGTAAAACCGAAGTATGAAAAGAAAGACTGGGCCAGTAAAGATGCAAGACCAAAATCAACAACATAAATGAACGAAAGATGGAAAAAAGACATGGATTAATTAGTACTTTTCTTACTTAGGAACCATATGAATACTAGTATGTGATCAAGACTAGATAATTACCCAAAGTGTGTGATTTTGTGTCTACATTTTTCCCCACTTTATATTGGTGAGTGAAAATATTGGTAACATAAAGTAGACAGAGATGCGTACCTGATATCCATGTAGATTGATGTAGAAAGCATGCTGAGGGACTAGAAAAAAGCTTGAAGTGATAAAAAATATGGAGGATGGAGACTAAAGATGGAAAAGTGTAAAGAGTGATAAAAATTAACTTAGGGTGAAAGCACACATGTAAATGCCAATGTGTGTGATGTACCTATTGTTAGTATTAATGTGTGTAATTTTTTTGATGTTGATGTTGATTGCTTTCTTCCCATACAGATGGACCTGCAAAAGAGAAGATGATCAAGTAGTCAAATACACATGTTTATGTATTAAAAACATTTAAGGAAGTATGTAAAATAAAATTCTGAAAAATGTGAAAAAGGAACATGTGCACCTGAGCCATGATGAGGAAAAGAGTGTATAAAATATCTTGTCGATGAAGTGTGAGTTTCTGGGTGATATCACGTCGTTGGCCGAAGATTTATAGGGAGGAAATTATGATTTATTGTCCAACCTTTAATTGCTTAACAAAACTGTAGAGATCTCTTTATTGTCTGGTTTTTTGGGCAATCCGAAATCACGACAGAAGTAGTATAGAGAGGAAGGTCTGATTTATCCTCTAACCTTTAACTATTCCCCAGAATAAAATACAACTGCAGATGATGTGTACCAATGCATGTGCTAAGGAAAAACTACCCTATAAACCCATTGTGTAGAGTTCTGTAGACTATGCTGAACCCTGTTGCTGTGTAACTACCCCCTGGTTATAGGCGCTCTAGGAAAGGAATCGCCATACTAAGGAACCAAGTCTGATTCTGATCCCTGAACTGTGCTATATTGTACAAATACTATGTTGTGTTATGTATACTATGTATGGGGTGACTGATTAACCCAAATGATTCCCCCTTATTTTGGGGCACATGCAACATCGCTGTAGGTGGATGCGACCTAAAATAAGGCCAACTGTTGAAACTATGCCTTGCAGGGGGGAAGGGATGTTATTGGTAGAAACCAAGACACATGAAAAAAAGTGATTGGGAGACAAGTGTTAGTACAAGCAAAGAAAAACATGCATGTATAAGATGAAGTGTGTGCTAGTAAATCAATGTGCATGATAAAAATGTGGGAATACAATGTAGACCACAAAAATTGGGTTGCAAGCATGTGACACCACTCACCATGTTGCAAGACAAGATAGGCTGACGAAGACAAAAGTATACAAGTGTTCATACAAGACAAAGGGAAAAGACCGCAAACAAAGGCATATAATGAAAATCAAGTACAAACAATGTAATAGATAACCATGGTGAAAAATAGTCCTACAAAACAAATGCTACACATGAAGCACCCATTAGCACGTTAGAAAGATGAAATGTATGTCAAAGTCTGTATAATCTACTAAAGTAGTGTGTTATGAAACAAAATGAAACAATATCACCTGTAGTCTATGAAAGTGGATGCCGCTAGGAGCTGCTGTGGGATTGGTACTAGGTACTGTTCCAAACATCCTTGCTTCATGTAATGGATCTATATAATCTACAATCAAAACTAGAAAGAAAGTGAACGCGCATGTGTGTATGATAAAGACAATCACATACAATATATCTATCTAGTATGTGTAATAAAGTGAACACGTACAATTAAATGCAAGAAAGAGTAAATGCAACCAAGATATGTAGTATATTGTGGATGGATGGAATGTAGAGTGAAGTGATAGGGGCAACATCCCCACGAGTGAATGGAATTGTATGGGGTGAGGTTCATTTGTTTATTCCCCCTCAGCAGTCAAGAATGAACCATAAACAAGAGTGTGTCATCGGGAAATGGTTTAAATGATGTGTTGTGTGTAGTGTGTTATGATGAATGCATATTGATTATATGTGACATAAATATGAAGTACAATAATGTGTGATGATTTATTCTAAAGTGTATATCACGACAAGATGATAGAATAAGTGATGATTTAGCCTAAAGTGTATATCACTAAAGGATGTTAGAAGAAGTGATGATGATGCTAGAGTAAGTGATGATGTATCCTACGATGTATATCACTACAAGATGAGCAAAAAGAGTGGTGATTTAGCTTAAATATTATACCACTAAACGATGTAAGTGGAAGTGATAATGTAGCCTATGACATATATCACTAATTTAGGAATGTCACAAGAGAAAAGGATTGAATGGTTGAGTATGATGTGGTCCATTTTTGATGTATACCCTCAACAGTCTAGTATGGACCATGTGACTAGAGTGTGTCATAGGGTAGTGAGTGTAGTGAGTATAAGTAGATGAAGAGGATGCATAATATGTGTAGTAGAAACAATGATGAAAATTAGTCACGTGATGCGAAATGTGTAATGTATGATGTAGGATGTATAATATGTAATATAAGATGTTTTGAGGTATGTGTAGAATGTGTATGATGTATAAAGCATAAGATGTACGATGTATGATGTAATATGGTTAAAGTGCAATATGGGTGATGATGTTTCATGTGTAGTGTCTATTGTGTAGTGTGTGAGGTTCATGTGTATAGGATGCCCTCAACATTCAAGAGTGAACCGAAGCACAAAAGTGTGTCATTGGGTAGTGTCGATACTAGTTTGTGTCAAAATGTGATTTTTGTGAGTGAATGTTGAATTGTGATGTGATGAAGATGTAATATGTATGTTTTTGATTAGAGGGGGGAGAGAGGATAAGATAAGTGTCATGCCCCCCAACAGTCATGTAAGAACCACAAGAACATGAGTGAGGTGAGAAAAGTCACCTACTAGGATTAAGCAGTCATTTAGTGGTGGAAGTAACATTAGGAACATGTGATGGTGGAAGAGTTTGAAATGTGTCTTAAACCTTAGTAGAAGGAGCAGTTTCTTTGAAAAAATGAATTAGAAATGGAAGTGGAGTGGGATGGGGATAAATTGTGAATGGTGGAAACTTTGGTGGTATTGATGAAACTGTAGAAGAATCGATAGGAGAAGAAGGTTGATTTATTTTGAGAGGTGGTTGCGTACTTTGACTTCATAATGTTGTAAATGTATTGAGAGGAGGAGGTGCTATATTGATTTTGAGAGGAATTTTCTTAGGCAATGTCTGACTTTTCATAGATTGACCATTAGAAGTGATGGCGTGATGCTCATTATATATAGACAAATCAGATTTAGGAGCTTATTGAGATGTAGCATTTGTAGATGGGCATGCAACAAAATGTTGTGTAGTGAATGAGATAAATCCTTGATGCTTAAGATGCTTGATTATTCTTCGTAAAGCATAATAATCATTGTCAACATGTCCATTGTTTCGATGATAATTATAATATGGAAGACCTTGATATTTTTCTAGCCGATAAGGAGGATAGTAACGAGTAGACAGTAAAGTGATCAATTGATGATTAAGGAGCTCAGTAAGAATGTCATGTTGCTTAGTATTGTGATCAAAGGTGAGAGGCTTTGGTAATGACATGAATTGAGGCTCATTGATATGAGCACATGTAGTAGACATAGAATGAATATGAGATGTAGAAGGAGAACGAAAATGAGCCTGAGAGGCGTCCTTAAGATGTTAGATTTCATACTTGAGGGATGTAATCATGGATTCCATAACCTGAAATTTGTCTTGAAACAAAGAATGCAAAGCTTGAATTGACTCCAACATGGGTTTATTAGATGGAGGATCACGAAAAATAGGGTCATCAATTAAATGATAAAAATTAGCACTTACTTGATGCAGAGGTGTATCTTGGGGAAGATAAATGGTGTCTAGGGCCTTTTTAAGAACAACTTGGAAATCAGGATGTACTTGAAGTTAACCAGATATAAATTTGAGGAATTTTACAAGCTATGATAGAGGAAAAAATGAGGATCCTAAGCGTGAAAGAGTTTGGGTACACTAAAATGTAATATATTAGCCTAATATAATGCAATTTTGTAGTAAATAGAGAATAAATAAATAAAGGAGATAACTCAAGAAACTAAGTAATGAAATGTAGAAAACCTAATATGCAAAAATGGTTAGAAAATCCTTAGCTGATTTGAAGAGGTTACGAGACTGTGTCACAGTATAAATTGACTGAATAAGAATGGGTGACCATCATAGAAGAGCCTAAGAAAATATATATCTGAGTGATTCAGCTGGACTAGGGCACCTGGAGAAGGATGGGGGAACCTAGGGCACTCTGGTTTGAATTCTGAATGCCATGGTTTGCAAAAATGGCCAAAACCTGGTTATGATAGGGTTGTTAGATATTTGTACTTGTTTTCTTCCTTTCACGTGTATTTTGCTGTAATATTTCCGATGTCGCTGTAAAATTGCAATGAATAAATCACCTGCAAAACCATAGACAAAGCAACAAACCATAAAAATAAAGATGCAAATGAATGGGTCAGACTGTCCTTAGCCACCATAATGGTGGACTTACCACTGAGCAATGTACTACATATCAGACCCAATGTAGTTCTGTGTGTGTGTGTGTGTGTGTGTGTGTGTGTGTGTGTGTGTGTGTGTGAAATTGTGCCCTATGTTTCTCTTCTGCATGTTACACTTGAAGTAATGAACAAGTAACTAGATTTAGAATGTAAATAATGTATGCATTGAATAGAATAAAATCCCCTCCTATGAAGTGTGATGCAGATGAGCTGGACTTTATCCCTTGTGATGGAGCTAGATGGATGCAAATGGGGCTCTAGATGGCTTGATGGATACAACCCTAGGTGGTGATATATAGTGCTTAGTTCTCAGTCCCTTATTATGATCACATAACTTTATATTTATATGATTACTTCACTTGAATTTTGTAATTAACCCCAAAAATTATTACTACCAAAAAGATAAGATGCTCAAACGGCTAGAAAGTACCCAAAAAGTGTGAGTAAAGTACAAAGAGGACATGGGAATCCAGAGGTGATGAAGGAACTCAACGCTGGTGTCCTGGCTGGGAGCTTTAGTCTAGAAATGGTAAAAGTGAAGTATGAAAAGAAATCCTGGGCTAGTAAAGGTGTAAGATCAAAAGAAGTAACAGAAAAGGACAAAATATGACCAAAATACATGGGTTAATTAGTACTTTACTTACTTAGGAACCATATGAATAGTAGTATGTGATCGAGACTAGATAATTACCCAAAGTACGTGATTTTATGTCTACGCTAAGGATATTTCCAGTTAAAACTCCAAACATAAACTTGGCGAGATTAAGAAGAAGGAAGAAATAAATAAGATGTGCAAAGAGGGTTTCAAGGATGGAAAGGTGGTCCTTTTAACATTTGGATTTACCCAAGATGCCATCGAAATAATCCTCTATAGTTTTGTGGATACGATCATGGAAGATGTAAGTCATAACACACTGATTGGTGGCCTTTGAATTTTTCAAACCAAAGGGAATCACGCAATAGCAGTAGGATCCCCAAGGGGCGATGAAGGATGTTTTATGTTGGTCTTCTGGTGTGATGAGAATGTGATTATAACCAGAAAAATCATCCATAAGAGAAAGAAATTCATGGATAGCTCTTAATTTGGCTAGCTAATCAATGTTAGGAAGGGGAAAGTCATATTTAGGGTAAGTGAGATTTAAATCTCAAAATTCGGTGTATATGCAAAAATTTCTAAAGGATTTGGAAATGGGTATGATGTTAGAAACCCATTGCGAATAGTTAATAGGATATATGAAGTTAGTGGAAAGGAGATGTTGCAGATATTCTTTAACAAGAAGGGAAACGTAGGGATGCAAGTGATGTAACTTTTTATTGAATGGTTTGGTGTTGGGTATGGTAATGATGTTATGGATGACAATGTTGGGATCGAGGCCTGACATGTCAACGTATGACAATGCGAAGGCCTAGTTTTTCTTAGATAAGAAAGAGGTAAAGGCCTCTAGATCTTATTGATCAAGAGATTGGATGACTTTAAGGATACATGGCTCTTGCAAAGTCCCTCTATTGATGTTAATGGTGGATTGGTTGAGAAGGGTGGATGTGTTAGGAGGTAAGGACTTACGAAGATGAGAATATTTTTCCCCCATGTAGGAAAGAATGGAGTCATCATCACTACATTGAATAACATCAATGGTATGAGAATCCTCCTATATCATTGAAAGGTATTTATGAAGAAAGGAACGAGTTCTACATTCATCCTGATAAGTGACCGGTCTGAGGGATATGATGGAGATTAAAAAAAGTTAGGGGGGAGGGACACTATATCATCCATGTGTATGGG
Organism: Taxus chinensis; assembly: GCA_019776745.2. Lineage (NCBI taxonomy): Eukaryota > Viridiplantae > Streptophyta > Pinopsida > Cupressales > Taxaceae > Taxus > Taxus chinensis. The sequence continues at coordinate 492,906,903 of CM034154.1, forward strand.
GTGGTTAGATGTATAAGGGCATGATGGCTTGATGTTGATGGAGGGTGTGGAAAAAGAGTGTGTGGGGGAGTTAGTGGGATGTTATTTGAATCCCAAGAAAAAATTATCATGGGGTTTGCGGGATTAGTTGAAGACAAGATCATATATTCCTTGAACGTAACGTCCAAGACCAAACCCCTTCCATGCATAATGGTGGAGATACGTATATGTAAAGGATTTGTTATAGAGGAATTCAAAGACATTATTGTATGGCTTCGTTTAAGGTTGATCATCAGCGTGATAAGAAGGGAAATTGATGCCACCATAAGCAATATTGTTTTTAGATGAGGTGGACATAAGGAAATGATATCCCTGATAGTTGGTTGATACATGGGAGATTTATGAGGTCTACCAAACCGATTGAGCGTGGGAAGAGAATTGAGCATGAGAAGTTGATACTCCCCTAGTAAGAGACATTGTATCACATTGTTGAGAGATTCATCATGAGGTAACTTGGATGCATATATAGAAGAACTAGTAGATATTGCGAAGAATAGGTCTTGTTTAAGGATGAGCACATCATTTGGCTGGTAGGTCATGTATCATGCTTTGAATGGAGGAAGCTTAATAGGGAGTGTATGGATTCTTCCCTCATGTTCATACTTGATACAATGATGAATAGTAAATGGGATACAACGCATGACATGAATTCATGGGCATCCAAGTAAGACGTTATATTGAAACTACCCCTCAATAATATTAAATATTTCATGGAGGCTTTTTTTAATGACGTGGATGGGGAGGATAATTGTTCTCAAGGACATGGAAATAACATCATTAAAGGCTTAGAGGACCACAGGTTATTGGGTGACAATGGTGTCAGGAAGATTAAGTTGGTTGAAAGTATGGGATGATATGATATTGATGTTAGCACCATTGTCAATCATAGATCGACAGATGAAGGTGTCATTGATGCAAACTATGATGAAGAGGGGAGGGTAATGTTCTTCAGGTAGGATGTCATGAATCTCATAATCGTCAAAGGAGATGGTGGGGGAAGTTATAAGAGCTCCAATAAGGGTGGCAAGAGGTTGGGACTCATTGGAGGAGACTTAAATACACTCCAAGGCTTCGATGAGATCTTGTCAATGATTGGGAGAGATTTGGATGAGCTCATAGAGGGACATCTTAATAGGATCCTAATACAACTGTTTTACGATGATTTGTTTAATGGTGGCAGGGTTTTGAGTTTGCGAGGTGGATAGGATGGATACCTTAACATTGGATGAAGAAGGAGATGCAATGGGATCATAGGAAGGAAAAATGATGAAAATTTTTGGTTTGGACAAGGTAGATGGTTGGAACTTGTGAGGACGAGAACAAGTGGTGATGTGGATTAAATCGATATAGAGAGGGGGACCATCCTTAAGAGAGGTAGAAATCAATGATGCAATAACGATGAAAGACATGGATGAAGAGATTTAGAGGTTTTAGAAGTTACATAATTTATTGGAGGATTAGGCTTATATGGGGTCAAGCTTGTAGATGGGAGAGGGTTGGCCTTCTTTGATGAGAAGATCATCCTCTTCTATGAGATTGTTGATGAGGGTTTCGAGGGACCTACAGTGCTCTGTGTCATGTCTAGGGAAACGATGGTAGGCACATATGGTTTTAGGGTCAAACCACATGGGATTTGACCTGTGTGGGTCAAAGGGCTTGATGGGGAGAAGGGTGACTGTGGATTCTTGGATGAGATGCTAAAGGATTTCAGTATGAGATCTGATGGGGGTTTGTGAAGATTATTTTTTATGGAATTTGGGTGGATTTGGTTTAAGGGATGAGGATGAAGGTAGGAGAGGTTCCTTACTCTTATGAGGATTTGTAGTGGCATTAGATTCAAATTTTTCTTTGGGTGTAGATTTCGGAGGAGGGATAGATGATTTGGATTGAGATTTATTAGTGATGGGTATTGTGGATGAAGGGCACGATCCCAAAATAGAAGGTGGGGGCCCTACGATAGATTATTTTATGTTGGATGGCTTGAATAGATGGGGATTTGAAGGAGGAAGCTCTAATTTCTTATATGGATGGGTGGTAGATTTTTTGATGGGAGCTCCAAGGTTTTTAGATTTTTGCTATGGGGTTTTATTCTTTGCGGGGATGACAATGATTTCAATGATGAATTCATCCTTAAGATTAGATTTATATGATTTAGATGTCGTTGTTGTTGGTATAAAAGTGGTTAAATTTTTAGAATATGAGGATGGGATGGGAACACTTCTTATGGTAGATTCAATGGGATATGTTTGTTTGGAAGATATGAGATATGGTGCAGATTAATATGTGGACATGGGTACAAGAATGGACATATATAAAATTGTTAAGATAGAGGTATATGTGATGGATATGGGTATAATAGGTGCAGATATGGGTTCGAAATTAGGAGTCAATGTGGGAGTGGGTATGGGTGTTGTATGTGTAAGTGTAATAGATGTTAGAGTAGTAGATATGGGTATAGTAAATGTGTGTGTAGTGGATTTAGAAGATGTGGGTGTAGTAAGTGCGGAAATATTAGATGGGGGTACAATGGATGTGGATGGTGATGTAGGATCCTGACTCAAAGTATTGATTGTATGGGTATTAGGAGCTTGGGATATAGGAGGGGTAGCTTGTTTATTCGGTGGATGATTGCGGAAGGGATGATTAAAGATGTCTAATGATTGGTTGGGAGGGGAGTTAGGGTTGTTCACTTGAAGGTCCTCTTGATCGATAAGCTATTGTATAAGGTCCTTGAAGGTATAAAACTTTTCAATATCATGGTCATGGACTCGATGATGCTTGTAATAGTTGTCCTCGTGATACCATGCGGGTTTGGGATGAAATTTATCCACGGGTCAGATATGGGGAAGTTGAATAAGGTTGACAACCATTATTTTATCAAAGATGGAACTATAGGAATCTCCAAGAGGAGTATAGTTAGGAGTTGGTATATGATCTCTTTGTGATGAATTAACATGGGATGTGGACATGGAAGAAGATTTGACAACAATGAAACTTTCCACATTTTTGAATATTTCATTACGAGGGAAGGATGACTTGGTGAAATCAGTTTTGGGTTTGTTGGAGTGGATTTTGATATGGCCTTGCTCAAGGAAACACAATTCTAGTTTGCAAGCCATGGTGAAGGATTATTCAAAGCTCTAAAAATATTAGATTTGGAGAGTAGACGAAATGTGTTTTGCACATGATTGAGAGAAAATTTCGATGAGTTCGGTTTGGGGAAGAAAGAAAGAAAACTTATTGATGATTCCACCCCACCTAGTGATGAAATATGTGATTGATTTGTCATTAAACTATTTAATAACATAGATATCAGTAATGGTGATCTTATACATGATGTTAATGGAGAAGTGTTATAAGAAAAGTTACGTAGGTTGGGTGAAAGATAAGAGAGAATACTGAGGAATGACATTATACTAGTCCAAATTGGGCCCGACCAATGACATGGGGAAAGTGTGAAGCATGAGATCTTGGTCCTGGGATATGAGACAACATGCATGCCTAAAGGATCAAAGGTGTTGTTGAGGGTCCTCCTTACTATTGAATTTAGAAAAATTTAGGAGTTCCCAGTGTGGATGATATGGTTTCACAGGGACATATGGATTGATGGGATCATTACAAATTTGTTCTTAAGTGAATAATCTTTTAGGAACCAAAGTAGCAGCTTCGAAGTTGGCCAACCTACTTAGCAAGGTTTACATGGGGTCATTAGAGGTATGGGGATGAGAAATTTATGGATGAGGCTATGGATTATAAGAGGTGAATGGGTTGGATTATGGATAGGATTGATATTGTTGAGGATACTTAGGAGTTTGTGGGGATGGTCGATAAGGAGGAAGATAATTGAGAGGTTAGAATTGAAAGGGTTGTGAGATGTGATGTTTAGAAGGGATGTAAATAGGTGGGAAATATTGAGGTGGTTGTTTATGAATAATTGGAGGATTGGATTTGGGATGTGTAGGATGAGGAGATTGAGATGTTTTGATAAGGTGATTAGAAAACATATGTTGGAAGGCACTTTGAAGTGGGAGTTGATTGGTTTGAATTGACTCTAAATGGTGAGGTTATGAAGTAATAACGTTGGTGTGGACATGATGTAAGGATGTGCACTGAGATTTGAATGGGTTTCTTTAGTGGTGGAGGAAGTAAGATAGATTCTTGAGGATTCTGGATAGGGGCATTGATAACAAAAGTAGATGAAGAAGTGATGGGGATAGAAGATGTGGGGATGGTGTTGATGCGGGGTAGATTGGGTGGAACAGGAACCACCAACTGAGTGGATTGATGAGTTTTAGGAATCATAGAAGAAGAGTCATGGGAACCGTGTTCATGTTGGGCTTTAAAAATATCGTTCATAGCTCAAGGAAGAACACAACAAGCTCAAAATTGAGCACTTGGGTGTATTTGTGAGTAAATATACCCTGGAAAAATTCCATAGAATTCCTTAGTTGTAATTTATTTTCCTATAAAGTCTCCTTCATTAGATCAAGCTCCATCATATCATTCATTTTGTCTTTGGGCATTTTAGACACTCAAATGTAACAATTTTCACTTTGACAATGTTTGTTTTGACTTTGGATCTTGCTAAAATACTTAAAGGAGAGATGTTTTAGTGCTTTTAAATGAAAGATAATGTTTTTTTGACCTGGTAAGAAGATTTAAACCTGATTTGGGTGCTACCCTAATGACTATATATGCGATATTGTGAGATTTAGGGATCTGTGAGTTCCTTTTGTAAGTGTAAGAAGTGAGTGTCTCAATGCATTGCTATAGGATTTATAGATTAGCAAATGAGGTAGTGTTTACTTGCTTATATAGGACTCCATGGATGATTTATCTAATAAAGACTGACCCAGATGAAGTAAAAGACCCAAAAAAGAATGTAAAAATTGAAAGCAAAGTTAGAGGACATGTCGGTCCAAAATAATACAAGTCAACCTAGATAGAATATAAAATCGTGACCAAAATATATGGCCATGTCCTAGGGTAATAAATATACTAAATATAGTTTAGAAGTTATTGCATGGTGTTTTAATATGTATTTTATGCATTTTTCTCTCATAATTTGTCGACATGTCAATGTATAAGGATAAAAAAGCTAAATAGATACCTTGGAAGGGAAAGGGGAGATGGTATTTATCATTACAAGAGTGTATCCCCAAATCAAGTGTTGTCAAAGTGCAAAATAGTCAAATTTGAGTGTCTACATTCCCCCCTTAAGTATTAAATGAACATTACATGCTTAAAGGAAAATATACTTGAGTGTGAAAGCACACTTTTCCTATACTTGAATGTTTTTTTTGTAGTTGCCTTATTGTGCTTGGTGTTTGCATGTTCCACGATGAAAGATACAACACAGAGTGTAATCAATTTCCACTATAAAGAATTGAAATTTTAACTCAAATATAACATGTAATGTGAATGATTTTCATTTGTATAAAAGTGAAATGAAAGGATGCAAACAAAGAAGGAATACACCTATTTTCTTGCAGAGGGAGAAACTCCCATGCTTTTCTTATGCTTGAAGATGTTACATTTTTGATTTTTCTGAAACTTACCGAATGATTGGGGGTGATCAGTCCCTAGTTATGTCAAGGAGAAACCAGAGTGTTAGGTGCATGTAACCTAACAAAAATGACAAAGAGGGAAGAATAAGAATGAAGTTCCAAAACAACCTTATTAGGAAGAATACTATGTATCAAAGTTATTCAACAACTTTGATATCTTCCCCTTTGATTGCAAGAGGCAATTTAAGAGCCTAGGTATCAAATTTATTTAGTCAACTCTTGATATCTTCCCCTTTGAATGTGCATGAGGAGAGGAAATGGTTGCCTATGAAGACCTTATCTATCTTTGATACCTTCTATAACCCCATGGATCACACTTGTTTCGGACATATTCTAGATCACAATTTTTTATTTAAGGACATATAGTAAAAGAGAGGATAGGTGCCCCCAAAATCTCCCCATATGCCACACAATTGGTAACAACTGAATAAAAGTTGATTAGAAACTAAAAAAGTGCTAAAATAATGATGGAGAAAGGATACTCGTGCCCCTAAGATCTTTGAAATTGTACAAGAAATTGAATTCCATAATGATGAAGTGAAGTAATTCATTCCCCCTTTACTGACATACATTGAGTGAATTAAACATGACATTGAATAAAAAACCTAAGAATGTAGTTGAGAACCTCAAGTTGTTGATTAAACTGATGTTTCTACCCTTCGGAAAAAACCTATGGGAAGTTCCAAACCATATTGTAAAGCCTTGACCAATCTATATGGTTATGAACATGTGAATTTTGTGTGAATTTCTATGTTTGACTATGTTTACGAGTTCCTGTACCCTATATGTACCTGTGTGCCCCCCCAAGAATTTTATCTCATGTCTATTGTAAGTTTAGAAATGAAACGTGGATGGCTGACCACCTCTTTTGAGGCTTGTGAAAAAACCATGTTGAACATGTGGCTCCAAGTAAATAGATGTGTGTTGATAAAAGAGATATTTATAGATAGTATGTAGTAGAATGTAGAGTGATCCAAAGTGGTGGCCACATGGAATAGCCTATGCACTTGTAAAACGGAAGGTGCTTTGTGTATCGTGTTAACCATCAAGTACACAAGAAAAAGAATGATAGTGATAGATAGAAACCACATAGATAATAATAAAATTATTCTAAATGTGTGTAAATATAACGATAGTGGAGTAGGATAGATAATAAATATGTAAACAATGTCAAACAAAAGGCATAGATATCCTGCAAACATGGGACACCCACAGTTGTCACAAGACAATCCAGTCTCATAATCCTTCAAAAATAAGAGAGATAAATAACAAACAAGATAGGCATGATGCCACATGCATGGGACACTCACAGTGCTACAATACAACCAAGACACATAAGAAATGAAAACAAGTAAATAATGATATACACCAACAAGCAAGTATGCATGAAACAAAAGTCTCAGAACAGTGATAACATGATATGGCAGTCAATATAGGTGAAATATGTGGAACAAAAGATGTCAATGGTGCACAAGACACATGTGTTATATTACTAATAGTTTGAATAAATAACAAGTACACAATGTATGTAATTGATCATAAATGAGGAAGTAAAAATGAACTATGATAGAACAATAGTACTTATAAAAGATAGAGGGATTTCCCCCTAAGAGAGGAATGTAAGTAATGATGATGTTCTCCTATAAGCATGTATAAATATTTGTTCCATTGCATCCAGCTTACATATACCAACTGAATAAAGGTGAGGAAATAAGAATGACATGTTATTTAACAAACCAAAGTGATACTGTAACATGTATAGTGTGAGGTGCTAACAAATCAAGGAAAATGCATAGTGTCCAAGATTTTATATTTTTATAAATGATTTGAATGTTTTAAAGTATTGTAATGCATAAATATATACAAAAATAATGGGGAGCATAAAAATTATCCAATGAGAACCTCCTAAAAAGGTTGATTTTTTTTTGGGGAAGACCGTGGCTTAGGTCTTAATTGTGATCCAAATTCTAGTGGTTTACCGTAGTGATAATATGTGCCCATAGAAGAATTCCTAGGAGTATAAGGCGGGTGCAAAAGTAGCATTTAAATATTGGCGTATGGTGCAGTGGACTAGAATAAAGAGTGTGTTCAAGTACTAGGATACGTTGTTGAAAAGCTTATGTAGGTAGTATGTGTACTAGAGGACTAGAGTGTAAGAGCCTAGGGGAGTAAGGATGGTGAGAAGAATGACATGGGGCTACTAGTACTATGAGAAGACATATACCCATTTGAGATGTAGGGTGTGCAACCAAATTCATATTAGGATAACCTAGGAGAACCAAAGTGACTAAGAGATAGGATGAAGGAGTACAGGCTTATGAAAGAACCTAGAAGTGCTAAAAATCGATGAGAGCCAATGTGTAAAAAACCAAATGCCTATATGTAGATACACTAGGAATAAGAAAGCTAGGATGGGTATCCGTAAGGTGAACACCCGCAATTGTAATAACCTTATTCATTATGAATGAACTTGACACATTGGTGGAGTATCGAGGTAATATCTCTTATGAGCATGTAGCTAAGGGATACCTAACCGTACAGGGCACCAAAAATAAGAGTGGAAGTAACCTAGGAATGGAACTGATGTAATGATAATGCCAACAATAGTGATAGGTAAAGTGATGCATTGGATAGTGGGGATTAATATCAAGTGCAATATTTTGTGTGAGCATGCCAAGATATTGGAGTTAAGTGAAAGAGTAGACATTATATTTTTTATGTGGATAAACCAAAACACCGTATATATGTACCTGATTAATAGATACATAGACAAAGAACATGTTTGAAACAAATGTGTTGTATATATTAGAGTCACAAAAAGTAATAGGTGGTGTAGAAGACAATGTGTGAGTGATAGTAATAATCATTGTATACAAAGGGTGATCATAAGAGGGTAGTGCAAGTATTGTATGATAGGTGTTGTGCACTTCAGAAGTATATTTGTCAAGTGTCATGTTTAGGAAGTGGATAATTAAATATTTTAAACTTAACACTTATCATTGATTAGCTTGGAAGATTCAGTGTGCACATCCCATTCAATAGCTTTAGAATCGATAAGATCTTTTATAACGTGACAAAGATTTAGACATTTATCAGTAAGGTGACTGGTACATCGATGATAATCATAGCTAAGAATTGACATCAAAAATTCTTACTTTTGAGGCTTACTCATATCAACCACAAATGATAAAAGGAGAGATATGAGATTAAATTTGAGAAATTTTTTCAATACAATGTGAAGAGGTATTTATAAATGAGTATATTGGTGTCTTGTGGGCTGAATTTGTAACTTAATAGAGTTGATAAACAGTAGTGAGACTGTTTCCTTAAAATTAGATTTTAATGTCATTAGTTTTTCCTTTGAATATCTGGTTTGCTTGAAAAATTAGTAGTAGATGTGGTGGGAGACATTGGCAACTTACTTGATTTGTCTCATATGTAACAACTCATCTTTGAGCTCTTTCAAAGTGTAACATAGATGTTCAAAATATCGAAACTTATCAAAAATTACCGATTCTTGCAAAGGAGAGAAAAATTTATGTAAATAAATCTTGCAACTCACTATCAAATAAAATATTATTCATTTGGTGAGTATAGTCTTGTATTAAAACACATAATTATTGATAGGTTTAGTGGACCCTTATCGTTGTGATGCCCTACCAGAATCAAGTTTCACGAGTGTAATCTGGAAGAGTTAGTTTTTTGAATTAGAAACACTCGTTAAATCATTTCATGAGATGATGATAATAATAATAATAATAATAATAATAATAATAATTATTATTAAACTTCAGTTAACATAAAATTTTGATAGTGGTTTTAGGCGTTAAGAAAGTGATGAAGGCCCTTAGATGAGGAGGAAAACATAAATCCCTACTTGAGCGGAGGTCCTTTTTTTTAATGATAATTTAATAGCATTGTCTTTAGCACCCTTGGTTAGGTTCTTACAAGAGCTTTATTGTAAAGAGAATTATTTTCATAATTATTTGTATCTTCACTCTTTCTTTTTGGTTCCCCCTTGAAATTCAATCGAGGATTATACACACACACACACACACACACACACACACACACACACACACACACACACACACACACACACACATAAATATAAACAAATAAATTAACTATGATGCATTTCAAAATAAACATTTTAAATTAAAAATGCACAAGCAGGCATGAAATCTTGGGGTTCACGTGGTCTTAAGGAGTACAACTAGAAATAATATTGGAAACTTCATGTTTCCACTTTGGGAAGAGCATCAAGTCAATCTTTACACTTTATTTTTTCCAATGTCCTCCCTCCCATTTATTTTTCACTTCCCCAATTTTCGTCAACACGTGAGATGTACTTGAATTTATTTTGAATGCAATTTTAAATGGTTGTTATATCTTCTAAAAAGGGGTTTTTTGATAAGACCTTAGAAACCTTGAAGCAATTTTTTTTGGTAGGTGTAAAACTAACCTCTACAACCTCTTCCAACATGTTTTCTACCTATGCCAAGGGTGGTGTTGGAAAAATAATTCGTCACAAGGACAAATTAGTGAGTTTGCAATTCTCCTAGACTAAGTCCCTCCTCTTGGTAATGGGAAGGATCCCATTTATTGAATGCAGAAAAATAAATTAGTGGGTGGTCGTGAAGCCAGGGATCACACATGAACACTCCAATAGACCTGTGGTTAATTTCCAACACTTACTGCAAGGGAGGAATTTTCTTAGTGAAAGGAGGTAGAGGGGAGTAAGAATATATTTAAAGAGGGTTAACTTTGTGAATATGAACATATAAAGTTTCAAAACATTAACTAGAGTAAATATACACTCAATTAGAGTAATTTAACCTTGAGAAAAAGATAAGACTAACAAACCATAGACACATAATTCTATTGATTTATTCATCAAAGGAATTAATACCTTTCTTGGTGTTACAAGATCATAATACTTACAAAGTTGAGTATACAAGAAATAAAGGAATGTAAATCGATCTACTAGTTACTCATAATTAACAACCCTTTGGAATGGAGAAGTCATTCCAATTTATAGCCTTACAAAAAGTATTTTCATCTACCCCCACATGAATTTTCACTTCTCCTCATCACTTGTGACTATTCATATTCTTAAGAAACAAAAGCAAGTCTTTTGTCATTAATTAAAAATAACTCATTACAATGTTATACTATAGGTCACTTAAGTGAATAGGAAAAAATAGTTAAAAGTACCTCCCTAATTAAGAATTAGAACATGGAGAAAGAGGGAAGGAAAAAGGAAGAAGAGGAGAGATGATCATTTTGATGGAGATGAATCCTTTTCTGATGAAGAGCCACACTGATGAACCTTATGGGAATTCTCTTGGAGAAAATTCTTCACCCTTTAATTCCTTATTGAAGTGAGATACTGCAGGTGCCACTTTATCTACTTGTGGAATATGGACGAAGCTCAAAGAATTGATCCAGGTTTTAGAGTCATTTCCAATGGTTTTACATTAATTGATCCAAACCTGACGATCCTTCGTAGTATTAGAAATTGAACATATGATTTATGTGAAAGAATCCAAAGTATCTTCGGTGAATGAGAAGGGATATCCCACCTCTTTTTTGAATGATTCATAGAAATATTTCAAAAATATTCCATTGATGAATTTTCACTGATTGAAAGTGACCCAAGATTTTGCACACTGTTGCTAATACTTTCCAAAATCTATGATGTGAGAAATTTAAAAGAATCAAGATAAGAGATAACATCATTCAACATGTCATACTAAGAAATCATTGTGCGAGACCAAATAAAAGACAAGTTATCATTTATGGTAGTGAACACATTTTTACTCACCAATAAATGAGAATAGAGGTTGCTCATTTCTGACACCAATGGAAATATATTGTCCTAATGAGATTTCTCCTTCTTAATCTCCTCAGTTATTAAAAATGGTGATGAGGGAAAACTTGAACAATGAGAGAATCTATAACAACAATGTTTTTCCTTTCTCAAGAATCTTTTCAACCACCTGTCATTAGCCCTTCCCTGCATTGAGTATCCTTGAGCTTTCCTTAACTGTTTCATGGTTAAATCTAGTTATAGGAGTGATGAATTGTGCAAGTGGAGGTGGTACTACACTAGGATCTAAGAATTCTTTCACATAAGTAGTGAGAGTTCTCACATGCTCTTCCAACTATTCCATTGTTTTCTTGTAATCCTCATTTCGAGAAAGCATGCGGGTAGTATATTACTTGAACATGTGTGCATCACCCTCATGTGTAGCTTGACCCAATAAAATACTTATCATCTCATAATCACCCTGAGTCATTTATTTTATAGGTTTTGTAACCTTTTGTTAGGAACTCTATACATATTGGTCACCAAAAGCTCTAATGAAGAAATGAGAGGTTAACTGTGAATTTTTTCCTCTCTTAGCTTTCATGATATTTGAGATAACTCTAAAGTCATGTGCGGATGCTTCCTACACTATCCTTGAATCACTCTTGATTAGTTCTTGAATATAAGAGAAATTATCAACAGGTGAGGGCTCAATTTCAGGTATGGGAGAAATTTAAGGTCCATGGCATTCAATCACATATTTCACATAGTGGCAAGACTCAACTGCCGAAGAAGACACATTTGGGAACCGATTCAAAACTAGGGATTGAGAAGAATCAATCTCACCTTATTCAAGAGGTTCAATGGGGATTTAAGTGACTTTGGATTTCTTGTGGAGCCTCTTGGGGTTAGAATCTGCAATGTGTTCTTCCTCCACAATTTTTCTCTTTGAGGGATCTTGTGAGTGAGTGGAGCTCGCAGTCTTCTTGGATCTCTTCATAAAATAAATGTGAGATGTCACTGTCTGTGATAGAATCAAGAGTTGCCAAGTGATGATTTATTCCATAAACTAGAGGCCTTCTTTCCTCTTGAACCAATCTCTTGATCTTTGAATCACCACTTTGCAGTCCACTCTTTGATATCACTCCATTCTTCACGAACACTCCATGAGATCAGAGGATGAAGGTGAATATGACTTCACTACCTGGTACTCTTTAGTAAACAAGTTTCATTCGTCATCTTCTGTAAACTCCTCCAGTGAACCAATCAAACCCCAGATGCTTCCATCATCTGATCAACATGTCATCCTCATGTAGTCCTTCTTTCCATGAATTCAAGATTCATCCACATAATTTTCCGAATAGTCTTTCAATTTGAAGTGAATGTGATGCAATCTGAGAACATTAAAAGAATGCAAGATCTTTCCTTATGTCAAATTTGAGCCTAGGAATATATGTAAATAGGTGAAATGTAGTCGGGGAGGTCTCAATGTTTATGGCATCCACTAAAATCTTATAAGAGAAGACACCTAGAGATTGAGGGAAGAAAAATAATATTCAATATTTTATTCATCTGGGTATCCTGCGAGGATAAATATTGAAGCCTGAAACCCTTATGTAGGTGAAGGTTGAGAACTGGGTGAAGTAGCTCCCATATTTCTTGATTTGTGTAACTACTTGAGAAGAGATCCTTAACTCTTGATTCCCCTCAATAAGTCTGATGATGAACATGGTGAATGGATAATTCACCCTGGAAAAGTTATGGTTCTTGTCTCTATGTTTGATATATGGGTACTTCTCATAGGTAGGTGATTTTTGGGATACATTGAGACCAATAGTCAGGCCCTTGAAAGGTCTTGTGAAGGTGAGAGCATATACTAGGTAGGAAGTCATGGTAAAATTCTTGGTGGAAGGTAACTAAAGAAATTAATGATGAATATTGTCACTAATAATCTATCCCCAATCCACTACTTCATTCCCTTCAGTAGTAATAAGGATGAATTGAGCCATCTAAACTTGTACCTCTTTTTTTCGTTTCCTCACCCATCACCCTGCTTACGGCATCTGAATAACCTTCATAGAATTCACTCTTGGACAAGTTATTGGGAACATGAGAAGGTTTTATTACCTTTATGATCTGTGAACTGAGTGTGAGGCCTTACAAATATGAATTAATCTTTGCCCACTCTTGTGATACAAACTCCTTGGTGATGATAACCATGTTACTGCTATCAGGAATGTACAAACATTGAGAGATACCCTTGGGAGTAAGGGCTGCAAGGATTAAATTATATTTTACTTGCACTATTTAGAAATTACCTCATAGTGTTGTGCACAATGTTAAGACCAATTATGTTTTTAAATGAATAGTGGGTGACATCATGATGAAAATAGCCCGCTCGAGAAGATCTTAACTTCCACTAGTTCACGAGGTTCACCAAACATCCCATTTTCAAGTCGTCAAGATCCATGTGAGTGGCATTAATGTCTCCCACACTAGGATACTCAATGATTATGTTTTAAATGGGTTACAGAACTGAGTATTTGAATTTCATAGTGCTAAAAAACTGAGATACGTAGAATAAGATTCACCACAAACTTTCTGAACTCACATATGAAAATTTCTATTTTTAGTAGGTTGTATCCAGGGATGTTATTTTTAGTAGGTTCCACTTTTTTATGATTCTGAGGTTTATTTCTCATTCACAGTATCAAAAATGTTGAATAATTACTATTTTTAGAAACTTACTATTAATAGACATATATTTATCTAAATACTTGCTATTTTTAGAAAGTGCACTTAGAGATGTCAGGTTACAATGAAGCCACTATCAAAATTTTATATTTTACTCCAGGACCTTCTGCTCTAAATTTCATGGTTTAATATCTGCAGGATCTCCGTAAAAATGAAAAAATTGTTTCAGGGATAGATATTTTCAGCTTACTGCTATAAAAAATCCATATCATCAGTGGTTTTCTTTGACAATTTTCCCAAATGTGTATTAAAGAGGAGATCATAGGTAAAATTTAAATATAAACATGTGTCTGGATGAGGAGATATGATCAAATATTTAGTTTTCTAGTTGTAGATGTCTAGAAAGAATTAGTAGCATGTTTGGATTAAAATGGAGTTTTGGAGGATGTTGCAACATCACTTTTCAACAAAAATTACTAACTATTTGTGAAATGGAGAGTTAGTGAGATTTTATTGTATTTCTTAACACACCTAGAACTCTAACACTTAAATGGGGTTGGAATGGAGTGGATGTGAGGTTGTACTTAGTGTGACGGAAATCAAGGGGACACTAGTGATACTAATGTGAAACTTACACTAGATGGTTACAAGTGGCAGGTTTTGGTGTGTGGTGGATGAGATATAAGGGCTGGGAAATGAGCATGAATGAGCTGGAGGTGGTCGCATGGTGTCTAGGGGATGCATGGATGAGTGGGTCACAATTTTATGTCCCCTTATTCCTAGGGGGATATAGGGGATATAGGGGACACATCTATGTCCAAATTGTGACATGGGATAAGGAGGGAGGTCACACTTTGGTGTTCCTCTTGCCCCATGGGGATAGAGGGGACAACTGGGGCAACTAGGAGTCAAAAATTTGACTTGTGGGAGAGAGTGAAGTCACAATTTAGTGTCCCCCTTGTCCCTCTTTTCCCCTATGGGATATAGGGGACAAAAGAATATCCAAAGTGTGACTTTTCTATATTTGGAAAGCATATTTTGCCTTAGATGTCCAAATCGGGACACCACAACTAATGTTTTCACCTCAAAAGAATATGAAGGTGTTTTGGGGTAAAAAATTATATTATTTTGACTCTAAAACACCTAATGAGATCAATGGAACCATTATTGAGACCCAATTATTCCTATTAGTCAAAATTTTGGACCTATTTCATATTTAACTAAGAGGGGCAACTGCAGAGTTCTAAACTATCTCAACAAATCCTTGAGCCTCGGAGATAAGTTGATATGTACAACTTGTAGAGGATTTTAATATATTCCATATGCCTTTTTTTTCTTCTTAAATCATTTTGGAACTCTCAAAATCATCTAAAGAAGACAATTTTCATTGGGGACATTTCATTCCCTACACCCTGAATTACCCGATGTTGAACAAATTGTTCCTGAATAATATTCTGTTCCCTAAAATTTCCTAAATTTCCTTGGAAAACTTCAATATCATTTTAAATCACGCTAAGATTCTTCAAATTTTCCCTAAACGCTTCTAGAGGGTGTTCAATTGGCTGTAGAATGGCAAAAATGACCTTTTTAAGCCTTCGAAGGAAGTTGTCTTTCATCAAAACTGATGTAGTCCATCAATAACATTAGGAACTCTTCCATGCATACTAAAAAAACTTAATAGTATTGTTAATACTTTCCTCTGAGCCTAGAAGGGGATGGGACTTAAGGCAAGATCGCCAAAGGAAGGATGCACACTGACTAGGAAGCATAATTTTCAATTATGGGCTTAGTTGTCATGCTCCATTTTTTAAATGTGTCATGCTATTTGTTTTCCATGAAAACATGTGGACAGACCAATTATATACTTGTTTGATGCATATGGTGAAGTGGTATTAATTCTTTGTGAGAAACACTTTGTCTTTTGTATCCTTTTACTTGTGCCAAGATAAGAACCTTTGAACCTGGTATGAGTATCCGTCAAACATTATGGGATAAGATTTGTGCCAATTTTTGTAGTTGTAACAAACTTGGTGGACAGGAGGAATGTCAGGGAGCTAGGTGTAAGTATTTAAATTCTCATCTTTTGGACATAAATGATTGTTGGGAGTAGCCTCAAGAAATGGTTTTTTTTGGGATGTGAAATGAAGTCCAGATGTAATTTTTACTCCTCCCATGCATGAGTTTTGGGCGTGCCTTGTGTTGATTGGGTATGCGCCAAAATAGAAGCTTAGATCTAGATTTGGGAATTTATTTATTTATTTATATATGATGGTGTAGGGACATTGTTATATTTTAGTTATAAGTGTAACAAATATGTATGAAAGATGTGGAAAATTTCTTAATGCACATGAGCTATCAGAAAAATGCCTAAGATAAAAATTGTTTCTCATGGACTGCAATGGTTGCAGAATATGCATAAAATGGATTTGATGGAAATATAATGAAGGCATTTAATTTAATGTTATGGTATGATTTAAATCCAAACTCTACAGTCTTTTCTAGCATTCTCATTGGTTATGCAAATGGGGAATTTGAACATAGTGTATACACTTACTTTTTCACTTTTCATCTTTCATACTTGTTACTAACAATTTATTTTTTTGTAAATAAGGGTTAGTGATGCATCTATTCCTTGAGTGGGTGCCTTAAGGGTCTTGGTGGGAATGGAGAATGGTTATTCACACAACCATTATGTGTTAGAGATAGTACACAGATAGAGTGTCACTATTTGGTCTTGGCCTTAGTTGTCCTTACACTAGTAATACTTGTCTCATTAGGTCTCACACTTATTTCACTCCCAAAATTTTGGTTGTATCTCACAATTTGGAACTTTATTTTTCTATACCCATGATCTATGAAACCTTATTTTCACTTTTCATGACACATCACCTCATTTTCCATCCTTGACCGACTCCATAAACTGTGGGCGATGGTGTCGATGTTATGTTTTTCTTAGTGAATGCCATCACCCATGGGTTATGGCATACTATATATACATACCTCAATTTGACATTCAAAAGGAAGGAAGCTTGAACCTTAGGAAAGACCATATCATATGCTCTTTTGTTCCGTATTTGCATATTCTCGCGCAACTCTTAGTTCATCTTACACTTTTCTTAGATTGGATTAGAAACTCTTCTTCTTGGTTGGTTTACTTGCACTATTAGGTAATCTATAATGAGTCCAAGGCATGAACAATGTTCCCCTTCTCCACCTAACAATAATTCTCTCTCAGTGTGGTGATTCTGTGGATATATAGATGCATCATTGACCACCCTACAGGTACAAGGTGAGTTATCTAAACATCTTTTTCATTTTGCATAGATAAGTTCATATCCTTTCCTCATTATGCTATGTTAGCTTAGTGTTACTATAGACACCAAATTTGGGTCTTACGACGCCTTGTGCCCCGCATATAACCTCACAACCTAACCATACCTCACCACCTAAACCTTACACACTTAATTATTTATTAATTACCATATAATTAATAAATCCACATCTCCACCCCTGCCACCTCACCTTGCCACCTCATCATGACCTAGCCCTAACCCTAAACTAACCTAATTAAGACCTATGACTTGGTCCAGACTCACACCCATGACTCATCACCTCTCACCCACAATCAAAACAAACCTAATAATAACTTGACCAAGCCCACAACTGATCCCTCGGGAGAAAAGGAGGGAAAGTTGGCTATTTTACTAAAAATAGCCAACTTTGACCTAACCGACATCGGACCCTACTCGACCACCATTGGTTATGTAACCACCATCGGTTCCCTGTAAATGACCTTCCCCAACAAAAAAAAAAGGATCCGAGATTCATTTGGGTAGGATAAAGAGAAGTGAAACAAGTAGAAAAGGTTGCAGAGAAGAGCATCGAGCTGAAGACTGCAACTGAGCAATTGGATCGCTGTCACCCTTGTTCAAGCATTGGAAAATAATGAGGATAGCTTCATCAGCTCACTTTCTAATACCAGATCATCCCAACTAAGCCTTATTGTCGCCACCACATTCCTTGGACCTGTATCTTCATCAGGAACTAGTAAGTATTATCTTGTAGTTCTTTGTTATCATTTTTCTTTAATTCATATTAAATGGGGAACTGACCACCTTCGAAAGGAAGTCTAATATTTCCTGGGCCTAAGGAAGTTCCCTCACTTGTTGTCTAACTAAAATCTAGTGGTCTTGCGTTCTTATTTATAGGTAGTCCTTCCCAGAAAAAAAGGAGTTCTTCACAATCAATCTGATCTCTCTACAGTATGCGCACACCTTCCCAACATTCAACAGGTATTCCTCCTAGCCCTAACCCTTATCTGTTTCCCAAGAGAATGAAAGGATAGAAGCAACTCTATTCCGGAACGAAATTCTGTGCGAAACATTTTGGCACGCCCGGTGGGACCCATTTCGGGTTTCTTTCTTTCTTGCTTGCTTTCATATAGGGAGCATACTTGTTGTTTCTTTCTTCTAAATATTCACAAAATATTTTGTCATTTTGGTAAAAGAATTTGTCTTTTCTTTGGAATCTTTGAACTAGTGAAAGTCATCTTCTTTGCTTCATCGAATATCATTTTCGATTTGGGTTTAAAACACGTGCATCACATTCTTGCTTGTTGTTTTTGATTCTAGTGAAAGTAGATTAAGTAACATGTCGTACATGTGGGGGTGATATCAATAGTATTGACTAGAAATTAATCTTATTCTCACTGCACAACACATATCAAATCACATCATAATCAACACAACAGCTCAAACATCCCCCCTTCCCACTGTGCTATTCCTCCACCCAATTGAGGTAGCCTTATGAGCCAAAACAAACTTGACATCTCCCTTAGGTCTCTTGTTTAGGATTGACATCATCTGGTGTCTAAGGCATAAGCCCAAAGTGATTAAAACTAATCCTAGGGTTAGTCTATTGATTTGCTTGTGCATCTTGCTTGTTTTTAGTTCTGTTTCTCTGTCATACACTGTTTCAGTGATCACTTCAAGACATTTTGGTAGGTATATTAAGCATTGTTATCCCCAAACCAGCAGCTTCTTACATCCTCTCTTTGCTTTCATAGTGACCGACACCGGTCCCATACTACCGACATCGGTTAACTGACCGACGCCGGTTACATTTTGACCGACATCGGTTATCTGACCGATATCGGTTACTGTGTTTAACAGTTCTTGACACAACAGCAACCTATCAATTCCAACATTTTGTTGTTGTTTTCATTTCTGGATTGATTAAATCCCGGCTGTGTCCTCTTTTCCATGGTTGTTATCACCCAGAAACAAGCAGCAACCATGGTTTCACATGCCTGTTCCGTGCCTTTGCCTGAGTCACCCCCTTCACATCCTATGGGGAATCCTATGGATACCAGCAATTTTCCCAAGATCCCTATAGGAGATAAGGAATTTGCCAAATTTTTGGATGCTAATCCTAGCGCCGTACAATATTATTTGTCTCATACCCCTGACCGTGCACCCGACGGTCAGCTCCTCGTTGGTATGCCTATTAGTATCACCGCTCACTTAGCCCCTTCCCCACCTAATAACTCCACCTCACCATCTTCATCCTTAGCCCCATCTCCCAGCTCAGTAGCTTCGGTGGTTCATACTGCACTGATTGGTTTTCCTCTGGTTAATCTGGGACCCCACATATCACTACCGTCCACTGCCCCTACCTCATCTCTCTCGCAGGTTACCTCTTTCATCACTTGCTCTCTGCCACCTATACACACGAGCTTTCCCTCACAAGTTCCGCCCACCTTTTCATTTCCACAAACTCATCCGGTAGCCTCAACCTCTTATATAGGACACCCTTATTCGGCTGCCCCAACACATTCATCACCATTATCTTATCAACATTCAATCCCACCATTGTCTAGTAGCGGCTCTTGGACCAATCCTCCTCTGTTTACAATGACAGCACCATCATCTAACCCAACCAATGATTTAATCAACCAGATGATGGACAAGCTGCAAAATCTTGAGGCTTCTGTTTCAGGAAGTCGTAACACCCTGACATACGAGAAAGTTTGTTCGGGAGCCTATTCACCCTTCTGTCCCCCTTCATACATATCCTCCTCAATGGTAATTACCGAAATTTACTCGCTTTAATAGTAAGGAGGACCCTCAACAACACTTGCGATCGTTCAGACATGCCTGCTATCTGATTGCTCATGATGATGCCTTACTACTCCGTACCTTTCCCATGTCCTTATCAGGACCTGCCTTAGAGTGGTACAGTGCTTTAACCCAGCATTCAATCTTCTCCTTTAACCAGTTAGCCCAATCTTTCTTGGATCACTTCTCCATCAATATTTCCAAGAAAGTATCCATTACCGACCTCTATGCCATCCGACAATTTGAAGACGAGTCTATCGCAGATTTCGTTGGATGATGGCGGGGCCTCATCAACCAACTTACTTATGCCTTACCTCAGGCTGAGCTCATCAAACTCTTTACGCGGGCCTATGCTAAACACATTTCTCCCACCCTCCAAATTCAAACTTTCCACACCTTTGATGAGGCCTTTACTATGGCTCAGAAACTAGAGATTTGAGCCTTAGAGGAAGAGAAATTGAGGTTATGCAACAAAAGCTCAAATTTCTAGACCCAAGACTCTACCACCAAACCCAACACCACCAATTCTCACACATCGGCTGCTTCCAAATCAAAGGGGGCCATACATGCTGTGATGGTCAAATCTCAAGCACTGTCTAATACCCAGCCGAAAGCCACCTATAAGTATAAAGCCGAGCCCATCAACTATACTCCCTTGGGAGAAACTTATGGTGTGATCTTAGACAAATTGCTTAAAGCAGGAGCTATCACCTTGCCTCCTGTTAAACCTCACTCTAGGTTTGATTCCACTCACGCTATTCCTTCTTGGTATAAAGAAAATGACTTTTGTAACTTCCATCGCGTGAAGGGACACAGTCACGAAAACTGTAATATGTTGAAAAACATAGTGCAGGAAATGGTTGATGCAGGGGATATAACTCTCGACAATCCTAATGCCCCCGCTAATCGAAATTTAAAAATCTTCAACAAACCATTTCCAAACCATGCATATAACAGTAACACAAATCAAGATACCTCAGCCAAGGAGAAGAGTGTGCATGAGATCCATGCAATTTTCAACTCCCAACCCAGGACTTCCATTGAGGAAATTCTGAATCAAGCTTCTTCACCAACGCAGGGACTTTTGCCCCCTTCTCCTTCATCAGGACGAGAGGACAGTCCTGCTATTCCTTTACCTATAAAGGAATTAACCGCCCAGAGTTCTCTTCTCACAAATGAACCTTCTTACACCACATCCCTGCAAGATTGTGAGTGGATGTTATCTAACTTATCTATTTCCCAAACATCTCCTTCCACCACTCTTGTTGCAAAAGAAGAAGGCTTGCCACTTTTTCTGTCACCCTTAGAGGAGAAACCCCTTGAGCCTACATCACCAAACTCCTTAATCATAACGGATCCCCTCGAACATGCCATCCTACCTATTAGTTCTTCATCACCTAAATCTTTCCAGCGACCGGTTGACCTCTTAGTACCCATTGATACAGTGCCTCCTTTACCCCCTGTATCACACCCACAGTGGACCGGGATCACAACCCATTTCTCTTCCATACCAAGGTTCCTGTTCACACGTGAAGATTGTCATCCCTCAGAAGATAGACGAGTCCTATGGGAGCGTTTGAGTACACCATGCTCTACTCAAATGCAGATGACTGATCCAGACATCTCTACAATATACCCGAGGTGTTTACAAAAGCTCAAAATGCCTATGTCCAAATCTTCACCCCCCTCATCTCTACCGAATACCTTATCCACCTCTATTAACCTAACCAAACCTTCCCCTATGCTTGGGACTTCACCAATACCCAGCCTAACACACCCACCTAAACTGTTAGATTTATCCAAAAATAAAGCCATCCATCCACCTAGGAGATAGACCCAATCTCCTCAAGTCCAATCTATGCCTCTGTCACAAATAAAACCCTCGCCATCACACCTACCTTCTATATTGGGACCTCATCCCTCCACCTTATCTCAATACATCATACCTTTTGCGTTTTATTTAAAACGACTTGCACCTTCTACACCCATACAGAGATCCACGGGTGTATCAAAACCGTCACCCCAAGTATCCTGTCCACCTACCAACCCTAAAAAAACTCCATCATCAAAGGATTTTCTTGTTGTCACTCCTCTTTTCCCATGGTTGTTTCCTGCCACCACGTCATATGTGGCCTCATCATCTAACCAGCTAAACATGACTTCTGCGCCAGAAGAAACCACACCTAGTTAAAACCACTCATCAAAATCCCTTGCCTAAATCACCACCTATACAAACCACTCGCACCCAACCCTTACCAAAATAATCAAAAATCTCACCCAGTTAATCAACAGCCTCATCCTCATCTGAATTTGACCCGCTCAAAGGATCTTACTCCAAGATCCTTGATATGTTGGTAGGGGATGCGACCATTTCCCTACCCCCGCTCAGACTCTATGATCCATCTAAACCTCGACCTATAGGTTATGATGAATCTAAAATCTGTGCTTACCATCGCACACCAGGACACGATGTAGAAGGATGCAAAGCTTTGAAATCCATCCTTCACTAGTCACCTATCTCAGATAGACAGCCTAAGAAAGACAATTTACTGAGAGAGAAGCCCTTAGCTTCGATTCCTTCTCCTATACCACCTGTCCCCACCTCGCCAAAATCTATCATCATTGCAACCCCGCCTCTTGAGAACAATGACTTATCCCCACCATCCTCCTCCTCTCGTATTCATGAGATCAACATGATTAACGTTCCTACTCAATGTCAGAAAAATAATGGAAAAGATAAAGAAATCACACCTGCTGCCTCTCTTTCTCCTTCTGCCATCCCGATCGTAGCACCACCAAAAGTGGTCATTCATGGACCTACCTATCCCGTCTCTGATGGAGTTACCCACCGCACCATGATCAAACAACTTCACCAATCTCCTATAAAAATGACACTGTATGATCTCATTCAAACCTCTGAATCTCATTGACAAGCTCTCATTTAAATCCTTCAAGGGATAGAGGTCCTACCTAACGAAACCTTGCCCGTTGCCTCCATCTTAACACCCAACCATGTTCCTTCTCTCACCAAACAATCTACCACTTCTGTCCCTGTACAGCAAGCCGCTGCTGTCAGTTTCTCTAAAGATGAAATTGTCGTCTTTAGTGCAGAATATCCTAACCCTGCTCTTTTCATCTCGGCTTATGTCTGAGACATCTGAGTACGTTGTGTTATGATTGATGGGGGCGCTAGCCTAAACATCATCTTTTCCAAAGCCTTCCAACAAATGAATATCCCTTGTAGCTGTATGTGTGCCAACCCCACCATGTTTCATTCATTCAATGATGCTATTACTTCTACTTTAGGCACCGTGATCCTTAACATTCATGTAGGGCCACGTACCTTACCCAAACTCTTCTATGTCCTTGAGGGATAATTCCAATACAACATGTTGTTAGGCCACCCTTGGATCCAGGCTATGGGATGCGTTCCCTCCACCTTACATAGATGCATAAAATTCGAGTATGAGGGGAATTCATACACTGTAAAAGATGATGCTCCTCCCTTCAAAACCTGCAATATGTTATATCACCCTAATGATGTGCTTGTACTAGTCAAGGCACCCATTCATCCAACCCAACCATCTACTTCACCCACACCTCAACCATCCACCTTAGCCACACCTACACCTTCAACCAATGAAACCACCACCACAAATACCACTTCCTTCCCTGTGGACAACATCCCAACCTCAGATCCCTTGGTAGATGTTTTTCAATGCCTTACACTGGGGGAGTATCACATATATAACATTAGCACTTTCCATACCCCACAAGATTACGAACAGTTACATGCGCATCCTACCTACAACCGTTGTGTGGGGGAGGTGATCTCCTACAGACTACCTAATTACCACACCAACATAACGTATGGGGGTGTTGATGCATCCTTCATTACCCCTAAACCTCCCCTTGGTGTGGTTCCCTTCCAATCCAATTTTCAATATCTAACAAATCGTCGTTTCTCCCTCACCTTCTTGACTTGTTATGCTTGGAAAGGTTTTGGTTTCGGTCTTTATGAACAAGGCCGACATACAATCATTCCCATGACTACACGCAAATACAAAGATCATCGTGGTCTTGGATTTTCTGAAACACTTACACCAAAGAAACCTCGTGTCAGCTGTATCCGAGAAGACAACGACATTACCTCTTCTGAACCATCATCACCTATTTTTCCATCTTCACCCACAAAGTCGATAGACCCAGAATCTATCCCTCCTAACTTTTTTTTTTTCGTAAATGCTATCTTCCTGGGTCCTCTCACTTATCAACGCGATAATGAAGACCCATCTTCTCTTCCCCTTATATATCTAGACATGATCGAAGAAGACTCGCCTTCAATTAATGTTGTTAAGTGCCAGGATGACGACTCCATCCTCACTTACCTTGGCGCGGACGACTCTCATATTCAATGTGCCTTACCATCTGAAACTCAAACCATGTTGAATGAGTCGACTATAGAAATCAACATCCACACAGAGGATGATCCTCACATTGTGAAGATCAGATAATCTCTTAACGCATCAGAACAAACTGCCTTCACTACCTTCCTCCGTGTCCGCAACCAAGCTTTCACTTGGTCCTACGCTGACATGCCAGGAATCAATCCTGACATTGCTGTCCATAACATTACTCTGAAACCTGATTCCAAACCAGTTAAACAGAAACTAAGAAAAATGCATCGACGCATTGCCCTCTTGGTCAAAGAAGAGCTTCAATGACTCCTTTCTGTTTCCTTCATCTTACCTATTGACTATCCTCAATGGATTTCTAACATCGTACCTGTCACTAAAGCAATGGGGGGACTTCAGATATGTATGGATTTCCAAGACCTTAACCTCACTTGCCCAAAGGATGACTTCCCTCTACCTAGTATTGATCAACTTGTTGATCTCACTGTAGGCTATGATATGCTTTCTCTCATGGATGGCTTCTCGGGATACAATCAAATTTTGGTAGCCCCGGCCGATCAACATAAAACCACCTTCATTACTCCTTGGGGAACCTTTTGCTATCGTGTCATGCCATTTGGCCTTAAGAATGCTGGTGTGACCTATCAGTGGGCTATGACTTACATTTTTCATGACATTATGCACACTATCCTTGAGGATTATGTCGATGATCTTCTTGGTAAATCTAAACATCGCAGTGAACATCTCGATGTTTTAACCATTATTTTCGATCACCTGTTACAATACTGTGTTTGTCTTCAACCAAAGAAATGTGTCTTTGGTGTCCTTTCAGGAAAACTCCTTGGTTTTATCATCTCTTTGCGTGGCATTGAGGTTGATCCGGTAAAATTCAAAGCTATCCTAGAAATGCCCCCACCCACTAACCTCAAACAATTACGTAGTTTGCAGGGAAAACTCCAATCTATCTGGCGTTTCATCTCACAACTCTCGGATCGATGTCAACCTTTCCATCATCTCCTTAAAAAGGACATTGTCTTTCAATGGAGCGAAGAGTGCCACCAAGCCTTTGAGGCTCTTAAAGCCTATCTCTTGCAGCCACCCGTGCTTGTCCCACCTCAGGATGATCGCCCTTTCTACCTTTACCTTTCTACCACCGACCATGTTGTAGGAGCCATGCTCGCACATCATGACTCTGAGCATCAAGAACAAGCCGTTTATTACATAAGCTATACTTTTGTGGATTACGAGACTAGGTATACACATGTAGAAAAGTTGTGCCTAGCCCTATCATTCATGGCCACCAAACTCTGACATTACCTCCTGAATCACAAAACTTTTGTCATCACCAACACTGACCCCATCCATTATATGTACGCCAAACCTCATCTAAACCAATGCATCACCTGATGGCTTATGCTCCTCACCGACCTCGACCTTGAGTTTATACACCAGAAATCAGTCAAAGGACAAACTATCGCAGACCAACTCGCGGAAGCCCCTTTACCTGGGGAACAATTTACCAATTTTACTTTCCCTGATGAGCTCATCGCAACTCTTTCACTCAGTGATGTGTCGTATCCAATGACCCTCTTCTTTGATGGATCTAAATGCCAGCATGGTGGAGGGGCAGGCATTGTTCTCATTCCTCTTGAAGGTGAACCTATGCCTCTTTCATTCAGGCTCGATTTCCCCTGCACTAATAATACATGGCGGAATACGAGGCCCTTATTTTGGGTCTCTAGGTTGCGTTACACTTAGGTGTAAATTCTATTAACATTTTCGGTGACTCTCAATTGGTAGTAAATCAAGTTACTGGCATCTACCAATGTAAAAATGAGGAACTTCAAAAGTACAAACATTACGTGGATTCACTTTTGACCTTATTTTCTCATTATTCTATCCAAACCATTCCTTGCTCAACTAATAAATTTGCAGATACTATGGCTTGCTTGGCCTCACAAATTCCTGGCCTCACCAACTGACTCAGACATATTTGTCTTGGTTCAACAACTCTTTGCCCCATCTTACTTAGTTCCCGGATGTTTGTATGGTAAATAATGTATCTACTAATTCGCAGGATACCTGGTATCACCAATTTCATGACTACCTTACAACCTCTGTTCTACCACCTGACCTTACTAGTAATGGTAAAAGTGATTTTCTTAAAAGTGTTTCTCATTATGTTGTCATGGGGGGACTCCTCTATAAATGTGGCTTTGATGGTATCCTCCTTTACTGTCTAACCGGTGCTGAAGTTGCTCATACCACCCAATAAATCCATGACGGACTTTGTGGTGGGCACTTTAGTGGCCTCGCCATGGCCAAGTGGATCCTTCACCTAGGATATTATTGGCCTACTCTCAATAAAGACTGCTGCGAATATGTTAAGTGTTGTGTTATGTGTCAACAACATGCCAACCTTCAACATACTCCTAGCCACCCATTACAGGTTGCACGAGATCTTTGGCCTTTCTCACAATGGGGTTTAGACCTTATTGGTGAGATTCACCCGCCTTCTTCGCAACGTCACTGTTGGATAATCACAACAACCGAATATTACACTAAATGGGTGGAGGCCATTCCACTCATTTCAACCAAAAAATAAAAAATCGTAGAGTTCATCAACCATCACATTATCTATCGTTTTGGTGTTCCTCATCGCCTGATAATAGATAATGGAAAATCTTTCAAAAATAAGTTGTTACAAGACCTTTGTGACAACTTTGGTATCAAACTTAGCTTCTCATCACCTTACTATCCACAAGAAAATGGTCAAGTCGAATCTTCTAACAAAACCCTAACCAAAATTCTCATGAAAGTCGTTAACGATTCTGGAAACAATTGGCCTGATCACATCCCCTTTGCCCTTTGGGCTTATCGTACCAGCATTCATACCTCCACTAATGCCACACCATTCTCTTTGGTATATGGTACCGAGGCTGTCTTGCCTCTCGAAATACAAATCCCCTCCCTAAGAATATCTCTCCAGGATATTCTCACCAATGATGATTTCTGCTAAGAGCGGTTAGCCCAATTAGAGCTTCTTGACGAGCGTCGTCTTATAGCTCTTGACCACCTTCAAATCTATCAAAAGTGCATCAAGCGTGCTTATGATAAGAAAATTCATGAGTGTACCTTTCAGATTGGTGATCTTGTCCTCAAAGAGAATCAACATGTGACCAAACTAGAAAAGAGCAAACGTGGAAAATTTTCTCCTAATTGGATTGGGCCTTACATTATCACTCACACTTACAGATCAGGCACTTACCATTTAGCTTCGCTTAATGGTAAACCTGAGCCTGAACCCCTTAATGCCTTGCATCTCCGACCATTCTACTGTTGAATTTAGTGTTACATCACTTCTTATCTACCTTGCGCTCATCCCTTGAGCTCATTTACCACCTCATACAGTTTGTTTCGTGCATCTCAAAGTAGAATCAACCTCATGTGGTTTGATCATCACCTCCTCTTAAAGATGCCTTCCCCTTTTTAGTCTGGTCCATGACTTAAAAGTATCAAAATAACACATTCTCAATTATACAATTATGGGATATTCTTGAGTCAACCTTCCTGCAAAACTAGATGCTTTATGCCAAACGGACATCTAGACCTCTAAGTTATACATAGACTGCTCCCTCAAGGACATAGCTATGTGAAAAGCCACATCTGCTATTATCAATAGACTGCTCTCCCGAAGGAAAGCTATACACAAAATCCGTATCTGCTATTATAAATAGACTGCTCCCTTGAAGGACAGCTATACAAAGTCAGCCTCTATCAGAAGCTTCTCACATTGATCAGCTTCGTGAAGACCTCAAGAACAACAAAATGCATATCCCATATAGACTTCCCGCATCGATCAGTCTATATCCAGAAAAATAAAAGCAATATTCAAAAGCACTTTTGAGTCATGGACTTGTCTATTCAGGTTTGGTTCTCTTTTGTCAAAATAAACACCTTATAACAAGTTCTCTGTGCCCCAGCTATACCATCCACCTCACCTCACCATTCTTCAAAACAACAAAACTCAAGGGACGTGATGTATATCCGATATATTGTGATTATACAACTCTTTTCACCTATCGAATTCTCGCCTATGCAAGGTACCTAGGGATTCAAGCTCATCCTATGATAATACATGGTTTGTTTAGCTCTTTCCAACTATGGGACACTTTTGCCTCTTTTACCTGAATCTAGGATTATGTGTTGACCTTAATCAGGACACGATTCCCTATGCTTGGGTAATCTCAACCTTTCGCTTCACCTATACCTTACCAACACCAACAACATTACCCTACCAACATCAAACTTTTACCAACCAACAAATTGCCTAACCACAACCAAATTGCCTGAATTCACCTCTCCCTGGTCCTAAGGGAGAACTACATCGGTCTGAGGCCCCTCCTTGCTTTGTGCAATGGGCTATGTAGGCAGCACTTAGGAGACATGGGGTCTCCCAAGGTTAGCTCAACCATCCCCTACCATAACCTATCATGTGTTGTTAAAATATAAATGATTTCGCATATTTATATTGATAACACTCACCTTGGTCTTTTATCAATTCAAAACATTCAAAACACAAACATTCTTATTATTATCGTAAACTCAAATCAACATACATATTCAGTTTTATTTAGATGTTAAACAAATACATATTCTCTATCATCGACGTGCAGGTCGGCATCCTTATTTATTCTTCTACCCCTATGAAATTCACTTAGACCCTTGCGCCTCATCCCGAACCAGGTGGTGATCGTGATCGTCGACGCCGCTCACCTGGCCTCTCCATCCTCAAAGGTGCCACTACTATTGGTTCCTCCCACTGATCCGCCAATCTCTCCTGTAACATATGAATACGCCCTCTCGCATGGAGGAATCTTGCCTCTAGTCTCTCCACTCGTGACTGCGCAACCGCTAACAATCCCGTTGTCTCATTCACCTGCGTTTGAAGATGGTGAACTAAACCCTGCAGGTGATCTCTCTCCGCTATAATCACAGCTATGTCAGGATGATCGGCCCTCTCACGTGAACCTCACAGCTCTGCTACCCACCATAATCTATAAGACTCTGTCGCTCCTGCATCCATTACCCTGCGATCGGCTGCTGTCTCTTCTGGTCCTTCTGGAGGTGTCGGCCAGGGAGGTGAGAATGATGCCTCGGCGTCAATCCTCATATATGGTCTATAAGCCATGGGTATATCCTGAACAAATCTAAATTGTCACCGCACGTGATCTATAGGAATCCTCTTGTACTCACCTGGCCTGTGCCCTGCAATCCACCTTAATCACTCTACACCCCTCAAATCCTCAGCTATGTTCTCCGTCACCATATAGTTCCCGTAAGGCCTCCAACGGATATCCACAATCATCACCATCTCCCACATCTGCCTATAATACTCGACGTCATCTATCACGGCCTCGGATCTCGCCTCTTGCTCTGTCTGGACCCATCGTCTGAATCCCAACCTCTGCACTCCTGTCTCTCCTTCCTGGATTGGTCGGCCTATTGGTCACACACACACAATGTGCTCATAGGCCCAACAATGTAATAAGTATGCACAATCTAGTGTAGTCCTGTGATTTCACCTGCAGGCCCATAAACCCCTGTATAGCTCTGCCAGATATGCGGGTGCCCATGTGAAATTCACGCTCCTTTCTATCATTTCCCAAATAATACACATCAATGATTTTGGAAATCTTCCCCCATCCGCCCTCGGTAATGCATAATACCCCACCGCTATCATTAATACCACTGCCAACCTTGTTGCCTCAGGGTGTGCTGCAAACATTATACCATAAGTGAATGTCAAACCTCGCTGTGTCAAATCTCGTGCAACTGGACCAAATACTGCTGTTATCGCTCCCCGCACCGCGTTAGGCCCTGCCTGATACACTGGTCTTCCTATAATTGGGAGTCTCAAAATTCGGAACACATCTTCTAACATCACTATCATCTCCCCTGTTGGCAGATAGAAGGTATTCTTTTCTGGATTCCATCTCTCAATCAACGCCTGCAACATAGCATGATTGCGTGTGATTTGTGAATAATAGCAGATTCCACTTAACCCCACATGGTTTATCAATGCCCACTCAGCTGGTGTTACATCCGCTCGGACCCGTGACAACAAAGCTGGCACCCTATCATTCATCCTCAACCCTACCTCTGCCTGCATACATCAAATCAACAAACAACAAATCAATAAATAAAATCCCCAGGTGTTTTTTTATCACATTCTAGAATTTTACACAGTAACCGATATCAGTTATAGATAACCGATACCGGTTACCTAACCGATACCGGTTATCTCTAAACGATATCGGTCACTATCAATTCTATACACCCTACTTAAAAACACCACCTACGATAATTATTCACTCGTTTACCCCTCTCTGTACCTACAAACATACCTGAAACCCCTGATTACCTACCCCATAACACTCACCCCATCCCAAACCCTTGCCTATCACCTTTTCTTTTTCATCTCTACCCACTTACCTTCTCTCATCCTATTCATAAACATGCAAGAATTGAATTCCAACCAAAACTTATACCTCTTGGGATGCAGTAGCTTGAGGTGGAACCTGTCTTCCCTCTCTTCTCTGCCTGCTGGATGCTTCTCCTTGTTCAGCCATGTTCACCACCCTCTTCAATATAACTTTCCTTTCTGCCTTCTTAATCTAAGCCCACGATTACTTTACCTGTCTCTTTCCTCCTTATCACTCAATTCTCCCATGTAATTACCTATATAAGCCATCAACAGCATCGCATTCTCGTATTTAACTTGTTGCATGACTCTAAAAATAAGAACTTAAGTTGCCTCCCAAGCTTTTCTATTTTTAGAAAAGCTCGTTTTAGCATAACCGATATCGGTTACCTAACCGGTATCGGTCGAATGACTACCGACATTGGTTACCTAACCGATATCGGTCACCTCTCTCCCTTTGGTTATCCTAGGCCATTTCTTTGTTTTTTGCAAATTTTTGGTGGTGCCCACCTCTTTTCCTTGCATAACGACATAGTTATCAATATCTATCATCAGAATACCATCAACACATATGCAAAACTTCATCAACATCATCTATATATACATCAAATTTCAATACCATCAACAAAACACATGAAACATTCTAATACATGCATCAAATCAAAAATTTTACACACCATGTGGAGCAAAACTCATCTATATATCATCATCAAATCAATGTCAAAATATACAAATTGCCCTGCATGGGGCCTTTGTGATCTAAAAATACAAAGTCGGCATGTAGGCCACTGTCTCTGTCAAAATCTCGACTCGGCTCGCAGGCCAGTCTCTCATGTCAAAAATATACTCGGCTCGCAGGCCGGTATCAACTATACAAAATGTACTCGGCTCGCAGGCCGGTATATACAACAAAAATGAATAAATAAATCCTATGTGGGCACGCAGGCCTCTATATACACACTCGGTTCGCAGACCGGTGTCTCTATCAACAAATCCTCTATATACCCATCTCTACTCCTGGGGTGACTCAACTCTCTCCCCCTCCCTCGGCTCATCTCTCAGCTGGCCCCTGTGCCGGATCTCACCTCCTACCCATCACTGACCCACCGGCTGTGGCTGCGGCCCCCTGTGACCTGTGACTCTGGGATGTCTCCACCCTGTGAGCCGCATATGGCTGATAGTCGGCACCGGTACCATCTAGCACGTCCTGATAATATCGGGCCTCCGCTCTCGCCTCCATATATCGGGCCCGTGCCACCATGGCTGGTGGGGCTAGTCCCCCGGCTCCTAATAGAAGTGGCCCCTGACTTGCCTGTACACCCTATGCCTGAGGTAGTGCCTGTACTTGCACCTGTGCCGGTGCCTGTGGTTGTGGCTGTGCCTGTCCCTGTGCCTGAGCCGGTGCCTGCGGCTGTGCCTATGCTTGTGGCTAACTGCCTGTAGCACCCCAATCTGTGCCTGTGCAGTAGTAAGCTGCCCCTGTAATAACTGCACCTGGCCCAAGAGATGATCCCTCTCCGCTATAACAGCTGCCAAATATGGCTGTGCGGGCTGTGCTCTCATGACTGCCCTCTGCCCTGCCCACCACACCAAAAATGAACCTGTCACCCCGGCATCGTCCACCGTATCATCGATCGGCCTCTCTGCTACCCAGACTGGGTCAAATGGCTACGGTATAGGCAATGGTGCCTCTACATCCTCCCTCTGATACTGTGGGAAGGGAGGTGGCTCATCCTGCCGTAGGCCCAACTGTCATCATACCCTCTCTAGGGGAATCCGCTCATACTCCCTAGGTCTCCGTCCAGCTATCCAGAAGATGTACTGGATCCATCGCAGCTATGCTCGGGCTCCTCCATGGGGATGATGGCCTCTGTATGGCCTCCATATAATATCTAGTGCCGTCAGGCCCTCTAACATATGCCTGTAATACGTGACATCTCACCCTGTAATCACTGCTCGTGGCTGGCCCACGACCCCCAACCACCTCTGAAATCCATATCTATACACTACCTGTGGCCCTGGCTGCTGGGGCAACCCTACTGGTCGTATACAGATGATATGCTCGTAGGCCCAACAGTGTAACAAAAATGTTGAACATATACCAAATTGCCTCATACGGCGATTGCCCCACAACTCTCTGTATAACTGCACCAGATACACCGGTGCCCATGCATAGCAGGTGTGCTCCTCCACTATCTCATGTAATAATCCCATCAAAGCCCATGGGAAGCGGCCTCCCTTTGAGTCAGGAAGGGAAAAGCAGGTAATACCAATCATCATTAACACAGCAAGCCGTGTCTTCTGTCTATGCGCGTGATACATATTGCCGTAGCAGATGCTCGCACTGTGATATGTAATCAATGGGGCCGCATCCCCAAATACCTATAGGATGCTATCCATCACTGTCTCGGCATCCACCTGGAACACTGCCTCACCAATGATCGGCAGTCTCAGGATGTGATACACATCCTCAAGCGTGACTGTCATCTCTCCAGTAGGGAGATGGAAGACATTGGTTTCCGGATCCCATCTCTCGATGAGGGCAACCATCAGGCTGTGGTCCCTATCCACAACCCTATACCTCTAGACTCCACTGAGTCCAACCTCTCGCATGACTGCCCACTGCACTGCAGTCACATGTGGCCGCATCTGCCCCAGTAGAGGTGGCATCCAATCCCGCATCGTCAGCTGCTGGCGTGCCTGCAAAAACAACTCACTCCATCAGGCCTACCCTTTACCAAACAACTACCTTAACCCTCTATACCCACTCACCCACCCAACCACAACCCGACTCTATACACACATCTACACCCACCTATCTTACCCTATACATCTACAATATCCCCTTTACCTATCTCACACCCTACCAACCGCCCCGCTCTACTTTCACCCTCTAACCATACCCCTGCCAATTTAACACCTCCTACTTCATACACAACACTTAATCTATCCTACCCGAACCGGCCCCCAACCACTCAATTACCCCTCACCCCAATAACCTTTACCAGTAACTCTACCTTGTCCCCCTTCACCCCCCCCAAAAAAAAACTCTATCCTACCCGCCTACAACAAACGAACACCAAAAATTTCACAACCCTAACTTCTACCCATGGTGACCGGTACCGGTCACCCTCGACCACCATCGGTCCCCAACCACATTGTATGTACCGACGCCGGTCGACATATGACCAATGCCGGTCTATAACACAGTAATCTATACAATTATTCTGTGACCAATGTCGGTCGCCTAGTGACCGACATCGGTCACTGTGGGATTTCGGGGCCGGACCAACAATGGCCCCCAAATCCCATTTTTTTCCTATTTTACCCATCTACCCACAAGAATTACCTAAAAACTTACCCACCCTACCATTTTGGCCTACCTAACATACCTACCAACTCCATTTTATGATTTACCTTCATTTATCCCTTATTT
This sequence comes from Taxus chinensis, assembly GCA_019776745.2. Lineage (NCBI taxonomy): Eukaryota > Viridiplantae > Streptophyta > Pinopsida > Cupressales > Taxaceae > Taxus > Taxus chinensis. The sequence goes on from CM034154.1 coordinate 492,941,466, forward strand.
TATTAAATTTTAGATTCCTACCCCAAAACCCACATCCTAGCTAAATGCTTCAACTTCACGCAAAAAGGGGTTCAGAGCCTACCGGTATGACTACATGTCATCATGGTGGGATAGGTGGTGGTGGTCCAGCTCCTCCAGCACCTCCTGCTCGTCCAGGCTATGCTATGGCTCCAAATCTCCTCAGTAGGGTCCTTAACCAATCAAATTCTATGTCATGATCTCTGGGGCCTACCAATAACTTACTCCCCCACTCAACTAGTGCCAACTCAGCCCAAAATTTCAACCCAACTAATTCACATCTCAGATAAGACAAAAATGGGCACTCAAATTCACAAAGTGATAATGACATGCCATATTTTTCTTTTTATAGGTTTTGACATATAACCGATGCCGGTTACGGCGCGCCCTAGAAGACCGGTATCGGTCTTGTGACCGATATCGGTCACACATAACCGATATCGGTTACCTACTTACTTAACCTAACTCCTACCCTTATCCACCAATCTCCATTTTTCACCACCTCACCTACCCATGGCTTTGCTAAATAGCCTTATTTTGAATTCATCGGCCCGACCCAAGGCCACAACCAACCAATCAGCCCGACCCAAGGCCACAACCAACCAATCGGCCCGACCTAAGGCTGTAACCATCCAAGGCCGCAACCACCCAATCAATCGGCCCGACCCAAGGCCACCACCCACCAATCAGCCCGACCCAAGGCCACAACCCACTAATCGGCCCGACCCAAGGCCGCAACCAACCAATCGGCCCGACCCAAGGCCACCACCCACCAATCGGCCCAACCCAAGGCCGCAACCCACAAATCGGCCCGACCCAAGGCCATAACCAACCAATCGGCCTGACCCAAGGCCGCACCAATTAAGTACCTCGACCAAGACCCATAATTTACGATTCTATCATGTAGCTGTTTGTTCCATCGAGCTCACCTGTTCGTGTTTTAGCATAACTAGGATACTTGAATTGATCAGCTGACCAGCATTGCCTAGACCAAGACCATGCCATTTATCTCAACCAAACCAACCATTTGGTACTTTCGAACATGCCTAAATGTTCCGGTACCTTACCCGTTATATCCCCTGGAGCTACTTCCTATGCCTTGGATACTAGGATTATATCACCCTTGTTTGGATAAACTATCGACCTTTGCCTATGAATTTCTTGTTTGCTCTTCACATCGTGTACCCTGGTCGCACTACTGCATTTCAACGTGCGTCTGCTTCCTTGAACTTACCCCACCATCTTACCATCATCTCAACACCATTCACCCTTTATCAACCCTATCCCTGATTTCACGTCGCCTCAATCTGTGATAGATTTGAGGGGGATTACCTATACCCTTAACTGGGGCAACCACTTCTTATTATTGTCAGTGCAGCTTTACACGACAAGCTACATGACAACAAGGGGAAAATGTAGACACCAAATTTGGGTCTTACGATGCCCTGTACCCCGCATATCACCTCGCAACCTAACCATACCTCACCACCTAAACCTTACACACTTAATTATTTATTAATTACCATATAATTAATAAATCCACATCTCCACCCCTGCCACCTCACCTTGCCACCTCATCATGACCTAGCCCTAACCCTAAACCAACCTAATTAAGACCTATGACTTGGTCCAGACTCACACCCATGACTCATCACCCCTCACCCGCAATCAAAAAAAACCTAATAATAACTTGACCAAGCCCATAACTGATCCCTCGGGAGAAAAGGAGGGAAAGTTGGCTATTTTACTAAAAATAGCCAACTTTGACCTAACCGACATCGGTCCCTACTCGACCGCCATCGATTACGTAACCGCCATCGGTTCCCTATAAATGACCTTCCCCAGCCAAAAACAAGGGATCCGGAATTCATTTGGGCAGGAGAAAGAGAAGTGAAACAAGCAGAAGAGGTTGCAGAGAAGAGCATTGAGCTGAAGACTGCAACTGAGCAACTGGATCACTGTCACCCTCATTCAAGCATTGGAAAAGACTGAGGATAGCTTCATCAGCTCGCTTTCCAATACCGGATCATCCCAACTAAGCCTTACTATCACCACCACATTCCTTGGACCTGTATCTTCATCAGGAACTAGTAAGTATTATCTTGTGGTTCTTTGTTATCATTTTTCTTTAATTCATATCAAATGGGGAACTGACCACCTTTGAAAGGAAGTCTAATATTTCCTGGGCCTAAGGCAGTTCCCTCACCTATTGTCTAATTAAGATCTGGTGGTCTTGTATTCTTACTTACAGGTAGTCCTTCCCAGACAAAAAGGAGTTCTTCACAATCGATCTGATCTCTCTACGGTACGTGCACACCTTCCCAACATTCAATAGGTATTCCTCCTAGCCCTAACCCTTATCTGTTTCTCAAGAGAATGAAAGGATAGAAGCAACTCTATTCTGGAATGAAATACTGTGCGAAACAGTTACATATGTCTTGATACTAGTTAGCATAATAATCTTATTCATGATCAACTCTTTAGCTTTTCTTTATCCATATTTCAGTTACATTGTGCATGATTTCCTTATCTTTCATTGATCCACACCTCTCCTCACTCAATCACTGATATCTTAGGAGGGTAATTTCCTCTATCTTGACTATGGGCCTTGGAAACCCTAAGTTGACCTATTGTAGAGACTACTACCCTCTATATATGCAAATTTAGTGCTTGTTGTATCCCCTTTAAATCTATCCATTGTATACTAGTTTATGTTTGTCCCCTACTTATTGCCTCAATACCCTTATAAAATATATGATTTAGGAGTGCAATTTATTAAGACACATTATTGTCCTATCATACATCTCTGGTGAACCCAACATGAATCCTATAAGCCTTCTAATTAAGAAAAACTAATTAAAATCACCCATCTATAATTTTAGCCTCATCTAAACATCCAGAAACCTATAAAATCTCAAAAACATGTCATCACAAACACAATATCTCGGGGGTGATCATGTCTATTCAAATTTTCTCATTTTTTAATGCCACCAGCCCCTGTGTAGACCTGTTTACACGACTGATACTATCTATCTTTATAGACATGCTTCCAGACACCAATGGCCCTTATGTACACCTTTCTACATGATAGATTGTGTCTGTAGCCTTCATTTTCAGACCTATTTTCAGCCAGATCATCACTCCATCATGGAGTATCTAAGCATGGGGTCCTCTGACTCCATTTTCCAGACATTTCCTAAAACATATAATCCTCAAAATGAGTTTCCCTTTTACATGGACTATTACATCGTAGGAGAACCTAGAAATAATCCTTCTACCCACCGTAATGGCCCACCTAAGGGTAACGAAGAAGAAATATAGGATGATGATAATTTTAATCATCCTCATGAGATTCATAAGTTTCTATCTTAGTTTCCCTAATATAAAAAATAGAAGAAATTCTCAACAAACATATTCCTGAATTCATTTCCGAACAACTTGACCATAGGGAAGAAAAAGGGAAGGTCTCGAAATAGGTTCATCTGAGAATGCCTCTAATTCTAACCCTACTAATCTCATTCTCCAACTTATTGATAGGATGAGCTAAAAATAATATGCTACTATGGATCAATTCCTCCAAATGCAAGCCTAGAGGGCTTAATTATTTAACCACCCTACGATGGGATCATGGGGCACCATACCCCCTCATTTGAAAAATGGGCCTAATAGGTTTCCCATCATACAACCCCCTATCCAAAAAAGTGTCGAGAGAATTCCAACAAGAGCCTTTAACACCTTACATTGCTAACATGGATATTAGTGGCATTTCTCCTTCTATCTCTTATGAAGGGACTATTAATCCCACCCTTCATTTCAAGGTCTATGGTAATCTTTACAAGGAATGGATCAAAACTAATTCATACGTTGTCACCAAAATCCTAGATAAAACTCTCACTAAAGATGCTTTGGATTGGTATCATACTTTACCTCCTAATTTCATAGTTGAGCTAAAGTCATTAGTGATAGCCCTAGTGAACAAATTCCAATATCATGATCTATGCAAAAAAATATCACTGCTTGTTAGGTCGTGGAGCTAGATTGCTTCACAATTAGCATGCAATGGAAAGTGACTGGTAACACAGTAACCGACATCAGTTAAAGTGGAACCGGCATTGGTTAAGTAGGACCAACATTGGTCAATAAAAAGGGGAACTGGCCGTAGTTAGGTCTAACCGGCACCAGTTACATGTGTGATGTGTTTTATTTTTTAAGTCACGGGATTTAAATATAGATTTTGTTTTAAAGCAAATCTATTGGATGTAATTACATGGCTATGGTGCCCTAAGTTTATATACTCCTATATAAGCATGAAAGCTAGGGTTTAGAAGAGGATGAAGAGAAGGATTGAATTAGATCCTTGATTCTCTCCTAGATTGAGAGGATGAAGATGAAGAAGAAGAAGAAAAAGAAAGAACAAGTTACATGAAGATAGAGTCTCCATGGAGAGGAGATGGACAAAAGGAAATACCAGGTACATCTGAATGGTGAGAAGAGGGATTATGTCTTCCACTTTATTCTCTTTTGTATATGTCTTGTCTCATTGTAATGGCTTGCATAGTATGCAAAGCACACATAGTATTTCATCTTGTAGATCCACAAGTTGTTGTGAAATCTTGTATTATAGATCCATGAGATCATGTTGTATTGTATGGTCCATATGAGATCTAGTATTGTATCTCGTTGGAGATTTTGTAGGTACATGATAATATCCAGACATTGTAGAGGAGATTGTCTTCTTGTATGCATAGGTTGATGCGGTGAGATGGAAGGAGATACTTACTTCTTTGTGCACAGTATATGGTTACACATATGGTAGACCGATGTGAGAGGTCTTGTTTGAAGATTCACAATACAATGAGATCTTGGCTACACAGTGGCAGATGCAGGGTAGCTTTAGGTATGTGAGATCTGGTTATGTTTGAGAGGCACAATTGCAGTGCACTTAGGTAGATCCAGTTAGAGATCTAGAGGAGACACAAGTGGTGGTATGGAGGCACAGTTTAGTGTACTCAGGAAGATCCATTTAGAGATCTCAAGGAGGAGGAGATACTCTTGTCGAGATGCATTGTACTCTTGTATTAGAAGAGTTGGTTTGTAATCTCTTGTTATATTATATATATGAGATCTCTATCTTTGGTGGATGTAGCCCACATTGGGTGAACCATGGTACATGTATGTGTTATGTGTGTGTACTTTTGTGTTATTTAGATTATTCTACTTTATACTTCTAGTGCTATAGATTTTATGGGGAATATGTTTAGATCATGTATTATCATGATATGGTTTGTTATTAGAATCATAGCACTATTCTGCATACTCACCTAATTGCCTAACAACTGGTGTCAGAGCTGATGGCTTTAGTTTCATGAGAGAAAGGGTTTTCTTTGATAGTAATGTTAGTAGTTATTACTGATAGGTGTATGAGAGCAGGGTATATGTTATGCCTAATGTGAAAATCACAGGAAGAGATTTAAATCTCAAGTGGAAGCTAGAAATGTGAGGTTGTTGGAGAATACAGTAACTGATGTTAGATTAAGTTGGTAACCAGTGTCCGTAGGGTGATTATGGTCAGTTACTGTGGTAATCTGGATTTAAACATAAAATTGTAGATCTAAAGAAATTGAGAGATTCATGAAATGGATCTTGTTTTTTGAGGTGTCCTTGGTTCTTGGAGGCACAAGCATGTTGGTCAGATCTGACAGATCCAGGTTACAGATGTATGGAATTTCATCTTGGTATTGCATTGCTTGTATGGTTTTGGTTGTACATACATGGTTTTGGATTACAGATTTGAGTACAAAGATAGAGGTCAACAGTGTATGCATCCTTGGTGCAATTATATGCATAGGCTTTGATAGAGAGGCACTAACACAAAACGAAGGTGGGGCTTCCATTAGAGAAGCACGTTCTTTATTTAAAGATGTGGTTTAGTATCTTGGTGCTGGTAAGGTGATGTATTTCATCTTGATGCTTTTTTATATTGCATGGATTGGTTGTTGTAATGTTTTTCTATGAGATTTAGGATGCTTCTTGAAATGATTGGCTCAACATCAGCTATCGGCTTTGGTTAGAATTAGGCACCTAGTTTGGTGTATTGTGCTAAACTGTGTGGTGTTGGGTTCGTTCCAGTAACATTTACATTGGTCTTAGAACCAAGGTCCATCACAGAGGAACTGATGCTAGTCAACTAACCATGGTTGGTTAGGGGATAGCCATGGTTGATCTTTATGGCAACTTATCTATACATGGTTTTTTGTAGAAAGAGAGGGCATGGATGGTTCTAGTGTCTTGGTTTTGGAGGATTAAGTTTCTTGCATAGTGAGTGTACATGGCAGAAATTGTGTAGATCACTTCAATGGTTTGGATTTAGAAAGAGGATAGGGAGTTTTCTTGGTTAGTCCAATGAGAATTTGGGTCAGGTATCTCTATATGGTTCAATGTTTTATTTCTTTCATTTGGAATCAATCGGTATTATGTTTGGATTGTGTGCACAAATAAAAATTTGCACCATGGTTTATTTGGTGTTGTTTGAATTTTATTTCCGATGTTGTGTGGAATCTTGAGGACAAGGGTATCTAGTCTAAGGATGAGATCCTCAATGAAAAGTCATGATTAGACACACAGCTGCAGGTAACGAGAGATGTTGAGTATACACATGGATGGAAACGAAGGTGATTCACCTACTTCACAAGAATTCCAAACTTCTGTGATGTATAAGTCTTCTTTGTTAAGAAAGGGAATCAGGTTTATATTTCTTTCATATGGTTTTATTTCTCAATGATATATTGGAGCTTTGGAGATTGGTGTATCAGAAGAAGTGTTGGGGACTTCATGTTGAGTGGGAGAAATCCATGGTTGTTGGCATTACAGGATTAGATGCATGATGCACATGTGCAGAGTGAGAGCAGTATTGCTACTATTCAGAGTTGCAGTGAGGCACAAGTTGGTTTTGGAGGAACAGTCATGGATTTGTACAAGTATTTTGTGTTCATTACATGGTGATTTCACTTCTAGTTTATTTTTTGATGCCTAGATATCCCTATAGGGATGGCAGTTGATGGTTGATTCAGCTAGGTTTTAGATGAAAGAACAACTTTTCATAGTTTGAAGGGTGGAAAAAGGAAATAAATTTGATTGTTACACAGACCGGTGTTGGTTAAGGTTAACCGTGGTCAGTCATCTGGGAACTGTGGTTGATCAGAACATTAACCGATGGTCGGTTAGGGGAAATCATGGTTGGTTAGGCTCATAGGAATTGACAGTGGTATTTATTTACCATTTTTGGATGGTGCCCTTGTTTTTTTCTTTCATCATTGGATGGTTTGTGTAGAGTATGTTGATGACATGTTTGCTATGTATTTTCACTATGGTATTAGTGGCATGGTTGGAGCATGGATGTTTTTTGTTGACATTGATAAGCACAGGATTCATATTTGGCTTTGGATTTAGTCGGTGGTAGAATTAGAACTTCTAGAAGAGCCTAGTGAAATGGATGGGTGTACATGGTGAGTTTTTACATGTTGTATAGATTTAGTTTTGTGAGTTTATGATGATGTAGATATTTTTTTTACACATGGATGCATATGCAGCATGGTTTAGATGCCCTTGAGCATGAGTAGGAGATGTTTTTATTTCCTCTTGATTACTATGTTACTCCATGAGTAGATATTTTCTACAAATAGATTGTCTTGCACATGCTAGTTGTTTATATATGGTTGGATTTGTAGAATGCAGGGTTTAGATTCTTTGAGTTATGTAGGTTTTGTGGATTTATCACCCATTAGTTTCATGTAGAACTCATTTGGGTTGTCTGTGCCAAAGATCTTGTTCTGGCTTATCGCTTACTCAAGTTTGACTAGTCTTTGGTCAGTTGCAATGGTTATTAGCATGGAGACATGGATAGATAGATTGGAGAACATGGTTGGTTTTATAGGTATGGCTATGGCTTCAATTGAAGCTCAGTATTTTAGTTTGAGTGGGAGATCTTACATGTGTTTTAGTCATGGTGGCTTTGTTACAAGAGAGGCTTGGTGTTACGATTTAGTGTGGATCTTCAGTGTATGGGTAGCTCAGTGTATCACGGATCAGTTGTCAGCTCCATACAGGTATTTGGTAAGTCATGTTTGGTATCTTCTTGGTTTTAGAAGATGGTTTAATCTTTTTTATCTACATTTGAGAGAATTATTTGGATGTAAAGAATAGATGGTCTTCACAGTATGTAGCATGGATAGTGGAAAGTGTACAGGTAACATAGTACAGGTTCAAAATTTATCTTCAAGTGGGAGATTGTTGGGTTGTGGAGTTGAGTTGCTAGGACAAATGCATTCATTTGAGGTTTACTAGTTTACACAGTAATTGGCATCTAGTGGCTTACCGACGTCGATCACCTAGGAGGAACTGACATCATGGAACCGGCACTAGTTACGTGTGCAATGTTTTTTTTTTATTTTAGTCACGTGAGATTTAAATCCATACGATTTTGATTGAAAGAAGTAATCGGATTGGATGTAAATACATAGCTAAGGTTCTCTAAGTTTGTATACTCCTATATAAGCATATAAAACTAGTGTTTAGAAGAGGATGAAGAGATAGGATTGAATTAGATCCTTGAATCTCTCCTAGATTGAGAGGTTGAAGATGAAGAAGAAAAAGAAATAAAAGAACAGGTTGCATGAAGATAAAGCTCTCAATGGAGAGAAGTATGGACAAAGGGAAATAGCATGTACATCTAAATGGCGAGAAGAGTGTAACGTCTTCCATTGTATTTTCATTTGTATTGTTCTTTCCCCAATGTAATAGCTTGCATATTATGCAAAGCACATAGTCTTTCATCTTGTAGATCCACAGGTTGTTGTGATATCTTGTATTGTAGATCCATGGAGATCTAGTGTTGTATTGTTGGTCTATATGAGATTTAGTATTGTAGCTTGTTGAAAAGCTTGTGGGTACATGATAGTATCTAGACATTGTAGAGGATATTTTTCTTCTTGTATGCACAGGTTGATGCAGTGCGATGGAAGGAGAGACTTACTTCTTGGTGAACGGATATGGTTGCACATATGGTATACCCTTGTGAGAGATCTTATTTTCAAATTCACAATACAGTGAGACCTTGTTCTGCACAGTGGGAGATGCATAGTAGCTTCTTGGCATGTGAGATATAGTGGTGGTTTGAGAGGCACAGTTGTAGTGCACTCAGGTAGATCTGGTTAAAGATATTCAGGAGACACAAGTGGTGGTATGGAGGGACAGTTTAGTGTACTTAGGAAGATCCGCTTGGAGATCTGGGAGGAGATACTCTTGTAGAGATACATGTACTCTTGTGTAGAAGAGTTGGTTTGTAATCTTTTATTATATTATATATATATATGAGATCTATATCTTTGGTGGACGTAGCCCATATTGAGGTGAAAAAAGTTATATGTTGTGTTATGTGTGTGTACATTTTGAGTGATTTGGATTATTCTAGTTTATACTTCCACTGTTGTAGATTTTGTGAGGAATTTTTTATATCATGCATTTGTATGATTTGGTTTATTATTTAATCATATTACTATTTAATAGTCCCTAATTCCCAACATCAAGGCCGCGTCAAAACCAGAACATGAGAGCCAACCACTAGAATTTAATGGAGTATGGCATCGTTATGATCACTCTGATGATGATGTTTATTAGACTTAAAGGGGGATTGTGTTGTATTTTTTAAGTGTATTTGGAGGTGACCATATATGTACTACAAACAAATCCTACAAGATCTCATGGCACCCACACTCATTCAATGTATTTTTCAAATGCACTAAGTTCCAACTTGGCAGACCTTTTCCCTCTCTTCCCTCTCTTTCTTCATATTATGAATTCTATAAATACACGAGCTTATGTTATTTCAAGGGGATTTTCTCCCTCTTTTCTTTGAATATTTTCAATCTTTTCTATGTGAAACTATTAGCTTCAAATTGTCGATGTCTTTAATCATGACTAGTGTTCTCTTTTCCTCAAATCTATATGTAAGCTTCTGAAGAATACTTAATTCAAGTGCAGTTTATTTATTTCCATCATATACATTATATTTTATGTCAATATTTCACCATTTTTACATATTTCATGATTTTTTTATCCCTCTTCATCTAACATGGGGTCATTCTTACGACCCCAGCCTCACGTTTCTTACATCTATGTCATCTAAATTTGGGAAAAGTTAAAACCTTATTTTGGTGTTATAATCAACCCTTAGCTTAGGATTTCCATTACTTGTGATCTCTCTCCCTAAAGCCCCTTGGAAGCTTTTAGTGTAGGATCAACTATAGGAGTATTGCCATAGAAGCCATCAAGTAGGACAACGAGAAGTTATGTAATTTTCTCAAACCCTATTCCTAATGAGGATGTCATTGTCCTTCTCTAAGAGGTTGATCTCACATTTTCAATGACCAATGTATTTGACAAAAATCATCCTCCTGAAAATATAGTTGCCTCAATTAATGATGTAAATATGTATGATTATGGCTAAGGTGCAATTTTGAGATACCAACTATAGTATTGACACAGCCTCAGACTGGGACATGGTCATATATCCAAGTGTACCTTAAAATTCAGGCATCCCATTGCAACATTCAATCTACCACCTTTAGATGCCTATCGACCCTACTCCAAGATTTCTGGCATGCCCAGCGGCACTGGTTCATAAAGCTGTAAATTTATTATTACTAGAGATTCTAGTGTGTTACTTAGTGCATTTCAGCATTTTGAAGTAGATTATGACATACGAAGTATGTAAAACTCCCAAGTTTAAAAAACCTCCTTAATCACCCCTACTCCTTTTGGCTCTATTTATGAGGATTCCCAAAACTCTTAGCCTACTACACAGTCCAGTCATGATGAGTGGGATCCTCTTAAAGAACTAACCAAAATTCCTCACCAATTTACCTTCTTAGAACTCATATGTATGTCACACCTCACCATCGTGAGCATACCATGACTGTACAGTTTGATATGAATATTCTGTTTCCTCCCTCTTTGGGTCACATGCCTTTTTTCCGTATTACATGGCTTTGAAGAAAACATTTGAACAATAATGTGAAAAGTTCTCCATTTTTTTAGATTTTAATGGTGGATAGTCATTCTTGCACTTCATTTTCCCATACATTCTATGATACTAGATGATCTACATCCTTCATGTAAATGATCTCCCTCTCTTCATTGGTGAACATTCCACTACTCCAGCTAATCATATTCAAGATGTTGCAAATGTTTGTTTATTTCATCTAGTTACCAGAAGGATTATGTTGCATGTGTAGGATTCATTAGATTCTTCATTAAAAGGTAAATTAATTCAATTGGTATAGCACTATCAAAAGGTAAAGCACTTCATTAAAATCTACATGTACCACTTGTCAAAGGATATGATCGCATCGATAGATGCCTCCCATGGGATGTATCCAGTTATCCATCACCGTTCCTCCTAGAACTGTTTGAGTCAAAGTTCATGGTCTTCAACTTTCCCATATCTTATGTAATATCTTCATAGGGTGGCCTTAGATTCATTTCATATACACGCACTCGCTTGTCCTCCACGTGTTATCAATGTGTTAAATTTTCTCACCAAGGAGCTATTTTTAAGATTCAAAGGGATACTACCCTTGGAAAAATGATACAAATAAAAAAAATATACATACAAGATCCCCACACTCAATGAACTATCACATATCCTCTTTCGAGAATATCAACGATTTCAACTGTACATATAGATTATCTCTTGTACGACAATGTCTGGTCATCCCAAATTGGTTAGGCGTGCATGCCTCCCAATCTCTTAGATTCTAGGTGATGATGAACCCGATGAAGGTCATGACGTAGAATGAATACAATTATGATATTACCCAATCTTATCATATATCAATTACATCCTTTCTTGCAGCTTGTGTTCTCACAAGAAGGAGCCTTCAGCTCCTATTAGTCATGTCTCAAACGCCTATAACCACATCCACTCAATGGATGTGGTATGTTTTGATCAGATTCTATAGTTGAATTCTTGTGTGGTGGATGCATCCACTATAAAATTACGATGACAGATTATGTTTTAGATAATATCTCACCTAGCTAGCTATGCTCTGGATTTGTGATTAGGAAGTCTTACGTTACTAGGATATCCCATTGTGCACCCAATGTGACTCAGGATGTAAAACCTTGTCCCCAGACAAGAATAACCCTTCAAATATGGTTGATTACTTCTTCCTATTCAGTGCTCATACCCAAGCCTCATGATTTCTCCACCGGCCTCTTCACCTCATACACATCTCCACACTACTACCATCCATCTAGCCAACCCATTTTCCCTTACAAAAGTCAAATGATTAGGTTGTTGGTTTTTATTACAAATCTGATGACCTTATGGGTGATGACCCCATCTATTATGCCTCAATGACTGAGACACTTAATGATCCATCAGTTCCATAATCACTCATTTAATTGGCACTTCCCTCATCACATACTCTCATTAGTCACTCTGCACATCCTATAAAATTTCCCCTCCCTACCTCTTTCCCTTATGGGTACCATTTAGTCCCCTATGACCAAGCCATACTGCATATGCCAAAAGGAACCATGGCATGATGTTTTTGAATGTAGAGCTTATCAATTATACATGAAGAACCTTAGAAGTATGAGGCCAAATGCAATCAAACTAGAAAAGGCTTCACATCCTTTCTCTTTAGCTCCCTTCGTTTTTTCTCATTACGGGTATTACATGCACACTAACTGACGTTGACTACTAGGGTTCTATGCATTGTAAGTTTCAGGATACCTGAAGCCTCTTCCCATGTAATTGAAAGCATGGGGCCAATTCCTCTTATAACTGACCACCTTCCCCTAAAATGACCAGTTAGATCCACAACCTTCTTATGGGCAACCACTTTACCCCAATCCTCGTCCATCTATAAATGATGTTCAGCATGAAATTCTCATCTTAATAGAGGATCTAGATCAGTGACACCCTATTCACAACATGAGATATAAATTTCATCAGACAAGTCTCTATTATTACCCAAAATGTCAGATGAAGACCTTATGACTCAAGCTAGAAGTCCACATCTTGACACTCAGGTGGATGACATCATTATCACTAATACCTTACATTATTTTCTCCCTTGTGTCTAGCTATCTATAGTACCTTAATTATATCTATATTTAGCTTCTTTGGCTTGAACCTTGTCACCTTCTCTTAGGCTCTTGGCCCCCACTTGGGATTTTACTCAACACCTCCTACCTTTTCTTGGGATCTTTACCCCCCCTTTGGGTTATTCACACTATATCAAATATATCACTACATCCATGCTTGGGCTGGTCACTCCGCTTGGATTTATCACCATGTAGGCCTTGGTTACTCCTACCATTGGAGTGCCTTGGTCTTAATTCTGCCTGTTATAGATTCCAATTCACCCTGAGTATTTCCTATTGGATCATTACGTGGTATTATGTGCATCCCTTTCATAAGAATATGGCCTTGCTTGGATATATATCACCTGGTAGTTCCTACTATACATCCTATAATTAGAATGTATTAGACTTTTTCCACCTCTTAGCTTCTTCACGTCATTTAGGTTGGGTTATCCTACCAATCCCCTTCCTACTAATATTTACCTAGCTAACCACATTATCATTATTCCTAAGCACCATGGTATCATCAAATACATACATTTAGAAAATATGAAAATGATAAACGAATCAATGTACACAAGAAAACACCAAATACACAAATACCATTAAAAATCATCATATATATGTTTTATACATAGAAAAAATAAAAAATGGCTCTGACCCGTTTACAAAGTGGCTTAAGCACCCTCACCCCCATGGGGGCTATATATATGATTTGGGTTGATGGGTTCATGCTAGTAGCTATGACTGTGTGGGAAATGAACTCTACCCTATATCAGGCTCCAGATCCCTCTCCCTACACTCTATTTAGTTGTGTCTCCAATGATGTAGTCCAATCATGACTCTCTGTGCATATGAGAGGTGAGATACCTACTCTTAAACCAATGCTACTTGCACTTGCAATAAGCTCTGCAACATCACATCTATACTGCCAGTGGATTCTAACACCTATGCATCCCAATATCTCCACAATGTCCTAGATGCCTCTACCACAAGATGAAATGAGCTCAATGAATCCCTGAACGACAATATTGTTGGATCTACCATAAATATAGTATCCTCAACATATAACGCTATATATGAGATCTTATGATAGGAATTATCTATCAATGAGTACCACTCCACCATTGGATTTGTAAAACTAAATACGACACATGTTACTCACAATATCAATATGGCATAAACCTATTTCTTAGAGAATCATCTAAATACCATAATATCATACATACTTGGCTAATCATGCCTCTCTACGACGTTCTCATCATCTCTGTGACCGCTTAACACCTCCTCCTCGTCATCAGGATGAGGTATGGATCCCATGCACTATGCCCACCTATCTCAAGGCACTAATATCATGTCTCCTATATGATGAGGTCTAGGAATATGTCTTAGTTACATGACCATCTGTACCCTAATCAACATCAAATATCCTCCTCTGGGCCATCACATATTATGCTCTATGAGCCATGGTGCTAGCTGGATAGATCCTCCTTTAGTACTAGGACCACTCTTCCTGTACTCTCGATATGTGAAGCTATATATATGAATCCTCTATTATATCCCTCCTCCAAACCACTAACAACTATTATTTATAGTGGGCCATGAGTATCCCCACCACATTGAAGTTTCCTCCAACCATGTGTGCCTGTTGTCCATATCCTATGAGGTTGAAGTGCTTATACCCTCACCTCTATTCCTATATCCTCTCTGACATGACACGATTGATAAGGTGGAAATGGTGTTATCACCACTGGCACTAGTTTCCCAAATTATATGAGCCATGGTTCTAGCTGGATAGCTCCTCCTTTGGTAGTAGGACCAACTCTTCTTGTACTAATGATATGTGAAGCTATATCTATGGATCCTCTACTAGATCCCTCCTCAAAACCACAAAAAACTATGATTTGCGGTGGGCCCTGAGTATCTCCACCATATCAATGCTGCCTCCAATCATGTGTGCATGTTGTCTATATCCTATTAGGTTGAAGTGATTATACTCTCACATATACTCCTATATCCGCTCTGGCATAATGCAATTGATAGGGTGGAAATGGTGGTATCACCACTGGCACTAGTTTCCCAAACTATATTAGTACCATGCTTACTGCATGGGTCTCTACCCAATAAACGTAAAGTCATGTTACCTCAGTGATGGTGTCCAAGAAATCTACTCTGGGCTAACTGGGCCACTGATCCACATTCCCTATGTAGGAGTGCCATATAACATCACCTGGACCCACCTGTGGTAGTGGCTAGAATACTTGAAGTGGCTTCACTTCCGGCCCCTGTGCCCACTTAAGAACTCTCAAGGCATCTACAACTACTAATTTTGTTTTCCCCATAATCCTATACGTAGGTAACCTCTTATATATCCATGTTGTCAATAAAATTTTAGGTCCTATGACCCTCTGTCATCAACGCCAAACCATGTATAAATCATGAACTAACTGCACCGATATGGTGGTGCCCCAACTAAACAAAATCCCATGATTGACAACATCTTTTCATACCCTAATAAGAAATATTGGGATGGATCCATCTGGATTGTGGAAAACTATATGTGCCACAAAAATCCCCATCACTACCTTTCGGATATCTGAAATCCCTTCAAATTACACTACGCTGAGTTAGACACACAAAATTTTCTTGTCATATGTGCTGCTCCCAGTATCCCATATGGTTAGTGATCTTCACGGTGCAACATCTGAACTAAGATCACAATACACACGGGTACATCCAATCGATAAATCCAAAATACCATGTACATCCTATAAATTCAATGCCATCTCAATGGTTTCCTGTCCTATCTACCATAGAAAGGTGTTAGACCTGGTCTCCCATACATATAAGAACATTTGTTGTAAATCCAAATCCAATGGTATCTTGGGCATCTACATGATGCCCCTAAATCCCCAACCCTACAATTGGGTCAGCTTTACATGTGTCAATCTGGAAATCATAACACTCAACCACAATATATCTACATTCTACCATAGGAGAATCATGCGCTCTATTTGCATCCACAAAATGACAACAAAAAACATTAGAATTTTGTAATATGAATTTGGAGTGAAAAACCAAAGCATAAAACCTATACCAATAATTTTCCTATGCCACTAGCCCCTAGAAAACCTTACCCTACACCATCAACCCTATAGAAGATGCCATCATCCCTTGAATCCATTTTCAACCATCTTGATGCCATCAGACCTCCTGCTGCAAAGGGGATGATGGCGTATGACCAAAAAGTGAATGCAAATTTCAGTATTTGAATTTAGAAATGTGAAAAAAAGATAAAATAAAATTTAAATCCCTCCCAAACCCACTTGCATTTTTTCCTAACCTACATGATAACACAAGTTTGAACAAAAATAACGTGCTAAATACTTCAAAAAAAGCAAAATAACAAAATAACACCTAATCTACTCAACAAAATTAAATGCAATAACTTACCCATGGTTATGTCCTGCCATGTTCTTTGGCTCACTGTCATCCATCACCACCTCGTACTCATGCCATGACATAGAAATGAACCCAAAATTGGAATATCAGAGACTAATTATCTCAATTTTTGAAATAGCAATAAGAAAATAAAAAATCAAAATCACTATAAAACTCAAAATTTCTATTTAAATTCGGTTGCTATTATCCTAAATTTTCAAATGACCGTCATTTTTACTCTTGAACTCTACAACACGCACCGTTCATTATGTCTCAAATGTAATATCATGCCATTTATTTCAACCTATTACACTCATACTTTTGATGATATTCAAAATTTTCCTATTTTTGAAATCATACGACCTCTTGACACTATGACACAAAATCTATCCCATGGGCCCCTAGTTAGGTGATTCATGTCTTATTTTATTGATTAATGTTTCCTTTCAGTTTTGCTTCTTTAGGGTTCTTGTAGCATTGATTGCACCCACACATGGCAGGATGAATGACACTATCAGGTACACATTGGTGGGTATATTTACTTTCAGCTAGTCCTTTTAGCATTTCTTTATGTACTTACTTTCGATTTCGGTGTTACAGACTATTTCATTCCATTGATCACCCCATATTTTTCTATTGCGAAATGTAGTGGTCAATGACTGGGGCATATGTATACACCTAATTTTTCACTTTTCATCTTTCATACCTATTACTAACAATTTCTTTTGTGCAGATAAGGTTCACCTATGCATCTATTTCTTGAGAGGGTGCCTTAAGGGGCCTATCGGGAATGGGGAATGGTTATTCACGTAACCATTATGGGTTAGAGATAGTACAAAGAGAGAGTGTCACTATTTGATCTTGGCCTTAGTTTTCCTTGCACTATTTATCCTTGTCTCCTTAAGTATCACACACATTTCACTCCCGATATTCTATTTGTATCTCACTATTTGGAACTTTGTTCATCCCTATCCATGATCTACAACACCTTATGTTCACTTTACATGAAACATCACCTCATTCACCATCCTTAGATGATGCCATCATCCATAAGCGATGGATTCGATGTTATGTTTTTCTTGGCTGATGTCATTGCCCATGGAAAATGGTGTCATATATACACATACCTCACTTTGACATTCTAAAGGAAGGAATCTTAAACCTTATGAACTACTATCTACTCTTCTCTTTTGCACCATATCTACATCTACTCACTCAAATCTTGGTTCATCTTAAACTTTTCTTAGATTAGATTGTATACTCTTCTTCTTGGTTGGTTTTTGTGCAGATAAAGGAATCGTGTTCCCCTTCTCCACATAATAATGATTCTTACTAGTGTGCTGCTTCCCTAGAGAGATAGATGCATCAATGACCACCCTACAGGTACAAGGAGAGTGCTCTAACCATCTTTTTCATTTCACATAGATTAGTTCATCTCGTTCCATCATTGTGCTATATTAGCTTAGTATTATTTATGATCAACTCCTTAGCTTCTCGTTATCCATATTTTAGTTACATTGTGCATGCTTTCCTTATCTATCATTGATCCATACCTCTACTCACCCAATCACTGATATATTAGTAGGGTACCCTCCTCTATCTTAAATGCGGGCATTGGAAACCCTATGTTGACCTATTGTAGGGACTACTACCCTATAGATATGTGAATTTAGCACTCACTTTAGCCCCTTTAAATATATCCATTGTATTTCAATTCATGTGTGTCTCTTACTCTTTTCCTCGATTTAGGAGTGCAAGTTATTTAGACACATTCTTGGAATGCCATATAAAGAGTATGGAAAACTGTCAAATAATAATAGACAAGGGGAAATTTTAGTTTTTTTATGATTAATGGTGCTTTGGTTGGCATGAATGTAAAAATATAGAAACAAGTAAACTATTTGACAAAATATCTCAACTATGTGGTATCATGGAATACCACAATCAAAGATATTACTTTGATCAAAGACAATGTGGGATTCCATGGAAACTTCTCAAGCATGTGAAAATGATCGGTGTAAAGTTGCTTCTCTCCATCACTAGAAACTTCTCAACCAATATCAAAATAAGAGTTATTATGACAATATTTGAAACAGTCATGAAGTACTCTCAAGCATCATTTATTTTCTTGGTTTCCTATCAGGCATGGTTTTCTTACCTATTCCTAACATATTTTTTACATTTAATTGTTTCCCTCCTCTATGGTTTCGATAATTTTAAAAAAATTAAGAGTATTGATAATATTGGATTTTTAGATGTTTGTTAGTGTGAAAATGTTTAAAATTACCTTTTGTTGCACACATGAAAAGACTAGTGTGAGTCTTAATCTTTCCCCAAATCATCCCTCGTAACAATGGAAAACATAGTTTGTGAGCTAGGATAATGGATAGCCTCCAAAATAAAAATTTAAACTTGAGACTTAGTGATAACTTTCCATTTATATACTTGGAATAAAGTTAAAGAAACACGTTTTTTCAAAGATGCAAAAAACATCCTTCGAAACCTTGTAACAGAAAAGTAATGATTTGAATTTAATCCTTGTTTATGTGGGGTTCCATTTTAACCTATAGAATGACTATAGATGTTCATTTGGTCATTTTTGGGCTTGCATGTAGGAGCCCAATTGACCTTTACCTAGTGTTGGACAACTGCTAAAAGTAGAAAGTTTAGTTTGGGTTTAAGCCATGATATAGGCTGGGGTATCAAGAAATGGAATTTTTTTACCCTATACCTCTAGTGTTTATTTAGGAAAATAATTAAAAATCATTAGTTTCAAGAAAATAATCTCAAAAACTAGTTTTACAAGGGTGTTTTATAGGCCTCCGGTTTTTGGGTGATAAGGTCAAACTGGCACAATTTCGAATAAGTAGCTCTGGAAGGATGGTCACCGTTTAAACCCTAGTCACAAGATTTATGTTTTTAACTTTAAGGGGTTCCATGTGGATAGGATATTTGATGGAAATTTACACATGGTGTGTTTGATTCTCAGAAAATATATTTTGAACTTAGTTTTTGGACCACTTGGGCTCAATTGATCATTTTTATTATCTTCCTGCAATAACACAAAAATTTCCAAGGGTCCTTCTCCTAGTTGAATAATTATTAGAAAAACTATAAAAATTAGCACATGAATCTATAGAACTCATGCATGTCACTTGTTTTATGAAAAATTGCTTGCGGAAATTATGGTGTTTCTCTCTCTCTCTCTCTCTCTCTCTCTCTTCCCTCTCTATCTCTTTCTAACTTGATAAGCAAAGTGAAACCATATCTGTCTCTTACCCTTTATTGTTTCATATATGTGTTTGAATTTATTTTAAATAGAAGGTAATATATATGCAAAAAATGTTAGTCATAGTGGGAATACCATGACAATATTTATTTTCACTGATCATGTTTTCACTAACTTGATAGGTTTTGGGTGGCATAAAATTGATTAGAATAAATAATAGAAATCCAAGTTGAAAGTTTTTATTAGGAAAAATGTATTATGAATGGAATTAGAAAATAAAATTATTTTAACATATGTACTTTTACTAATGTAGGAAGAAGGATGATAATTGTATGAATTTTAATGGGAAGATGAATTACTATATTGTACTTTTGTCTTAAATTTCATTTAGATTTGTGCTTATGATTATTGTTATCCAATTTTGCACCCCTTGCAATTTGGATAAATTGAAAAATCCATAACTTAGAAAAATTTGAGAAAATTGGGTCATTTATAGCATATTGCGAGTTTTTTGATCCTAGACAGAACACTTCTCTGGAGCTTCACATTCCCTTTGGAGGTGTTAAAACCACAAGACAAAGGAAAAAGAGTGTTACAGGATTGTGGATGAGAAAAGGAACGACGGAATTTTTTCCGTCGTTGTAACTTCCCTGTGGGAGCATTCAGATTGAAGGAAAAAGTGTGGAAGCGGAGAATGGTCGTCGATGAACATTATGGATAAAAGTGAGGATGTGGGTACAAGGATGTAGGGTGAAATGGTTCCATCAAGGAAAGAGTTCCCTACACTTCACACCGAGCCGAAGAACAAGGTGATGAAGGGATAATGAGACAAAGTGTTGCGAGGAGTGAAAAATGTGGGAGAACTAAGGATTGAGGGCACAAATACATTGTGTGGAACAGTTCCTAAGTTCCACCCAAATACCGAATCTCTGCCCAACAATGCAAACAAAGACCATTGCAAGTAGAATGGAAATGAAAGGAACAATAGGTATATTTACACGATTCTCTCACTTCCTTGAATCTCCAATCCACCCGTAATAAAAGGAAAAAGGGGCATTAATGTGGACTGTAGAAGCATCTGGAGAACTTGTGTTCCTCCTCAACCCCCTGAATCTGCATGGGCATAAATTTCACCTAGGTACTCCAAATTTGACAAAATTAGTACCATTGGAAAGGTATTTTCATCCCCTACATCATGGAAATTGGAAACATTGAATTAGGTGAGGGTAGGTGGGTGAAAAAGAGAAAAACGTCTCTAGTATTAAAAGACACAGTTCTAGGTTGTTCAACCACCACATTTGTCGAAGTATGGTGCCTATTTCTTCTCCCACAAGAAAAATATCATTGGGGAATGGATTTGGAAGGGTGTCCATACTGATTTTTAGATAATTAATGCATATTTTTGGTGGTTTGAAGGGTAAATTCGAGTTTCTATTCTCTCTCTCTCTCTCATCTTATATATATTGTAAAAAATATCTCATTTGTGAGGGAGGATGTTCTAAAATGTCAAAAACTCTGTCGAAAAGTTTTCTGAGCAGCTGTGAGTTGTAGAACTTAATTTGGGCTTGGAAATGTGTTCTTGTGCCTTCTTCCTCACATGAAATGGTTTGTGCATACTTTGAAAGCAATACATTTTTTGTTTTTTGGTGTTTCTCTCAACCTTAACTTATATTTTGTTGCATTTCCTTTTCTCTCCATTATTGTTGTATTTTGTGCATGTATTTATCATGTAGAGGTTCATCTTGTTGTGTTTCATGGAGAATAGATGGTGAATGAAGTATTGGGTCTATGTAACCTCTTTTGGCCTCTCCCTTCTCCATTTTATTTATCCCTTTTCCCTTATTATAGTTTCTTAACCTTCTTCTTGGTGCTATCACCTCTCTTTAGCTTAGGATTTACCATTTTAATGCACCTTTTTCTCACCATGGTCCCTTGGAAAAATATAGTACGATTAAATAGTTCCATTTTCTTCCTTAGGAATATTTTAGCATTAAGAATAGGTAGAGGAACCAACCTTCTTTGGAGGCTTGTCTCAAGTAATAAGTACCATAACATGAGAGACAATCCCATGTTACCCAAAAACACTAATTTCTCATCCATTCATTCATGAAAAATAAGAGGGTGTTGTTTTTTGGTGATAACAGTTCTAGTATGCTCGATAGAAGAATGAAAGAAGTTATAAATTGATACTAGTAAGATTGATGTGTGTTTAGTGGTATTGAACCTTTTGAGCTCTTTTTTCAACACATTTGATGACTCCAATGATCTAAACAATCCATTTCCTTGATCAATAGACCGTTCCCTTTCCCTTCCATCATTCTATATCTCCTTTCCATGAAGTTATGCAATCATAACTTCATTCCCTCATTGAAATCCTCATTTCCAAGAGCAGTATCATTAACCTTCACCTCTTTGTTTTTAAAATCCTTCTAAATATCAGTTTTATGAGCCCTATCACAAAGAATATGAAAATAATGCACCCCTCACTGAATCATATGGTTTTTTTTGTAACCAAAATGTTTGTAAAGAATAAGGTTATGCAGGTGATGGTGGAAACTCCATGGAAGATTCTGATTTTTAGAGACAAGTTCAAGAAATGGAGGAAATCATGGTGTAGTTCAGAGGTACATGTGTAATAAAGACATGCAAGATTGGTTTTAGAAAGCCTTGTCCATGGATTGGCCCTATGCCAAACTGGTTCAACCCTCAGTGAAATCTAGAATTCATGGTTGAGATGATGCCCCAAATTCCAAAGTGAGTTGAGTTAATGGAGGCTCATCAAGATAGTGTTTGGAAACCCTAGAAATGGGGAAATCCTATACTACCATCTCATAGCCCTCCCTTTTAATCTTCAATACTTGAACCATCTCAACTTGATTTTCATGTTCCTAGCTTCTTGAATGCCCTTATTGATGATTACCCTTCTCCATCTTCTTCCCTCCCATATAACCTTCATTTTTCTACCATCATCCATCCTAAAGCCCATATCTTCCACAAGAAAATATTTCACTCACTCCACCATTAAAACCTTTGCAAAATTAGCTAAGGGCTAAATTCTTCCCCCAGTTTACAAAATCTAATTTACATGTGCTCAAAATTCATGAAGAATAAGTTGTAAATCATGAAGTAATGGAGGTTAGCCAATAGACTAAGTGCCTAATTACTTTTTTTCCTAAGGATCCATTCCTCAATAAGTAAGATCTTGAATATTTCATGGCAATAAAGGTTAAAATTCATTCTTCTGGACAACATGATACACATGTAGGCCTAAAGGAGTAGGTTGGGAAGGAGCTAAACAACATAATTTAAATTCAGAGCTTCAAATATTTGATCTATGAACTTGAAATAAAGGGGGTTCATCACCAATAACCTAACAATCATCCTTCTCCATGTTCATCAAAATTAGCTAAGGTGAGTCCCATTTTTGAAAATCATGAAATAATTTTTGAAGAATGGAATGAATTTGAGAGAATAATGGATGAATAAGTGGCCCAACCCATTGAAGAAATCTCTCCTATTTTGATTCAAAAATCAGAACTTGAGGAGGTTGAGACTAAAGGAAAGAAAGAAAGGGAAGAGAAGCTTCCAAGTGAGCAAGATGTTTCATTTGAATTCCTACATGTTTAGAAATTTCCACACTTTTGGAAGATTACAATGATCCACCAAAAATATCTTCAGATTCTACAACCACTCATAAGGAGCTTCATCCCATGAAGGAGGAAAAATAAAATTTAGAGTTTTTGAATGAAGAGCAGATCATAAAAGGCTTCTTGCTTTCTTCAAATGGTAAAATTTTAGATCTTTCTTCCCCTTACTCCTTATAAAAATTTATTTTTGTGGATGAGTTTGATCTCTCAAACTTTTTTTTTGAGGATGAGGAGAGCCATGTTGAACCGATTGCAAAATCATAAATAATCATGGAGGAGATAGAGTTATTTTTGGAAGTAGAAAAATGATCATATCAGTTGGCAAACAACTTCATTCATGAAAAGGAAAGAAAAAATATGGGAAAACCAAGAGGATCAGGCCTTTCCCAATCAAATATCTAGCTATCTTAGAGAAAAAAAGGAGTTTCAACAAGTCATGGTCAATTCAGAGCACGAGGAAGAGTTACAATGCACCAAAGGTCAACTGTAGTGCCTCTCAAATCCAAATAAATAGTAACTAAAGGAGGTATTATTTTTGTTTCCAGTTGATAATTTCTGGAATATGGTAGAAATCTAATGTCAAAATATTTTTCCACTCTCACTATAGGCCATTTCCATTTCCAAATCAAATATATGGTCAAAAGTTGTAAGAAAAGGATTTTTTTCTCCTTGTTTGTTTTTGGTTTTGTTCAATTTTTTTTGTCTTGTTAAAGTAGGGTAGTGTAATATTTTTTTAGAAAAAGATGTTCATTTGCACACTTTGCATGTTTCCACTTGGAACATGTATGATTTTACATTTTTTATATAGCTTTTGCTCCCTTGTTGCAATTGCACAGTCCATTTTAGGATGCAGGTTTCATGGTGGAAGTATAAGGTGTTTGGGGTAGTTACAAATTCATGCACTCCATTTCAAATCAACATGTGATTCAGAACTCTACAATGTTTCATCCTTGCTAAGAAATTAATGTTTTGTTGCTTTTGGATGGAATAGTTTTGCACAATGTTTCATGGGATATTCCAGAGAAAGTATGAGCTGGAAAGAGTTTTAAGGTTTCAAGGATCAACCGCAATATATCAAAAAAACAAATGCAGAGAAACTAAAATCAGATTTGGGGATAGTTTCATATTTTCATTCATTTGTCCCAAAAAATCAGCTGCAAGGGAAATATGGTGATAAGATCGATTCAAGGCAATTTTCCACTCTCATAAAACTTAATTTAGAAAATTTTCTAATGAGAATGGTCAATTAAAGAAATGATTGATTAGATCCAGGTCGAGGGAGTGCTTAAGGTGAATTCAGGGGTGAGATATTCAAGTTTCAAGTCATTTTTCATATTTCCAGGTTGACTCCATGCAATGGATGCTTCAATGTTACTGATATATTCAATCTACTATGTCACAAAACTATTATCCAATTTTGGATCCCTTATAATTTGGATAACTTGAAAATCTAGAAATTTGAAAAATTTGAGAAAATTGGGTCATTTATAGTGTATTGTGGGTTTTTCAGCCTAGACAAAATAGTTCCCTGGAACTTCAAGTTCCCCATGGAGGTGTTGGAATCGTAAGACAAAGGAAAAAAATTGTTGTGGGATTAAGAATGAGTCAAAGAATGACGAAACAAGTTGTGTCAGGTTGTAAGTTCCCCACGGGAGCATTCAAAATAAAGGACAAAGTATGGAAGCATAGAATGGGCACTGGGGAACATTGCAGATGAAAGAGGGGATGTGTGCTAAAAGACGTCAGGAAGAACATTTCCATCAGGGAAAGAGTTCCCCGTACTTCATGCCAAGTTTAAAAAAAGGAAAATGAAGTGATAAGGAGATAGAGTGTTGTGGGGAGTAAGTAATGAAGGAGAAATAAGGATTGTAGGCACCAATACGTTAGGTGGAACAGTTCCTAAGTTCCACCCAGACTCTGAATCTACAACTAACAACACAAACAAAGACCATTGTAGGTAGAATAGAAATCAAAGGAACAATAAGTATAGTTCCATACTTCTCTCACTTCCCTCAATCTACAATCCACCCAAAATAAAAGGAAAAAGGGGCATTAATGTGGATTGTAGAAGCATATGGAGAACCTGTGTTCCTCATCGATCCCCTGAATCTACATGGGCATAACGTT
Organism: Taxus chinensis; assembly: GCA_019776745.2. Taxonomy (NCBI): domain Eukaryota; kingdom Viridiplantae; phylum Streptophyta; class Pinopsida; order Cupressales; family Taxaceae; genus Taxus; species Taxus chinensis. Next base: position 492,967,077 of record CM034154.1, read on the forward strand.
CACCCATGTACTCCAAATTTGACAAAATTAGCACTGTTGGGAAGGTATCTTCATCCCCTACATCATGTAAACTATAACTATTGAATTAGGTTAGTGTAGGTGGGTGAAAAATAAAAAAATGTCTCCAACATTAAAATACATAGTTCCGGGTTGTTTAACCACCACATTTGGTGAAGTATGGTGCCCATTTCTTCTCCCATAAGAAAAGTATCATTAGGGAATGGATTCCATAGGGTGTCCATACTAATTTTTAGAGAATTAATGCATATTATTGATGGTTGGAAGGGGAAATAAAATTTTCTATTTTATCTCTCTCATATCTTCTATATATTGTAAAAAACATCTCATTTGTGACGGAGGATGTTCTAAAATGTGAAGAAACCCTGTCAATTTTTTTTTTCTGAGAAGTTGTGAGTTATAGACCTTCATTTGGGCTTGGAAACGTGTTCTTGTGCCTTCTTATTCATATGTAATGGTTTGTGCATACTTTTAAAGAAATAAAATATTTGTGTTGTGGTGTTTCTCTCAACCTTAACTTATATTTTGTTTCATTTCCTTGCCTCTCCATTCTTGTTGTATTTTGTGCATGTATTTCTCACTTGTAGGTTCATCTTGTTGTGTTTCATGGAGAATACATGGTGAATGAAGTCTTAGATCTATGTCACTTCCATTTGGCCTCTTCCTTATCCCTTTTCCTTCATTAGAGTGTCTTCACCATCTTCTTGGTGTTATCATCTCTCTTTAGCTTAGGATTTACCATTTTAATGCACCTTTCTCTCACCTCGGTCCCTTGGAAACATAGAGTAGGACTAGATAGCTGCATTTCCTTCCTTAGAATTAGTTTAGCATTAGGAATAGGTAGAGGAACCAACCTTCTCTGGAGGTCTATCTCAAGTAGAAAATCCCACTACTTGAGAGATAATCCCATGTTATCCAAAAGAATTGATTGCTCATCCATTCATTCATGAAAAATTAGAGGGTGTTTTTTTGGTGATAACAATTACTAAGGTAAATTCTTGTAATTTTGTGTGATTGTTGGATAGGGAACTTAAACTTCAACCATTTTTGTGTCATAATATTAAAACTAATATATATGTTAATGATTGTACAACTTGTGCCGACCCTTTGAAATCCTCCACCTTCTATTATAATGTTAATTGAATGGTATGTTCCCTAGTATAATGCTTGGAGGATGGTTGGTATGTTGCCTAACACTCGTAATGGTAAATTATAAATGGAAATTTGGTAAATTAAATAAATAAGAGAGTTATAAAACTTTTGGAAAGGAGATTGAAAATGGATATCTTAAATTCAACTTATAATGTATTTAAATAAATTAGGCTATGGTCACAATCCTATCCTTTATGGGTTAAACTACTTGACTCTTGTTTAAACTAGTGGTGGACAATATATGCATTTATAGGTGATCTTTAGTGGTCTCATATTTTTGTGACTCTTTTGTGGTGTCAAAAATCTAGAAAAAATATTGGTAGTTACTCCAAACCAACATAATTGTCTAACACGAGGACTTGTTAGCTAATTATTGAAAACTATAAAAAGGGGCATTAACAAGATTATAAGGGTATGTCATGGTGGATTTGAAAAATGGAAATAAAGATAACGTTTAAATGTTGTGAAGGAATAATATTAATTGATTTAGTAGTATGTGAAAGAGTAAATTACATTATAGAAGAAAGAAACATAAGTGTGAAAATAAGATTTTCATTATAGAAGAAGGAAACATAAGTGTGAAAATAAGATTTTATTTATCCATTGTTAGTCGTGTATTAATAGAAAAACGTGGAAATTGTTTGCAATGTATAGTGTGGAAACCCACCTTAATTATAGACTTGTTTATATGGGTATGTATTTAAACTTAGTTATCACCCCATGGTGGGTGTTAGGTGTTGTAAATACATAGTGGTTGGTCGCTAAAATTTTTATCATGGGAATTTATGGGTGGAGACTTGACTTCAAAAAATAAGCATAGGAAGAATAAAAGTAAATGAAGTGAATCTCAAAGATGGTTGTCATGTAAATCATACACAAATTTAGTGTTGTCAAGTGAAAAATTAAATCATGGGACATATGTTCATGGTCATAACAAATCCATATTTCCTTTCTAATAGTCTTTCTATTTGTATCATACTATGCTCATTTGAGTGGATGTGGATTGCCATTTCTTGGGGTTAGACACACCAATGTTGTACATATCTATAATAAATTAAAGCATACAAGCAATAAACATGAAAATTACACTAGAAGAAAAATACACAAGATATAACATGGTTCACCTAGTGTGGGCTACATCCACAAAGAAACAACCAATCTATTATTATTTCCTTTACAGAGGAAATATAATGAAGATTTGAAATCTTCCAGACCTTTCACATATGTACAATACTTTTCCTTGACAAGCTTCTCTCCTCTCTCTCCAAGAATATCTTCTTACAATTATCTCTAATCACACCTTCTAACCCTATCTTTCTAGATTTTAAGCATATACAAACATTAGGGAAACTTAGCTATGCATTTACAACCATATGATCACATTTATAACCAAGGGTTGGATCTAATCCTGCATTTAAAATAAAAAATTTCATGCACAGGTAACCAATGTCAATTACCAAACTAATACCGATTTCTCCCAAGTGACCAACGTCGGTTACCAAACCGACATCGGTTACTATGTAAACTTGTAAGTTTATAAAACATGATATTTGTGAAGCCATTTATCTCCACAACTCAACACTATCCCACTTGGAGATAAATTACTGCACTATACCGTAAAAATCCATCCTTGGATCCTTTCCTTGGATTGTTTCTTCCTCTTAAAGTCTCAATCTTGAAGACCAAAAGAAGTGGAGTGAAGATCCAACTTCTGCTTTGCCAACGGCTTCATTAACATATCTACAGGGTTATCACTTTTATGAGTTTTCTCTAGTTTCAGCTACCCATCCTCTAACACCTGCCGTATGAAGTGATATCTAAACTAAACATATTTTTTTCTTGAATGAAATGCTAAGTTATTTTCTAGATGAATCACACTTTGACTATCATTGTACAATCTACAATCCTCTTTCTCCTTTCCTAACTCTTCCTTGAACCTACTCATCTATATCATCTCTTTGCTAGCCTCTATAGTAGACAAGGCCACAACCTTCTGCAATCCTGAAATCTAGCTAATTGTCATGCCACCTACTATGAATACATATCCAATGGTGATTCTCCTACCATCCAAATCTACAACCATATATGAATCAACATATACGCATAAAGAAGTATCTAACCCTCCATAACATAAATGCATGTTAGATGTTCCTTTCAAATATTTGAGTATCCATTGGACTATTTTCCATTGCTCTTTACTTGGATTGGCCATAAATCTACTCAAAACTCCCACAAACCATAACATACATAATACTTCCAACTGCTGAAGCATATGGAACCCATTCCATGTACTCGACGTCCTCATGTGATGTAGGTCATTGATATTTTCTTAATTTAAAGTTTCCAACCATAGGTGTACTTACAGGTTTTGAATTCTAAATTTTAAACCTTTCCAACACCTTATTAATATAATGTTCATGAGATGGATAAAATTTTGTGTTCTTCTTATCTCTATGAATTTGTATGTTAAGTATTTTCTTTGCAACTCCGAAATCCTTCATTGTAAATGTATGAGATAAATTTTTTTAACCTCAACAATGTCCTACATATTTGATCATGCAATAAGCATATCATCTACATACATTAAAAAAATAATATAGATTCCATTTTCAAGCTTCTTGAAATGAACACAATGATCAAATTCACATTTCATATAACCATGCTCATGCATAAAATTGTCAAACCTTGTATACCATTTGTTTAGGGCTTTTTTGAGCCCATATTGGCTCTTTTTCAACCCGCACACAAGTTTCTCCTTACCCTTGACTTCATAACCAACCAACTGCTACATATACATCTCTTCCTCCAAATTGCCATGAATAAAATCCATCTTAACATCAAGTTTATCTAAGTGCAAATATTATACTGCAACTAAACTCAAAAGAGTACGAATGGAATTCATTTATACTATAGGAGAAAAAATCTCACCAAAATCAATACCTAATTTTTGTGCAAACCATTTTACCACAATCCTTGCCTTGTATCTTTTATTTCCACCCTCTTCTTCCTTGATCATGTAAACTTATTTTTTATACAATTTTATCTTACCTACTTACAACTTAACCAAATCCCATGCCTGATTATGTTTCAAGGAGTCCATGTCCTCATCCATGCCATACTCCCACTTTTTGTGGTTTTCCTCCTTCATTTCTTCTTCAAAAATTTTGGGCTCACCACTATAATTCAATAATAGATAAAATAAGGAAGGTGTAAATATTTCTGGAGGTCAACCTACCAGTTGTGACCTTGTCACATATATATTGGGTGTTGGAGGCTCATTTTGTACATCCTGTACATTTTTATCAACCTCTGAAAGTGACTGATGCTAGTCACCTGCTGTCGATGTTGGTTCTGACAACCAACTCCGGTCCTCTGATGCTGATGTTGGTTCTGGTTTTACTGACACCAATTCAGGATGCTGACTCCAGCTAATATAATCGACACTGGTACCTATAGGTGTCTGTTTTAAATCCAAGAATGAATTTTCTTCCATACAGTATCTCACTGGTTCATTCCTATGCATCAAAATCTGATCCATGTACAATATATTTTTATTCCATTCAATATCATGACTCCTAACAATATTAGAATAATCTAAATCCCAAAAATGAAATCTGAAATCACTAGAGCCATAACCAATAAAAGTGCATCTCTTAGATTTAGCATGTAACTCATTCCTAGTTTCTTTATTAACACGCACAAAAGATTCTAAACTAAATACTCTAAGAAAAGAAAGATATACCTCTTTTCCAGTCTAAACTTCTTCTAGTATTCCACCATCAAGTACACTTGAAGGCCCATGATTGATTAAATATACTACTGTGCCTACTACTTCTACCCAAAAATGTAAGGGTAATACAACATGTATCCTCATGCTTCATCCACGTTACTTGGAATTCAAGTTCATTCTTTCAGCCACACCATTATCCTATGGTGTTCTAGGAACCGTTCTTTCTCTGTGTATTCCATTCACTAAAAAATAATAATTGAAAACCTTATTGTAATACTCACCACCATTGTCAGATCTAAGACATTTTAACTTTAAATTGGATTCATTTTCCATAAGGGATTTCCTTCTTTTAAAAGTCTCAAAAAATCAAATTTATGATTTATATAATAAACCCATACCTTTCTTGTGGCATCATCAATGAAAGTCACATAATATTGGGGTCCTCCATGAGAAGCTACATGGGCTAGTCCCCACACATCTGAGTGCACAAACTCCAATTATTTCCCCAACTTTAAGAAATATCACTCTCTTTTGATTTCTAAATATGTAATGCTCACAGAAATTAAGATCTACATTTTTCAAATATGATAACTTTCCCTTTGCCTTTAATATCTGCATTCCCCTTTTACTCATATGGTCTATTCGATTATGCCACATGTTTGCATCTAAATATGAAGTAGATAGAACAGATAAGGAATCAGTAATACAAGTAGAAAAATACAATGTTCCTACCTTCTTTCCTCTTGCCACAACAATATATCCCTTGGTAACTTTCTAAGAGTTGGATGTGAATGTAACCATGTAACTAGATTCACATAGTTATCCTATAAAAATTAGATTTATCCCGAGGCTTGACACATGCCTCACATATTTCAATATCCATGTATTTCCACTCTATAATTTTAGATGAAATTCCCCTTTATCAGTAATATTGCATGGTTTATCATCTCCTAAATAAACATGCCCAAAATTACCTTGGACATAATTTCTGAAATAATCCTTATTAAGGGTAGCATGGAAAGAAGATCCTTAATCTAAAACCCAAGATTCTATTTTATTATCCAAGGAGAGAATAAGGGCATACTACATTACCTCAGTTACAACATTTTCCTCTTTACCTTTGTCTAGTACATACTCTTTGTTTTCCTTAAACCAACAATCCTTCTTTGTATGCCCTTTATTTCCATAAGTCCAATAGGTTATTCCTCTACCTCTGGATTTAGGTCCGCCATTGTTTGACTTGGATTTCCCATTATTCTTTCTCTGGGATCTCTCCTTCTACATTCCACGGCTTTCTATATTCAAATCATTTCCAGAAAATGACTCTCATGTACTTTCCCTGTGTATTTCTTCATTAAGGATTGTACTAACCACATAATCAAACTTCAAAATATTAGTAGTAGATTTTGTATTACTAACAACAATTACCAAGTTATCCCAACTATCTAGAAAAGAGCATAAGAATAAAATTTCTTTCACTTCATCATCAAATGGAATATTAACCAATTTTAATTGACTTACAATGGAACTGAAATCATTTAAATGAATTTATACATATCCACCTTCTTGCCTTTTTGAATTAAATAATTTCTTCATCAAATAAACTTTATTTGAAGAACTTAGTTTTTCATATAAATTAGCTAGATATTTCATCAAATCTACTGTGGTTTCTTCAGTAATATTAGAAGCTACATATGCTGTCAAACTCAATCTTATAGATCCTAGATCCTTTCTATCACAAATATTTGATTCTTCATCAGTCATCTTAATAGGCTTCGCACTCGCATCCAATGGTAAATATATATCTTTCTGATACAGATAATCTTCCACATGTATCTTCCATAATTGATAATTACGGCTGTCAAATTTCTACACTTTATATGTATTATCTTATGGCATTGTTTTGCTCCCACTCAATCAGAAATATCTTTGTGAGTAAATCTGTCAACACACAAAACCCTCAAACAAAAAAGCTCTGATACTAATATTTGGGGTTAAACACACACCAGTGTTGTACATATATATAATCAATTGAAACATACAAGAAATAAACACGGAAATTATACCAGAAGAAAAATACATAAGATATAACATGGTTCACCCAGTGTGGGCTACATCCACCAAGAAACGATCAATCTATTATTATTTTCTTTACAAAGAAAATACGATGAATATTTGAAATCTTCCACACCTCTCACGGATGTACAGTACCTTTCCTTCACAAGATTCTCTCCACTAGATCCAAGAATATCTTCTTATAATTATCTCTAATCACACCTTCTTACCCTATCTTTCTAGCTTATAAGAAAATATAAACATTAGGGTGACTTAGCTATTTGTTTATAACCATCTGATCACATTTATAACCAAGGGTAGGATGTAATCCCACGTTTAAAATAAAAAATTTCATGCATAGGAAACCAATGCCAGTTACCAAACCGATACCGATTACTCCCAAGTGACCGAGGCTAGTTACCTAACTGATGCCGGTTACTGTGTAAACCTATAAGTTTGTAAAACATGCTATTTATGAATACATTTAGCTCCACAACTCAACACCATTTTCGTCTCTTTCTGATATTGTACGTTCTCAAGAATCATGGTTACCTTTAGTCCATGTTTATTACCAAAGGATTAATTGAATTAAATATATCATGAATTATGCATATAATCATGGTTAAACACATTACTTTCATATTCATTATTGTTATGGTTATAGCCTTCTCTTAGGCTCAATAAGGCATAAAATGCATGGTATATAATTGAAATATTGTTCAAGTAAGGGGTACCATTCCTAAGGAATTAGTTGTGACCGTAGTGTCAAATGGTCATAGTTACCTAAGAGGTGTTCCATTCTTAGAGGTTTGTTGTAGCACACGTAGATAAGGATTAAATAAAGTGAGTCTTATTAAGTTTTAATTGAATCGTGAGATGATGATGCTACTAAATAAATAAGGTAGAGTACCTTAGTGATCCTAAGTAGGGGATTAGTCTTCCTTGACAGTAGCGTATGGATTACCCTCTCTAAAATTATCCTATGGATGGTTTAGGACCACCAATCAAGAAAATGAAGTCATATTCATATGTGAATATGTGAGCTATAATTTCCTTAGTGTGTTATCAGAGGACTCATAGTTATGTGCACAAGATATTTTGTGCCAAAATTAGCCTTTTTTGTTGAAATAATTCCATAGAAATCCAATTGGTTCAGTGAGTGATCTTCTTAATAATTGATTAAGATAAAATTGGAAATAAGAGCCTAATATGATGCTATTGTTGAAGTAAATAAATATGCAATAAGTACATAAATGATACTCAAGAAAACTAAGCAATAAAATATGAAACCCTAGTTGCAAGGAGGAGAGGAAGGTACTTAGTTGATTCCAAATTAATTCTAAACTATACCAGAGTGATGACCAGGTGAACAAAATGACAGGAACATCACATAGAGATGTAGAAAAATTCAGATCTAGCGAGATATACTAGACAGGGGCACCTGGAGAGGGACAGGGGAACTCATGGGTGCACTAGGTCTATTTTTGGGTTTCTGGGTCTATAGAAAAGCTCATAAAACCAAATCTATCAGGTGTCACAAGATGTTTGACCTGATACTCAACCTTTTGTCACTACATGAGGTCGTACCAATGATCTTTGTAGGTCACAAGAAACCTACAATGAAACATAAACCTGAAAAACCCTCAAATAAAATCAAATCCTAAAAAAGAAAGATGCAAAATGAGGGATCAAACTATCCTCAGCCACCACAATGGTGGACTTACAACTAAGCATTACACTACATCTCAGACCCAATGTAGTTATGTGTGTGTGTGTGAAATTTTTCCCTAGGTTTCTCTTGTGTCAGTCACACATGGATAGTGAGAAAATAGCTAGATGTAGAATGTAATAAATGTGTGCATGGAATAGAATGAAATTCCCTCCTATGAAGTGTGATGTAGAAAACTGTCCCTTGTGTCCCTTGTGATGGAGCTAGATGGTTGTAATGGAGGTTTTAGATGCAACCTTAGGTGGTGATAGATAGTTCTTAGTGTTTGGTCCCTTAGTATGAGCACATAACTTTATATTTATATGATTCCTTGACTTGAATTTCATAATTAACCCTGAAAAGGATGACTACCAAAAAGATAAGATGATTGAACAACTAGAAAGGAACTAAAAAGTATGAGTACAATACAATTAGGAAAGGGGATAGGAGCGCTCAGAGGGGACGAGGGTGCCTAAAGCATTAGCGTCCTGGCTGGGCACTGGTGTCCAGGATGACAAATAGTTGAGAGAGTAAAAAGGTAGACTACTGAGTAGGTAAGAGGTGCAATATTGAAAGTAAGAAACAAAAAGCAAGTAAAGATGGCCAAAGACTTGGGTTAAATAGTACTTTTCTTACTTAGGATTCATATGAATAATAATATGTAATTGAGGACTAGATAATTACCTGAAGTGCGTGATTATGTGTCTACATTTTCCCCCACTTTATGTTGGTGAGTGGAAAGCTATTGGTAATATAAATTAGATAGAGATGCATACTTGATAACCATGTCAGATCAATGTATCAAAAGCATGTTAATGGATTAGACAAAGCGTGGAATGATAAAAATGTGAAGCATGGATGCTAAGGAGGAAAAAGTGTAAAAAGTGATGATGAAAATGAACATAGGGTGGAAATGCATGTGTAGATGTTGTGATGTACATGTTGTTGTTGTCGATGTCATTGTTGATGTGTGTGATGCTAGTGTTGTTAAATGACGTTGACTACCACTTCCCATATAGATAGAAATGCAAAGAGAATAATGAACAAATAGTCAAATACATGTGTATATGATCAAAATGTGTAAAAAAGTATGTAAAAATGCTAAAAGTGTGAAAAAGGAACATGTGCACTTGATCCATGATGAGAAAAGACTATAGAAAGGATCCTGAAAATGTCAATGAAGTGTGCTTTTGTTAGGTGATCTCATGCCATGAAAGAATAAGTATAGGGAGAAAAGTCTAATATCATGCTGCAACCTTTAACTGCTTCTCAAAGTTGTAGAGTGCTATGAAATATTAGTTTTTTGGGTGATCCTATACCAAAAAATAAGTAGTGTAAAGAGGAAATTCTAGTGTCATCCTCTAACCTTTAACTATTGCCCATAATGAAAACACCATTACAGATGGTTTTTACTTACCCCAATGTAAATGCCCAGTGCTAAAGGAATCTCTTCCTTGTCAAAATACACTGTGACATGCTGAATAACTATGTAATTTCCCCCTGGTTATAGGAATCTAGGAATGACATTGTTGTGCTAAGGGCCCAAGTCTGATTCCGAGCCCTATCTAAAATTGACAACTGTGTTGTACTAATACTATGTTATGATGTGTATAATGTTGTATGGAGTGAATGATTCACCCAAATGATACCCCCCTTGTTTTGGGTACATGTGATGTCACTGAAGGAGTATGCAACCCAAAGGAGGACTGAATGCTATGTTGAAATTATGCACTAAAGGGGGAAGGGAATGTTCTTGGTAGAAAAGAAGGCACACACAAAAAAAGTGGCTACGAAATAAGTGTTAGTGCAAGAAAACATGCATGTAAATGACAAGTGTAAGCTATGTAGACAATATGCAAGTTAAGATGCAAGAAGATAATTTAGACCATAAAAATTCAGTTGTAAACATGGGACACCACTCACAATGTTGCAAAACAATCAAGACTGAAGTGGACATAAGAAGAAAAATTTGCACACAAGACAAAGGGAAAAGCCTGATGTAACCTAGAATTTACCAGAAATAACCCAGACACGATGACACATCACTTAGCCTAGACTGAGTGCTCACCTAAAGTGAGCAAAGGTACTAGAGCCCTCTTTACGGTTACTTGTGCAGGATGTTAGCAAGATGAAGAGTTTATGCATTCAGATCCGTAAATAGTATAAACATTCTACAGAGCATATTCACGATCTAGATCTAAAGAGTAATGGATTTAAACAATAGCCATAATGAATTCAACCATGCAAGAACTAGTTATGATCATATTTAACACCTTGATTCAGCCAATACACTTCATTATATTAAACATAGTAAATACACAAAATCTTCTTATAATAAGTAGTACCATAAGTTCATGCGCGCATCAAATCTGGTAGCATAACTTTACAATAGCTCATTACTCATTCTCTCCCTTAACCTACATAGATTACTACATATTTATAAGGGTGGGGACTTTCCCTTCAATGCTTACATAATTCCCAAAATAGGTCGCATGCTGAAAATAGCCATGCACCTTTACAATAATAGACACACATGCAAGTGCGCTAATAATAGATCTCTTCTAGTTAACTGGATAGTAGTAATTCTATTATTAACTCAAACCCATGCAAAACACTTAGTAGAAAATCTTCCAAAAATAGACTATGTGTGTCGCACAAGTCTTTATCTAGTTTGTGTGCTCTGCACACTATCTCTAAAAATAGCTCATAATCCTGAAAAATGGCTAATTATGAATCTATCCTTGTATTTCTTGTGCGTTTCCTTCCCTATCCTTCCATGCCTTTGAACACACCTTTGAACATGTCCTGTTCCTATGCGTGAACCTTCTGTGTGCCTTCTGCTAAGTGTCATACTTTTTCTTCTCAACATTACTCCACACTAAAATGCATTGCTGCCTTGAAAATGGTTTCCTCTTGATACTTTTAAATAATAAAGAATGAGAATGAAAGGAAATTAAATAATTACTATACAAAGAATGAATTTCACCCTGCAACGTCCTCTGTTTCAACTAGGAAGAATCAACTTTAGATAGTCTTCTTTTATTTTAGACTCTAAAGTTTTCCAATCACTCAATGTGGCTTCTTCCTTTTCCAGAATATCTAATGCAATAGAGTCTAACTCTTCTTTTCACAATATCTTCCTTCTTGTTCTACAATACAATAACAATGTTGGACATTACAGTCACCCTTCCTTCCAGAAGATCCATTTCTTTGCACTATAAGCTTTCTAATTTCATCCAACCTTTCTTTATGTGGGTCTTGGGCTATTGCAAGGGCCTCACACTTTTTCTTTACTAGTGCTTATCATTCCACGTGCCCTAATGTATCATATTTCATCACATTCAAGACTTAATTATCTTCTACCATTGTCATGATTTTGGTTACTACTTCTGGAGCTGCAAAAATATTTAATGTGTGGTATGATTTCTTTAGCTCTTCCTACAAATCTATGGAGCAAGGCTTAATACGATGAAATATTTTTAACTACTGAGGCCATTTCTCTATCTACTTCCTGCTCAGGGTCCTTTGTTTTTGGCATCTAAACCAGTCCATCCTCAAGCACCAAATCAACTAAGGTATGCACATAATGCATAGCCAAAGGGAAATTTTTGGGTACCTTGGACTCCAAGTGTGGTCTTGCTTGTAGGACATGATGACCGATATCCTCTTCCATGCTAATGAGAACCCCATTCTTCTTTTGCTCTATGTTATTTTCTCCTTTCAGATGTGCTATTTCTACATCTTTAGCTTTGATATCTTCTCTTAGCACTCTAATAGTTGCATCCTTATCTGCATTCCGCCATGCCACCTATGTAGATACCTTCACCAAGGCATTACTTACCTATTCATCAGTCATAACAATGGGCTTGAAATTTATGTGCCTATTTTTTGGTTCCTTTCTCATTCTTCTTGACACACATGAATCTTCACATACATCAAAATCAGGCTCGTCCATGTGAGTTTCCATGGACCATGAAAATTGTTTCTTCTCATGCGCAGTAGCCATGTCTGGGTCCATCAACTCCCATCTATAAAAATCCTTGAGGCCTACTGTATTCTGGAATTGTACGCAGAAAATTTTACTTGTGTCCTCATCATAGCCCATGATTGGTGCAACATACTCTCCACTTTCCCTCTTTGTTCTTGGCCCCTTAGGAACTTGAGTGCTAAGGTTTGGAGTTGGATCTTCTATGTCCTAAGAAGTATCTTATGTTGTTTCTCCTATCTTATTTACACCTTCTTCTTCATCCTTCATTTCTTCATCCTTGGGTTCCTCTACATTGTTTGGTGGTACAAGAGTTCCAGCCATGCTCTCTGGAGACTCCTCTACCTTCTCATTCAGCTTTTAATTTCTCCTTCTTTTCTCAACTGCCTCTTTCTGTGGAGAGATTCATGGTGATATTCGTACTGACTGTGGAGTTCCCATGCCTTGTGTTCTTGTTCTTCTAAACACCCTCTTGAAATGAAGCTCTCCTTGGATTACTTCCAAGTCCTCTTCTTCTTCTTGTACCTTAGGTGGGGTACTTGCATTCTTAGTCTCTACTTTGTATTATGGGTTTCCTCCTGGCCCCTATGTTCTAAGCCTGCCACTTTCTTCATGCTCTTCTTCCTTGTCATCTAACTCTATAGGTTATGTGGGATTTGGAGCTGGTATGTTCTCCATGGTATGTTTTGCCTTAGGCGGCCCTAGGAGCGTGAACTCATTCTCCACATATTTGTTATTTTCTAGCTTGGGATTAAGTTGAAGGTATATGAGCACTACTTTGATGTACCTAATTTCCAAGCTTACAGGCTTCATGTTTATAACGTCTGAAATGAGCCTTTCAACATAGGTAGTCCTACCTGGAAAGATATATGTCTTCCTCAGAGTGTGGTAGTCACAATACCTACCTTGTCTACAATAAAATTTAGGTGGCGTGCATCAGTAAAACGATAGACCGATGCTTGGAAGTAGCACGCTATGAAGGCATACAAAAGTTTGCACCATGGGCTCCAAGTCCCATCCCTCATAGAAAATCATGTAATGCAGAAGTGTTGGTACACTACGAATTGTACTACCTTTCCCACCATTGATGGTAACTCCTTAGGAATGTGCCACTCCTCTTCAAATGTTGCACAGAGCTTATCATACCACATCTCCTCCCTCTTTTTGAATGGCCCACTCATCGACCCTTCACATAAATATTTATCAAACCTTTCTGCAAGGGATTTTTTCTCCATGGGATACTCCCATATCTTGTCCTTTGGCCCATCGAGCACTCCAATATCCATAAATACTGAAGTAAGAAAAATAGCACCAAAAATAATTTTGTCATTTGTGCACACTTCCTTGATAATGTTCTCTGCAATGTAGCCTACTATGTTGTAGATCACTCCTTGCGAAATTCTCCTCGTGATATGCATCCACATTTTATTCACTTGCGACCACCTCTCTTGGTCATTCAAATTTGTTACCAGATGTGTAGCTGCCTGAACCACAAGGTACTTCTTCAATTTGTCAATGTCCATCCCGCGTGGACTCTTTGTGTACCCCAACTCCTTTTGTGTCTCCATGATTGCTTCTTTATCAGTTAGGTCACTAGTCAGGTCTACCCCTGTGCCTTTTAATCCTGTCATTGTTACAATCAAGGTGGATGTGATTTTAACCCTCCATCTGGTGAAATAGAAGAATTCTTTATGGACTTAGCTCATTAACCGTTGGTATAATGGTTCATACTTGCCAAAATAAGGAAGCTCGTACAACTGATAGACTCCAACCTCCTTTAAAAAATTCTCCCTAGCATCATCATATACTAGCATGTCCTCTATTGTGTGCTTGTTGACCTTCGTGCTCAACAACGCATCTAAATCCTTCTTATTATCTAATGTGTGGTGGTTATAATCACTTATTTTACACTTAAAGATGTGGAAATCCCATTCTTTCCCAACTATATCACCTTCTAGGTACTGCATCTCTGAAAAATTACTTTTGGGCACAACTTCAACTTCTGCCTCCACTTTATTCTTTCCTTTAGCTTCTACGGCAGGTACTTTCTTTGGTGTCATCTGAAAATCCTACCTTTCTATCTGTTTTAATGTGCAAACTCTTCAATTTTTGTTTTCTATAGCAAGCAAGTCCAAACCCTAGCCAAATCTACATGCCCTAGTTTGAAATCACCTGCCCTAGCTCTTTCACAATGCGTCTACTTTTCTCAAAACCTTCACCAATGGGGATGCAATCTTCTTCTTTGCACAAATCTTCTCTTCATGTCTGGTTTCACACTCTATGCACCTCAATACTCTTTGCTCATCTTGGTCGCACTTAGCTTGTTCAAAAATCTTGTAATTACAATAGTAAGAATGAACTCACATCACATCCTTAAATAGTTTTTCAAAAAGGTAGTGCATTTATTGCTCCTTCACCTACCAACAATTCTCTCATTAATTGACCATTTTCACAATTTCCGCATGGTACACCTTCGTGCCTCAGATATAACCTTCTAGCGTGCCTTCCTACCTTCTAGCTACAGACTTCTCTTTAGCGCTGTTCCATGTTCCTAAGTACCTCGCCACTGCACCTTCTCCTAGTAGTCTCCATGGCCACTACTTACCTCACATTATACTGTTCCTTCATTTATCCTCATACATGGTCATCTTTTAGAAGAAATCTCTCTTCTTACAAACTTCTTTCCAAGCTCAAATAACACCTGTAACAGTTTACTCTTTGATTTATACCCAGTTGTAAACATCCGTCCCACACCAATGGTATGTGCAGTCCTCTGCGCATAAACATACTGCAAATGGTAATTATCTTCTGGTGCACAAACACGCTTATTTATACAAAATACCAATTAAATTGACAAAAGATAACGACAAAGAAGAAAATACATTAAGGGAATACATAAATGAAAAATTAAGCTAAATGGAAACATTTCCTTATTAGAAACACCAAGAAGACTTATTTATAGTAGGGCTTCAACCTACTTCCGTTGAAATAATTGGGTAACCATATTCCATTATGCACCTCTAACTGAAAAGATCTTGTTTAAAGTATGTAAGTGATTGCATATGATCCTAAGCAATGTACTTTAAGTTTTCTTGGATGGTGCAGAAACTTAGAATCATAAAGAAGAACCATCTTTGCAATCTCAAAAATTTTGTCCCTAATGTATCAGTCATGCCATGCTTTCTTCCTAGCCTTTTCTTGCTTCCAACTCCAACGTGCTATTGATCATCACTCATCTAGCTTGATCAAATTTTCAATTCGTTATTCTAATGCTTACTCATCAACAAGACCTCAAGTGTGTGAAATACGTAAAGAAGGTAACATGAATTCCATAGGAAGAATTAATTTTGGGCCAAACACTAATTGAAATGGTGTAGCTTTGTTCAACCTCTTATATGTTGTTTTATATGCCCAAAGCATGGCAGAAACTTTATCATCCCAATCTTTCCTTCCAACATCACATATTTTTGTCAATGTTTGGCTCAAAATTTTATTGAAAGCCTCAAGAATCCCATTTTCCTGAGAATGATAAGGGGTAGTCTTATGATGTGAAATTATAAATTCATCCAATAATATCCTGATTGTGTCATTCAAAAAATGTGTGCCCCTATCACTTTTAAAACTTAGCGGGCATCCATACCTTGTAATAATATTTTCCCATAAAAACATGGCTATTATAACCACTGTACAATATTTTGTAGGTGCTACTTCTACCCACCTTGTCAGATAATTTTTGCAAGTGATGATGTAGTGTGATCCAGTCCTACGCGTGGCTGAAGAAATAGGACCCATAAAGTCTATATCCCATTTTTCAAACAGTTCTGCACTTGGAATATGTCGTAAAGGCATTTCATCTCTTTTTTCTAGTTTGCCAAGGCGCTGAAAGTGATCACAAACCTTACAATAATCCTTACAATCCTTGTATAGGGTCTCCCACCATAATCTAGTGAGTAGAATCTTGCACATAGTGGTTTCACCTACATAGCACCCACCTACAATACCACCATGAGCCTCTTCCATGATATCTGTGCACTCATGTTCCAATACACATCAGCGCAATACTTCATCTCAGTCTAACTTGTATAGGTCACCACTAATCAACATAAATGGTGCCACACGAATGGAAAGTTGTTTCTTCTTTAAGTATTGCATTCCTTCTAGCACCATACCTATATGTAGAAAGACAAAAATGTCCTCTAATTCCGATGGAACATGTTGTAACTGGTATAACTATGAATTGGGCATGGTATCTTCAATTGCCTATGCATCTTCTCCTGACTGTATTACGAATAAATGGTTTGGTCCAGAATTAGTTTTCCCTAGTTTAACCACAACTATATAATCAAATTCTTGGAATAAGAGTACCCATCAGAATATGCACCCTTGTAAAATGGGCTTGTTTACCAAATAATTCAATGCCATGTGATCAGTATAAAATACAAATGGTGTTTCTAGAAGGTACTGTCTAAATTTATGTAGCGCATAGATCATTGACAAAGCCTCACGCTCTATAGTTGTATCATTCTACTTTGCATGAGTCAAATTTCTACTAGAAAAAAAGATGGGATGATCTATAATACCTTCTCTAGGCTGAGCCAACACCGCACCAATGGTTATGCCAGAAGCTTCCACATGTACATGAAATAGTTGGTACCATGAGGGAAAGTGTAAAATAAGAGTTGTAGTAAGTTTCTCCTTAAATGTCTTGAATGCATGCTGCTGCGGTTCCCCCAATACAATGTCCCTTTTCCTTTTAGTAACTCCTCCAAGGGTGCGGAAACCTTAGCATACCCTTTAATAATTTTTCTATAATACCCCATGTGACCTAAGAATCAACACACCTCACTTTGACTAGTAGGCTCTTCCAGGACAATAGTGAATGCAAACTTAGCTGGATCAACCAACAAACCTTCCTTGCAGATGATGTTCCCTAACAATGTGCCAAATGGTGTAGAAAATATGCACTTCTTAATGTTCAAAGAGATGCTTAACTATCGACATATTTCAAACATTAAGCATAAATTGTCACAATGATCCTTAATAAGTCCATACACCATAAAGTCATCTAAATAAACTTACAAGAAGTTATGAATAAAATTGTTGAACACTTGGACAACTATGCACAAAAATATAGCAAAGGCATTTTTCAGTCCAAATGACATCACAATATATGAAAAAATTCCCCATTCAGCAGTGAAAGTAGTATTTTCCTGATCCTCCTATGCAATCCTAACCTGATGATACCGAGAGAATCCATCTGTAAACAAATAGATTTCGTGCTTGGAAACGCCTTCTAGTATCTCCTCTGTGAAGGGCATAGGAAATGGATCAATCACACATGCAACATTAAGCTCCCTGTAGTCCATGCAGATGCTAATCTGACCATCTTTCTTTATACTAATCACTATAGGGCTAACCCATTCCGACTCGTCTAGGGGCTTCATGATTCCAGAATTCAATATTTTATCAATTTCTTCCTTGACCTTTTCACATAATTTTGGGTTCATCCTATAGGGTCTCTTCCTGACCGGGCACACACCTTCCTTAAGCTTTATCTTCATTTATCCTAATGATTCATGCATGCTTTTTAATTCATGGTATCCCCTAGGAAATAAGTCCTAAAAAATCTCGTAGTAACTCAATGATTTCTGCCACTTTAGAGTCAAACCAATAATCCCCAATTATGGCCTCCTTAGGCTCAACATCTGATATGATATTCACTTTCTTTGTTTTCATAGGTTCATGATAGGTGTGTGTGGTCTTATCTACACTATCTAAAACCTCACGCCTACTTATCAAATGATCTACATCCAAATTTTCTACTTCTTCATCATCCACTAAGTAGACCATCTTTCCCTTTTCTTTCTCAAAGAAAGTGCACTTAAGTAGTGTGGCACATGTACCTTATTTATCATCAAAGCATTATTCTGAGTCTATCCCATCAAATAGCTCCTAGATGAGTTCTTCTGCCTTGGCACTATCTCCCATAGTTAAGTGCTTTATAACCTTTAATGCATCTTCTTCTAGAGGTTTAGTAGAGACGTATTCAAAAGTCTGGATCATTCCTATAATAAAATCTTGCCAATTTACAGTCTCTTCTATGGAGTTCCACATATACATACCAAACACACACACAGCCTTGTAAAGTGGAATAATATTTGTGCACCCAGAGTGAAGGTCATAAAGCTTCTTGCCCCTTTGTCCAGAGTCTCTCACACTACTGAAAATGGTTCTAAACATGTTGATTACCATGATAAGTGCATGTTTGAGTAGGTGCATTACTCCTAGAAAATTGAGTAGAAAGAGCAATCTTGATTTCATTCCATCCGACAAGATTATCCCTGTGAACCACCCACCAGTGCACTGCTATCCTGTGTAGGTTATATGCTAGCATATTATGTCTCTCCAATTGGTCTATCCACTGTTCCTCCATGGCATGAAAAAATACCATAGGATCTCCTTCTCTAGTGTACCGAGGTACTGAGTTATTACCTATTCTCCTGACGCAACAAGGTCTACTATTACACAAAAATGTACTTCTTACTTTTCACCTTATGACCTCATAAGTACCACGAGCCCAATTATCACAAGCAAAACCTGTGGTATCGCTAATAGACTATGCATCTTCCCACTAAAGTATTCCTTCTTTATATGGATCGAGAACTTCTGGGTCCCAGATGGTGCATACATAAATCTTATTTAGATCTTCCTCACTCAAAGGCTCAAAATAGGGCATAGATTTCCCATCGGTTAAAGGGATAATAACCCTTTCCTCCTTGTTCTCAAAAATGATATAACTCTTATTGAACTAAAGATCAACATTATTTGTATAAAACCAAGGGTGCCCAAGTATAGCTAGGAAGGTGACTGATTCTACAAGTGCCAAAACCTCAAAGTCCCCTTTGAACTTGGCCCCTTGTATAGTAATGGATGCATCTTTTAAATCTCCAATAGGGGTGGCCTTGGTTCAATTAGCCATAAACATCACATTAGAAGATGGTTGTAATGGGGGTCTCCCCATATATACCCATGCATCTAAAGTAAGCACATTGACTTCCGTACACGTATCAATCAATATATTGCTCAAAAGCCATCCATCCACAACAACATTCAGAGTGATTTATTTGTCGTAGTCTAAGCTATGGGGGGGGGGGAAGATTTACATGAAAGATCTATCATCTAGTCTCAATAATTACACATGGAGTGTTTCCCTTTAGCCAATTCCCTAACAATGGAATGATATTCTCATGGTGTAACATTTTACACACCTCCTTTTAGTCATCAATATCACATTAGACTGTCTCTGCTGCTTTCTGATGTTCCATCCTCTGTGATTTCTCCTTTAAACACTTTATTTCACCCTGAATATTTCTGAGTACCTCCATGGTTTCCTAATAAACCTCCTTCTGATGGACAGGATCTAGGTACCGTGCATGTAGAACCTCATCCTTAGTGATGGTAGGATTCTGTTGTAATGCTTCTTTGGCACGCACCACATCATCATGGGTAGTGATCTTTACAAGCAATACCTCAGATTCCGGTTCTAATTTGGACATCCACTGATTTTCCACAACACACTATATCCTAACCATCCCTGTGCCTTTTTTTCTTGTTTATACTACTTACTAAGATGCTCATATAAGTATGGGAATTCCTCATAACTATGATTCTTCCCACAAAAAGAAAAAGTAATATTATGAGAACATTCACACCTATAGTGGTCATAGTATCCACATGTAAAATATGTTCTGCGAGAAAACTCACCTCATCCACCACCACGGCCTCGGCCTCTAAATCCACCATGGTATCTTTGATTTCTACCATAACCTCCTTTAAAACGTCCTTCATTCCAGTCATAGCACTCTTGATTGTGATCCTGATCATGGTGCTCATTATTTCCTTTAGAGTTATCTGATACTCCTTTCTATTGCACACCACTATCTATAACATCATGGATCTGACCAATCAATCTACATTCCTCTATATCGTGAGTTGTGGACCGAAAAATCGTACAATAGAAGGATACGTTCTTCCTTATTGTGCATTATAATAATGGGAAGTGGATAGCATCATGGTTTAAATGACATATATCATAGTCAAACAACAATGTACATACTGATCTGTGGGGAAAAATATCCTTAGTGTGACCTTCCACTTCACAATATGTACACCAAATCCCCATGCGCATCTCATGTGTTGAATTTGCCATTAGTTTCTCCAACTGCTTCACCATAGCTGCATTATATGCTTCTAAAAATGGGCTCACCCTAGTGTCTATTATCCCAACTACCTTAAAGTGTAAAGCTGCTTCAAGGGATTCACACAGATCAATTTATGTCTTATGGGACAAAGCCCTTCTAAAAGGTGTGATCAGACCTCCAAAAAACCATTGTGCATGTTGGCTTACATGAATATCATAAGAGAGCTTAGATAAAAGCATCTTGAAGTGGGTGTTATACTCTCGAACACTCTCAGTAGTGCTTTTCTTAATATCCTTGAATGTATTGATACTCTTATGCTTGAACTCAGGGATATGAAAATCTTTAAAGAAAGTATATTTTAATGCTGCATAGTCTACATAAGTCTGATCAAGGTCAAATTTTTTATACCAGCTCTATGCACGTCCCTATAATGTAGTTACAAATTGACTTGCCCTGTGCTTAGAAGTCGTAATCCCTTTTGCATGCCATCGTATCTCACACATGTGCACATGTTCAAAAACATCTTTTATGCCCCTATAATCTTGAAGACAAAGAGACATCTCCATGTAAATATTCTGGGGTTGGTGTAGACCTTTCCCACCTGATCTAGAACCTCCAGTATTACCTCTACCTTGAGAACCACTAGATCCATAGGAAATAGAACCACCTATACCTCCTGATCCTTTACCTGTAGCCAAAAGCAGACTAGAAGACATACTTCCCTATGTCTCAACAATAGTACTGTACTGAACTCCCATGGTCTGTGAAGTGGTACCAATCCTAGAAGTGAGCCCAAAATTTTGTGCACTCACATTTTACGCAGATGATGCTCTTGAAAATGTACCTCCAAACAACAACGAAGGCATTTTCCTTTCCATCGATGTACTTGCTATGTGACTTACTCTTACTTCCCTACTACCCAACTTAGCTTACTGACTATTTATTGTACTAGATATTTAAAAACCAAGTGCAAGGGCTAGGTTTCTAGGTAGATTCAGATGTGCACCCACAACCCAGGTCATCTCTACTGGTGTGCTTCCATGTGAGGCTGAGGAGGGTTCCCTATCATGCTTACCCAAATGGGGAAGTTCCTGATGCTACAGCTCCACACCTTCTGCATGAGCTCCAAATCCTTTGCCAGCCATCTCTCTCCTCAACGCCATTCACTCTGCAACATCCCATTGTTTCTCTATCTTCCTCTTGTGCACCTCATTATACTTAATCCACCTTTCTTCTCTCTTCCTTTGTGCTACTAGGTCTGCCATATTTCACCAAACATGTTACTCCCCTCGCACGTGGTGGGGTTTAGTTAGCCATCGGTTTGATTTCCATGTTTAGGGCCACCATCAAGATTTTGATCACCTGTGGAATGCCTTGCAAGTAAGTTCCCTTGGGATACCATAAAAAATAGAATTCCGTTACCTCTGGGAAAGAATAAGTGGAAATTGATTACTCCAGAATATAGCTATTCAGAACACCACAAAACAAAGTATCCACAATGCGTGTCCAAATCATATCAATATCATAAAGGGCCTAAAATTCGTCTAGTGTCTAGACAAGTGCGTGATACCTCCAGTCCATTTTAGACTCATAAACAACCAACCATTTGTATAGTTCTACCAAAAAATAGTGAAGAAGCTCTCATAAAAATTGTCATAAATATTCTGTTCCACCCATGCACGTGCATTAAACTTAGATCCGGTGCTAAACCATTGTGCATACTCTTCTTCTAGATCTTGTATCTACTCCTCAACACTTGCTAGGGTCAACCGGTATGCATTCATCATGAACCATCCTTAAAACAACTGAAAAAGAGGTCACGACAACAGAACCAATGATGCATCCTAGAATTTACCAGAAATAACCCAGGTGCAAAATAGGTCACTCAGCCTAGACTGAGCGCTCACCCGAAGCGCGCAAAGGTACCAAGCCCCTCTTTAGGGTTTCTTGTGTAGGATGTTAGCAAGATGAAGAGTTGATGCATTCAGATTTGTAAATAACATAAACATTGTACAAAGCATATTATAGATATAGATTTAAAGAGTAATAGATTTAAAAAATAGTCATAATGAACTCAACCATGCAAGAACTATTTACTATCATGTTTTACACACTTGAATCAGTTAATACTCTCCATTATATTAAACATAGTAAATACAAAGAAGAGTGTTATAATAAGTAGTACCATAAGTTCATGCGTGCATCAGATCTGGCATCCTAACTTAACAATAGCTCATTACTCACTCTTTTAACCTATGCATATTACTACATATTTATAAGGGTGGGGAATTTCCCTTCATCACTTACATAATTACCAAAATAGGTCACATGCAGAAAATAGCCATGCGCCTTTACAATAATAGACACACATGCAAGTGTGCTAATAATAGATCTCTTTTGGTTAACTAGCAGTAATAATCCTATTATTAACTCGAACCCATGCAAAGTGCTTGGTATATGCTCTTCCAAAAATAGCCTATGCATATTGCACAAGTCTTTATCTTGTTTGTGTGATTTGCACGCTATCTCTGAAAATAGCCCGTAATCCTGAAAATGGATAAGTATGAATCTATCCTTATCTTTCACGTGTGTTTCCTTCCCTATCTTTCCATGCCTTTGAACATGCCTTATTCCTACATGTGAACCTTCTGTGTGCCTTCTAATAAGTTTCATACTTTTTCTGCTCAATAAAGCCTGTAAACAAGATAATACAAAGAGAAAATAATGGAACATAATGTAATAGACAACCATGGAAGAAAATATCCCTGCAATTTTTTTTTTACACATGAACCACCTGCTAACATGTTAGAAAGATAAAAAATTATGTCAAAACATGTAGAATACGCTAAATTAATGTGTTATGAAACAATAACACCCATAGTGTATGAAATTGGATGCCCCCAGGAGCCTCTGTGGGACTAGTACTCAGTATTGCACCAAGCATCCATACTGCATGTATAGATTTGTAAAATCTGTGGTCATAACTAGAAATGAAAGTGAATGTGTACGTGTGTATGATAAAGATAAAGATATACATAATATCTATCTAACATGTGTAATAATATGAACATGTAACAAGTAAACGTAAGAAAGAGTGAATGTAACCAATATATGCAATATGTTGTGGATGAGGAAGAATGGAATAAAGTGTGAATGATAGGGGCAATGTGCCCCCTGAGTGGATGTGTATGTATTTAATGAGGTTCATTTATTTATGCTCCCTTTGTAATCAAAATTAAACTCTAAACGAGAGTGCGTCACTGAGAAATTTTTTGAGTGATGTGTTGTCGTGTGTTAGAGCGTCAATTGTAGAAGATTGAATATGATGGAAGAAAAGTGTTGATTTATAGATTGTAAGATGATATCATATGTAGGATTGGAATGTGACATTGGGTGAATTGATCTCGAAGTTATAGAATGAGGTTTTAGGATGTGATGATTTAGCCTAAAGCTTATATCAAAAATCGGTTGAGTAAAATACAAGAAATCTTGATTATTTAGCCTAAGGAATATATCAAGAGATGTGTGAAGAAGGTGATGGATAAGAATGCATAATGATTTATCATAAAGCATATATCACGGTATGTGGAAATAAGGTACTAGCTAGGAATGTAGCATGGTATGATAAAATGATTGATTGTGGAGATCAAAGTGTAAAATGACATAAATGTAAGGAGGTGAGTTTCAATTTTGATTCGGAACCTTAGCAGTCAAGTATGAACCATGGGACTAGAGTGTGTCATCGGGTAGTATGTTGTGTTGGTTATGTGGGATATGGATGATTTTTTTGGATTGTATAGTGATGAAAACATATGAAAATTATGTCATGTGTAGTCCATCGTTTAATGTGTGATGGGTATGTTGAGAGAGTTTTTTAAATGTAAAAGGCGATGGGTTGATTTTCTATAAGAAATGATATGTTGGTTGTATAGTGTTGAATGTGTGATGTCATATGGTGAGAGAGTGCATTGCTTGTTGCTGTGTTGAGTTGGTTTTGATGAGTAGTTGTGAGCATTATGTATTGTTAGGGTTTTGAATACATATGATAGGAAGGATAAGTTGCAAGTAAGTTGATTGTGTAGTGATGAGAATGTGTATATTGTAAGATGAAGTGTAATGTGTGTGACATTCATGTATATAGGATTCCCTCAACATTTAAGTGTGAACCAAAGCACAAGAGTGTGTCATCGAGAAATGATAGTACAAGAGAGTTTCGATATGCATATGGCGTAATAAAAGTCTATAAGTGAAGTGATGAGAAATTAATATGCTTGTTGATGTTAGGGGGGAGAGAGAAGTGAGATGCCCCTTAAGTATGTGGTGATGAGTGTATTTAGGTAATGTCATCTAATAGGTCATCATTATCATGATCAAAACTGAATGGTGAAGAATTTAAAACTTGATAGGTGATAGTGTTGGGTTGAACAAATAAGGATCCACTGAGGCATACATTATGCATTCCCATAGCATATTCTTCATCAATGAAAGGAAGTAATGGGAATCCATGTGCATACCAGCAAGTGAGATTATGTGTATAGAAAAAAATAACTATTGCAAATGAACACACAACCAAAGGGTATATGAAATGAGACATCAATATAATCAGGGTCTAATGTGCCCCCAATATAATCAAGCCAACATTTCCCTAATGTAAGTAGAGTTCATAGAAGAAATACTGTGAGATGAAATACACACAAACCATAAGAAATAGTGATATTGATAAAGCCATTATATAGATGAGGATTATGAGGCAGAGGATAGAGATCCTTGAAAGTGAAGCCTAGATGAGTCAAGCCATAATACGTATATAGTGTCGTCACAAGTAGGATCGAATGGAATATTCTCCCAATAAGAATCATTCATGAAAAATATGTATGTAAATGGAGGGCATGCTAATGAATATTTCTCATGTGGAGGTGCAAGCGATTGATCGAAATCCATGGATTGGATAAGCCCCCGATAAAGAATCATAAGAGTAGTAGTAGTAGGTGTAGGTGATGATGTAGATGGAATAATATCTATCATGCAAATAGCACCTTCAAGTGGTGGTAAAGGATCTTACATATCCATGGGTTGTGGTTCATTAGTAGTATCAAAGCATAAAATAGGGAGTGTAGTATTGGGATCACGAGCACAGTATTTAAATGGGTCATGATCACTAGGAATTATATACTCCATGCCCTCATGTATGAATTTAACATAGTGATGTACAATAGAAGGAACCAATTATATGGAATGAAGCCATGGCATACCAAGTAAATAATTATATGAAACTGGAAAGTCAATGACAAATTAAACCATGTTAAGGGTTTTTTGACCTATAATGATAGGTAGAGTAATGTGACCAACACATGTATGAATATAACTATCATATGCACGAAGAGAAAGATGTGATGGACTGATATTGGCAGCAGAAATAGAAAACCTTTTAAGGAATGACATAGGACAAAGATTGAGTTAATATCCATTATCAATTAAAGTACGCTTGATACCCATATTGTAAATGCAAATCATGATATGTAAGGGTAGATTAGTGTCAAAAATAG
Source organism: Taxus chinensis (assembly GCA_019776745.2). Lineage (NCBI taxonomy): Eukaryota > Viridiplantae > Streptophyta > Pinopsida > Cupressales > Taxaceae > Taxus > Taxus chinensis. The sequence continues at coordinate 492,993,472 of CM034154.1, forward strand.
AAATATCAGCATTAGGATTACACAGGAAAGTGATATGGTGAGAAATAACTGAAAAAATGTTTGATACATGGAGTCTGGATGCATATTAGTAGGAATGAAATATTAGAGATGAGATTTTTGATTTCATCTCTTAATTCAAGATTGATAAGCAAAAAATTGTTGATGGAGATACTCATAATGAAGAGATCCTAGAAAGATAAGAACAATGAAGGTGTGAGGATCCTAAGAGCCTAAGATGAATATGAAGGGGTCATACATTCCTTAGCTTCCAAATTGATGGAATTATCACATAGCGTTGCGTTATATCTCATACCTAGTGTAGTTCTAGTTCTGTGTGTATAATTGTGCCCTAGGTTGCTCTTGTGCCAGTCACACTTTGTGAAGTAGCGAGAAAATAAATAGATGTAGAATGTAGTAAATGTATGCATGGAAATAATAGACTCCTCTCTTATGAAGTGTGATGCAAATGAATTAACCTTGTGTGCATTTTGATAGAGCTAGATATATGCAAATGTAGTTATAGATTCCTTTGATGGATACAACCTTAGGTGGTGATATCTAGTGCTTATTGCTTGGTCCCTCATTATGGTCACATAACTTTATATTTATATGGTTCTCTTATTCTATTTTCGTAATTAACCCCAAAAAGGTCGACCACCAAAAATACAAAAATCTCAAATGGCTAGAAAGTGCCCAAAAGGTGAGAGTAAATTGTAAAGAGGATAAGGGCGCCTCATAGGGGACCAGGGTGCCTGGGGTGCCCCAGTCTAGGTTGGGCACCCCATTCAGAAATAGGAAAACCACAAAATGAAAATATAAACTAGGAAATTTTAAAGATCAAAAGTAATGATAGAAATAAAATTAAAATGGGAAAATATATGGGTTAATTATTACTCTTTTCACTTAAGAACCATATGAATAGTAGTATGAAACTGGGACTAAATAATGACTCAAAGTGTGTGATTTTGTGTCTACATTTTCCCCCACTTTATGTTGGTGAGTGGAAATATTGGTAACATAAAGTAGATAGAGATGTATACCTAATAATCCATGTAGAGTGATGTAGAATGATTGTTGAAGGACTAGATAAAGTGTGGAGTGATAAAAACATGGAGCATGGAGACTAAAGATGCAAAAAGTGTAAAAAGTGATGAGAGTGAACCTAGGGAGAAAGTGCATGTGTAAATGCCAATGTGTGTAGTGTACCTGCATGGTTAGTATTGTGTGTTGTTGATTTCTTGCTTCCCATATGGACAGACCTACAAAAGAGAAAACGATCAAGTATTCAAATACACATGTATATGTGTAATGTGTAAAAACACATGTATATATGTAAAAATTAGTTCCATAAAGTATGAAAAATGAAAAAGGAACATGTGCCCCTGATCCATGATGAGAAAAAGGGTATAGAAAATATCCTGTAAATGTCAATGAAATGTGATTTTTTTCAGCGATCTCACGCCACTGGCCAAAGAAGTATAGGGAGACAAGTCTGATGTGTCCTCCAACCTGTAGCTTCTTCATGAGAGTTGTGAAGAGATCTATGTACTATCTGATTTTTTGGGTGATCTAATGCCACTAGTCGAAGAAGTGTAGGGAAAAAATTATGATGTTCCTCCATCATGTAACTACTCCCCAGAATGCTAAGGAAAATATTCCCTGTAAAATCTATTGTGTATGATAATTGAATTGTATCGGTATCGCGTGTAAACCCAAATGATGCCGCCACTTTTGGGGGCACATGTGATCTCGAGGATAGGAGAATACGGATCCAAAAGAGGACCGGCCACATATACATAAAATCTCCCTAGAGGGGATAGGTAATGTTCTTGGTAAATACCAAGGCACACACAAACAAGTGGATAGGAAACAAGTTTTCATACGAGAAAGAATGCATGTAGAAAACAAGTGTAATCCAAATAAAAAATGTGTAAGCTAGAACATAAAAACCTAATATAAACACCCAAGAAGATAATGTAGGCCACACAAAGTGGGTTCCAAACATGGGACACCACTCACGGTGTCGTAAGACACTCAATTCGGCCGCAAAAACACAAGTGTGTACAAAAAGTAAAGGTCATAAACCGCAAACAAGGAAAAGATATACCACACAATATAACAAACAAGTATAGAAGTAAATATCCCTGTATAGAAAATGTTGCACATAAACCACCCATTAGCATGTTAGAAAGATAAAACATATGTAAAATTGTGTATAACTGATAAAGTAGTGTGTTATGAAACAAAATGAAACAATAACACATATAGTGTAAACAGGGAGGATGCCCTTAGGAACCACTATGGGACTGGTAGTATGCAAAACATCCATGCTACATGTAGGAGCCTTGTATTTGAAATCACAACTAGAAAAGGACATGAACATGAATGTGTGTATGGTAAATATAATGACATACAAGATACCTATCTAGCATGTGCAATAAAGTGAACATGTAAAAGTAAGTGCAAGCAAGAGTAAATGCAATCATAAAATGTAGTATGCCATGGATGGATGGAATGGAATGTAGAGTGAATGATAGCAGCCACACACCCCCTGAGTGAATGGAATTATATGTAGTGAAATTCATTTATTATTCCCCCTCAATAGTCAATAACGAACCATAAACAAGAGTGCGTCATCAGGAAATGGTCAAACCATGTGTTGTGTGTAACATGCTGTGATGAGTGTGTAGTGATGAAATGCAACATAGAGATGAACTATGCGTGACTCTATAACCTAAGCGTATAACATGACAAGATGAATAGAAAGTAGTGGTGTTTTAGCCTAAAGCGTATACCACTAAATGATGTAAGTGAAAAGGATGATGTAGCCTATTATGAGATGATGGTAGAAGAAGTGACCATGTAGCTTAAAGCGTATATCACTTAATCTAGGTATGTCGCATGATAAAATATGGAATGATGGACATGTAAGGATGATAAGGTCCATTTATGATGTATAACCTAAACATTCTAGTATGGACTATGAGACTAGAGTGCATCATCGGGTAGTGGGTGCAGCGTGTAGAAGAGAATGTGTGAAATGTGTAATATGTGTAGGAAATGCAATGTGATATGTAAAGTTTGTAATGTGTGATTTCTAAGATGTAATGTAAGATGTGTAGATGACCTAAGATGTGTAGATGCATAGTAGATGTAAGAATCAAGATGTGATATGTAAGGTGTAGGATGTAAAATGTAAGATGACGTGTATGATGTGTGAAAATGCACAATATGTAGGGACTATGGTGTAGTGTGTGTAGAATGTGGATGATGTATGTAGGAAGATGTGCAATGTGGATAGCCTATAATGTAGTGTGTAATGTGTAAATGATGTAGGATCGTGTGATGATATGTAGTTCCTAAGGTGTAATGACTACTATATAGTGTGTGGAGTTCATGTGTAGAGAATTCCCTAAACAGTCAAGTGTGAACCAAAGGACAAGAGTGTGACATTGGGTAATAGTTGATGTATATGCGTAGGCTAAGCTGAATGTGTAAGTATGTGATGAGAGAATGAAATGTCATCAAATGTTGGGGGGTGGTATAAATTTCATGCCCCCCAAGTGTGTGTTGATGAATAGACTATCCGATGAAAGTGAAAGATGATAGTTATCCACTTGATGTGAGTGTCAATGAAGGTGTGTGTCCATGCGATAAGAGTGGTGGTATATGAGATAGGTGATGTGTAGGTGAGTGATGTATATGTGCATGCGATGGATGAGTATACTGTAGATGGCGTGGTGTAACAAAATGTGTAGGAAATGGAGATCTATGAAAATTAGAATGCAGTGGTTATGAACACCGATGTGGAATGAAGTGAGGTGGAGATCAGTGTCTAGACGTAGTAACCATCCTAGGAAGGGTCCTATATCGGTGTGTGGGACTAGTAGAGCGATGATACCGTGTAGGTGTTTTTATGAGTATGTGAGCTAAGAGAAGATGGGGCTTTAGGCTCTAGAATTCGTGAAACAATAAAGGGATTAGGGTATGCATTGACGACTGTGTGAGGATAGTGAAACCATAGGGTAGATGAAGGCACACCATTGATAGCAATAACCTGATTGTGATCAAGGAAATTTAGATGCAAATGATTCATGGAAATGATAGAATGTGACCTATGAATCTAGTTAAGACCTAAGAGCATGTCACACCTGTTGAATGCTCGATCCACAATAAAGGGTATAAGAATAGTGAGAGGACCAACCACAATGTGAAGTTTGACAATGCCATATGAATTATTCATCTGATAAAATATTTGTAAATGTGGATAATCGATAGCATCAAGAAGTGGAATAGAACATGCACTGATGTGCTAGGATGGATCAACCTTGGTATTATTGATGGGGATCACTCCAATAGAGGTGTTAATACACAGATGATTATAAGTAAAATTCACACGATAGTTGTGGTCATAGAAATAAATGATATGTAGAGAAACATCGGTATTAGTAACTAAGAAATAAATATCCCTTGATGCACGCTGAGGTACTACATGATAGGTATGATTAGCCAAGGAATCAACAAGTTTGTTATCATGTTGTGGAAGTGGGTTATTGAATATTTTGAGATTATGATATTTGTTAATAGGTATAGAATTTGTAGCCTGTTGAAATTCAAGCTTGTTGTTATCAATAAGATCTTGGATGATGGTGCAAAGTTTAAGACACCTATTTATAGAGCGCCCCACACAATGGTGATAATCACATTGAAAGTTTTCATTGTAATTTATTCCTTTTGGTCATGATGGATCTAATTCAAGCGGTGGAGGAAGTGTGATAAGATTTCTGTCAAGAAGATGATGTAATATGAGTTGTGGGGCAATAGGAAATTTGGTGAATGTACGCTGAGGTGGTTGTGAATGAACTTATTTAGTATTAGATACTACATTGATAATTATTTTTACGTCAGTATGTTTTGTGGCTGAAGGTTTAAATGTTGAATTTATTTGAAATTGTGTAGATGATGATGTTTGTTCTGGATACTTAACATTATCGATGGATAAACGATTAATTTTATGAAGCTTTAGGGTATGAAAAATTTGATCGAATGAAGGAGAGGTCTTAAAGATTACACTTTCTTAGAAGGGCAGTAGTAGACTCTGGATGAATAAATCCTAAAGCTCAGAGTCCGCAAGAATATTTTAAATCTTGGCTAAGTTGTTTTTATATCTCAAAATGTAATTTGCGAAGTGTTTGTTAAATCCCTATTTAAGTTATGAGAGTTGGGCATATGACATATTAGAGCCGATATTAAAAGAGAAGTGAGTGAGAAAATATTCAACTAGATGCGTAAAATAGGTTACCGTCACCGAATGGACATGTAGGTTGTAAAACCAACTCATCTCATAATCATAAAGGCTATAAGGAAAGAGATTAGCAAGGAGAATGTGATCATCCAAAAAATCTAGATAAGCCACATGGATTGCTTAGAGGTGCTCTTGTGGGTCATCTTGGCAATTGAAAAAAAGTAGTTTAGGGATAACGAAACTTGGTGGTAGTGGATAAGTTGATATAGCGGGTGTGAATGGAGCATGAAATAATAGAGTAAAATCCAAAGAGGGACATGCATGAGAATTATCCTGCCGTAATTAATGAATTTATGCTTAAAGGTCATGATAAAGGGAGGCTATATCTTGAGTTTCATTAGAACAAGGATGTCATGTATGAGGAATAAGAGGAAGAGTATAGTGATTATTACGAGTAGGGATAGAAACATGAACAATGTGGAAGAGTAGAAGCAAATGATTGGGTAGAAAATGTGGTGGGAATAGCAGTAGATGCATTAAGCTCTGTAAGGTTCATAGATTCCTTGCGAGAAACATATGAAATAAAGTCTAGATCTTTTAGATGATCAACGATATGATCATTAATGACTTTAAGACTAGATTTAGTAAAATTTTTAGAAGATTGAGCCATAGTAAAGAAGAGAAAGAGAACCCTAAGTGGAAGGTGGTGTCAAATGTTGGGTTCACTAAAATGATTAACTAAAATATAAATATTCAAGTGTAATCTAATTCTATAGGAGTAGTAAAATAAATAAATAAATGAAATAATAAAATACTGAAATGATACCCAAGAAAAATAAGATAGAAAATATAAAACCCTAATGTGTAAGATGGGGTAAGAAATCCTTATCTGATTAAATGTTTTGTTAGGACTGTGTCATAGTCAAAATCAGATGAATAGGAGGAGGAAACCTTCATACATGAGCATTAGCAAGTGCAAATCTAAGTATTCTGGATAGACTGGGACACCAAGAGAAATATAGGGGCACACATGGGCACCTTGGTCTGAGATCTGGGTGCCCTGGTCTATAGAAGTGTCCAAGGAACCTCCTCTAGAGTGTTGCTGGATGTTCACCTATGATCACTTCCCATCATATGAATTTCACTGTGTGATCAGTGAAGCACTGGTAAAACTAGAATGAAAAAATCACCTGCAAAAGCCTAGACAAAGCATCAAAACCATAAAAAATAAAAGATGTATATGAAGGGGTAAGAATTTCATCAGCTTCCGAATTGATGGAATTATCACTGAGTGTTGCACTACATCTCAGAACCAATGTATTTCTAGGTGTGTGTGTGTGTGTGTGTGTGTGTGTGTGTGTGTGTGTGTGTGTGTGTGTGTGTGTGTGTGTGTGTGTGTGTGTGCAATTGTGCCCTAGGTTTCTCTTGTTCCAGTTGTACTTTGTGAAGTAGTGAGAAAATAAATAGATGTAGAATTTAGTAAATGTGTACATGGAAACAATAGACTCCCCTCCTATGAAGTGTGATGTAGATGAATCATCCTTGTGTGCCTTATGATGAATGAAAATGTAGTTATATACTCCTTTGATGGATGGAAACTTAGGTGGTGATAGCTTGTGTTTAGTGCTTGGTCCCACATTATGGTCACATAACTTTATATTTATATGGTTCTCTTGTTCTAATTTCATAATTAACCATGAAAAGGTCCACCACCAAAAAGATAGAAATCTCAAACAACTAGAAAGTGTCCAAAAGGTTAGAGTAAAGTGCAAAGAGGATCAAAGCACCCCAGAGGGGACTATGGTACCTAGAGTGCCCCATTTTTGAGTGGGCACCTGAGTCAGAAATAGGAAAAACATTGAATGCAAATATAGACTAGGAAAGTGTGGGTGCAAGATCAAAAGTAATGACAAAATCAAAGTAAAATGGCCAAAGACATGGGTTGATTATTACCATATGAATATTAGTATGAGATCGAGACTAAATAATGACTCAAAGTGCGTGATTATTTGTCTATAGTTGGACCCACTTAATATACCTATAAAAAACCTTGGTGAAAAGTGCATGAAACTTGTGAAATTTGTTCTGGATTATACTCTACTCTCTTTTTATAGTTGGATTGCACATGAGCTAGAAATCCATAGAGTAGTGTTGGTTAGAAACACCTTTAATGGGTTAAGAAAATCAGCCATGCACGCCTCACCTCCGTAGCAATGACTAGTGTTTGTTGCAGGTATGGCCAAAGTTACACAATCTTGGACCTAACCTTTTTGTGTTTAAGAATTAAATTAGACATGTATGTTCTAAAATATTTAGGGAGAGAAATGTTTTGAGTTCCATCATCAAAATAGATCCTAGAATGAAATTAACCTTATATGTATTATGAAATAGTGTTTCATAAAGTTATTCTTGGTTCTTTTGTGTATATCATACTTCTAAGTAATAAAATACAATGCATGAAAAATTAAAACTATAAACTGTGTGTTCAATGGATTTATGAAAATATAAGTGTTAATTCTTATGTGTCTTGTGATCAATGCAACTTTTCTTAAATGATGCGTCATATAATAAAAACAAAAATTAAAAAAAAATCCACTTTTTTCTGTTACAATTTGAGTGGTCAAATTATGGGAATTAAAGTTGGTATTAGAGCGGAGGTTGAAATTGTATGCATGAGAATGTTAGTTATGTTAATAACAAGAAACTAGCTAAGTAGTTCCATGATCTAACTAAACCTATCATAAACATCAAGATGAGTGCTAAACAAGATAAATTCTACAATAATGAATTAAACTAAAACACTATCATTTTATCTCAAACTACTCTATGATTACTTAAAACATAAATTGAACCTAGTTAAACCTATGAGTAATCAAATTAGATTTGTTGTTTCTTCAATGGAGGTGAAGAGGTCTCTCTAAAATGGCTACAAGACCAAGTTAGATACCCTCCTACTAGCCTACTATGAAGTTATGGATGCAAGATGGAGGAGCTTCAACAATGGAGGATAGCCAAGATCAAATGCCTATTAGCTTAGCTAATGCAAATGAGGTCTAATGCCAATATCTCCAAATGTGAAAGAAATTTGTTATGAAAACAAGATGTATTAGAGGGTTTGTTTTTGTTTGGTTTTGATGTCTTTCTTTGACAAGTAATTTTGGTCCTACTGTAGACACCTAAAATATGCTTACACTTAGCATTTCCTCCCATTCATCTGATTAATGACACTTCGTTAATTCCCCATTCTTCACCCCATTCTCAGATGCCCATTTATGACACCTTGGTTTAGTCGTATTCTTCCCATAAACTTATTAGAAAATGATTAGAGACTTGTTGAGATTGGGACAGGTCTAGATAACTATCTTCTTATTGCTAAACATTCCTCCTTTCGACCATTAGAACCTCCCTAGTTCTCTCTAGACCACTTCTAGCTTTGTAGGCTATCTATCAGTCATAATTGGTTATCCAGACCCCTCCCTAACTCTCAATGAGTCTCTAATCACTTGCTCATCAAGTTTAACTAGCCTAAACCCTAGTTAACTAGCCTAAACCAAGCTCAACTAAGCCTAAAGCATGTTTATCCTAATCTAATCTAAAAGTGCTTTTTGAGCTTTAGTCCCACATGCACCCAAAGTTCAAACTCTTCCATTTAGAAAACTATAAATTATAGAAGGGTCATCCCTCCCTCTCAACCTTACACCTTGTTTTCATAACAAATTTCTCTCACATTTGGAGATATTGGCATTAGACCTCATTTTCATTAGCTAAGCTAATAGGCATTTGATCTTGGCTATCCTCCATTGTTGAAGCTCCTCCATCTTGCATCCATAACTTCATAGTAGGTTAGTAGGAGGGTATCTAACTTGGTAATTGTAGCCATTTTAGAGAGACCTCTTCACCTCCATTGAAGAAACAAAAAATCTACAATTTGAATTAAACTAAAACACTATCATTTTATAAGGTTTAACTAGGTTAATTTATGTTTTAAGTAATATAGAGTAGTTAGAGATAAAATGATAGTGTTTTAGTTTAATTAATTATTGTAGAAGTTATCTTGTTTAGCACTCATTTCATGATGCTTCAGATGAGTTAGCAAAAATTTGAGGTTCTTTATCCTCATTCCATAGCTTCTACACTTTCCATTGCATACATTTGGCATACCCTGCTGGGACTACTTATGTCCATCCTCCATTACTGGAGGTTTTTATAGGTTTTTCAAGGTTCATTTTCAAGTTTTTGAGGTCAAATCACTTATTATTTCCTCATTTCTGTTTCTAACACTAGATAAATAACCTTTAGATGCGTGCAAGGTAAAAATAAGTGAAAGCAGAGTATATTAAAAACAAAGATGCGTGTAACCAGATAGGGACACTTGCATATTAACGTGCACGCTTAAGTTTCAACATGTACGCGCCCAAGCATAAAACAATTTTTTTCAAATTTTTACACAGTCAAAAACTCATACGTGTCTAGATTAGATTAGGATACACATTCCATATGACAGAGACACATGCGCATCCTTGTAGAGGCTGAAAAGTATAATTATTTTACACAGTCAAGTGCCTGACAAGTGATTAGAGACTTTTTGAGAGTTGGGACAGGTCTAGATAACTAATTGTGATTGATAGATAGCCTACAAAGCCAATAAAAGTGGCTACAGAGAGGGGGTTCTGAACGTCAAAAGGAGGCATTTTTCCCTGTAGAGGTAGAATTTGTAAAGGATGAGGACTGATTAGATAGGTACTTCCCTGTTTTGACGTAGATGCTAGGGTTTTAACATGTATGCGCTCCTTGTAAACACCTACGTACACCCTGTTAAAAACTTACAAAACTCATGGATTTGAGAAAATTTTCAAGAGAAGACAAATTAGGTGTTATTCAAAGTTTCCTATTCTATATCAAAACCACAAAATGCATGCAAATAAAGGTTATTTATCTAGTGTTAGAAACTGAAATGAGGAACCAACAAGTGATTTGACCCAAAAACTTGAAAATGAACCTTGAAAAACCTAAAAAACCTCCACTAATGGAGGATGGACATAGTGTCCCACCGGGCATGCCAAATGTATGCAATGGAAAGTTGTAGAAGCTATGGAATGAGGATAAAGAACCTCAAATATGGTCTAACTCATCCATGCATCATGAGATGAGTGCTAAACAAGATAACTTCTACAATAATTAATTAAACTAAAACACTATCATTTTATCTCTAACTACTCTATGATTACTTAAAACATAAATTGAACCTAGTTAAACCTATGAGAAATCAAATTAGATTTGTTGTTTCTTCAATGGAGGTGAAGAGGTCTCTCTAAAATGGCTACAAGACCAAGTTAGATACCCTCCTACTAGCCTACTATGAAGTTATGGATGCAAGATGGAGGAGCTTCAACAATGGAGGATAGCCAAGATCAAATGCCTATTAGCTTAGCTAATGCAAATGAGGTCTAATGCCAATATCTCCAAATGTGAGAGAAATTTGTTATGAAAACAAGGTATAAGGTTGAGAGGGAGGGGTGACCCTTCTATAATTTATAGTTTTCCAAATGGAAGAGTTTGAACTTTGGGTGCATGTGGGACTAAAGCTCAAAAAGTACTTTTAGATTAGATTAGGATAAACATGCTTTAGGCTTAGTTGAGCTTGGTTTAGGCTAGTTAAACTTGACTAACAAGTGATTAGAGACTCGTTGAGAGTTGGGAGGGGTTTGAATAACCAATTGTGACTGATAGATAGCTTGCGAAGCCAATAGAAGTGGTCTAGAGAGAACTAGGGAGGTTCTGAATGGTCGAAAGGAGGAATGTTTAGCTAATAAGATAGATATTAGCCAAATAAGCTGATTATAGGAGGAATACGACTGAGAAGGTGTCATGAATGGGCATCCGAGAGTGGAGTGAAGAAGGGTTGATTAATAAAGTGTCGTCAATTGGTCTGAATTGGAGGAAATGCTAAGTGTAAGCATATTTTAGGTGTCTTCATTTCCCCCCTCTTTGAGGTGGCATAAGTGACATCACTTCAAAGAAAGTAGACAAGCATAAACAAGTAGATGAGTTCTAAACAAGATAACTTCTACAATAATGAATTAAACTAAAACACTATCATTTTATCTCTAACTACTTTATGATTACTTAAAACATAAATTGAGCCTAGTTAAACCTATGAGAAATCAAATTATATTTGTTGTTTGCTTCAATGGAGGTGAAGAGGTCTCTCTAAAATAGCTACAAGGGCAAGTTAGATACCCTCCTACTAACCTACTATGAAGTTATGGATTCAAGATGGAGGAGCTTCAACAATGGAGGATAGCCAAGATCAAATGCCTATTATCTTGGCTAATGCAAATGAGGTCTAACGCCAATATCTCCAAATGTGAGAGAGATTTTGTTATGTAAACAAGGTGTGTGTTAGTATGGGTAGGCTTAGCCTTGTATTTATAGTTTTCCAAATGGAAGAGTTTGAACTTTGGGTGCATGTGGGACTAAAGCTCAAAAAGCACTTTTAGATTAGATTAGGATAAACATGCTTTAGACTTAGTTAATATTTGTTTAGGCTAGTTAACTATGGTTTAGGCTAGTTAAACTTGATTAACAAATGATTAGAGACTTTTTGAGAGTTGGGATAGGTCTAGATAACTAATTACGATTGATAGATAGCCTATAAAGCCAATACAAGTGGTCTAGAGAGATCTAGGGAGGTTCTGAATAGTCAAAAGGAGGAATTTTTAACTAATAAGAAAGATATTAGAAAAATTAGATGATTATAGGAGGAATACAACCGAGAAGGTGTCGTGAATGGGCATCCGAGAGTGGAGTGAAGAAGGGGGAATTAACGAAGTGTCGTCAATCGACTGAATGAGAGGAAATTCCAAGTGTAAGCATATTTTAGGTGTCTTCATTTCCCCCTCTTTGAGGTGGCATAAGCGACGTCACTTCAAAGAAAGTAGACAAGCATAAACAAGTAGAAAATCTTGAAATGATAGAAGAAAAATGAGTAGCCACCGAAATTAGTTATGTTAATAAACAAGAAACTAGCTAAGTAGTTCCATGGTCTAACTAAGCCTATCATAAACATCAAGATGAGTGCTAAACAATATAACTTCTACAATAATTAATTAAACTAAAACACTATCATTTTATCTCTAACTACTCTATGATTACTTAAAACATAAATTGAACCTAGTTAAACCTATGAGCAATCAAATTAGATTTGTTTTTTTCTTCAATGGAGGTGAAGAGGTCTCTCTAAAATGGCTACAAGGGCAAGTTAGATACCCTCCTACTAACCTACTATGAAGTTATGGATTCAAGATGGAGGAGCTTCAAAAATGGAGGATAGCCAAGATCAAATGCCTATTATCTTGGCTAATGCAAATGAGGTCTAACACCAATATCTCCAAATGTGAGAGAAATTTTGTTATGTAAACAAGGTGTGTGTTAGTTGGGTAGGATTAGCCTTGTATTTATAGTTTTCCAAATGGAAGAGTTTGAACTTTGGGTACATGTGGGACTAAAGCTCAAAAATCACTTTTAGATTAGATTAGGATAAACATGCTTTAGACTTAGTTAATATTTGTTTAGGCTAGTTAACTAGGGTTTAAGCTAGTTAAACTTGATTAGAAAATGATTAGAGACTCGTTGAGAGTTGGCAGGGGTCTGGATAACCAATTGTGACTGATAGATAGCCTACAAATCCAATAGAATTGGTTTAGAGCGAACTATGGAGGTTCTGAATAGTTGAAAGGAGGAATGTTTAGCTAATAAGAGAGATATTAGCCAAATTAGATGATTATAGGAGGAATACGACTAAGAAGGTGTCGTGAATGGGCATCCGAGAGTGGAGTGAAGAAGGGGAAATTAACAAAGTGTCGTCAATCGGTTGAATGGGAGGAAATGCTAAGTGTAAGCATATTTTAGGTGTCTTCATTTCCCCCTCTTTGAGGTGGCATAAGTGACATCACTTCAAAGAAAGTAGACAAGCATAAACAAGTAGAAAATCTTGAAGGGATAGAATAAAAATGAGTAGAATGAAGCATTCCCCCTCGATTGTCAATGGGGTGATAGAAAAACTCGATCGATGATTGAAAAGATGATAGAAAGATAACAGAAGAAAGAATAATGTGAAGAAGAAGAAAAAGGATATAGAAGAAAAAGGAGTATGAGGAAGAGGGAATGAGATAACATCCATCCAGTGCCTTTTAAACAATTTTTTTTTTCATATATTGCAAAGGATGTTTATCATTGGTCCTTATTAAAAACAATGAACAAAAGTGTAGTATGAAATGAAAATCCATATACGAATAAATGTCCATTGCTAAAAACACCAAATCCATGCAACATACAAAATGCAATGCAATAAGAGGAAGGAAAAGATGCCTAATTTCATGCAACATACAAAATATAATGCAATACGAGAAAGTTAACAAGCTAAACTAATAGAGAAATAAGTATATTGTTTTTGTTATCTATTTTCAGTTTCGACCTGTGTGAATTAACGACAAGGGTTAATGATGGTGCCCCAAGAAAGGATACATGTGAGGGGAATATTGGAGGACACTTGGGTCTGATAAAAAAGTAATGTGCACTATGACATAGTACTAGGAAAATTGTTGTTCCCCAGAGTACAGAAGAAGTAAGAATCCTAGCTTTTGTTGATGGAGGTAGATCAAGATGATCTGTGAGTCACACACATGAAAAAGTGAGAACCAAAGAGTGACATTTTGTAGGATGATTTTCAATTTTTAGAAGCTTTCTGAAACATATTTTATGTTTTTATGATTTTTATAACATATTTTAATATTTTTTTGATTTTGAAAGTTTTTTGAAACTATGTACAGGAAGATGAGGAAGCATGGATGCCCCTAGAGATAGATGGGATGTACAAGGGCATAAGGCCACGTGTGTATGAGAAAGGTGAAGATGTAAAAATTCCCCAACAATTAGGTGGGAGTATTCAAAGGAAAACTTTTCACAGGTAGAATCGGGACCCAAGGCTATTATGGATAGGTTCAACATGATGATGAACATAAACCAATGAAGTGCTGGGAAGAAGAGTGTTGTCCACTCAAAATTCCCTGCTCTGATAAAAGTAAAATTTCAAAATTTTGAGTTATGAGTGTTTTCTCTAAAGTGTCTAAGCCGTGAAAATTGAGAAAATCTGTGTTTTGGGTCATTTTGTATGTATTTCGGGCCTGTCGGACATTTTTGTCCCGCCTGTCCCAAGTACGAAAGTGCATTCTGTTCCCCGATCGGCCGAAATCCCCGAAGTTGTTCCATTTTCGGGCCCGTCGGAACTTTTTGTCCCAAGTGTCCCAAAACTTTTTGTGCAAACTGTTCCAATTTCGGCCGAATCACCCGAACCGCGTACTTCGCACTTTCTTGTTCCAAATGTCCCAAATCAAAAAGTGCGAGTTGTTCCATTTTCGCCCGAACCGGCCGAGCCGCGTACTCCGGAACTTTTTGTCTCAAATGTCCCAAGTCCAAACGGGCCTTTTGTTCCATTTTCGGCCGATTCGCCCGAACCGCGCTTTCATGTCCCAAATGTCCCAAAGTTAATCGGGCCTTCTGTTCCATTTTCGGCCGATTCACCCGAACCGCGTCCTTCGGAACTTTTTGTCCCGAATGTCCCAAAGTTAAAAAGTGCACACTGTCCCGTTTTCGGCCGAAACTCCCGAGTCGCGTACTTCAGAGCTCTTTGTCCCAAATCAAAAAATGCAAACTGTTCCATTTTCGGCCGGTTCGCCCGGACCGCGTCCTTCGCGCATTTTCGTCCCAAATGTCCCAAAATGCATTTGTGCGTCTTCTCCCTGTTTCGTCCGAATCGGCCGAGCCTCGTGTTTCGCGCATTCGCGTCTCACATGTCCCAAGTGAACCTAATGCAATTCATACTTAGTTTTTCCCGCTCTACCCGAATATGCTAAATATGAATTTAAGTTGCGGCTCTGATACTATCAATCCGAAGATCAAATTCCAAGGACAGCTGGCAGAAAGACGAAGCTTTCAAGACGCCGGTTACATCAGTTTTCAAAGATATCCATTGTCATCTTCAAGATGAAAATTCTAGTGTGTCCCTCGTGGCAAAGACATAGCTGAGACGTGGAAGAAATTCAAGCAGCGGTTTCTGAAGTTGATGGGTCCCTCTCAGTGACTGGCCACCTGTCTTCTTCCCCATACGTTTCTCTTCTTCCCTTTCTTTTTCAGTTTTCTTTGTAATTAGTTAAGGTATTGCGATTTGGCGGTCCTTAACTATTCTTAGTTAAAAGAAACGGTTACGAAGAGTAACCGAATTGTAAGCTATATAATGGCCTTCTTTGCGCCATTCCAAAAGGAGGAAGAACTTGGCATATTTTCTGAAAGTGTAAATAGATTATAGAGAAATCAATACAGAAGGACTTTCCTTTCTTTGTCTATCTGATCTCTGTCTATTCTAAGCTTTCATTTGTTTTCTTTGTGAAGATCATTTATCTCAAATTCGTTAGTCTCATCGATTGCATACTCTTCAACTTTGCAAGCACGGTGATCTTGCATAACCAAGAAGGAACTTTGTTTCCTTGATAACGAATCTGTGTTACGTTAAGAAACTTTGCGTTCTGGCAGATGTTATTTACAGAACTTTGTGTCTTTAAATTCCATCTTACTTGTTCTATACGAATGATCTTGTTTTCAATTCACGGTGACTTCGCATACATAAAGAATTACTCTGATATCTATAATTCTGCATGTTTGCCTTTCTGCTCTTTTCCATGCTCTCATTTCCTCAGTCCTTTTGTAATTGATGACCTTCATAGAAAACACTTTCGTGGTATCCAAGTTTAACCAACAAATCATGTCCTGTACATTTGTAAATAGGTTTGTTTCTGAATAAGGGAACCTCTCCCATTAAAGAGGAGGGACTTCTTGTCCCCTGACTGTTGCTCTTCTAAAAAGTCCTATTTGAAAACCAACAGTTTTTGGCGACTCCGCTGGGGAAAATCACATTCCAGTTCTGTAATTTTTGATCATCCTTTGATCTGGCGACTCCGCGTTTCACTCGAGGGAGAAGGGCCCTTGGTATCGAAGATTCTCAGTTTCAGCTTTTAGAACAACAAGGTTTTCCTTTCCCTTCAAATTCAACAAGAAATAGAAGGACCCGTTCGACAAGCACTCCACCTGTTCAAGATAGAAGTCCTACGGGTGGTATTCCTTCAGAGCCTGCTAGTCCCAATCTACGAGCTTTGATCCTTGCCGGTGTTACAGTTCCTCTCCAAGCCGTTTTTCCAAGAATGGCAGCGCCATTACCATGGGGTCATCGTGTCGGGCCTCTGGCCCTTGCTCAGCCTTTGCATGAGTTACCCAGAGGAAACCGGAAGAACTTCCCCAAATTCAAAGGCGATGGCAAAGTGCACCCTGACGAACACATCGCAGCCTTCGTTGTTGCATGTGGAGTTCTGGGAGTCGAATATGAAGACGTCTCCGTAAGGCTGTTTGTTGAGACGTTACAAGATAATGCTGCTGATTGGTTCTATCACCTTCCGGCCGGTGCTATAACCGACTGGGACACAATGAGAACTCAGTTCGAGAACCGTTTCAAGCCGGCAGAAGATGTGCATGCCTTGCTTGCCCAGGTCTCTCAGATAAAGAAAGATTCACAAGAGCCCATGAGGGAATTTGTGGCCCGGTTCAACAGGTTGGTAAATAAAATTCCAACGCCTACCCGACCTGTCGACCAAATTCAAAAGTGTTTCTTCCTAAATGCTCAATCGCCCAAAGTTAGTTATGCACTAAGAAGGGCTAATCTCGGAACACTAGCTCTGGATCAAGAACTGGCTGTTAGTATCGAAGATGACTTGATCATGTCAGGGAAGTTGAGAAGAGACCCTCCCAAATCTAAGTCTGCTGCTTCTTCCTCTTCCACCCCTGGACCTAGTACTGATCCATTAGTCCAGAAACTCGCAAATGATCTTGTCGCTATAAAGAAACAGTTGGCTCAGCATGCCCCGTATGCAGATGTTCCAAGAAGAAATTTTCAGCCCAGAAATCGTTTGCCTGCTCCTCACACAAGACTAGCACTTGAAGGACCTCCTGTTAAGGTTCCTGTGAACGCAACCTGTGAAGTTGAAGAGCCAGATGATGATGAAGCTTGCGAGGAGTTTGTGGAGGAATTTGATGATGAAGCAGAGGAACTTGAGGGATCTCGGGTTAATTTCTTTACCACTGAGGGCATTGATGATTATGATGAAGTGGTAGCAGACATGAACAACGAATCTTTTGCTGTCATGACTCGAGAACAGACAAAGCAGAGGGAGAAGGTGACCCAGCCACCTAAGAAATCCAAGGAGCAGTCGGCAACTATCCCTGTAATTGCAAGAAGAGGATCTCCTATCCCTACTTCGTCTACACAGAAGGTGAGTCCTATCAATCCAGTTACCAAAGTTGCTTCTTCTTTTTCTCCTAAAGTTGATAAGCCTAGAATTCCAAATGATGATGGCCCGTCCACTTCTGGATCCTTTGATATTGTTGATCACCTGAAAAAGACCAAGGTACAAATCTCAGAAGCTGAGTACTATCAAACCCATCCCAAAGCCTTTGCCAAAATGATCCACTTTGTTAATTCCAACTCTAAGACCACTTCTAAAGGCCTTTTACCTACTCCTCCTTCTGCACCACAGCCAAGTCTGGTAGCTGCTGTCACCTCCCCTGGTGACAAAATTAAACCATTTTATGTAACACTTCTCATAGCTGGCCATAGGCTCAGTAATTGTGTCATAGATTCTGGAGCCTCAGATAATGTGATGCCTGCTAAAGTAGCTCATGCTTTAGGCTTGACCCTCACTCGTACTTATGGATCCTGCTACTCCATGGAGAGTAAGGAAGTGCCTTTGGTTGGAAGGATTAAAGATGCACAAGTGGCCTTTGCTGCTTTGCCTGAAAAGAAAGTCTTGGCTACCATCCTAGTAGCAGACATTCCTCCTTCTTATGGAATGTTGCTAAGTAGAAACTTCTGTAAAGATGTGGGCGGGGAGATTCAAATGGATTGGTCACATGCACTCATACCTGTCAATGGACACATGAAGAAGTTACTACCTGAGAAGCAGTCTGAGTATATTGTGCAGAAAACAGATGATCCTAAGGCACAAATACTCTATGAGGATATGGGGCATGGTAATTACATGATTCTGTCCCCTGATGAAATCCAACCCTCCAAAGTAGCACCTAAAGATCCCAATGGTGTTTGGATTTTAGAATTTGATGGAAGTTGTTCCTCAGCTGGTTCTGGAGCTGGTGTCCTGCTAGTGTCACCTGAAGGATGCCTACATCCTTTTTCATTTAAGTTGCAGTTTGAAAACACTAATAATACAGCAGAGTATGAGGCTCTCATTCTTGGACTGCAAGTGGCCAAAGAACGAGGTGTGAAGAACCTTCTGGCTCGTGGTGATGCAGAGTTGATTGTGAAGCAGGTCAGAAACCTCTTTCAGGTAAAAAATGGGAGGCTGAAGCATTACCGGAATCAGGTTTGGGATTCCATTGAATTCCTTGATGCTTTCTCTATTGAAGCAATACCTAGAGAAAAGAACAGCAGGGCTGATTCACTGGCTGTCTCAGGGTCACTACTGATTCCCCATCCTGAATTCTCTCAGGATAAGTTCACTATTGAAATGGTCCACCGGCCTAGTGTACCTGACAATACCAATAACTGGCAAGTTTTCAACGATGACCAGCATTTGCTTTCCTTCCTGGAACTCAAGGGTAATTTCGAACAACTGTATTTTGAGGGAAGTGACAACCTGCCTCGTGAGAGTGTGTCCTCTGACCAAGCCGTCACCCAAGGAGAAGAAACAGATCAAGATGGATGCATCAATCTCAAAGGAAACAAGATTCCTAAAGGGTTGGTGAGTTTGGAGGAACTATTTGATAAGCATGACAGGTATGTGAAATCTAAAGCTTCTACTGGACCTCAGCAATCAGCTGAGTATGATAAGATTGATATTGGGAGTTCTACTGACCCTAAGCTGGTGAACATTGGAAAATGTTGTACAGCAGATGAGAGGAGAAAAGCAATTGATCTTCTAAAAAGGTATAAAGATGTTCTCGCTTACTCTTATGAAGATTTGAAAGCTTTCAAACCAAAAGATATGCAGCACTCGATTCCTCTCAAACCAGGAATTAAGCCTTTCAAGCAGAAACAAAGGCAATACAACCCCAAAATAGCTGACACCATCTTTCAGGAGATTCAGAAGTTGTTGAAGGCTAAAATTATTTTTCCTATTCACCATTCGACATGGATTGCAAATATTGTGCCTGTCAGGAAGAAAAATGGTGAGATCCGCATCTGTGTTGATTTCAGGAACCTGAATCAGGCTTCTCTGAAAGATAATTACCCTTTGCCTATGATGGATCAAATATTGCAAGCAGTAACAGGATCTGAAATGTTATCTATGCTTGATGGATTCTCTGGATACAATCAGGTAGAGGTTGATACTGCAGATCAACACAAGACAGCCTTCACCACTCCTTGGGGTACCTTTGCCTACAAGAGAATGCCTTTTGGGCTTATTAATGCTGGTGCCACTTTCCAGAGAGCTATGGATCTGGCTTTTGGAAGCTTGAAAGGGAAGTGTATTGTCATATACCTTGATGACCTGACAGTGTTTTCCAAGACAAGAGCGGATCATTTTGATCACCTGGAGACAGTTCTGCTGAGATGCAGAGAGCATGGAATCTCTCTGAACCCTAAAAAATCTGTCTTCTGTGTTACAGAGGGAAAACTATTAGGGCACATTGTCTCCAAGGATGGTATTAAGATTGATCCTGAACGAGTTCAAGCCATCCAGCAAATTCCTCTCCCAACCAGTAAAAAGGGCGTGCATTCCTTCTTCGGTAAGATCAATTTTTTAAGAAGATTCATCCCTGATTTTGCTGAATTAACTTTGAATATTTCTCAGATGATGAAAGGAAAGCAAACATTTGGTTGGTCTTCTGAAGGAAAGGAATCCTTTGAGGGTATCAAGAGAGCTATCGCTAAAACTCCAGTTTTGGCCTGTCCTGATTTCAGCAAAGATTTCATCATCTATTGCTATGCTACAGATAATACCCTGGCTGCTGTCTTAACTCAAGAAGACTCTGATGAACATGAGCTACCAATTGCGTTCATGAGCTATATTCTGAAAGATCATGAGTTGAAATACACCATGATGGAGAAGCATGCTTTTGCAGTGGTCAAAGCTGTTAAACAATTTCGTTTCTATATCCTCAACTCTCACTCCATGGTGCTGGTTCCAGATACAACTGTTAAGTCAATTCTTACACAGCAAGAATTTGGATCCAAGAGAGGGAACTGGGTGGCTAAGGTCCAAGAGTATGACATTGATATCAAACCAACCAAGCTGGTTCGTGGAAAAGGTCTTTGTGAGCTCATTGCTGAAGGAGCCAAACATGAGTTGCTAGAGGAGAAAGCTGACCTTCCTACTGTTCTGTTCCTGAGTTCAGTTGATGAATGGTATGCTGACATCGCCCATTTTCTCACCTATGGGGAATGCCCCTCTCATTTAACTGCCAAAGAAAAGAGGACTGTTAAATTGAGGTCAGCACAATATGTATTGTGGGAAAATGCCTTGTTCAAGCGTGGTTTAGATGGGAGATTTTTGAAGTGTGTGGACAAGGAACAGCAGAGAAAATTGCTCTCAGCTTTTCATGATCAGGCATGTGGAGGGCACTATTCATCAACGGTCACTGCTCACAAGATACTCCGTGGAGGTTACTACTGGCCTTCCTTGTTCAGAGATGCATCCAAGTGGGTGGATAAATGCGAGGCTTGTCAGACTTTTGTGGGAAGACCTAAACTGGCGTCGTTGCCTCTCAAGCCAGTTGTGATTGAGGAACCATTTCAACAGTGGGGTCTAGACTTCATTGGTACACTTAATCCTGCTTCCAGTGCTGGTCACACTCATGTGCTAACTGCCACTGACTACTTCACCAAATGGGTGGAAGCTATTCCAGTCAAGAGCACTACTTCTGAAGTGGTATGCAATTTCATCAAAGAGAACATCCTGGTGAGGTATGGTGTACCTAATAAGATTGTAACAGATAATGCCTCGAATTTCTCTTCAGCTGAGATAATGGACTTCTGCTATGGGTATGGCATTTCTTTGGCTCATTCTTCAGATTACTACCCCCAGGGAAATGGTCAAGCAGAATCCACAAACAAAAACCTGGTGACTATCATAAGAAAGTTGGTCAATGAGTCTCAACGAAACTGGCACAAAAAGCTCTATGATGCTCTTTGGGCAGACAGGATTACACCAAAGAGAGCTATTGGAATGTCTCCTTTTCAAGTGGTATATGGAGTAGAAGCTCAATTGCCAGTGACAGTGGAACTGCCAGCCTTGCACCTAATGAAGGCCATTGAGGATACTAGTTTCAGTGATGCTCTGGATAAGAGGATTATGTACCTGCATAAACTGAATGAGGACAGATTGGAGGTTGCTGATCGGATATCTGTTCACCAGCAAAAGATAAAGGTCCTGTTTGACAAGAAAGCTAGGTTCAGAGATTTCCAAGTTGGAGACACCGTGCTGTTATGGGATAAAAGACATGAACCTCGTGGTAGCCATGGAAAGTTTGATTCCCTGTGGCTCGGACCCTTCAAGATCAGACATTTTTCTGGTGAGAATTCTTTCTATCTTGATTACATGGATGGTTCTCCTCTCCCACTTCCTTATAGTGGGCAGTATCTCAAGTTGTTCAAGTCCTAGGTGACTAGGGAGTCCCTTTGTATATTCTGTACAGTGTTTTTGCTTCACTGCTTTTGGTGTGTTTCCCTTCTGTTATTTTTGTGTGTTGCCCTCTGTGTTGGTCTGTTTTTTGACTCCGTGGCGCAATGGATAAGGCACTGGTCTGCTTCACCAAGTTTGTCTAAGTTCTTGCCTTGTCTCATCCCTTGAATTTATGCCAAGTCATCCCCAGAAGGAGCCAGCTGTTGTCCACTCAAAATTCCCTGCTCTAATAAAAGTAAAATTTCAAAATTTTGAGTTATGAGTGTTTTCTCTAAAGTGCCTAAGGTGTGAAAATTGAGAAAATCTGTGTTTTGGGTCATTTTGTATGTATTTCGGGCCTGTCGGACATTTTTGTCCCGCCTGTCCCAAGTACGAAAGTGCATTCTGTTCCCCGATCGGCCGAAATCCCCGAAGTTGTTCCATTTTCGGGCCCGTCGGAACTTTTTGTCCCAAGTGTCCCAAAACTTTTTGTGCAAGATGTTCCAATTTCGGCCGAATCACCCGAACCGCGTACTTCGCACTTTCTTGTTCCAAATGTCCCAAATCAAAAAGTGCGAGTTGTTCCATTTTCGCCCGAACCGGCCGAGTCGCGTACTCCGGAACTTTTTGTCTCAAATGTCCCAAGTCCAAACGGGCCTTTTGTTCCATTTTCGGCCGATTCGCCCGAACCGCGCTTTCATGTCCCAAATGTCCCAAAGTTAATCGGGCCTTCTGTTCCATTTTCGGCCGATTCGCCCGAACCGCGTCCTTCGAACTTTTTGTCCCAATGTCCCAAAGTTAAAAAGTGCACGCTGTCCCGTTTTCGGCCGAAACTCCCGAGTCGCGTACTTCAGAGCTCTTTGTCCCAAATCAAAAAATGCAAACTGTTCCATTTTCGGCCGGTTCGCCCGAGACCGCGTCCTTCGCGCATTTTCGTCCCAAATGTCCCAAAATGCATTTGTGCGTCTTCTCCCTGTTTCGTCCGAATCGGCCGAGCCTCGTGTTTCGCGCATTCGCGTCTCACATGTCCCAAGTGAACCTAATGCAATTCATACTTAGTTTTTCCCGCTCGACCCGAATATGCTAAATATGAATTTAAGTTGCGGCTCTGATACTATCAATCCGAAGATCAAATTTCAAGGACAGCTGGCAGAAGGACGAAGCTTTCAAGACGCCGGTTACATCAGTTTTCAAAGATATCCATTGTCATCTTCAAGATGAAAATTCTGGTGTGTCCCTCGTGGCAAAGACATAGCTGAGACGTGGAAGAAATTCAAGCAGCGGTTTCTGAAGTTGGTGGGTCCTTCTCAGTGACTGGCCACCTGTCTCCTTCTTCATACTTTTCTCTTCTTCCCTTTCTTTTTCAGTATTCTTTGTAATTAGTTAAGGCGTTGCGATTTGGCATTCCTTAACTATTCTTAGTTAAAAGAAACGGTTACGAAGAGTAACCGAATTGTAAGCTATATAATGGCCTTCTTTGCGCCATTGAAAAGGAGGAAGAACTTGGCATATTTTCTGCAAGTGTAAATAGATTATAGAGAAATCAATACAGAAGGACTTTCCTTTCTTTGTCTATCTGATCTCTGTCTGTTCTAAGCTTTCATTTGTTTTCTTTGTGAAGATCATTTATCTCAAATTCGTTAGTCTCATCGATTGCATACTCTTCAACTTTGCAAGCACGGTGATCTTGTATAACCAAGAAGGAACTTTGTGTCCTTGATTAATGAATCTGTGTTACGTTAAGAAACTTTGCGTTCTGGCAGATGTTATTTACAGAACTTTGTGTCTTTAAATTCCATCTTACTTGTTCTATACGAATGATCTTGTTTTCAATTCACGGTGACTTCGCATACATAAAGAATTACTCTGATATCTATAATTCTGCATGTTTGCCTTTCTGCTCTTTTCCATGCTCTCATTTCCTCAGTCCTTTTGTAATTGATGACCTTCATAGAAAACACTTTCGTGGTATCCAAGTTTAACCAACAAATCATGTCCTGTACATTTGTAAATAGGTTTGTTTCTGAATAAGGGAACCTCTCCCATTAAAGAGGAGGGACTTCTTGTCCCCTGACTGTTGCTCTTCTAAAAAGTCCTATTTGAAAACAGGTTGAAATGATTATGATGAAGACATTGGCTAGTGTCAACAAATATGTCCAAATTTTCTTTGCAACAAGTTTATTAGATGTTGAATGTGATAGGATCTCTAAGAGGTTATTCGTTCTTTAATCTACCAAGGTGATGAAAGACAAAGATCAAATAGATACCATAGAGATAAATGTCATAAAATGCATGTGAATAGGCTAAAAGAAATATCACCGAAGGGATGAAAATGGTAGGAAGACTTGTAAAAGAATAGTAAGGAAGGGAAGAAAGAAAAATCCATGTGTATGCAATACCTTATTGCAATGTTTGAGAAAATGTACCTTTGATTTTTCTTTGTGTTTTCTCATGTTTTTTGTATTTTTGCATTGTTTTTTATTTTTAGAGTTTTGATGGTTTTTAGAAAGGTGGGAACTCAAAAGAGTCACTCTGCATGGTAAGATCCAACAAAAATGTTTGCGAACTTCCTTAATAAGGGAGACTAGACGCATGATTGCTTATTAACCATAATATTTTCTCCTAATCTGGATGATCGATGGTGAGATCGTACTCAACAAATAACTGTGATTTATCTTGAAACAAGGATTTTTTATGTGGGATCTTGAGTTCCCTATCCACAGGTTTCTGTGCTTTGTGCCATATTTGATGGTTGCGTTGATGTGCATTCTTGAATCGTGCATTAGATTTTTAACCTTAAAATCTATTTAATTTTTTAGGATCATTAGAGCTCTTGGAAGTGTTAAACTGAGCTTGATAATGAACATGTTTTAGTTTTCTTATAAGCTGACATGTGACTTTTCTGAGCCTCGAGAAGGAGAAGAAAGAGAACGTTTGATGATTTATGATACTAATGATGAGAAATGACTGGCAGGCTTTCCCCAATCATTGGTAGAAGGAACGAATATGATATGGTCAAAGAAATGAAGAGGATGGGCTACTAGGAGGTGATTCAATGAATTGAAGAGGATGAAGGATATGCTAGGATGTGAGCCACTAATATGAAGAAATTAGCCTACTCAAAGGTGAGCCATGGATAGAAGATGGATGACTACTAAGATGTGGCCCAAGTATAGATGAGGAGGGACTACTAGGAGGGGTCCCATAGATAGAAGAGGATGAAGGGATACTAGGACATGGCCCAAGAATAGAAGGTAATGGGCTACCAAGAGGTGATCCACAAGTAGAAAATGGAGGGCTACTAGGATGTGGCCCTAAGGATAGAAGAAAACAATGGGCTACTAATGGGTGACCCAAGGAGAGATTTTGATTGAGGAATGGTGATAGATAATGAATGATTGGGTAATGAGAAGATAGGCCATGGATCAATGCTAGACCCCGACATCTCATCATGCTCAAAAGAAGGTGAAGATGGAATAGAAGAAGAATCAAGTTCCATGACCTTAGGAGTTTCCTCTATGTTCTGATAAAAGGAAACAAATTCTTCCTCCCCATATGTGAGTGTATCGAGTTCTAGAAAGAATCCTTGTTTGTAATCCTCTAAAGGGATATCATCATGTAGTCTAATTGTTTCTTCATTACTGAGAGAAATCAATTAGTAGAGGTTGTTGTTCTTGACTAGAAGAAAGCCATAGAAGGTTGAATAGAAGAAACAAGTCTGATGAAAGATATTGGGGAAGATTGATTGAAAGAAGAAAATGACTATAATAGAGGAAGTAGGATTGGTGGTAGGTGTCAAGAGATGACATGAATGGACGATTTAGATCTAGACCTAGATTGCCTTTTCTATAAGACGATGCAATGTAGGAGAGAAAATAGGATCACATAGCCATCCATTAAGTTGCGACATAGGAGTCAAGTTAGATGATTGACTAGAGGGAATCCGAGTCGTGGAACTCTTCAACAGAGGAAGAGGTTGTTGAGATGACTGATGAAGGAGGTCCTGCGAAGAAAGGGAGGACCGTGACTCAAGAACCAAATTAGATCTTTGATCGACGGAACTTGGAGTCACATGAGTCTTAAAGGAGGAAGACATTGTTGAGGTGATTTGGAATAAAGGTCCTGTGAAGGAAGGGAGGACCATGATTCAAGATTTGATCTAGGGGTATCTGAACAATAGTTGGGATCTGAATCTTCAGAAGAAGAGTGGGAATCCGAATGGTAGTTTGGATCTAAATCAGAAGAAGAAGAGTGGGGGGAACCTGAATAATAATTTGGATCAGAAGCATCCAAACCATACCACCGACTATGAGCTGAAGGTGGGGAACAGGGTACCCGTATGGGCCCTCTAGCATGAAGAACCAAACGAGGTTTAGTTGTAATGGGAATATTTTGATTTGAATTGCTAAACCTAGGTTTTGTATTGTTGTAAATGTGAGAAACTGTGTGATAGTCAGTCATTGTTGGCATTGTTTTAAGCACAAATTTCTAGATCTAGATAGTGTGATGGAACTCCTTCGAAGGGAAGGAAGTGACATGTCGATTCAGGGAAGCATAATGTACATCCACTAGACATTTTGTAAGTATGGAGATGCATGCATGATTTTCTGAAGAAGGTCTAAGGAAAATAGACATCGTGATGATGTAATCTCAATGAGATCAAAAGTGATTGTCCTAAAAAACAATTTTTCCAGATGAATAATCACAAGGAACAATCATGCAAGTGTGAAACACAAAGGAAATCAACAAGGAAATACACCTATGCAAATGCATGTGCAAAGTGATAGTTCGATGCAAAGATGATCAACACAATGTCAATATTTACGTCAAGCTCAAAATGAACAAGGCGTAAATATTAACAATGGGTAGATGTGACTCCCAATCAAAGGATACTGCGATGCATTCAACAACCAACAATGCCAAAATTTTAAAGGGCGAGGATTACCAATGTAATCCACGTAACCACACCAATTGGACACGTTAATCAAGCTTCATAAAGAAGTGATATATTAGTGCCAACATGGTATCAAAATGACACAAACAAAGTAAGGGAAACTCTTTAATATTTTGGACAATGTTTGAAGAAAAACGAAGCCAAAGTATACTAAGGATTTGTTAAAATGTAGGCAGTGAAATGCCACAATGTGGATACTTAGATCATGTTTACGAAAAACATGACATAAGTATCTTAATTGTGTCGAGACAATGCGAACAAGGTAACATGTCAAAGGGAGATCAAATGATGAATCAATCCTAACTATGATGATGATCTTGAAATCAAGATCAAGTGGCCATCAAAGATATGAGGATGCATCCATGCACTTTAGATGTTTAACAACTCAGCCACAAACATGGATGAGCATAAATGGACAAAAAAGTGGTGAACACTATCTATGACAACACTCTCGAAAGATGTCTTCTATTGCCCTAAATGGGCAAAAAGAATGCAAAGGTATAGATAAAAAGATGAAAAACAAACTAAGTGCCACTTGAGCAGAGCTTCACCTCATCTGAAGACATGAAAAAAGCTAAGCTAAGTGAAACATTGTTTAATTTCCATGATGAAAGGAACTTAGATCTAACTTAAATGGATTTTCTACCATGTTCAAAAAACAAGGTTTTGAATCTAAACAAGTTATCACTTCGTGATTGCCAAGATGCGATAAAGGACTAACAAAATGGGATCCAAGACAGAATGGCCTCCTTAATAAGTTCTCTTAACTAGGTGTTACAAAGCTGTCTTAAGCGAGCTCAATTTACCCAAAAAGTTACACTGAATAATTTGGAACTATCTCGGATTTACTTTACCCCCTTCAAGCACAGAGGGCAATAAATGCATCCATGTGTACTCTTACTGGGGTCACCATATGGACAACCGGTAACACTAACTCACAATGAAAAACTAGTCAAGTGGGTAAGCGGAGCGCTTCCTGTTTCATCCATGAGGTTACTTAGCGGTGGATTACTTTAGGGTTCCTGGAACCACCCCCATTGTTGTAGCTTAAGGCGTTATGCCAAAGGGGTTATGTTCCAGTTGAGCGGATAGGGACGTACCCTTTTTTGAAACCTACAATATAGTGTGATGAAAGTGGTGTGTTTTTTATCTTTTTAACTTAAATGTGGTTTTAAGTAGCACACCATTTGGCAACCTGCATGAAAAAATGTGTATTTAGAGGGTTTATATTGGTTTGACTTCTCCTTTCTTTGACATGTGATTTTGGTCCTACATACCAAGGTTAGTAATTTGCCAAAACATCATATAAAGGAGATAAGATGTTTTTTTTGATTTCCCAGATCGTCCTAAGATGCAAGGAAAGAGCAATGCAACAAGGTATCTCACTCAAATTTTGCAAGAAATGGAAAATTTCCTAAGTAAAATGTGAAAAGGAGTTCCTTTTAACTAAAATTTGAAAGCTAAATAAACCACTTTGCAAGTATGAAAAAAAAGTGGTGAAACGTTTCTGATTCCCAAGATCACCTAGAAAGGCGTGAGAGAAGAGCATACACGTTTCAAACTTTCATAAATGAAGATGCAAATGTTTTTAAACAAGTTATTATAAAATAACTTAATGAAGAGGAAACCTGTAAACCACTGATAGGACCTTGCAAAAGTTAGAAAACAAAAAAAAAACGTAAAATTCTAGAAATCTATTTTTAGCAGTTTTTTAACAGTTTTAGCATTTTCTAGTTTTGGAGGTCTCCAGGGCACTTTTGGGAGTTTTATAATATAAGTAACTATACCAAAGGTATATTAATTTTGGAAGTTCCCTCAAAAATTATGCTTTGTTCTCTTTCCGATGCCTATTCAAACTCTGAAAACGGGTTAACGAGTCAAAAGATATGATCAAAACAAGGAGCACTAAAAATAAAATGAATGAATCCAGACTACACAGAGACACCTGCGCGTCCAAAATGACACATGCGTGCCCCAGCCAATGGATACACACCTTAGTTAACGTAGATACATGTAAGGTAAAAGTGAAATTAGGGGGGGGGGGGAACCTACGCAGGATTTTATGATAGGTATGCTAGGGTTCTGACGCGGATGCACCTAACTCAACGGATACTCGTGCAAAATAAAATTAGTAAAATCCACAGTATACCCAAAAACATAGACTTGTCCAGAAGTAAAAAGACGCTTTCAATGAAACATGGATGCTTAGGGTTCAACAGAGATGCGTCCAAGCATAAAACAAAAAGTTTCAATTATTTACATAGTGAGGTTATTTACACAGATGTGTCCAGAGAGATGGAGATGCCAACCCACCGACGGAGATGCATGTGTGTCCCTACAGAGAGAAAATTTTATAATGATGAGGAAAAATATACAAGTGTGCGCCTGTTCTGATGGGGACATAAGGGTTTTGACATGAACGTGCCCCTTTACGACACCTACGCGTGCACTGTGAAAAACATGCAAAACTCACAGATTTTCAAAATTTCAAAAGCAAGTAGGTTAGTTGTTAGTCAAAATGTCCTATTTCTATATCAACCCAACAAAATACATGCAAATGAAGGTCATTTATCTAGTGTTAGAAACATAAATGAGGAAATAACAAGTGATTTGATCCAAAAAACTTGAAAATGAACTTTGAAGAACTCAAAAGACCTCCATTAATGGAGGATGGACATAAGTGTCCCACCGGGCATGCCAAATGTATGCATGAGAAGATTAGTTATGTTAATAAACAAGAAACTAGCTAAGTAGTTCCATGATCTAACTAAACCTATCATAAACATCAAGATGAGTGCTAAACAAGATAACTTCTACAATAATGAATTAAACTAAAACACTATCATTTTATCTCTAACTACTCTATGATTACTTAAAACATAAATTGAACCTAGTTAAACCTATGAGACAATCAAATTAGATTTGTTGTTTTCTTCAATGGAGGTGAAGAGGTCTCTCTAAAATGGCTACAAGGCCAAGTTAGATACCCTCCTACTAACCTACTATGAAGTTATGGATGCAAGATGGAGGAGCTTCAACAATGGAGGATAGCCAAGATCAAATGCCTATTAGCTTGGCTAATGAAAATGAGGTCTAATGCCAATAAGTCCAAATGCGAGAGATAGTTTTTTTGTGTAAACAAGGTGTGTGTTTGAATGGGTAGGCCTAGCCTTATATTTATAGTTTTCCAAATGGAAGAGTTTGAACTTTGGGTGCATGTGGGACTAAAACTCAAAAAGCACTTTTAGATTAGATTAGGATAAACATGCTTTAGGCTTAGTTAAGCTTGGTTTAGGCTAGTTAACTAGGGTTTAGGCTAGTTAAACTTGATTAGCAAGTGATTAGAGACTCATTGAGAGTTGGGAGGGGTCTGGATAACCAATTATGACTGATAGATAGCCTATGAAGCCAATAGAAGTGGTCTAAAGAGAACTAGGGAGGTTATGTATATTCGAACGGAGTAATGTTTAGCTAATAAGAGAGATATTAGCCAAATTAGATGATTATAGGAGGAATACGACCAAGAAGGTGTCGTGAATGGGAATCTGAGAGTGGAGGGAAGAAGGGGGAATTAATGAAGTTTTGTCAATTAGATGAATGGGAGGAAATTCTAAGTGTAAGCATATTTCAGGTGTCTACACAAACACTTGGACCTGTGTGATAAATTGTTTGATAAATTTTGTGTACTTTTCTATTGCACATAACATGAGTTTTATATTGATTTTGGATGGTGTGTTACATGGAGTTGTGTTTATTTTCTTTTGTCTACTTATGGTACTAGGTATGTGGCTCATAGTGAGCATGTTATGTAGTGGGTCCCTAATTCCATGTTATGGATTGGTGTTGTGTTAAATCTTGTATATATTTATATATTTTATCTTATTTAATTGGTTTGGTACTGATTTTGGATATTATTACTATGGGTTATCTTTTGAAATAGATACAAAAGTTAGCAGGTGAATTGGCTAGTTGCTCTTGGGTTATATTTATTAGTGGTATGACGGTTAGATGTGGTAGTTGATAGTTTTGAGCATAACACATTTGGAAGTATTTGATTCTTGGAAGACTTATTTCCTTCTTAGGACACTTGATTTGGCCTTGGACACTACTCCATATTACTTCTTACTACATTATGGATACTTGATTATTTTATCATGGCGTAATCACTTCTGCAAATGTAAGGGATCTAATTCCTATTCTTGCATACTTAGCAGTTGATCACATATACAAAAATTTCATGGATGAAACTATCTCATCTCTTGAAATTCAATGGTCGAATAACTTCATTGACTTGATGTCTCTCTTAAATCATGAATTTCTAAATTACTCAATTTTGCATCGATGTATTGACCGATTCTATTATCCTCCAAGATCTTCAAAAATATAATCCTTTTAACAACCACATCAATCACTTTTGGACTATCTAAGTTACTGATCATGTGAATTTCTAAATTATGACCTCATTGGAAAAACAATTTGTTTTAGGAAAAAATGACATTTTATGGGTATGATGTTGGTAGATAAATATGTGCTTATTTGAGATAAGTATATATGTTGTGGGAGATTTGATTCAACCATAGATTATATTAGTTGCATTATCTTTTAAATATCATGATTATATGCTATGATGTGTACTTGATGTTTTGGTACCCCTACTAGTGGCCATTAGAGGTCACACAGTGAATGTGATGTGAATTTTTCTATGTGTATTTTGTTTGTAAAATATACTTTCCTCAGAACTATCATTTTATTCATTTGATTTATTGAGAAGCTTTGAGGATCTTATTATTATTTTTGTTTTCTTGTGATATTTTCTTAGTTTGAATGTAGCTACTTGGCCATTTTTTGTTGGTTTCTGAGATTTATATGTTTTTTATTTGCTGGAACTCAAAGCTTCATCGGTTTGAAGCCACTTGGTTAAATGTCATAAGAAAAATTATGTGGATTTTATTTTTGTTTGATGATATGTTTCTATCTTGTTCATATTGTGTATGCATGTCATATGTGGGTAATCCCAATGTGTCATGTCTACATGCTTGGTGTTGCAGGACATACCCTTGGATTTGAGGTGATGGGGATCCATGTGTCATGGACCATGGAGTGACCTGACCTAACTTGAATACTTTATTATTATTCCTCCTATGGTGGAGTGACACTTGTGATACTCAGCCCTCCTATAGTGGAGAGACATATGGGATACTTCATCCTCTATGGCTGAGAGACTTTTATGAAACTCAGGTCCTTTATGGTGGGGTGAAATTTATGATACTCGGTCCTCTTTAGTAGAGTGGATTCCATGACATATATTATTGTTGGTGGATTGGAAAATGATTTGTGTCTCCCCTTGCATCCTAGGATGAGGTTATTCACCATTTAGATAGTTATGATATTTATTTTAGGCTTCATGGTTGTGCTTGAGATTATTCACCCTTTCATATTTTGTATTACTTGAGAATAGTGTAATTTTGGAATGCAAGATTAAATGAAAAACATATCAATGAGAAATTTGATAATTTTACTTGGTTTTTTATCTTCCTTGGAGAGAAGTCGACGTACTAGAACATAGAATATTTTGGCACATATTGTGGTACTTGGATTCATTAGGCACTGTACCTGAAGAGATTTGTTACCTTGGGTCTTGGGGACCCCACTACAGATGTGTTTTTTATTCTCTACATTGGATGTTTTTTTGTCATACTTTGTGTTATGTGTTGCGTATACGTTGATATATACCTATGGGTATGGAGTTTATGATGTGAGTGATCTATACTTTACCATATTAGGTATGTGTGCATCCTCATGATGAGGAAATTTTTTGTTTTATGGTAAGTTATTTGTGTTGTCTTAGATTCACGATTGGTTAATGTGTTTTTGCACCTTGGTGAGGAGATTTATTAGTATACACCCTTCCTAGTGGGTGATTTGTAATGTTATTATTAATGTATCAAATGTGAAAATACGATAAATGTAATGTGGTCTATGTTATGGTTATAAGTATTGAGTCACCTCGTGATGTCCTACATTGTCGAAACCCCTATAAAATAATAAAATCCATTATTAAATAACAAAAGAAATGATATGGAGGTGTTAAACAATGAAAATGTTTATAAAACATCGAACCAACCAACTTGTTGTTAGAGGTGATAAGGATTGAGAGGGGAGTGAATGAGTCCCCAATAAAACTTTCACACTTGTGCTTCAAACTCTAACTACACATCTTCATGTAGAACACACATCAAAACATATAACCTTCTCAATAAAAGATGAATAATGCAAGAATAAAAATTTTAAACATATAAATCCACTTAGATTGATATTGAAATCAGATCCACACACTTATATATATATATATATATATATATATATATATAAGATCATAAGAGTAATGCTTTTAACAAAGATCAACTAGGTATAATGAAGATGTATCAAGATGAACAACGTAGTCACATGAATATCCAAGAATATATACTTTTTCCAAAATTATTACAACTCAATATTAGATTTGAATACACCTTAGAGACCTGCAAATTACATCAACATGATATGAAGATAACATCCAAACACAAGCATCCAAATCTACCCTCCTTTAAATCGCTCTCAAAGAAACACCAAAAGATTTTGCCTTGCTGAAATTATCCTCATGAAAAATCAACCAGATGCTATCCTAGAATTAAATTCTAGGGGTTTTGGGCTAGGAACAAAGGTTTTTACTTTGTAGAAAATGGTTCTTCAAAAGAAGATAAAATGGGTTTCAAAAAACTAGTTCATTGCTCTCCAAAAACTCCATTTTATAGCCTTTCCGTAACTCAAATTCAAAGGAGGTCAGCCCCTTATGATGAATTCATCCCATACATGATTATAAAATTAAATAACATTAATTAAAACAGCCACATTTTACCCAAGTAGGTTGGCCTAGCTAAAAAAACCTCATTACATGCACCAAAAAGCCCCAAAACCCTTGCATTGGGATGAAAACAATCTCTTAATCCCAAAACTATTTTTGGTCAAGATCTAAAATTCATCATACATGTTTAAAATAAAATTTAAAAATCATATATGGTTTCAAATTATCTCATAAAATCAAATTACTTTTTTTACTGGGCCTAATACTCTTTGTACTTCTCAAAACAATTGTTTCCTACACCCTTCAACACCCTAGAAACTTCATTATGCCACCAAATTACTTAAAATAAAAAAAAATATTTCATGTAATAAATTTATGGAAATTTCATATCCTTTATAACACTTGTAAGTAATTTATAATCCTTTAAACATTCTTCTCTTAAAACCACATCTACTTTTGCCTTCATTAGATCAACCTGCCAAAAAAGTTGTTTACAAAGGTTAGCTCATATAAAATTTTATACATACATTAAAAACATATAAAATGGATTAATTTGATTCCAAATCAATCCCTATTCACATTCCAGGTGATAGGAAGCATTAACAAATCCATCTCATGCCGCGAACAACATCAAATGTTCACCAGAACACATGTTTTCTTGAACTACCAAAAAATATTACTATCCAAATAATGACATTTAAAACCTATAAAATGACCTCATCATGAGGAAAAAATCATATAAATGTAAATATATCTAAATCCTATTTCCAAGACAACTCGAATAACATTAAAACTACACATGCAGCTCAAGTTATGCTCATTTTACTGAACCCTGTGGTTTGGGACCCCAAAACTACCCTTTGACCAATCAACCTGAATGGAGCTCAACTTGCACTTTTTCATCATAAATATGATCTGAAAAATTCATATACATCAAGAAAAACTTTCATAAATTCCATAACATCAATTAATGTCATACCTCATTTAGATAACTTTGCCACAAACTGGAACAATTCAATAATGAAAATTTTTAGGTGGGGCCCACATATCACCATAACCTCAACCATAAATTTCTCAAAATATAGAAGAGTAATATACACCATAAAATCATCAATTTTTCATAAACAATAAAAATTGGCTCATTATACCTCTTCTTTTGCAAACTGGTCATAACGAGGGTTTTAAAGCACTTTTTATTCTTAACCTATGTTCATTAAAACCTGAAAATCAATCCTCATAATTATTTTTTTGAAACCTTCATAAATGACCATATAAGCTTCCCTTAAAGCCACAAGGTCCCATGTAAAGGACAATATTCACAAAAAGTATCATATGGTCTAACTTTTCTTGAAAATCACACTGTTATTTACCCGGTTTCACCAAAACTTACATATCCTAAAAAATACTCATAAATTTGGATTGAAGAACCATTAAAACATCCCCTAATTTCTCAAAGTAACCACATAGCCCATATATGACTCAAACTCTCCATCCACAATGACTTACCTATGTTAAATTACATATTCTCAACTATTTGCTTCCTAAAGACCTCATACATGCATCTAACCTCTAAATTCTAACTTTAAATTCATCATACACCTCAGATCCATTGCCAAAACATTGTTCCCATGATTTTATAGAAATTTTCAGCTCCAAATATCATGTTTCGACCTTATTTTGGATGCTCCAAGGCTAGAAACAAGCCTAGAATGACCCAACTCAACACTGATATAACCATACTAACTCAATACACACCCATGATAACATATGACACATAATACCATCCATGTTTTACCTCATTACAGAAACCAATCACCACACAAGAGCTTATATTGTGACATAACACCCTAGACCATGCACTACGACCTCTTAGAACACTCCAAATCTTGACACTACCAATCAAAATTCATGATTGGTATATGATTGACATTTGATAGGGAATCATACCATGCCATGACACCCTTTTCCATCAATGAGGGTTAACATCAATGACAACACAACCATACAATGGCCAACACTTGTGTTAATTGAGGAAACTAATAATTTAGAGTTACTATTGAGGAAATACTAGACATGAGACCTTATCTATTGATTAATTAACCATGGTAGAGAGACCTAAAAATATTCACATATTACAAATAATTGAATAAAATTACACATTTTGTCTGTTCTTTTGTGGTCACTCTTTAGTGACAAGTGTTTTGAGTCATTATTGACTCCTTATCTTATCATTTATTCCTCCAACTAATCTTAGTGTGGTGTCGCATCAAGGACGATGATATCATAAGGGGAGGGAGATGTAATTTCCTACCAATATTGTGGTTTACAAGTGTCATTTGGAAGAGTTTGGTTTGGGACCCATGAATGCTTTTTAAATCATTTTATGAGATAATAATAATAATAATAAGAAAAAACATAAGCATGATGTCATTATGGATTAGATTGCATGGGGTGCCTTTGGAATTATGGGATGAGGGTGTTTTGTCAAGTATAGCTAGATATTTTGGCACTCCATTTGTTTTTTATTGCACTACTGAGGAAAGATCAAATTAACTTACGTAATAATTTGTGTCAATGTAGATCTAGAGAGATAACTACCTGAAATAATGAATAAAAATTCCAAGTTGGGTGCTTGGAAATAAGTTTTAGCATATGAAACCACCATTGTAAAATGTAAGAAGTGCAATAAAATTGGAAATAGTTTAAGATAATTCCTTGAGAACAAGGGAATTGTAAGTGAGCCAAAGATAAAATTGGAATGGAAAGAAAAATAGATTGAGGTAAGGAAACAAGGAAAATAGATAGTAAAGAATGGTGAAGAAGAATATAGTGTCACACCTAAAGAAAATATGCATGGAATAAAGGAGGATTTTTCTAAAGACATCTTTAAAAATAAGGAACATTTTTTCTTGGAAGAAGGGTAATACCTCAAGAAAAATTGACTAGAAGAAATGATCATTCCATTCCTAAAAAAAGAGATAATTGAGGAGGTAAATGAATTGACATTAGAGAAAAGTAATACTAGAGAAGAAAAAAAGGAATTTGAAATGCAAAAGAAAGATGAAGAGGTAACAAAAAATACATAGGAAGAAACAAATGAACCATTAAAGCAGAGATAAGAATAAATACATAAGGATGAAAAATCCTCAACAGACAACAAGGGAGAAATGGAAAAAGATTTGGAGGGGAAAAATATGTATCTCTAGACTCAAACTAGAAGAAAGGTGAGGAAATCCAAATCATAGTAACCCCTATAAAGGGAAATAATAAGACAAATGAAGCATCCTCCTCTAGGATTCCTAAAACTACCACAAGAGTTGATGTAGGATGTTACACAACAAGAGGGAAAAATACAAGAAAAGAGGAGGATTAAAGAAGCACATAAATAAAAATAACAGGGAGGCATTCAATATTGGACCTTAAGGGGCCAAGGAAATTCTATAAGGTATAAATGGTGCATCACAAAGTGAGTATGCTGGATCTTAAAATAATTAAAATGGAAATAACATATCCAAAAGATACTGGAAATAATATTTGGCAAGATGAGAGAAATTGTGTGAACTTTTGTGGGGCCATAGGTGTGTTCTATTCATTATTCTTGTTTAATAAGGAGAGCACTCCCCCATGGTTTCCCTCAATTCAGTTTTTTAATTAAAATCTAGACTCCGCCTAATGATATTACTTCCATCAAATATATCTAGCATCTTTGGAAGAAGGTGAGTGTTATGGAAATTTACTTAGATTTATTTAATATGATTTTGTTTAGATACTTTGATGTTGGTAATGTTAGGGGTAACGATACTATTGCAAGGGGAAGAGAGACATTAAGACTTGAGATAGGGCACCCCTTAATGGTTTCTTATGGGAAGGGACTAAAAATGGTGATAACCTCAGAAATAATATAGAGGCCCCTCAATTTTAGATATGATTTTGAGGACATGTGCATCATCATTGACGCTAATTATGAGAATTTGAATTATGGCTTGAGATCTTGAAGCTATAATTACCTCTTTTCTTGAAATACCCTCCACACATATGGTGATAGGACTACAAATCCCTATAAATTTTATGAAATCCCCTGTCACGTTTGTTTTATACATTGGGATACTTGTTTGATTCAGGTGTGGAGAAAGGTTTTATACCCTGACTTAGGCTTATCAGAAACATTTTTGACATATCTCGAAGTGGGAAAATGGGGGGTGAAATGAACCAGGTCAAGCCACCATTTAACATGAGTATTAAGGAGGATGTAAGGCTATGGTAAATCCTTAGAGTGGGTAGATTCAACTCTTTTCTTGAGAGGTTCATAGGTCATGACCCTAATTTATCCATGGAATTCGTACAGGGAGGAAAATACATAACAATCCAGTTTTAAGGTTAGAGACATCTCATATAGGAGGGACTCATATCCCATGTCACCTGAATGAATATGTATGGCATGTAGTTTTACAAAATTATTAATAGGGTAGAACATGAAAACCTTTTCATGTGTAAGGAGGAGAAACTTAATCAAGTCCTGGGAGGTATTCTCAAAGCCTATCTACCCAGCCCTTTTGATGAAGTTGCAAATCTTATTATCAAGTACATGACACTAGAGAGTAGATTCTACACAATCAACACTTTCCACCTTGACTTCTTCAATCATTTCAGAAGAAACATCCTGGTTAGTCTTCCTTTTTACATCCTCATATAACTTGAAATTTCAATAAAGGAGGTCAAATGTGGCAAGATATCTTATCCTCTCCACCAAGTTATTATTCTACTCATTTCCATACATGATAAAAGAGCATCTTCTTGATGCTTGGTGAAGAAAAAATAAGTCTAAATAAGCCTTGAAAGGCAATCTAAACATGTGTTAGATGTTGTATAGTTTCCCTCCAAAGTACATGATTTGAATATTTGAAGTCATGATCATAAATACTCTTTACCATGATAGTAAAAGAGTGAAATTAGGTTCTTAGGTGTAAAATTCAAGTTTTATTATGAAATTTAATACGTTAGCAAGAGGTTACACAATTCTTACTAGTCAACATAATCTTGTCTAGGTTGTCTTAATTTGGAAAATAAAAAAATCCTTATTACAAGCATGTATGGTTGAGGAAAATATCTCCAAATATATGAGATTAGAAAATAAAATATATACAACAACTATGTCAAAGAAAAATTCAAGCCAAGAGAGGCCGAATTTTAGGAAAGAAGATATAGTGAAGTGAGTAATTAACACAAAGGAGGGAGGTGTTAAGTTAAAGAGGGAAAAATTGTATTGTAATAATTTTGTAAGACAATATTTGAGTTATGTAATCAATTGATCTAAGTTTCTTTAACTTTATAGAGATATATTGCTCCTTCCTTGTAACAATTTCAATAACTCATAATGAAATGATGCAGGATCAACCTATAAAGAGCTTTGTTTATTTGTTCTTTTATATATACTTTGTATTTCCTATTGATGCATAATAACAACACCCCCTGAATGGCGTGGTTTGAGATGTGGAATTTAGTGTGATTGTAGAACATGGAGTTGTCGTGAAGTGTGGGACCTTGTGAATTAGACAACTCTCCAGAGGAAGCCAGTTCCTGCTCTTGACCTATCTACCACCAACTGATCCATGTGTAGCCCAAACTACTGACTAACCCTAATCTAATGCTTCCAATGGGACATGGATAGAAGGATGTATGGAATGAAAACCTACACTATGAGTGGTGATACACCAAAAAAAATTTCTAATCACCCTTCCCAAACCTTGCAAAATGGAGAAAGGGTGAGCCTTGGGGAGGTTGGACAACTGCAAACTAAGCCCAAGATCCACCAATGCACTAAGGGGAGGTTAGAAAATTGTAACAAAAAACCTAAAATACAAAAATATTCATTCTTTAATGAGCACAACACACCAAGATCCTGCAATAACCACAGAATATGCATAAAATATCCTATTTGTAAAGGTATGTAAGACAGAGAAGTAAAATCATGCAAAGGTTTGAACAACAACACAAAACACAATTTTTATTTCTCATGAGGTATACATAGTACATTGCATGTGGGAGAAAGGAATGAATCCATTACAAAGATTTGGGGAAGGCTTGAAGCCCCAAGAAGAAATGGGGTGCATGGGAAAATAAGGTAATCAACCCTTTTTTTACAACCCCTTACAATATTTATATAGGAATTTTGATGAGAGGAGAGAGAGAGGAAATCTCGAAATTTCTCAAAAACCCCATAAAAACCATTTGTTAATCTGCAACGGCGCTTGAAGATCTTCCAAAATATCTGATCCATTAATGAATTTACCTTGTGTTTCAAGAAACTGGATGTGATTGCACCTCACTACTTTAGTGTAGGTTTTACTTTCATGCATCCTTATTTCCTTGTCCCCTTGGAAGCTTTAGATTAGGATCAGTGAATATTTTTTACCTGCACTTGGAGTATTTTTTGACATGTAGGCTAGGAGAAGAAACCAAGCTTCTCCAGAGAGTTGTTTGATTCACAAGGTCCCACACTTCACGAAAACTCCATGCTGTGCAATCACGCCAAATGCCCCACCTCAAACTGGGCCATTTAGGGGGTGCTGTGATTCTACATCAACATTTCCTATACACTATCTTCATGAAATTTATATTGCAGGGGTTGAATAAGTAATAGATCTAATTTTATATCGAGATATGGGCAGGAAATGTTTTAGAGGGATGATTTCAACATGTATGATGTTTGGAGAATAAATATTTATCTATGTCTCTATGTTTCATGTGTTTGCATGGGAGTATGCATAGGGTTCTTGACAAGCTATAAATATTAAATCTATCAAAATATATTCAATATTATTGACTGACAACATAAAAATCAATTACAATTCAAATGAAATGAAATTTAGATTCTTGATTCCATGTTTTGAGTTTTTTATAAGCAAATGTGTGATCTCATCCCTGAATTAGGGAAATGATTAAATTTTATTTGAACCAATTAAATGAGATAAAATTTTGTAGAAATATATTCCCTATCATCAAGAAGAAGTCTAAGATTTTTTAGAGCAATTGGGCACATGTGAAAGGAGAAATACATAGCAAAAAATTGCCAGGTCATGTAGATTGTGTTTTGGTGAATCTAGGTCGTATCAGAAGTCATAACTTCTACAAAATGAATCCAAATGATCTGAAATTTTATAGGAAATGTATTGAGGAATTTTTGTGAGGTGGATTTTTTAATGTCTTGTGTTGAAAACAAATACGTTTTGAGATATTATGACAAAAATTTCCTAGGCCATGTAGGATCAGGACAACGAACAGAGCAAGGTGAAATTGATGCAAATTTAAGGTAATTAATTATGTTTGAAGATAAATTATTGTTTAAATGATGAATTAGAGCACTTACAAGGTATGGTTGGACAACTGCAACATAAACCCAAGATCCACCAATGCACTAAGGGGAGGTTGGAAAACTGCAACAAAAAACCTAAAATACAAAAATATTCATTCTTCAATGAGCACAACACACCAAGATCTTGCAATAACCATATAATATGCATAAATCATCCTATTTGTAAAGGTATGTAAGATAGAGAAGTAAAATCATGCAAAGGTTTGAATAACAACACAAAACACAATTTTTATTTCTCATGAGGTATACATAATACATTGCATGTGGGAGAAAGGAATGAATCCATTACAGAGATTTGAGGAAGGCTTGAAGCCCCAAGAAGAAATGGGGTACATGGGAAAGTAAGGTGATCAACCCTTTTTTTTTTCCAACCCCTTACAATATTTATATAGGAATTTTGATGAGAGGAGAGAGAGAGAGAGAGAGGAAATCTCAAAATTTCTCAAAAACCCCATAAAAATCCATTTGTTAATTTGTAATGGTGCTTGAAGATCTTCCAAAATATCTGATCCATTAACGAATTTGCCTTGTGTTTCAATAAATTGGATGTGATTGCACCTCACTGATTTAGTGTAGGTTTTAATTTCATGCATCCTTATTTCCCTGTCCCCTTGGAAGCTTTAGATTAGGATCAGTGGATAGTTTTTACCTGCACTTAGAGTAGTTTTTGGCATGTAGGTTAGGAGAAGGAACCGGCCTTCTCTAGAGAGTTGTTTGATTCAAAAGGTCCCACACTTCATGAAAACTCCATGCTATGTAATCACGCTGAATGACCCATCTCAAACTGGGCCATTTAGGGGGTGCTATGATTCTGCATCAACATTTCCTATGCACTATCTTCATGAAATTTATATTGCAGGGGTTGAATTAGTAATATATCTAATTTTATATCGAGATATGGTCAGGAAATGTTTTAGAGGGATGATTTCAACATGTATGAAGTTTGGAGAATAAATATTTATCTGTCTCTATGTTTCATGTGTTTGCATGGGACTATGCATAGGGTTCTTGACAATCTATAAATATTAAATCTATCAAAATCTATTCCATATTATTGAATAACACCATAAAAATTAATTACAATTCGAATGAAATGAAATTTAGA
Source organism: Taxus chinensis (assembly GCA_019776745.2). NCBI lineage: Eukaryota > Viridiplantae > Streptophyta > Pinopsida > Cupressales > Taxaceae > Taxus > Taxus chinensis. The sequence goes on from CM034154.1 coordinate 493,035,716, forward strand.
TTCTTGATTCCACGTTGTGAGTGTTCTATAAGCAAATGTGTGATCTCGTCCCTAGATTAGGGAAATGAATAAATTTTATTTGAACCAATGAAATAAGATAAAATTTTGTATAAATATATTCCCTATCATCAAGAAGAAGTCTAAGATTTTTTATAGCAATTGGGCACACGTGGAAGGAGAAATCAATAGCAAAAAATTGCCAGGTCGTGTAGATTGTGTTTTGGTGAATCTAGGTCGTATCAGAAGTCATAACTTCTACAAAATGAATCCAAATGATCTGAAATTTTATAGGAAATGTATTGAGGAATTTTTGTGAGGTGGTTTTTTTAATGTCTTGTGTTGAAAACAAATACATTTTGAGATATTATGACAGAAATTTCCCAGGTCATGTAGGATTAGGACAACGAATAGAGAAAGGTGAAATTGATGCAAATTTAAGGTAATTAATTATGTTTGAAGATAAATTATTGTTTAAATGATGAATTGGAGCACTTACAAGGTATGGTTGGACAACTGCAACATAAACCCAAGATCCACCAATGCACTAAGGGGAGGTTGGAAAACTGTAACAAAAAACCTAAAATACAAAAATATTCATTCTTGAATGAGCACAACACACCAAGATCCTGCAATAACCATAGAATATGCATAAAACATCCTATTTGTAAAGGTATGTAAGATAGAGAAGTAAAATCATGCAAAGGTTTGAACAACACAAAACATGATTTTTATTTCTCATGAGATATACATAGTACATTGCATGTGGGAGAAAGGAATGAATCCATTATAGAGATTTGGGGAAGGCTTGAAGCCCCAAGAAGAAATGGGGTGCATGGGAAAATAAGGTGATCAACCCTTTTTTTGCAACCCCTTATAATATTTATAAAGGAATTTTGATGAGAGGAGAGAGAGAGAGAGGAAATCCCAAAATTTCTCAAAAAGCCCATAAAAATCCATTGGTTAATCTGCAACTATGCTCGAAGATCTTCCAAAATATTTGATCCATTAATTACTTTGCCTTGTGTTTCAATAAACTGGATGTGATTGCACCTCACCACTTTAGTGTAGGTTTTACTTTCATGAATCCTTATTTTCCTGTCCCCTTAGAAGCTTTAGATTAGGATCAATGGATAGTTTTTTCCTGCACTTGGAGTAGTTTTAGGCATGTAGGTTAGGAGAAGGAACCGACATTCTCCAGAGGGTTGTTTGATTCATCAGATCCCACACTTCATGAAAACTCCATGTTGTGTAATCACACCAAATGCCCCATCTCAAACTGGGTGATTTGGGGGGTGTTGTGATTCTGCATCAACATTTCCTATGCCCTATCTTCATGAAATTCATATTGCAGGGGTTGAATCAGTAATAGATCTAATTTTACATTGAGATATGGTCAAGAAATTTTTTAGAGGGATGATTTGAACATGTATGAAGTTTGGAGAATAAATATTTATCTATGTCTCTGTGTTTCATGTGTTTGCATGGGACTATGCATAGGGTTCTTGACAAGCTATAAATATTCAATCTATCAAAATCTATTCCATATTATTGATTGACACCATAAAAATCTAGAGAAATCAATTACAATTCAAGTGAAATGAAATTTAGATTCTTGATTCCATGTTTTGAGTGTTTTATAAGCAAATGTGTGATCTCGTCCTTGAACTAGGGAAATGAATAAATTTTATTTGAACCAACGAAATGAGATAAATTTTTTTAGAAATATTCCCTATCATCAAGAAGAATTCTAAGATTTTTTAGATCAATTGGGCACGTGTGGAAGGAGAAATCAATAGCAAAAAATTGCCAGGTCATGTATATTGTGTTTTGGTGAATCTAGGTCGTATCAGAAGCCATAACTTCTACAAAATGAATCCAAATGATCTAAAATTTTATAGGAAAGGTATTGAGAAATTTTTATGGGGTGGATCTTTGTCTTGTGTTGAAAACAAATACGTTTTGAGATAGTATGACAAAATTTCCCAGGTCGTGTAGGAGCAGAACAACGAACAGAGAAAGGTTAAATTAATGTAAATTTAAGGTAATTAATTATGTTTGAAGATAAATTATTGTTTAAATGATGAATTTGAGCACTTACAAGGTATTCATGAAGGTTTACATGGTGTGATAGACCCTTCTTAGTTAATTGTTACATCACATGCCTCATCTAAGGATGTGAACAATATGAGACATGTTATATAATGAAAAGGAGAGACATAGTGCATGTTCAAGGTGAGATGTATTTGGCACTCCCATACAATGGTTTCAATGAAGGTTATCAGGTAAGGAAGCCTTAATTTACCCTATTTCTATTATAATTATACTTCCTTATTATAGGACAAAGATAAGGACTAGGGAGATACATGTTGTTGAATATATGTTTCTGAAGGAGATCAAGCTCTAAGATTAAACATAGAGATCAAAGATAGAGACTGAAGATAAATTATGAATGTTTGATATAATCAATTTTCCTTTGAGCCATATAGAGATAAATCCATAGAAGGATTCCTAGAAATATGATTTAAGGAAGGTGGTATAGTTATAAGAACTCTAGAGTGGGGACCTTCATTTAATCAATGATAATATCTTCTGAAAGGATAGGTTGAAAGTCTTACCTACTACACATTTATAGAAGGATCACTTCAATCTAGAATTCATACAAAGAAAATTTGAGATTGTTCTTTGAAAGGATCGTGGGTCAAGATAGAGACAAACCAAGTCATGTATGAAAAGAAGAAGTGTTGAGCTAGATTGACACCAATCCACCTCAAAACCAAGCTTCCAAGTAGAAACCCCTCCCTTACTCCTGTTCCTCCTTCTCCCTCTAAACTCATCACTCAGGTACTTAGGATCAATTCCAAAAAAAGGAAAATAATTAAGGGAAATGACCTAGATGGCTTGAAGGGGGACTTGACATCTAATTGTTTTTTTAATATGGGAAAGAAGATTAAAAGGGATAAGAAAGAATAAAAAAATTCAGGTCGGGGAGATCAAGAAAAAGCCCTAATGGATAAAAAAAAATACATCAGCAATCTGAAGGGTAGTATCAACAAGCTACAACATGCGAAAAAAAACAATTTTTTTGGGATGGAATCAACGAAAACTTGGATAAAGAGGAATACAAATGCAATCTTATTATTAATGGGTTTGTCATCCAAATAGGCCTACTGAATTCTATTGTCAAATAGCTCAAAAATACTGATAACAACGACAAAGGTAAATATCTTTACAAGAAGAAGGATATTTAATAAAGTGATAATCACATCAAAGATCTCATCAATATATCCTCCCAAGATCTCAATAATTAACTCTTATTAGTTTGTCTCTTTTGTCTCTGCTTCTTCTATGTTCTGTATGACACTTTTGTGTGTTTTTCACTTGATTTTGGGCTGATTTTTGGTGTTGAAAGCAACCATTTTTGTATTTTTTTTCTCCATGAGATATGCATGGTTATATTTGGATTTTATATCCTCTTCTGTAATAGGGTAGGGTCCCTGCCAAAACTCTCTTTTTGCCAAATATATATAATAATAATAATTACAATAACAATAATCATAAAACTTCACTTAATGTCAATTTTTGGTAGTGGTTTCGAATGTCAAGAAAGTGAAAAATGCTCTTATATGAGGAGACAAACATAAATACCCACTTGAGCGGAGGTCCATTTTGATGGCAATTTACTAGCATTGTGTTTAGCACCCTTGGTTAGGTTCCTGCGAGAACTTTGTTGTAAAGAGAATTCATTGTTGTAATTTTTTTTACCTTCACCCTTTTGTTTTGACCCCCCCCTGAAATTTGATCAAGGATAATATAAATAAATAAATAAACTATGATGCATTTAGAAATAAACATTTTAAATTTAAAAAAGTTACATGAAATATTAGGGTTCACATGGTCTTATAGAGTGCAGCTGGAAAGAATCTTATAAAAAATTTGTTTCTATTTTGGGAAGAGCATCAAGCCAGTATTTTCACTTTGTTTGTCTAATGTCCTCCCTCTCATTTGTTTTTCACTTCCCTATCCTACACCAACGCGTGAGACATACTATAATTTCTTTTGATTGTAATTTTAATTGGTAGTTAGATCTGATAAAAAGGGGTTTGTTGATAATACCTTAGAAATCTTGAAGCAATTTTTTTTTGGCAAGTGCAAAAATGACTTCTATAACCTCTCCCAACATTTTTATTGCCCATGCCAAGGATTGAAAAACCAGTTAGACACTTATTGGTTATGTATGGTGAAGTGGTGTTAATACTTTATGATGATCACTTTGTGTTCTGTATCTTTATACATGGGCCAAATAGGAACCTTTGAACCTAGTATGAACATCCTTCAAACACTAGGGGATAAGATTGTGCCAATTTTTGTAGTTGCAACAACCTTGGTGGATATCTATGTAATGTGGAGGCATGTAAGGGAACTATGTGTAAGTATTTAAATTCTCATATTTTGGACAAAATGTATTTCTGGGAGAAACCTCAAGAAATAATATTTTGGTGGGATGTGAAAGGAAGTCCGTGTGTAATTGTTTTACACCTTCTATGTTTTAGTTTTGGGTGTGCATTGTGTTATTTGCATCTACGCGAAAAATAGGATCTTAGATCTAGATCTAGGACTTTTTATTTTTTTATATATGATGGTGTAAGGACATTTTCAAAGATTTCAGTTATAAATGCAACAAACATGTATGAAAAATGTGGAAACTTTCTCAATGCACGTGAGATGTCAAAAAAAATGCCTGAGAGAAAACTTATTCTCATGGATTGCAATGGTTCCAAATGTTTCACTATTTTCCCTAAGTTTTTGGACGAAACAGATAAGGGTGTGGGACAAGGAGGAATACCTATTGCGATGGTTGGTTTAAAGGTTTTTTCACATGTTCTGACTTCTTGATCCAATCATGACTGTGAGAGCTTCCTTTTGGCTAGGAGGAACTGCCTGAAATACACAACAAGACCACAAAGGAGGATTAAATAATATATGTCAGTGGACTGCCTAGCGTATGCTAGATCTAGGAAGTATGATAATCCCTAGATGGTTATCAATCCAATGTTTAATACAACTTAATGTGAGAAATAATGTAAGTAAACAAATTCCTACTGTAGTTGATATGATTTGTGTATCTCATTCTAATACAATAAGAAAATCTAATAAAACAGGCTGGGTTAAATCGGATCTGGAGGTGGGGTAGTTGGTCAGGGTTCTGGTACTGGTTAGGGTCAGATTCTAGGTCACATTGCTTGGGTGAATATTCTTAGGTTTTGTTATTGATAGGATGGCCAAATACATAGACTGGTATCAGTTAGATATAACCGATGATAGTTTAGAGGGAACCGATGAGGGTCATGGGTAACAAATGTTGGTATGGTCGGGATGATAGGAACTCAATAAGATTTGATTGTGGAAATTGGTTTAAGGTTAGACATAGATGAAAAGAGGAATGGTGAGGTATATGGGGATCTTGGGAACACTCAGAGACATATATAGGTTGTGTATAGATGATCTAATGGTATGGTGGTGAAGGGTTGAGTTTGTAGGAAGGTGAATGGTGGGGGAGTGGAGATGCTAGTAGAAATGATAATAGAGATGATAAAAAAACCTTTACAATAGAATAAGGATGGAATGACACAGGTGATAAATGCACTTACTAATGTTGCAGGTCCAATGGCTAGGTGGTGGTGATGATTGATCGGTGGGATGGAGCTTGGTTCCGTGGCAGTGCTTCCCAGAATGCTACTATGAGAGTGATACCTCTAGATCTGGCTTGGTCTTGGCTATGGATTCCTGGATATGTGAAAGAGCTCTGGTTATTACTCACATGCAGGTATCCTTTGCTCCCAAAACTTGAGAAAGTGGCTAACCCCTCAAAGAAGGTTACCAAAGTGAATAAATGGAATCGACAATGGTTTCAGGTTGACCGACGTCAGTTTCGTGATGAATGATGTCGGTTAAGCAGGGATTCCCTAGGTTTACTAAAAATGACAGATCTTTTGATCATTTGGGCCAGGTCTATCCATTTATCATGGATCAAAACTGACATTATCTTCTAATGAGTGGGAATGTGGTTAGAGGAATAATAGGAATTTATTTTTAGGGTTGAACTAAGTCTTAGTTCGTTATGGTGAGTATATAGATACTAAAAATAGGTTTATAATGAGTTATCTAGGTGAGGTGGTGGGGTGAGGTGTCTAGGTGAGGTGGAAATTGGTTTAATTAAGATAATTAAATAATGAATAAAGTGAGGATGAGTATTAATTTAATTAAAGTTATTAAATTAATATTAATGTGTGATGTAAAGGTCATGGTTAGGTCAAAGTGTTTAAGTTAGCTATTCGAAAGGGAACCAAGGGGAGTGTGACCCAATTTTGGTGTCTACATTTTTACCATTTTTTTTACATAGCTTGTATTGGTAAGTGAAGTTGACAAAAATAGGAAGTGAATGCCCCATGTGTGGGTGAAGGTGACCCCCCTCAAACCGGGCACTGATGAGGTGTAAGATGGAATTAGTGAGTGGTTTGATAAAGGTGTAGGTGGAGAAAATAGGTGGGGAAAGGTTTGAGTATTGAAGGAAAAGGTGATGGTCAAATCGTGTAATGGGTAATGGCAATCAAACACACACACATGTATAGATTTGCAACACGTTACCAGGTTGAAGATATTGTAAACTCTACATCGTCCAAGGTCGATAGGTTTATCTAAATAGTGGTGAAGTGGTTCAAGTATCCAAGGTATAGGATGTGGTCGAGAAACACAACGTAGGTCAGGTGCAGGAACATTTATGTATGCTCCGGTATACTATAGGTTTGGTTAGGATAAATGACACATCAATAAGAAAGGAATGGTTGTTAGGGGAAGACAACATAGGTAACAACATCACAAGGTATATCGAGTACATAAGGTCAATGGTCATACTAAGTAGGTCAAGTTTAGGAAAACATATCATGGCATGGGTAAGGCCAAGGTATAGGTAAAATAACAACCCCTAAGATGCGGTAAAGGAAATGTAGGGGTAAGTTGAGCTTGTAGGTATGTGTCAATGGGTGCCCATAATGATAACAGGTGTAGGCATGAGTGGCAACAGGTTAAAAGGGAGTGGGGTAAGGGTAACTAGTTTGAAGTGTGACCGGTGTTGATTACATGTTGATCGACGATGGTTGACTAAGGAACCAATATGACCGACGTCAGTCATAACAGATTGAGATTAAAAAGGAAAATTCCTCTTTTTATGGAATCATTTATCTTGTAGCTATTTATGGAAAATGACAAAGGAGAAAAGGAAATTTGAAAAACAACATGCCAAGGTGGAGAGTTGAGTTGGCGAGCTACAAAGTGGGTGATCGGTCATTCGATAGGAGGGTCCACAATATTGGTGTGATCGATTTGATTGGGTGGAGGTGAGGAGGGCATTCAGTGATGGAAGAGGTAGTTTAGGGATCAAGTGGACCACTGGTGTAGCGGCCGATGTGCCACCATACAGATGACATCGTGATGAGGTAGGATTTGATCCCCTTCTACATGTGGTAGGTAAATTTGTTTGTAGAAATTAGGTTAGGGTAAAATAGGTTTTTTGGGGGGAAAATTAAATTTAAATTGGGGAAGAAAATGGATGAAATAGGAATGGGGGAAGGTTTATGTAGGGTAAGAAGGATTGGGGTTGGGGTGAGGGGAGATTTGTGGAGGGAAGGGTAGAAGATGTGATTTTCTTAGAGAAAGCGGGTAGGGTTTCACAGATTTTGTCACCAAGAAAATGGCCAACATTAGTCAAGGCTCTACCGATGTCAATGGGGATTATCTGACATCGGTCATGAATGAGGTGATCAGTTATGGTTTTACGAGATCAGTGTCGGTTAATAGGAATTGATTCCGGTCAACATTAGGGTAAAATATGCTAGGAGGTGAGCTAGGGTGGGTGGGGGAGATAAGCCATGAGATAGGAAGATGGTGTTGATGGATAATAATAGGGGTAAGAGGTATAAATAGGAATGAGTCAATGGATGTCAAATTGAGATGGGGGGAAAGGTAGTTATCAGGGTTGGAGTGGGGAGATAGTTCACAAGTAGGGGGTTCTGAGGGATGGGTAGAGGTTCAAGGGTAAAGTGGAGCATGGTCGAGGTGTAATGATGTTTTGGTTGTTGGATGCAGGTGAGGGACCAGTTACAAATGTGTGATAGGGTGCCACCCCTATTATTAGTGGTACGAGGGAGTTTGATAACTAAGGAGTGGCGCTATGTTACAGAGGTTGGCCTGATTGGGGTTAGATGTTATCACCACGTAGTCTAGGAGCCGAGTTTGATGGTCACCCTCATCGACAGATGGGATTCGATGACTAACACATTTTGTTAGCTGACAAGTGAGATAACCATCACCTTGGAGGATGTTTATAGTATCATGTGGCTATTGATAGTAGGGACACAGATGTATTCCATTTCCTCATAGGCATCTAAGGAGTTGATGTTGACATTGTTCAGCGAGGGGTCGGAAGATTTATGGTTGCATAGTGCCAGCCTAAATTATGGAGATATGTACTGAGCCCATCTAGAGGAGATGAGGTTAGTGGCGATGATGATGGAAGTAGTTTGTTGTTTTACGCTACCAGATGGGGAGGGTGGGAGATTCCCATGGGCATTGATGGGGGTTATTCACGACATGATAGAGGACATGACCCAGTTTTCATGGGCACCAACATTCTTGGTGCAGCTATACAGAGAGTTATGGGCCTATGGGTGGTTACGGAAGTTCAACATGTGTTGCATGTTCTTACTACACTATTGGGCATATAAGAACATCATATGTGTGTGTCCAGTGGGCATGCCCTGACCTGCTACATTCAATGCAGACATGGTTCAAATAGGCTATAGGCGATGGGTACGTGCTGTTGGAGAGCACCGAGTTACCATAGCTACACACGATATAGCGTATTACAGGCATGCACTAGAGGGGTTGTCCAATGTGGACATAATTTGGAGGCCATATGTGGGCTTGCCATCATATAGGTAGATGGCTGGGGAGCTAAAGGAGCTACAATTTTTTTGATGTATAGAGGGCGCCATCTAGGAGAGCATGAGATGATATTGGTTGACAAGGTCAGATGACAATTTGGGTTGCCGCAGGATATACCTCCACCATTTCCACAATAAAGGATGGACGAGGAGAGGTCAATTCCTTTGGGGTTAGAAATAGGTATAGACAGTGGTGGGCAACACAGCTATAGGAAGTACTGCCAAGGCCAGGGAAACCCAACTTAGCTGCTATCACAGTTTAGAGGGATGTCCTACAGGGGCAGGTGACTACCATTGTGACACATTTGGGGATAGTGTAGGTACAATTGACATGGTTAGACACACAACTGGCTATGCTACAGACATAAGTTGTATAGGAATAGGTACCCATACAGAGTGGGGATAGAGATGGGGTACAGGTGGTTACCCTATAAGCGTAGGTAGAAGGTTTGTAGGGCCAGTTTGCCACTACAAAGATGCATATTATTGCCCTTCAAGCCCATGTACAAGCACATGTACCTACACATGCTCAGGGATAGGGTCCCATTTTATAGGTAGGGGTGAGACAGGGTCTCATGGTACACGTACAGGGGAAGAGACCGATAGCACTACTAGAGATAGTACCAATGGCTAGGTTTAGGGATGCCCTAGGTGAGGTGAGGTACTTTCAGGATCACCTGATGGCCGTAGGGATAGATGTCCCTAGCTATGCAGAGTATAGAGCACAACATGCCTTGAGTGAGAGGACCAGGTCTCACACTCACTATGTGGAGAGTATAGGGGGTTGACAAGCCTTGAGATAGGGTCAGGGTGAGGCCACTAGTTCATGGAGGCTAGTTCTAGGTGAGGTACCAGTAGAGGTTAGGCCGAGGCCCATGGAGGGTGGTGAGATGCTAGCAGGATGCCGCATGGGAACAGAGGCGTAGGAGGAGACAGGTGAGACATGCATGGAGGATATATGATGGGGGGATTCCTGATACCTGTGCATACTTCCATGTTTGTGTTATTTTGGTATATACCAGCCTGCGTTCCAAAGACAGTGAGGTTGTATATGAAATTTTTGATCATATATCGGCTTGTGTGCTGAAGATGGTGAGGATGTATCCAAGCGATTGGAGATATTTGTATTTATTTGTATCTATTTACATATGTATGTATACAAATATTTTCTCATTTCTATAGATGATGATATTTATATTATGGATGGTGTACTTGTTTTAATTTCCATTATTATTTATTTATGTGATGGAAAATAGGTGAATTAGGCATGATTGAGTCGAGGTCTTGTAGGAATGGTTGAGCTAGGTCAGTTAGGCATGTTGGAGTCAGGTCGTAGGCACGATGGGGTCAGGTTATAGGTATGATGGATTCAAGTCATAATTTTTATTTTAATGTCCAAGTCATTGGTAATGATGATATATATGTGTGTTATGGTTTAATTTTCCAAATATTTTCTATAGTGGAAATGTGAAAATGATAAATGAACAATGTGATAATGTGGTAAAAATGTTCATCAATTGTTGCTTGTTTGGTTTAATTTCCAATTGTTGATATAAAATGTAAACAGACTAAGGTATGTTGTGAATAGGTAAATGAAGGGGAAAATAGGTTAGGGTGAAGAGTAGCCAGGCTAACCTTCAAGGGCCCCATGCCCTCAAAGTGCTACCTACATAGCCCCAAAAAAAAGAGGCCTCAGGCCAATGTAGTTATCCCATAAGCTAGGGAAGAATATTATGAATTAGGGGGATGGGTTGATATATTTTATGCATGATTCAATGTAGGTCATAGGCACGATTGAGTTAGGTCATATGCATGGTTGAGTCTAGGTAAATTAGGAATGATTGAGTTAGGTCATAGGCATGATTGAGTTAGGTCATAGGCATGGTTGAGTCTAGGTCAATTAGGCATGATTGAGTTAGGTCATAGGCATGGTTGAGTCTAGGTCAATTAGGCATGATTGAGTTAGGTCATAGACATGGTTGAGTATAGCTCAATTAGGCATGGTTGAGTCTAGGTCCATTACGCATGGTTAAGTCTAGGTCATAGGCATGGTTGAGTCTTAGGTGAAAATGTATGTGTCGATGGTCTGTTCGTGTATAGGGTAATCAAATAAGTGGTGAAGAAGGTAAATAACAAGAGGTGGTAAAACATCTACTTAATTGATAAGAACCCTAATGAGTCTACCATACCTCAGATAGGCTTATGAACGTAAGACCCTAAAGGCATTGCATAATGGACTATTCTAAGGGTGAAGAAAGTCACATGATCACAAAATGTCATGGTTACAGTAAATCCTTGAGTAGAGAGGAAATTAGTATAAAAAGGAAATGAGGCAAGAGTGGGTGGTTTAGTATAACTTAGTATACGACAACATGTTTTCTTAGCAAGAAACCAAGGATAAAAAATAGGAAAGTCCATGAAAAAAATTTCATCATTTTCTTCGTTTGTTTGTTTGTAATAGATTGATTAATGCGAGAAGTCTATATGGGATGATTATATTATCTCCTTGAGGTCTTCATGAAGCTGATCAATGCAGGAAGCTTTTGGATATTTTATTGTATTTTTGCAACGAATTTATATAGTTATCCTTCAAGGGAGGAGTCTATTTAGTGTGATGAAATAGAGAGAAGAGATGTCCCTTTATGAGGGAGCCGTATTTTGCTAGAAGTTTGACTCAAGGAGTTGAATCCCTTTTTGTTTTTGGACATTTTTAACTCATTGAAAAGACTATAGAGGAAGACTGGGTTCTTGTTTAGAAGACAAAACCATAACATACAGGGGTTAACTATCAAAGAGGGGGTTTCAAGCAAGGAACGACCATGAGATTCCATCTTTAAAAATATGAAAAATATCCATGAGAATCATGCTATGAGTAGATCCATGGTACTCATATTGAAGATAAGGATGAAAGGTGACAGGTAATCACATGATTCTTGTTGATTCATTGATCCTAAGAAATAGGTAATATAGAAGGTGAAAATGCTCAAGGGACAAGTGGTCAATTGAAAGAAAGTGATATAAGACTTTATTTACACAATAAAATGGTTGAAGATGCAAGGGATTGAGAGGCTCAGATTCAGGTTTACCTTCGAGTGAAGAAAAATGATAAGCACTTGATCCATCGGCATGGGCAATGATACATGGTCCAAGCCAATTAGGATAAAATTTTCCTTGTCTACTTTTCTCTTCTTTGGTTACATGTTGATTTTCCTTGAAGACGAGGTTATCGACCTAAAAGGTTCGTTCGTGGACACATTTTTCAGAGGCACATTTGATAATTTTTTGGTAGATTTTGAGATGGTCAAGAGCATTGATATGATGTTTTTCTAATAACTCAAGTTGCGCTAAACGACCCTGGAGAAAGTCATTGTCACTAAGCATGTCTTTTAGTGAGATGTAGAGAGATGGAATATGGACTTTGAGAGGAAAGACAGCCTCAGTACCGTAGACCAGATAAAAGGGTGTAGCAGTAATTGAAGTGCAAATACTAGCACGATAAGCCCATAAAGAGAAAGGAATGTGTGAATGTCAATCCTTGCTAGTATCATCAACTACTTTCATAAGAATTTTGTTCAAGGTTTTATTGGTCGATTATGCTTGGCCATTGGTTTATGGGAAATAAGGTGATGAGAAACTAAGTTAGATGCCAAAAATTTCACACAAATTATAGAGGGTTTTGTTTTTGAATTTCTTTTCATCATCAGTGATGAGACGGTGAGGGACACCAAAGAGAAAATGATGTGATGGTTGATGAATTCACATATTTTCTCATCATTTTTATAAATGAGGGGAATGGATTCTACCCAATTAGTATAATATTCCGTAGTGGTTATAATCCATAGATGGCATTTTAAATAATGGGGATTGATCTTGCCAACAAGATCCAAGCCCCATTAAGAGAAAGGCCAAAGGTCTCGTGTGACCTGTAAGGCATGACTAGGTGTGTGATGAAGATTAGCATGTTGCTGGAATTTGACACAACCTTTGACATAGTCACAAAAATAACAGTTTAAGGTTGGCCAATAATAGGAAAGGAAAAAAATGTGTTTAGTGATAGCTAAACCACTAAAGTGGCCTCCACAAATTCCATCATGAACTTCCTTGATGGTGTAGGGGATTTCAAAAATTGTAACGCATCGTAAGAGAATACCATTGAAGTCGAGCTTATAAAGGAGGCCACCCATGATGACATAACGAGATACACTTTTAGGAAAGGCACATTGTCCATTATGACTGAGATCAACAGGTAGAATGGAAAGGGAAATATAGTCTGCAAAATACTTATACCAAAGGTCACGTGGGTTAGGTGTAATGGTTTCAACGGAGTAGAACTCATGAGGTAAGTAAGAGGGTGATTGTAACCTTTTTATTGTGACAAATATTTTAGAGTCAGTAGGTGAAATGGGTATCTGAGAAGCCAAGTAGGCCATGGTATCTGCAAACTTATTGGTAGAATTTTGGGTGGTTTGAAGTTCGTAATGGTCAAAGGTGGTCAAAATTATGTCTTCATGATGTTTATACTTTTGAAGTATTTAATTACGACACTAGTATATACCATTGACTTGGTTTACAACTAGATGGGAATCAAAAAAGATATTATTGACTTAACATCTAAGGCATAAGTAGCCTGAAGACCCAATACAAGTGCTTCGTATTCATTTCTATTGTTTGTACAATAGAAATCTAATTTGAAAGATAAAGGAATAGGTTTGCCATCAAGTGGAATGAGGATAACACTAGCCCCACCCCCACGCTGACACTTGGATCTATCAAATAATAGGGTCATTTGGTAAGTGGTATTGTCCAAGGAGAGGGTAGTGATGGATTTGTCTTGGAAATCGAAGTTAGAGGGTTGATTCCCGGAAAGAGGTGCATCTGCTAGTTGGTCAGCGAAGGTTTGTCCTTTGATGGATTTTTCATGAATGAATTTGACGTCAAGGTTAGCAAGAAGTATGAGCCAACATGCAAATCATTGATGTTGATAGGGTTTGGCATACATGTAGTGTAGGGGGTTAGTATTGGTGACAATGAAGGTTTTGTGGTTGAGTAGGTAATGGCGAAGTTTGGTGGTGACAAAAACTAAGGCTAAGTAGATCTTTTTAGCATGGGTGTATCTAGTTTCGTAGTCCAAAAGGGTACGACTTATGTAATAATCTACTTTTTATCTGTGCTTCTCATCATGATGGGCGAGCATGGCACCTAGGGAATGGTCAGTGGTAGAAATGTATAGGTAAAAGGGTTGGTCATCCTTAGGGGGAATGAGCACTAGTGCTTGAAGAAGGTATTGTTTTAAGGCGTCAAAGGCTTTGTGGCATTCATCATCCCATTTGAATGAGACATCCTTCTTGAGGAGATGATGAAATAGTTGACATCAATCGAAAAGTTTCTAGATAAAATGATGAATGGATTACAACTTTCCTTGTAGGCTTTGAATTTGACGGAGATTAGTAGGCGGAGGCATTTCTAGGATACCCTTTACTTTAGCAGGATTGACTTCTATGCCACATAAAGAAATGATGAAACCAAGGATTTTTCCTAAAAGTACTACAAAGATGCACTTCTTTGGTTGAAGATGAACATAATACTTGATTAGGTGGTCAAAGATAACCTTAAGGATAGTCAGGTGTGTGGCCTGATGTTTATATTTGGCTAGAAGATCAACTACGTAATCTTCCAATATACGATGTATGATTTCATGGAAGATATAAGTCATGGCTTGTTGATATTTAGCACCATTGTTTTTAAGGCTAAAAGGCATGACTCAATAGCAAAAGGTCTCCCAATGAGTGATGAAGGTAGTTATGAGTTGATCTTCTACAGTGAGTAATATTTGATGATAACCCAAAAAACTGTCCATGAGTGATAGCATTTCTTGGCTGGCGGTAAGATCCACTAGTTGGTCAATGCCTGGTAGGGGAAAATCATCTTTGGGACAAGCTAGGTTGAGGTCATGGATGTTCGTGAAAATGTGGAGTCCCCGTGTCACTTTTATGATAGGAACGATGTTAGAAATTCATTACAGATAGTCAATGTGTAGGAAAAAGGAAACTGAAAGAAGTCGTTGAAGTTCTTCTTTGACAAAAAGAGCAATGCAAAGATGCATTTTGCATAGGTTTTGTTTTATGGGTTTGGCATCAAGAATGGTTACGATATTATGGACCATTATTTTAGGGTCAATACCGGGCATATGGCATGGGACTAGGGAAAATTTTTGTTATGATCCCAAAGGAAAGAGGTAAAAGCTTCTTGTTTAGTAGCATCTAAAGATTAGCCTATCTTTAGAATGTGCAGGTCATTCTGAGTATTAATGTTGATTTTGATAGTCGATTCATTCAACATGGTTTGCATCTCAGAGGGTAACGACTAGTGAATATAAGACTCTCCTACACCAAGGTAGGTGAGGATGGACTCATCATCCTAAGATTGAACAATGTTAATAGAAGGTTTATTTTCATCGATCATGTTAGGATACAGGAATGGGAGAAAAGAGGAAGCCTCACCATCATGTTGATAGGTTAGAGATCGCAAGGAAATTGTGTTTATGAATTTTTTTTAGGAGGAATAGATTTGGGATCTATGGACTTCGTGAGTGAAGATGGTGACATGGGTGAATGAGGTGGAGAAGGTTTGTCTTCCTCAATGAGGTCAACAAGGGCCTTCTTGGGAGGTGGTGCAGAAAATCTAATGCCACTATGGTCATTGTGTTTATAGGTGGTACAGGAAATGACATTATGGTGGCCTTATTCATAAAAACTGAAGCCAAAACCTTTCCATGCACAATGGTGGAGGAAAGTGTGGGAAAAGCAGCGATTAGTAAATGATTGTAGGTCAGATGAAAATGGTCATGTTTGGAATGGAGGTTCAGGTGAATAAGTGGTAATATCAAGTCCCACATATCTTAGGTTAGTGCAAAGATGGGGAGGGACATAAGGAAAAATGTTTCCTACATGGTAATCGTAACTAGCATGTTGGCGTAGGTTTCCATACTCTTGAGGAGTGAGGAATGTGTCAAAATTGTATAAGCGAAACTCCCCCAGAGTGAGGAGTTAAAAAACACCTTTGAAGGGTTCAATATTCAATATGTGGGTAGTGGGGATAAACGACTTGCCAGATGATTGGGAAGCAAGTGACTCACCTGTAGAGGTTGTGGTGACAGTAGGGATAGTAGGTTTAGGTATGGTAGAGTTGGACGCAACATTGGTGGATGGGCTTGTGGGAGAAGGTGAAGTGGGGGTAGTGGAAAATGCCTTGATTGGTACAAGCACATCATTAGGTTGGTACAACATATTATAGGTCTTGAATGGTAATGGGTAGGTGGGGATGGTGTAGTTATGTCCCTCATGCTCGAATTTTACAAAATGATGTAAAGTTGAAGGGACACAACCCATGATGCGAATCCAGGGTTTGCCAAGAAATAGGTTATACTGGAATTCCCCTTCTAAGACATAAAATAGTTCTGGGATGATGTGAGGGCCTACGTAAACATGAAGGATAATAGTTTATAGGGGTGGAGGTGATTACGTCATTGAAGGAGTGTAGCATAATTGGGTTATTATGCATACAGTTAGAAGGAATATGCATTTGACTGCATGCGTGGGAGGAGATTATGTTAATGCTAGCACCACCATCAATCATGATGTGTCGTATGCATATGTTATCGATATAGAAAGAAATGAATAGGGCAGGATCAAGGTCATCTGAATGGAGAGGTACAATCTCCTCTTTAGATAAGCTGAGGGAGAAGATGTGAGGAGTGGTTATGGGGGTAGAAAGAGGAGATGATTTGATTAGCGAGGCCACATGGTGAGGGGTGATAATCGAGGCCACTAGTGTGGGGTCATTGGGCAGAACTTCAATGGATTGTAAAACCTCGGTAAGTTCTTGTGTGTGGGATTCAGAAGTCTGGATGATATCATACAAAGACATCTTTAGAGGAGACTGATGCAATTGTGTTATCATTGTGTGATGGGTGACCCCATTAGAGATAGGGTACATAGGTCCACGGATGATGATTTTGGGAGCAGGTACAGATGGTATATAGGGTACAGGGTTGGTTGATGGGATAATTACTTTTTCTTTGCCTTTATCTTTCTGAGCACGGGTAACAACATGAACCATGCTAATCTAAGGGGAGGTGAATGGAGAGGGTGTGTCATGGAATGTATAATGGCACGAGGGGAAAAATCCTAGTGGTGGATAAGATCCTTTTTAAATGAGTAAGGAACATAGACATTTTAGTGCTCCTTTGGCCAACTCTCTAATACAAACCATATTGATCTCAAATTTTGGAGGTGGGAAAATGGTTTTGGGGGTAGAGATATTGATTGATGAATGGGTAAAGGATGATGATGTATGGTGATAGGTGAAGGTGGAGCATTTTCCTCATCAAGAAGGTTGTCATCATCAAAATTTTGTTCAGGAGGACAAAGTTGAAGAAGAACGATCTTCAGAGCCTTATAATTTTCAACATCATGTCCTCTCACATGATGATAGGCACAAATATTGGTTTCATCAAACCTTTTTGGTTTGGGTTTGAGAGTATTGTAAGGTTGAAGTGGTGGTAATGTGATGATGGAAGTCTCTAAGAGATTGGTTAAAATGTTGGTGTAGGACCCCGCTAATGGATCACAATGGGAAGTGAGTGCGAGTTTGTGTATAGGTGTGGTTGATTGTGATGGAAGAGGATTTATTGGAGTGGGAATGGGTTGGTCTACTAGTTTAGTATGTGGAGTGGTCTTAGGTCTTGCTAGAATTTGTTTGGGTAAAGGTGGGCTAGAAGAGTTGGTGATGGGAAGTTTGGTTGGTTTGACTACCTTATTGGAGGGTAGTGGATTCTTAGCTTTGGGTTGCACCTTCTTGCTAATATTTCATTCCAAAGGCACTAAAGCACTTTAAAGGCATTTATCTAGGATCCATTCAAGGGACAAGGGTTACATAACTTCTGCATACAAAACATACGAAGGGGAAGTTTATTTTATTCCATTTACACATGTTATACATTTCTACATTCTATATCTAGCCCACCATCAACTGAAAATTGCACAAGGGCATCCTAGGGCTTCATTTTTACACACACACTAGGAACTAACATGAAGCCTATGAGATGCAGTACAATGCTCGGTCGTATTTAGCTTTTCACTGGCTTTGGGTGTGACCACCAGGGTTAGTCTAACTCCACAGGTTGATACATGATTTTTTAGGATTGATTTGATGTGTTTTATGTGACAATGTGTGTTGTAGGTGCATTCTATTTTACGCAGCCTATGAGGGTACACTCAAAAATCAAATAAAAAATATGGAAGATGACGAACAAGATATAATCTGATAGATGGGTGAGTAAGGCTTGATGTCGACATAGACAAGCAAAGTAGTTGAGATTCTCGATATAGTTGTCAATGTTCAAGTGTCCCCTAGGTCCTTCACTAGACGCCCGTTTCTGACTCTTCTCATGAGTGATGGGTAAAATTTATAGATGAGCATTTACGAATGATGAAGAGGTAGTCTTTTCACCACCCTTCAGCTTTCTCATATGTACTTCCTGGTCCACTGTCGGAAATTAGCTAAGTCTAGTCTATCTCTCCTCCTTTCTTCAGGGTTTCATATTATACATGCTTGTCTGGGTACTTGTGTCACCTTTTGTAGGTTTTTAATGTACCATACATGGAATGGTTACAATATGTTTCACTCATGTAATTAGATTTAAGTTAATTGGAATAAATAGATAAAGGTGTGGGCCAAATAGGAATACCTGTCATGATGGTTGATTCTCTTAAGGTTTTTTTAACCTTAGTGACAAGAATTCTTGATTTAACCCAAACATATGAGAGCTTCCTTTTGGCATAGGAAAAAATAATAATGAAGATACCCATAATAAGACCAAAAAATATTATTAAATAACCAAAAGGGTCCAATGGAATAGATATAAGGTCCTGGGATCCAAGTAGGTACGGCTACTGGCCCTGGATGTGTAATTTTAGATCCGACACCATAATGCAAATAAAGTGCAGAAAAGGAAATAATTTAGAGGCCTCTGTGACATGTAATCCCAAAATGTAGTTGAAAAATAATCACTAGAAGTAGATCAAATTCATACACTAAGAAAATCTAATATGGAGGAGAGCTAGGTTATAATTAGATCTAGAGATGGGGTAGTTGGTCAGGCTATGTGGTACTCATGTTAGGGTACAGATTCTAACAAAAGCATGATCTAATGATGCATTTTGTAAAAATTTATTAGGTCTACATTTTCCCCCGTTATTGCTAGTGAATGGTAAATTTACTAGTGTACAAGGATCAATAAGAAACATATCTAAAAAAGTGTTAGAAGCAACCGAATAAATAGGAGTGTGCATGAGAGTAACCGATAATCGTGTACAGTCGTTGAGTGATCATGAACCTAATACGATTTGATTATGGCAATTGGTATAAGGTTAGCCAAAGATGAGAAGCGTGAATGGTGAGTGTCTGAGGGAGATGTATGTGAACTACTCAGTAGACATATATAATACATGTTTGGATGATCTAATGGTAAATTTGTGAAGGGTTCAGTTATTCAGGAAGGTGAATGGTGGGGAGAGTGGAAATCCCCAATAGATTGTGTTTGTATAGATGACAAAACATGGGAATTTGGTGTCAATCGAATACCAGGAGGGAATGATTTAGGTCACTATAATGTACTTCCCAAAATGTTGCAAGACCACACTGACTGCAGATGGATCTAGGTCATGATTGTTATCAGTGGGATGGAACTTGGTGCAAAAGGCGGTATCATTTCTCTAGACTGTATAACACATGAGAGTGTATAAATCAAAAAATGGGGAATTACTATTTGTGTGTATGTTTGAGTTCCTGGATTTGAAAAATAGCTCCCCCTCTATTCATAAAATGAAGTGGCATCCTATGGTGCTTGCAAAACTCAAGAAAGTTGCCAACCCCTGATATATGATGTATTTTTGTGATTGAATGGTTATTTATTAGATCATGAGTGTAACATTCCCATTTTAAGACTTTAGAAACAAGGGGAAAAAAATTATATATAATGTTCACTATTCTAAATAAAGCATTATTCAAAACAAACATTCCATGCCAATCCAATTCAAATAGATAACCATATGCAGCTATAATGACTCCGTGATCCACCAATCTATTCATTCCATAACTCGGTAAGCTACCGATCTATTTATGTTATCTTATGTATTGAATACATATTGTATACTTTGTATACATGGTCTTTCTACCCTACACTGGGTACTGAGTGATCTGTTTAAAAAAAACATATCTGAATATCTGTTACCAATATTCATCTGATATCACATTGTTTTTAAACTTGGTGACATAGGACAATGCAATCAGTAGCTTGCGATACTTTGGCCAAATATTTACAACATACCGTGTATGTCACTATTTCTAGATGACATACTTGTCATATTGGAATACGTCCTTCACCTCACTCCTCCATTATCATGATTGGTCTTTACTAACTACCGTCAGTCCACTTGTCCCAGGTTTAATCCTAGCCCTAGATAGAAACATAACCTATTATAGGAAGACACTCACAATGGCCTAGGGTGGATGGGCATACTCGGTTGACCTAAGTCAACCGTATGTGCCAAGGTACCCTGAGCCATTGGGAGCTAATTCCTATCCTAAATATGCTCCTATCATGACCTAGAGAGAAACTAAGTTCAAGTCTGAGTTCTTATTGTGTGTAGATCTGGATGATCAATGCGGAAGGGTGATACCACATGTCAACTACAACACTGTATTCTCGAGAAGACCCAATTCTTCTCGAAAGTACAACCCTGTAGTTGGCATGTCCCAACATCCTACAGAAAACTACCTCATTGAGATGTACATACCCGAAGGAGATTGTTAATACGTTGTTAACTTGGATTATGTCTTGACTATAACAACCCTGCTAAACCCTAATCCAACACTCCATAAGTTCTTATTGTATACTTGTATCAATGAGTGTTAAAGAACTTTGTTAACCTTATGGTTTCTTTTAGTGTTTGTTTTCTCATTTAAACCAACAATTAACCAAAACAGGACAACGATATCATAAGTTTCTTTTCAAATGTTCTTTAACTTTCAGGAAGGTTTAACAACCATGTATATAGCCAATTAAAGTAGACTTCATACTAAATGAAGTCTAATAAATAGTAATCATACTTCCAAACCTTTTATGTTTATATTCAATTAGAGAGAGAGAAGAATCTTTCTCTACATGATTAAGTATTAGGGTATATCATTCCCAATGTCCATATTTCTTAATGCATGTTCATCATGCATCACCTTGTTATGTTAAGTTTTTTAGATAAACACATCATATTATGCAGCTCAACAAGTTGCTTCATTATATGGGAAATTGAACTAATTCCCATTATCCATTTTATCAAAGATGACAAGATAAGCATAAAATAATATAAAGAATATCAACATGATGGAACTTTCATCTTCTTTATAAAAGTACGAGATAATTTTTCACAACCCATGCAAATAAAACACAACGCGCAATTCATCATTACAACTAATAAAATTTACACGACTATGCCCTTTAGGAAATTGCATAACAACAACCCTCATTCTATAAAGTATACAACTTTTCATTACAATACAACAAAATAATGAATCAAAATTATATACTAAGAATTATACATATATCAGCCAATGCATCATATAATTTTTTTTCTTCTTTTACCACTTAAGTCATCCATCTGTAGAAATAGCTAGCACGGGTCAGTTCAATGAACTGAGCATGATAAGCACTAATCATTAAAATGAAGTGCATTCCACTAACTGTATCATTAAAGCAACACTGATTTAATGAGATAATTAAATCATCATATAATCAACATAAGTGATAAGAAAAAGAAAGGAAGTACTTAATAATTCAAGATCATCTTTAAAGAGAAAGGTAGAATATAATAAACAATATCTACCTAAGATATTAAAGTTCTTTTAATACTATCAATGGACAGAAAAAAAACAACCAAACCCGCAATCCCATTATTTTATAATTCTATCCTAATAGAATACCACATTTATCTTTTCTAAGAGAGAAAACAAATGTATACAACATGGTTCCTTCAGGGATGATTCATCTATATCCTAAGCAAGAACAATTATAAAATCAACCCAAACCTATAAAATCAGAGAAAATAGACCAGATAATAACATGAGTTACATGTTCCTTTCCGGAATAACAATATTGCACATTCAGTCATTAGAAAATACATCAACAGAATTCCATAACCAAACAAGAAGGTAATGAAAACTAGGACAGTCCATCTACAATTCAAATTCCAACTCTTCATGTTAGAAGTTATCAATCAAATAAAAAACAACAATGTTCACAAACCTAGCAGCCCTGAAGAGGAGTCAATCTCTACTCATGATCCTCGTAAAAGAAAAAGAGTACAAAAGACAAACCTACTCTTTTCAACAAAAACTAGGCAAGACTAGAAAACAACAGTCAAACCCATAAGTATAAGTTTA
Source organism: Taxus chinensis (assembly GCA_019776745.2). NCBI lineage: Eukaryota > Viridiplantae > Streptophyta > Pinopsida > Cupressales > Taxaceae > Taxus > Taxus chinensis. The sequence continues at coordinate 493,058,212 of CM034154.1, forward strand.
CTTAACAACAAAACCCTCTTGGATACTAATTCTCAACATTATTTTATCAATGGTTCGACAAGGTAGACCAATAGATCAAAAGAAATCTCTATCTCGAAAGAGATTTGAGTACAGAAAAGTTCAAACTATGAGCATATCCACGGACAAAAGGATAGTAACTCAAATAAAAGAGAACCAATGATAAATTGTATCATTTCAACTGAACAAGAAGTTCTAGTTTCAAACTAATTTAGGATGAAAGCACATTGCAGACCTGAATCAATATACCATTCATAAAAGAATACACACACACACACATATATTTTCTTTCTCAAAGAGAAGCCAAGGTCTGTTCACTATTTCAGTCGAGAATAACATCTCAAAACAATAACGATAAGGTTAAGAGTTAGCCACGAACCCAAGATTGAAGTCTCACAAATGCTTCACCATATAATACAAAAAGTAAACCATTCGTGATTCAAAGGAATCAAACTCAATGTAACTAAATAGAGAAGGGATCCTTTCTAATCATATCAATGTCCAAGGTAATAATCCAAATCTACTACTAAGACCCGATTTAGACAAAGAGACAGAAGAGAGGGAGAGATAGAATCCAAAATGCTCAGTACAGAAGCTTGTCTCGGTCTTAAATTCCAAAGCAACAAGAATGGAAACTTTAAGACAGAACTTCACAACCATGAAATTACGACAGTGGTGCCTTAGTATAAACTAATATACTCGACCTAGACGCGGGTTTCTTCCAAACAGTGGGGAGATAACGCTTCCTCAAAATCCCACACTCATACTATCTTAAGAAGTCAATATAATAAAAAACAAGATAAAAGTTCAACATTCCTAAAGACATTTCTAGTTCTAAAGCTCAAAAGAGAGATTTAAACAACTCAAACAAGTTCCCACAGAGTTCCCTGGTGAATATTCACTCTAATAAAGAGCTTTAATTTAGTCATTACTAAAGAATAACCTAATACGAAATACCAGGACATGTTCAAATGAATCAACGCACATACGATTCCATAACACTCAAGTGTTAAACAAAATTACAGAGACGAACCTGAGTTTCAAACACAAACATTCAGAACTATACTAACAAGATAATGCATGTACAATGCTAAAAATGAACTCCAAGTAACATTTCAACAAGCACGAGTTTTCTAAACATTGGTTCTAAGAAAATTGAATCTCCAACACAAGATTTAAACAAAACAAAAAGTTTCAACTTGAGTCTGCATCCAAAGATCGCAGCCCAAAAGCAATAAAAATAGAACCCAAGTTTCCCTAAGCTCATATGCTTTTATTGTCACGAAAGTCAGCTCAATGAACATAGTTGTTGAATACAAGATATAAAGAGTAAAACAGAGATACAGAACAAGTTCTAATACCATTTTTACTTACATGTAGGTCATAAAACTTAACACAGAAGGCCAATTTCCAAACAATACCATTTTGCCATGGATTTAAATCAAACACACAAGGATCCATAAAACCTAGCAAGAAAAATAACCAGACAGGATAAGAAAACAATAATCTCATGAGAGAAGAGTTGTTCTAATGATTCATTTAGAAGAACACAAAGAATTTTAATAGTTAGAGCCTATCATGCTATGATAGTGTTTCCACCAAATCGAAGGAGACTTCCAACCAAGCTTCCAACTCTTTTTCTCATCCAAGAGAGATAAAAAATCAAACATCTCTTCCTCCTTTTCACTTCAAATACTTTCCTTCGATCAAAATTAGGTTGATGAAACCAAAAATACCTTTGAAGTGAAAGTCGAACTGTTTTTTCAAAGAACCAGTTAGCTCCTTGCAGAGCAAAATCTGCCATGCAAGAAAAACCAAATGACCTCCTACAAACCCACCTCCTATGTTTCCAAGATCAGTTTGCACGTGAAGACCAAGGCTCATAAATGCCATAAATGCCATTCAATCCAAAATTCCTACTTATATTTCCTTTCCATCACCTCCTAAATCTAGCGAATTCCAAATCAACACAAAAATACAATTCCACCCATTAGTGGAGTTTCCACGTAGGCCTCCACCAAGTCCACTGGCCCTCTACCAAATCTAGCAGTACTTCTTCATTTAAAATTCTTTCAAATCATTTAAATGTCATTGGAACCATCGCCCTTATGTCATGCGACCCATTTAGGTTTCCCTTTAGTTTAAGTTAGATTAAAATAAAACTTAGGTTAGATTTAACAATTACCAACATAGGCCTTAGAACATTAGCCATTAGAATTCCCACCTTAAGTTAGGTTCAAATCACAACCCTTTAGTATTAGGTAGTTTCTAAAATAGCTTAGTGTCCCCTTAGCAACTCTTCCCTTATTTTCTTAACATAACACTTAGGTTAGGAGGCCAACCCCACAATAAGAATAAGAGGCTTAGATTAGAACAAAATTCCAAAAAATAAACATAGCTAGAACATAGTTGTTCTTACCTAGCTTAGGTTACCGTTAGGATAGTCCTTAGATTTTCAGGGCTTTGAACTTCTCCACATAGAATTGAGTTTTTCTTAAGTCCTTAATGTCCCGCCAAGATTAATCACCAAATACCTGGGACACAAACATACAACTGAATGAAAACACGATGCAACAAGACCAAGAATTTGTATCATGCAAAATTCAGTCTTCTATATTCCTTAAACTGCTGAATGTCAATTTTACCATTCATTCTATGAAGAAGACTTGAAACATTCCTTGGATCATTGAAATTGATCCAAGGATGAGTCAAAAGAAGAAATAAGTCTGTAACTCTTAAAACTAGATTGCAGCTCATCTTTCCAAAGTGTACAAGAATTCTTGACAACCATATAATTTTAGTCTAATTATTTTAAGAACATAAAAGATTTTTCCTTATCAAGCATGATCTTCAATAGTAAAAAAAAGAACACATCTTTATCCAGAAAATCACATGTCAACACTTGAATTCAAAAGAGGAATATATCAGTTGTCAAGGGTGTTACATGCTTCCCTCCTAAAAGAATCATTGTCCCGATGATTATCTCGTTTCTAACAGATTGCATCAAGGAAATTTTTTTATCTTATTCACTTTTCTTACCAAATGTCAAAAACATATCAATATTAATTAAGTTCTAGAAATCAGCATTATATAGCTGTTTATTCAAAATAAATAAATATCTGCCCAAAACTGGCATAATGATTGTATTACAAAGATAAAATCACTCAGTTTTTATCAGTTACGAGAGTCAATCCTATTCAAATAGATATGGGAAAGTAGTTTTCATATCCTCAAGGTTTTCCCAAGTTGCACTTTCTTCATTAAACTTATCCCATTAGACCTTGCATTGACTTATCTCACAATTTCTCAAATGCAACTGGCGAGTTTCAAGCACTTCATATGGGTTTAACCATGATTATTCCTGGGTCCTAGACCTACAAGGAATTTCAATTTAACACATGTGATAAATCTGAAATGTATTTCTTAAGCAAAGAAATATGGAAAACATCATGCATTCATGAAAAAGCAGGAGGTAATGCTAAATGATAAGCTACAAGGTTGATTACTTCAACTATCTCAAAAGGTCCCACATAACGAGGTGATAACTTGGCAGCCTTGCCAAAAGTTATAGAACACTTTTTTGGTTTAACACAAAGAAAGACTTTCTCACCAAGTTCAAATTTCCTATCAACCCTCTTTAAGTCAGCATAACTCTTTTGCCTATTTGCTACTTCTTTCAAGCGTTCACGAATCAATTTAACTTGTTGTTCCATTTCAGTAATAATTTTAGGTCCAATTACCTCTCTATCCTCTATGTTGTCCCAACTAACATGCGGTTCTACATTTTCTTTTGTATGATTTCTTCAAAAGATGCCATCTTAAGAGAAGCATGATATGTATTATTGTATGTGAATTCAACTAATGGAAGGTACTCTTCCCACTTATATTGTTGATCTATGAAATACATCCGTAACATATCTTTTAAAACTTGATTTACTCTTTCAGTCTGTCCATCCATTTTCAGATGATACGCAAAACTAAAATTCAGCTTAGTCCCTATAAATGCATTAAGTGTTTTCCAAAATCTTGATGTCATTCTAGGATCTCTTTTCGAAATGATTAATTCAGGTACTCCATGTAATCTGAAAATTTCATGTACAAATATTCTTGCTAAAATAGGAGAATCATCCTTTAGATTCTCAGTAATAAAATGTGCTACTTTTGTTAGTTTATCCACAACTACTAAAATAACATCATGCTTTTTTCTTGATATAGGTAACCCTTGTACAAAATACATGCTTATTACTTGCCATTTGTACTGCGGTATGCTATGAGGATACAACAAACCGGATGGGTGCATATGTTTTGCCTTAACATGTTGACATTCAAGGCAATGTTTCACAAAGTCTAGAACATCCCTTTTCATTCATTTCTAGAAATATTGTTGTTTTATACCAGAAAGCATTTTTGTAATGACATGGTGTCCAAAAAAAGGTGAATTATGAAATTTTTCTAACAATTTATTTCTCAAATCATTTAGCGAAGGTACATAGACTCTATTTTAAAATCATAAGATTCCTTCTTTATCAAAGCAAAAACCTTTATACCTCAAATCATTCGAATATGCACCAAGTGCTGCTTTTACTTGCTGAAAGTAAGAGTCAGATTCCATTACACTTTTTACTTCATCCTTAAACTGAGTTCTTAACATTATAAGAGAATAAATGTGATTCCTACGACTTAGAGCATCCTCCACTCTATTTTCTTTACACTTAATCTAATTGATGTCAAAATCATATTGGAACAAAAAATCTAACCACTTTCATTCTCTTGCATTAAGATTTGGCTGAGTGAAGATATAATTCAATCCAAGGTGATTGGTTTTCAATTCAAAAGGTTTACCAAGAAGGTAATGTCTCCAAAATTGTAGTGCATGAACAATGACTGCAAGCTCTAAATCATGTGGAGCATAATTCAACTCATGTAACTTTAGTTTTCTACTTTCATAAGCTATGACATGACCATTTTGTAACAAAATACCTCCTAGACCTTCACCTGATGCATCAGTTACCACCATAAAATCTCCATTAGGATCTAGTACTACAAGAATAGGTGCTGAAATTAACTGTTCCTTCAAGGTTTTAAATGCAATTTCACATTTCTCACTCCAAACAAACTTTTTATCCTTCTTCTGTAAGGGAGTTATTTGTGCAACTATCTTAGAAAAATCTTTTACAAATTTCCTATAGTAGCCAACAAGTCCCATGAAGCTTCTAACTTTATGTACATTCTTAGGTGCAGGACACTCTGTTATAGCTATAATTTTTTAAGGATCTATAACAATTCCATCTTTACTTATTACATGTCCCAAATAGTGTACATCTGTGTGATAGAAAGAACATTTAGACAGCTTACCAAATAACCATCTCTTTCTTAATATTCTCAAAACTATCTTCAAATGCTCATGGTGTTCCACAATACTTTTTGAATATATGAGAATGTCGTCCAAGAATATGAGCACAAATTTGTACAAGTATTCTTGAAAGATATTATTCATTAAATTCATAAATGTTGCAAGTGCATTAGTTAATAAAAAAGGTAAGACCGTGAACTCATAATGTCCATACCTTGTTCTGAAAGTTGTTTTATGAATATCCTCATCCTTAATTCATAATTGATGGTATCCAAATCAAATATCTATCTTAGAATATACCGATGCTCCATGCATCTAATCAAATAAATCGTTAATCCTAGAGAGTGGGTATCTATTCTTGATTGTTGCTTTGTTTAACATTCTGTAATCAATGCACAATCTAAGTGTTCCATCTTTCTGTTTCACAGAAATTACAGGTGCACTCTAAGGTGAAACACTTGGTCTAATCAAACCTTGAGACAAAATTTCATGCAATTGAGCCTTAATCTCTACTAGTTCTATATTAGTTATTTGATACGGTGCTTTAGAAATAGGTTCAGTTCTAGGCTTGATCTCAATCGTGAAATCAAATTCCCTTTTGGGTGGAAGACCTAGCAATTCTTCTAGAAATATGTCACTGAAGTCTCATAATAGTGGAAATTATTACATAATATCACTGCTCTCTTCTGTTGATTCAGTAATTTTTACTAAATATAAGGTACATCCTTTGTTTTTGGCCTTTTTAAGTTGCATAGCTGACAATTTTCTAACAAAAATCTCACATTTCACACCTTGAATCTCTGTTGTTTTCTGCAAGTCATCTAAAAAACTAATGTGTTTTTCATAATAGTCCACTTTAGCCTTATGTTATACTAACCAATTAACACCTATGATTACATCACAAGACCCCAAAGGTTCAATATAAAGATCAACCTCAATGGAAAAGTTAGGTAAATCAAGGACTACTCCAAAAGGACACATACTAACCATATGAACAACATTGTTCCTATACTGTACAGTCCATGTTTTATCCATGTTTATATCTTTTATTTTTAATTTTGATGCTAATTTACAAGAAATAAAACATTCAGTAGCTCTAGTGTAAAAAAGAATCATTATAGGTAAGCCAAATAACTTACCCAAAACTTCTATGGGTGTGGTCTGTTTCTTAGCCTACTTGTCAGCTACTGCAGTGTGTATATTGTGCTGCTAATTACGACCATCCTTCTCCAAAGGAAATTGATTCACATAATGATATTTTTCATAGTTATAACATCCTCCTACAGGTCCCTTCCTAGGCTCGAGTTTATTTACAGCCTTAGAGTTATAGTTCTGACCCCCATAGGAATTCTGCCCGTTATTATTGTTCTTAGCAAAGTATTTCCGTGCATTACAAATAAACTTGTTTGTTGCTGCTTTCTTATTAGTATTAGATGAAAACTTAATTTTCATTCGAAATTTCTTCCATGGTCATTTCTTGGGTGCAAGAGATGATGAAGAGGAGTTGGGATGTTTCTTCGTTACTTCCTCCTTGTGAGCAGAAATTGACTTTAATTTTTGTTCCTACCTTATGGATTTTTCAACAACCCCTTCCATCATGGTTGGGTTGTGAATGTCCACCTCTTCCCCTATAATGGGATTCAATCCCATGATGAATTTCAGTATCCTGAACTTCTCATCAGTTTGGTACTGAAGCACATACTTAAGGAGTTTTGTAAATCGCTCCAAATACTCAGTTACAGCTAGCTTTCCTTGAGCTAACTTCTGGAATTCAATCCTTTTATGATCATAATAGAGTTGTGGTAGCCATTGTTTCCTAAAGTAACCTTTAAATTGGTCCCATGTGATATTGGTTTCATCAATGTTCAACTTAGCCTTATGGTTGTCCCACCATGAAGATGCTTCGTGAGAAAGATGATATGCTCCCCATATCGCCTTTGTTTCTTTTGAGAAATTCCTTATTGAAAATTATTTCTCCATTTCGCTAAGCCATTTCTCAGCTCCATCTCCTAATATGGTGCCATCAAACTTGGGTGGACTTATCCTTTTTATGTCATTAGTGAGTTCAGCTGCTAGCCTAGCCTTTTGTTCTCAAGTTGAATAGGTATGTTAACATTGTTATTATCAACACCCACATTGTCGTTGTCCCCTGGAGGTGGCTGATTATTGTTATCAACTTCTTCTTCCTCCTCATTGCCCATTACTTTTTGTTCAAGTACAACTAAATGATCTCTTGTGTCCAGCAAGGCAGTAAGGATCTCATCAAGTTTTTGAGTAGTTGCTACTCCTTCCTCAGGCGGAGGGTTATTTGCAACATTTCCTCTTGTTCTCACCATTTTCACTGTTCTAAATAAAGCATTATTAATAAAAAACATTCCATGTCAATCGAATTCAAATAGATAACCATATGCAGTTGTAATGACTCAATGATCCACCGATATATTCATTCCATAACTCGGTAAGCTACCAATCTATTTATGTTATCTTATGTATTGAATACATATCATATACTTCATATACCTAGTCTTTCTACCCTACATCGAGTACTGAGTGATCTGTTTAAAGTACATGTCTGAATATCTATTACCAATATTCATCTGATATCACGTTGTTTTAAACATGGTAACATAGGACAATGTAACCAACAACTTGCGATACTTTGGCCAAAGATTTACAACATACTGTGTATGTCACTATTCCTAGATGACATACTCATCATATTGGAATACGTCCTTCACCTCAATCCTCTATTATCATGAGTAGTCTTTACTGACTACCGTCAGTCCACTTGTCCCAGGTTTAACCCTAGCCCTAGATAGAAACATAACTTATTATAGGAAGACACTCATAATGGCCTAGGGTAGATGGGCATACTCGGTTGACCTAAGTCAACCATATTTTCCAAGGTACCCTAAACCATTGGGAGCTAATTCCTATCCTAAATATGCTCCTATACTGACCTAGAAAGAAACTAAGTTCAAGTCTAAGTTCTTATTGTGTGTAGATCTGGATGATCAACACGGAAGGGTGATGCCTCATGTCAACTACAACGTCGTATTCTCAAGAAGACCCAAGTCTTCTCGAAAGTACAGCCATGCAGTTGGCGTGTGCCAACATCCTACATAAACTACCTCATTGAGATGTACATACCCTAAGGAGGTTGTTAATACGTTGTTAATTTGGATTATGTCATGACTACAACAACTCTTCTAAACCCTAATCCAACACTCTATAATTTCTTATGGTTTCTTTTAATGTTCATTTTCTTAGTTAATCCAACAATTAACTAAAATATGACAACGCTATCATAAGTTTCTTTTTAAATGTTATTTAACTTTCAGAAAGGTTTAACAACTGCATATAACTAATTAAAGTAGACGTCATACTAAATGAAGTCTAATAAATAGCAATCATACTTCCGAACCTTTAAGGTTTATATTCATTTGAGAGAGAGAGAAAGAATCTTTTTCTACATGATTAAGTATTAGGGTATATCATTCCCAATGTCCATATTTCTTAATGCATGTTCATTATGCATCACCTTATTATGTTAAGTTGTTTAGATAAACACATAATATTATGCAACTCAACAAGTTGCTTCATTATAGGGGAAATTTAACTAATTCCCATTATCTATTTTATTAAAGATAACGAGATAAACATAACATAATAGAAAGAATATCAACAAGATGGAATTTTCATCTTCTTTATAAAAGTACGAGATAATATTCACAACCAATGAAAATAAATCACAACTTGCAATTCATCATTAAAACTTATAAAATTTACAAGACTATGTTCTTTAGGCATACTGCATAACAACAACCTTCATTCTATAAAGTATATAACTTTCATTTATAATTCAACAAAAGAATGAATTAGAATTCTTTACTAAGAATTAGACATATATCATCCAATGCATGATATAAGTTTTTTCCTTCCTTTACAACTTAAGTCATCCATCTGCAAAAATAGCTAGCACGGGTCAGTTCAATGAACTGAGCATGATCAACACTAATCATTAAAACGAAGTGCATTCCACTAATTGTATCATTAAAGCAACACTACTTTAATGAGATAATTAAATCATCATACAATCAGCATAAGTGATAACAAAAGGAAAGGAAGTACTTAATAATTCAAGATCATCTTTAAAGAGAAAAACATAATATAATAAACTATATCTGTTTAAGATCTTAAAGTTCTTTTAATACTATCAATGGACATAAAACAAACAACCAAACTTGCCATCCCATTATTTCATAATTCTATCCTAATGGAATACCACATTTATCTTTTCTAAGAGACAAAATATATTTATACAACATGGTTTCTTCAGGGATGATTCATCTATATTCTAAGAAAGAACCATTATAAACTCAACCCAAATCTATAACATCAGAGAAAACAAACCAGATAATAACATGAGTTACCTGTTCCTTTCTGTGATAACAATATTGCACTTTCAGTCATTAGAATATACATCAACAAAATTTCATAACCAAACAAGAAGGTAAGAAAAACCAAAAAAATTCATCTATAATTCCAATTCCAACTATTCATGTTATAAGTTATCAATCAAATAACAAACAACAGTGTTCACAAACCTAGCAACCTCGAAGAGGATCTCTACTCATGATCCTCACAAAAGATAAAGAGTACAAGAGACAAACCTACTATTTTCCACAAAAAAATAGGAAAGACTAGAAAACAACAGTCAAACCCATAAGTATAAGTTTACTTAACGACAAAACCCTCTTGGCTACTAATTCTCAACATTATTTTATCAATGGTTCGAAAATGTAGACCAACAGATCAAAATAAATCTCCATCTCGAAAGATATTCGAGTAAAAAAAAGTTCAAACTACGAGCATATCTAGGGACATAAGGATAATAACTCAAATAAAAGAGAACCAATGATAAATCGTATTGTTTTAACTCAACAAGAAGTTCCAGTTTCAAACTAATTTAGGATGAAAGCACACTGCAGACCCAAATCTATATACCATTCACAAAAGAATACACACACACACACACACACATATTTTCTGTCTCAAAGAGAAGCCAAGGTCTGTTCACTGTTTCAGTCAAGAATAACATCTCAAAACAATAACGATAAGGTTTAGAGTTAGCCACGAACCCAAGATTGAAGTCTCACAAATGCTTCACTAAATAATAGAAAAAGTAAACCATTCGTGATTTAAAGGAATCAAACTCAATGCAACTGAACAAAGAAGTGATCCTTTCTAAACATATCAATGTCTAAGGTAATATTCCAAATCTACTACTAAGACCTGATTTAGTCAAAGAGACAGAAGAGAGGGAGAGATAGAATCCAAAATGCTCAATACCAAAGTTGTCTCGGTCTTAAATTCCAAAGTAACAAGAATGAAACATTAAGAAAAAACTTCACAACCACAAAATTATGAAAGTGATGCCTTAGTAAAAACTAATACAGTCAACCTAGATGCGGGTTTCTTCCAAAAAGTGGGGAGATAACACTTCCTCAAGTTCCCACGCTCATACTATCTCAAGAATTCAATACAGTCAAAAACAAGATAGAATTTCAACATTCCTAAAGATGTTTCTAGTTCCAAAGCTCAAAAGATATATTTAAACAACTCAAACAAGTTCCCACACAATTCCTTGATGAGTATTCTCTCAAGTAAAGAGCTATAACTCAATCATTACTAAAGAATAACAAAAAATGAAATACTAGGATAGGTTAAAATGAATCGACCCAAATATGAGTCCATAACACTCAAGTGTTAAAAAAAAGTACAGAGATGAACCCGAGCTACAAACACAAACATTCAGAACTATACTAACAAGATAATGTGTGTACAATACTAAAAATGAACTACAAGAAACATTTCAACAAACACGAGTTATCTAAACAATGTTTCTAAGCAAATTGAAGATCCAACACAAGATTTAAACAAAACAAAAAGTTTCAACTCAAGTCTGCATCCAAAGATCACAACCAAGAAGAAATAAAAATAGAACCCAAGTTTCCCTAAGCTCATATGCTTTTATTGTCACAAAAGTTAGTTCAATGCACATAACTGTCGAATACAAGATCTAGAGAGTAAAATAGAGATATAGAACAAGTTCTAATACCATTTTTACTTGTATGCATGTCATAAAACTTAGCACAGAAAGCTAGTTTCCAAACAATACCATTTTGTCATGGATTCAAATCAAACACACAAGGATCCATAAAACCTAGCAAGCAAAATAACCAAACAGGAAAGAAAACAAGAATCTCATGAGAGTAGAGTTTTTCTAATGATTCATTTAGAAGAACGCAAATAATTTTAATAGTTAGAACCTATCATGCCTGATAGTTCTTCCACCAAATCAAAGGAGAATTCCAGCTGAGCTTCCAACTCTTTTTCTCCTCCAAGATATATCAAAAATCAAACATCTCTTTCTCCTTCACCTAAAATATTTTCCTTCGATCAAAATTAGGCCGAGGAAACCAAAAATACCTTTGACGATGGTTTCAGGTTGACTGACATTGGTTTCAGAATGACAGGTGTCGGTTAAAGTGGGATTCCCTAGGTTTACTAAAAATGACAGATCTTCCAATCATTTAGGCCAGGTCTGACCATTTATCGCGAATGAAAACAAATGTTATCTTTTAATGAGTGGGAATGTGGTTGGAGGAATAATAATAATAATGTTATCTTTTTATTGAGACCCATCAAATCATAATAGAAAATGGTAAATTTCAGTTTTATTGTGGTTTTTGGTGCATTTGTGGGAATGTAACTAAAAATATAGAAAAAAAAAAACTATTTGAAAAAATACCTCAACTATGGGGTCTCATGGAATAACGCAATCATAGTTATTGATTAAATCAAAGCCAATGTAGGGAGTCCATAGAAAATTCTAAAGCATATGAAAATGACCAGTATAAAGTTTTTTCTCTCCATCACCAACAACTTCTCAACCAATACCAAAATAAGAGCTATTAGGAAAATATTTGAACCGGTCATGAAGTATTCTCGAGCATCATTTATTTTCTTGGTTTCTTGTTAGGAATGGTTTTATTACCTAATGTTTTTCCCATTTAATTTTTTCCCTCATATGTGGTTTTTATAATTTTAAACAAATTAAGATTATTTCTAATATTAGATTTTCATATGTTTGCTAGTGTGAAAACGTTTAACATTTCCTTTTGTTGCACAAATGAAAATACTATTTTAAGTCTTAATGTTACCCCAAAGCATGCCTCGTAAAAATAGAAAACATAATTTGTGAGCTAGGCTAATGGATAGCCTCCAAAATGACAAGTTGAACTTGAGACTTAGTGATAAATTGACATTTGTATACTTAGAAGAAAGTTAAAGAAACACATTTTTCAAAATGTGCAAAACATCCTTCCAAACCCCGTAGAAGAAAAGTAATTATTTGAAATTAATACCTAGTTATGTGGGATGATTTTTCAAGCTCTAGAATGATTGTAGATGTTTGTTTGGAAATTTTTTAGTCTCGCGTTTAGGAACCCAATTGACCTTTTCACAGTGTTGGACAAGTAGTAAAAGTGGAAAGTCCAATCTAGTTTTGGGACGCGGTTTAGGCCTCAATATCAAGAAATGGAATTATTTCACCTTATACCTATATTATTTCTTTAGGAAAATCATAATAAATCATTGGTTTTGAGAAAATCATCTTGGAAAATAGTTTTACAAGGGGGTTTTGTAGGCCTCCAGTCATTGGGTGACAAGGTCAAACTTGAACAATTTTGACAAGTAGCTTCATAAGGGTAGTCACCATTTAAACCCTGGTCACCATATTTATGTTGTCACATTCAAGGGGTTCCTTGTGGATAGGAAAGTTGATGGAAATTTACTCATTTTTGGGAAATGGATTTCGAACTCATTTTTTGGACCACTTGGGCTAAATTGATCATTTTTATTAAGTTGCTGCAATTACAAGAAAATTGTTGAGGGTCTTTCTCCTAGCTGAATAATTATTGGAAAACCTATAAACTATATCACACTGCTGTATAACTCATGTATGTCACTTTTTTGTTAAAAATTACTTGTGGAAATTATGGTGTTTCTCTCTCTCTCTCTCTCTCTCTCTCTCTCTCCTCTCTCTCTCTCTCTAGCTTGATAAGTGAAATGAAATCCAATCTATGTCTCTTACTCTTTATTGTTTCATATATGTACTTGAATTTATTATAAATGGAATATAATATATATGAAAAAAATATAAGTCATAGGGGGAATACCATGCTAATGTTTATTTTCGTTGACCATGTTATCGCTAACTTGACAGGTTGCGGGTGGTGTAAACTTGATTAGAGTAAATGATGGAAATCTAAGTTTATAGTTGTTTATTATAAAAAAATGTATTCTAGATGGAATTAAAAATAGTATCTTATTTTAACATTGGTACTTGTACTAACATAGGAAGAAGGAAAATAATTGCATGTATGAATTTTAATGGGAAGATAAATTACTATATTGTACTTTTGGTTTGAATTTCATTGAAAGTTGTGCTTATGATTACTAAGTTAAATTATTGTAATTTTGTGTGATTTTTGGATAGATAAATTAAACTTGATCCCTTCTTGTTCTGTAAATTTAAAAGTGATATAGATGTTGATGATCATACAACTTGTGTCAACGCTTTGAAATCCACCACGTTTAATTATCATGTTAATTGAATCATACATTCTGTAGTATAATGCTTGGAGGATAGTTAATGTGCTCCTAACACTAGTAATGGTAAATTGTAAATAAGAAGGTGGTAAATTAAATAAATAAGAGAGTTATAATACTTTTGGAAATGAGATTGAATATGTATATCTTAAATTCAACTTATATTGTATTTAAAGATATTATGTTATGGTCATAATCCTATCATTCACGGGTTAAACTACTTGACTCCTATTTAAACTAGTGGTGGACAATATCCTCACTTATAGGTTGAAATCTAGTGTTATTATATTTTTGTGCCTCTTTTAGTGTCAAACTACTAGAAATATCATGGGTAGTTACTCAAAATTGACATAATTTTCAAACGTGTAGTCTTTTTTATGCCCTTAGACCAACAGTCTAATCCGATGCATGTTAGGTGCTCACCTGAGGCACACACAGGTACCGAGCCCCTCCTTTATGTGATTTTTATGAGAATATTTCCCCTATTGACAAAATTTTAGATGCAAGAAGGGAAAGAACCATGCATTCATTCAGATAACAAGGAAAATATCAAACGGATAAAATATCTAATAATAAAAAGAAAAGACATTAGGGTTTATTCCCATGAAAAATGTATATATTTTAAAAGAAAGCCATATTTCATATTACTCTTTGATATGTAACCACATTATATTCCTCAAGTTCATTACAAAAAAATGTCTTAATGCAGATAAGACTTATACATCATAATCCTAAACTATGCTTTCCAGATTACAAATATGTTGATAGACCCATCCCTATAGATATGTCATCTCTCCTACTGTCCTTATAATGAGAACCTTAACCCATAGAAACTACTACAATTTCTGTAGAGCTTCTCCTCTCCTCTTCTTTTTATCTGTATCTCTTGATATCTCTCTTGATTTTGTTTTCTTCTACATGAGCATCTCTATATATAGCTTTAACATCTACCGACATGCCTTCCTAAAGTAATAGATTGGTTTCCAAGTGTCCATATGGTCCTTCAATAGAGCATGATTCTTCCCATCCAATCTCTCCACTTTCTATAATGATTTCTTTTTGGATCCTTCCATTGTATGGAATATTCCTTCCTTGACCATCGAGTTTCTAGGCTAGCACCTTATCCACTCCACATGCTCAGTCAATTCATGCTTTTCTCATGTGCTTCCTGAAACGTTGAATATGGCTAAGTAATGAAACCCTTTCCTTTTCCTTATGTGCATGCATTGGGTTCTACTAAACCCTTTGAAAACCCTATCCTACGCGCCTTTACCCTGTGCACCATTCTTCATATAGGCCTCATGCACCCATGTGTCTTCTTGTACTTAGCTAATATTCTGAGGCCCAACATCACCCCGCACTAAGCCTATTCTCCATCCTCAGAAACACTTTTCTTCAATGAATAAAGAATGGTGGGCTTTGAATAGTTGGAAAAATAATGAAGGAATGAATAATTGGGAGAAATAATGGAAGAATGGGGAAATGAAGGATAACATGTTCATTATTGAAGGAGGAGAGGGAAATCCTTCCCTATATTTACCTCTAGCTTCTCCCAGGTATTAACCTCTCTTTATGTTTGGTGACAGAGGTTACCTACTAGGGTGCTTACCTCCTCAAATATTAGTCTTTCCCTCTTGGTGCTCATTGTTTCAATAATTCCTTCTAATTGTTTGATAAAATACTGGAGGGTGTCCATCCTGCGGGTGATCTGGGGGTATAATTCCTTCAGCCAGTTTTTGATCGAACCCCACAAGGTCTCGATATGCTTTGATTTCTTCTCCACCTCAGCCAGGATCCTATCCCACTCTTCTCAATTCCCCTTATTCTTCTCCTGGAACTCCTTGAGTTCTGTCTCATGTGTATTGACCAAGATGCTTACTACTCTATCTCTATTAGCATAATTATCATAGGAAGCTTCAAAAACTTGCACAGTGGCCTTTAAATTGACAAGGAGTTTGGTATACTAAGACATAATCCCTATGACATTCAGCTTGTCTTCTCTCTCTTGGGGTGCCAGTACTTCTTCTGTGGACTTTAAGGTGAGTGGTTGCATCTCCATAGTGAGGATGCGAGTCAAATCCTCCAGGCACTGCAACATTGATTCATATTTTTTCTCGGGTGGTGCTAGGTCAGGATGCTTTAAGACAATAACATATGTAATCATCTCGACTTTCTTGTGTAATTCAAAAACCCTTTCCTTCTCCCCTTTTAGTTCACACCTTAGTTGTGTGCTAATTAGCTCTTCCTAATTCAAGTCCATACTTTTCTTGAGAAGCTCCTCCTCTTTATTCTCTAATTTTGCCTCTAGGAATCTCATCCTATCATTCCTTATAAAAAATTTGGCCTTAACCCAAACTAAAACCTTGTTGAGTGCATTACATACTTGCTCCTCTAACAACCATTGAGCATTAACCAAGGGGTTTATCCCTTTTGTCCATGGCATCTTCATTAGTGCCCCTTGGCTTACCTCAAACTCAGGTTCATCGACATGGGATTCAAACGCCCTAGATAGTATTTTCCTAGTTCGTGGGTATGCGCCTTCTATGCCAAATAAGGGAATGTCTAGAAGTTATTATGTTGGCACAATACTCTGGAAGCATGTGCATAGAAATTTTCTTGGATCATTGATGTAACCCATTCCTTTCCCTTGTTCTACCACCACGCTCTTCCCACCTATGCGTGTAGCCTTTGGAAAGCTCACAACCAGATTGGGATCTCCACCCATGTTGCCATACTCCTTTCCAAAGCTTTCTTCCTAAAACTCCTTCGTCACTTCATATGCACTGCTCTCTACTTCCTATTCCACTAAATTTTCAATGGTGCCTGCCACTTCTCTCTCCATGGCTTCTTCTCTTTGTTCCTTGGTGAGGCTTGGGGTCCTCTGATCTCTTGTTTTTACTTCTTCACTCACCCCTTTTCCTTAAAAATATTCTTTTTCCTCACCATTATTCCCTTCACTTTCTTCTTATTATGAATCATGTATATCATACACGGGATGATTATGAACTTATTCATCCTCATCTTCATCCCTCTTGCCCCTATAGGCCTCCAAGGCATCCATTTCTTCTGAGTCTTCCTTCTCCATCACCTTCTGATTCTTCCTAACTTATTAGTCTAGTATAGGAGACTCTTCCCTTTATTTCCCTTCAGTGGGTGACTCCTTCCTTGGTGAATCTTCTCTTGTGAGGGGATCCTCTTTCTTTGGTTCCTCTTCTTCTAGGGTCTTCTCCTTCACTTGGGAATTTTTCTTGCGCGCGTAAGTTCTTGGCTTAGTTCTTGTTTCTGATGCACCCACCGATTGTGATGTCTATACGCTTGGTCCTTCTTCTCCTACACCTATTCTATCTCCATCTTATTTGGCACAGACTTATTTCTTCATGTGGGGCCTTCTGGAATGGAGATGTAATTTTCTAAGTATGCGCCCTTCTCAAACTTTCACCTTATGTGTAGATATAACCTTGCTACAACCCTTCTAGTGATCTGCAACATTATTGGTTTTATCATTTGCAATTTTGGGAGACATATTTCTCCACATATGCACACTTCTTTAGATATACAAGATTTCGGCACAACTCACAGTTGTCTTGATCTACCTTACTAAGGTCAAACCTTATTCTCTTGGCCTCCTTAAAATGGTTGACCCCTACTTGGAAGTATTGTGCGGTGAAAGAAAATGGTAGCTTACACCTTGGACTCTTAGTCTCCTATGTTAAGGTGAAGTGGCCAATACAAAAATGTTGATATACAAAAAACTCTACTTCCCCATCTATGAGTGTGAGAAATTGCTAAGGTATCCTCCACTTTGCCCCAAATGCGTTGCGCATCCACTTGTACCATTTTTGCAGCTGCGCCTTGTGAGTGGTCGTCATGGTCTCATAAGTATATTTATTAAAAAATTTCATGGGAAAGGTATTTTCTTCTAGATAATCCCATACAAACTTCTTTGGCCCATCGAGAACTCCAACATCCGAGAAGACGATGATGAGGATGATTTTTCCAAAAAATTCCTTCTCTCCTTCCTGTGCACTACTAATGATATCATCTGCAATGTAGGTAGATAAGTTTTAAATGGTGCCTTGAAAAATCTTCTTGCATACATTCAGTCATTCCTTTTTCACTTGTGTCCACCTTTCTTGATCATTTAGCTTGGTAACCAAGTGCGTGACCATTATCATAACATGGTCGGGGATATCTGAGATATCAAAGTAGCACAAATCCTTCTTGTAGTCATAGGCCTCAAAAGTTTCCTTGATAGCCTCCTTTTCATCTAAATCGTCATCTATGGAGTCTCCTTCACTATTCAGGCTAGTGAATTTTGATATGAGTTGGGGAGTTATGCACATTTTGCGGCATGCAAAATAGAAGTGGTATTCGTGCACGCTTGACATAAACCACTGGTATAACTGCTGGGGATTTCCAAAATAGGGAAACTCATATAGTTGCAGCAACCCAACCTTCTCCAACTTCACCTTCACTTCATTGTTGTAGATCAACATTCCTTCTGGTGTCCTCTTGTTGGATAAACTAGTTCTAACATCATATTTTTTTCTGTGGTGCTCATGCAATGATTGTAGTCACTTATGGCCATATTCCTCAAGTGTGATTCCCACTCTTTTCCCATTCAAAAATCCATCTGGGTACTACATCTTTGTATACCACTCTTCATTGGAACTAGCAACGATAGTGGTTTATTTTCCTTTTCCCTTTCCCTTCTATTTCTTCAGCAAGATGGTTTCCTTCTTTGGTGTCATTCTACTTATCGGGTTAAAACTTAAATTCCTCCTTTCTCTACTCTACTACTATACTCAACTCTAAGGATCAATTCCATGAAAAATCCTCCTACCTCCATGCCCTAGCTACCTAACCCTAACTAGGAAAACCCTTCCACAAGATGGAATACTCCAAAAGAAATCTCCCCACACCCGTGTACTCCTTCCACTCTGGTTTTTAGATCAACCCGATTCACGCACTTATATCTCTATGATTCTTCTTCCTTCACACAAATATCTTTAGATGTCCTAGTTCACAAGATCTATTCCACTTTGTAATCACAAGGTAAAATAATGATGATTCACACGACCTCATACTTAAAGCTTTTTCCTCCTTTCCAAAAATAAATGATATGCCACCTATAAATGTACTTAGCATTAAATGTGGCTTTTTTTACTAAATTTGACATTAAGCACCCTTACCCACACACCCAATCTTGCATGAAAAACTCTTTACAACCTTCTGGCATGAAAAAATCCTTACTGATTGAAGAATTTTACACGTGCATCAGCGGTGCTGAAGTCAATTGTTCTGTCCTTTACCAATTTTTTCCCCTTTCCTACCTCATGTTGTTCCTGCACTTTTCCTTTTTAGTATGTGGTCTTTATAAATCCTTACCCTGAATCCAATCATCTTCATCCATCATTTTCC
Source organism: Taxus chinensis (assembly GCA_019776745.2). Classification (NCBI taxonomy): domain Eukaryota; kingdom Viridiplantae; phylum Streptophyta; class Pinopsida; order Cupressales; family Taxaceae; genus Taxus; species Taxus chinensis. The sequence continues at coordinate 493,077,680 of CM034154.1, forward strand.
CATGTACTTTTTATCCTTCAACTGGTTCATTTAAATTTTACTACCATCTTATACTTCACTTTGCACTACTCTACCCCACACTAAATGATATGCATGGTCCTCTGCTCATACACAACCTTTTGAAAATAATGTGGTTACCAGCGCAAAAGGCACAAAATAGAACACAAAGAAAGGAACAAGCAACGAGAAAGGGAAACACAAGAAAATAAAATACATAAAGGGAAATTCTAATCTAACTGGAAAAATTGCCTTATTTACAAATACAAGGAAGGCTTATTTATAGTAGGGCTTCAGCCTACTCCCATTGAAATGGCCAAGTAACTTTGTCCCATCCAACACTTGTAACTGACATGTGCCTAAATCAAGGATGTGCGAGATGATGTAAGGGACCAACCAATGGACTTTCAACTTTACAAGATGGCACAGATACTTGGAATCATACAACAAAACCATCTTCCTGACCTCAAATTGTTTGTTCTTGATATGACGATCATGTCATGCCTTTGGACTTTTTCAGTATTCTGACTCAATCTAACAAGTAATCACCTTTCATCTAACTTCATCATTCTGTCAATCCTTTCCTTGAGTGCTTGTTCATCATCTAAACCTCCTACGTGTGCTATACGTAGGGATGGTAATATGAATTCAACGAGAAAAAATGCCTCTACGAAAAACACCAAATGAAATGACGTGGCCTTGTTCAATATTTTGTAGGTTGTCATGTATGCCCATAGAATGGTGGATAATTTTTTCATCCCAATATTTCCTTCCAACATCACAAATCTTGGTCAATGTGTGACTCGTTATCTTGTTAAATGCCTCAATAGTTCCATTTTCCTATGGATGATAGGGGATAGTCTAGTGATGGGCCACCATAAAATCTACTAGCAGAATCCTGATTGTTTCATTAAGAAAATGTGTACCCCTATCACTAGTCAAGCTCAAAGGACATCTATACCTATTGATTATGTTTTCCCATAAGTACCTAACAATTTCTGCTGCAGTGTAATCCTTTGTAGGAACTACCTCTACCCATGTTGTCAAGTAATCAATGCAAGTAATGATGTAGCTCAAACTACTCCTTCGCACAACAGGTGAAATGGGTCCTACAAAGTTGATTTCCAACTTTTTAAATGGCTCTACACTGGCTATCAAACTTAATGGCATCTCATCTCTCTTTTTAGGTTTGGCCATGTGTTGAAAATGGTCGCAGGCCTTGCAAAATTCAATACAATCCTTGTAGATGGTTTCCCAATAGAGCCCTACGAGTAGAATATTTTACATGGTTGCATTTCCTACATAGTGCCCTTTTGCAATCCCTCCATGTGCTTCCTCTATAATCTCTACGTGCTCATGTTCTAATACACATTGGCACAAAACCTCATCATGACCTAATTTACATAGATCTCCACTAATCAACATGTAGGGCGCGATGCGTATTGCTAACTATTTTCTCTCCAAAGCCTTCATCCCATCCGACGCTAAACCTATTTTAAGGAATACCAAAATATCTTTTAAATACAAGGGTGCACTCTACAACCTAAATAGTTACGTGTCTAACATTTTATCCTCAATACTCTGTTTGTCCTCTCAAAAGTCAATCCTTGATAAGTGGTCAGGTTCTGAATTACGTTTTCCTAGTTTTACAACCACCGTAAACTCAAACTCTTGAAATAATAAGACCCAACAACATATGTGCCCTTGAAAAATGTGCTTATTTACCAAATACTTTAGTGCCATGTGATCTATGTAGAATATAAAATGTGTTGCTAGAAGATACTGCCTGAACTTATGCAGCACGTAGATCATTGACAATGCCTCACGCTTAGTAGTGGTATAATTCTTCTCTACTGGTGTCAAATTCCTACTTGTAAAACATAAGGGGTGATCAAAAATCCCCTCTCCAGGTTTTTCTAGTAATGCTCCAATGGTTTTTCATGAGGCACCAACATGCACATGGAAAGGCTTATCCCAAGAAGGAAAGCTTAGTATGGGTGTATTGACAAGTTTATCCTTCAAAGTGTCAAATGCCTTCTGTTGTGCCTCTCCCCAATGAAAGGCACTCTTGTTTTTTAGAAATTCTTCCAAGGGTAAATTTTTTTTGGCATATCCTTTGATGTACTTCCTATAGTACCTTGTATTCCCAAGAAATCCACGCACTGCACTCTGACTAGTAGGCTCTCCCAATCCCACAATAACATAAACATTTGTGGGATCTACTAACAAGCCCTCCTTACATATAATATGTCCCAACAGGGTTCCAAATGGAGTATCAAAGACAAATTTTTTAATGTTGAGGGATATCCTCAACTATCTAAATCTCTTAAATATCAGCCTCAAATTGTCACAATGGTCTTTTACCAGTCCATACATAGTCCAGTCATCCAGGTAGACTTGAAGAAAATTATGGATGAAGTACTGAAATGTTTGTACCATAATGCATGAGAATACATCAGGTGCATTTTTCAATCCAAAAGGCATGATTGTATAGGCAAAGCTTCCCCACTCAGTGGTCAAATTTATCTTTCTCTTATCTTCCTTTGTAATCCTGACTTGGTGATACCCAAAGAACCCATCCATGAAAGAGTGGACCTCACACCTGTCTACTCCCTCCAGAATTTATTTAGTAAATGGGTTTGGGAAAGTATCGATGACACATACTACATTCAGGTCTCTATAGTCAAAACAAATCCTTATTCTTCCATCCTTCTAGAAACTGATGACCATCAGGCTTATCCATTCTGATTCCTCCATAGCCTCAATGATGCCTGAAGTGATCATATTAGCTATTTCCTCCTTGACCTGTACACAAAAGTTCAGATTCATATCATAAGGCCTCTTCTGAATCGGGCATGCAATATTTCAACTTGATCCTCATCTCCCCCAAGGAATGGTGGATTCCTTTGAGCTCATGGTACCCTTGTGGGAATAGATCTTAAAAATCATGCAATATATCAATGATTTTTGAAACCCCTTTCTCCAACCAATAATCCCAAACAATAGCTTCCTTAGGTTCTGTCTCTGAGCCAATGCTAAAATTTTTCATTTTCAAGGCTTCATGGTAGGCGCACACTCACTCATTAGTACTATCTATGACTTTGCGCGTACCTACAAAATGGTTAACATCTAGACTTCCAATCTCTTCACCATCTATTACATAGACCATTTTTTCTTTTTCCTTTTCCATACATATGCGCTCAAGTTGTATCTCTTCTGATTCCTCTTCATAAAAGTGTGTCTCCAAACTAGGTTCACCCAACAACTCTAGTATCCTATCTTCTGCCATAAAACTATATCCCATCGTAAGACACTTGACAACTTGAAATGCCTTATCCACTAATTTCTTGGTACTTTGATACTCAAACACTTGAATGAGATAAAACATTAACTTCTACCAATTAACTGTCTAAAGATGTGTATCAGAGTGAATATACCATGCATGCGCACAACCCTTTAAGATGAAATATAACTTATGCACCCATAACGAAGGTGGTAATGCTTTTGTGCCCTTCATCTAGGCCTTCTCACATGCTTGGATATGGGAAGAGGTGGGTTATTTTCCATGCTAGTATTGGATAACAATGGGCATGTTGCTTCTGTAGAATCTTACAGAGAATGTGACCCTTACCTCACACCACTCTAGGAGACTCTCATGATGTGTTTCCCACAAACGCACTGCAGTCTTGAGCAAGTTATAACTGAGCATACTTCTTCTTTCGTCATGATTTTTCAAATTAGCCTCCATTTCACGTAATAAATCATCAGGTCTTTCTCTTCTAGAGTAACTCGGTAGCTTCTTTCTTCCTAAGAACTTGACTAAGCAAACCTTATTCACCCTTGGTACATATCATCTCAATTGTCACCCAATCAATTCATAAGTCCCATGTGCCCAATTGTCACATGTTATGCCAGATGTATCACTCATCAAATGAGCATATTAAAATTGGATGAATCCCTTTGTAGGATGAATTACCTCAGGATCTCTAATGGAGCACACATATATTCCATAAAGGACTTCCTCTCCTAAGGGCTCAGTATAGGGCGCTGACTTCCCATTTGTTAAAGGGATGATAACCCTTTCTTCTTTGTTCTCAAAATTGATATACCCCTTGTTAAACTACATGTTGACATTGTTTTTATAACACTAAGGGCACCCAAGTAATGCTAGGAAATTATCCACCATGGTGAGCGCTAAGAATTCAAAGTCCCTAATGAACTTGGCCCATTAAATAGTGATAACCACATCCTTCAAGACTCCAATGGGTATTGCATTTTTCTTGTTCGCCATATATAACACATTCTAAGATGGATGTAATGTGGGCCTTCTCATTTGATTCCATACATCCAAGGTGAGGATATTGACCTCCGCTCCTATGTTGATGAGGATATTTCTCAGAAGCCACCCATCAACAAATACATTCAATGTGATCTCTTTATCATAGTCAAGGTTGTGTGGAGGAAGATTGACATGTATAACCTACCTTTCAAACTCTATCCTGGCGTGTGGTATCTTCTCCCGTAACCATTATCCTAGTAAGGGAATGATATTATCTTGCCTTAGCATTTTACGCACTTCCCTAACCTCATCTAGATCCTTCTGCAGAACCTCAACATTCTTCCGTTTATCTAACTACCTTGACTTCTCCTTTAGACATTGGATCTCTCTTTGTAATCCTTGAATCACATCCATAGTCCCTTGGTACACTTGCTTCTGATGAGCAGGGTCTGTATATTTCCCATGTACCACTTCTTCCCTGACAACAAGTTTTTGTCTTAGAATCTCCTTGGCGTGTCTTTTTTGTAGACCCTAATGATGTTGAATGGTGTTTTTGAATCCAACAAACAGGAGTGTGGATTTTTTGATGAAAACAGAGAAACAACTCTTAATGGAAGAGGAATATGTGGAACCTGTTGAACCACCAGCACCTCTACTTCCGAAATCTCCTCATCAGTAGAATAATCTGTCTATGGTAGCTGATGCTGAGATTGCACCTCTGCAGGAGAATCAGAGACTTACAAGGGAAAAAAATGCAGCCATAAGAGCTTCAAACCTTTGGTCAAGAAGGAAAAAATATAGTAATCTTGTCTGCTTGTAGATGGGTCACGTGGAAATAAATCTGAAGACCAGGAAAATGAAGGAAAACCAAGTAAAGTTGATGAAGCCAAAAAAATTTCTAAAAGAGAATTCAAGTGCTGGAATCAGTGTTAAGGGAAACCATGTGAGATGTGAGAAGAAAAATAGGGGTCTTGGTGAAAAGAACAGAGAATGTGCTTTGCATGTATTACAACTAGATACTAGTGCTCACGGGTCTTCTTCAACTAGATTTTATCAAGAGGATAATGACTTGTATCCATCTGACAAGGAGAATCAAACTCCAAAAGTTTCAGGCCAAGCATTGAAAGAAACTACTAGGAACTTTGGTAGACTGGACCAAGAGATTCATGCTCAAACAAATATAGGGAGGGCGCATGGCCTCCACCTGCATCATCACCAGTAAAGGTTCTAATCTTAACTCATGTGCCACTCTTGTAATCCATTGAGGGTCAAACTTCTTTATTCTCACCATCCCAACACCTTTGTCTTTCCGTTGTTGTTGGCTTATGTGCTAAAAAAACTCAGGGAACTCCTCATACTTATGTTTTTTTCTACACCATGAGCACTACAATAAATCAGGAAACTCACGCTTATAATGATCTCTAGACCCACTGTTATAACAGGTTTATCATGGGAACTCACCTCTTCCTCCACCATGGTTAATATGACCAAGAAATCCTCCGTGAAATCCTATTCTATGCACTCCTCCATCTACGTGCCCTTCATAGTGGCAATCATCATCCTTGGAACTACTTGCAAGGCTATTCTAGCACACACTAAGATTAATAGAATCATGAATCAAGTCAATTATCCTACAATCCTTGGTATCATGGGTCATAGAGGTACATATCTTATAGTAACAAGACACATTCTTACATATCATGCACTGCAGTAGAGGACATCTACTCACATCATGATCCCTATGGAAAATATCACAGTCTACTACTACGGTGCTTACTGATTTATGAGGGAAACTATCCTTTTTATTCCCTTACACTTCAAAGTTTGTTCACTAAAGACTAGTATGAACCTCATGTGCTGAATTCATAGATAACTTCTCCAACTTCTTGGCCATTGTATAAATTTGAGCCTCCATAAAATTGCTAACACCAATATCAAAACTCCGAACAGCCTCAACATGCAAGGTAGCTTCCAAGGCCTCACGTAGTTATGTGAAACTATTATGTGACAGTTCCCTTCTAAATGATGTTATCAAACCCCCAAAAAACCATTGAGCATGTTGAGAGGGGTGTATGTCATAGGATAGTTTTGATAAGAGAATTTTGACCCATGTGCCGTACTCTCACAAACTCTTTACCATTCCTTGTTGGGTCTCCTTCAGGGTGATGATGCTTTTTTTCTTGAACTCGGGGATATGGAACTCTGCTAGGAAGGCATTATTCAACGTAGTGTAATCCATGACCATCTAGTGGGGGTCATAGTTGCAGTACCAGTTATGCGCCTGTTCTTGTAATGTCATTGCAAACTAACTTTCCTTTCACTCTAGGGTAGTGATCCCCTTTGCGCACCATAGTAATTCACACTTGTGCACATGATCTGCAACATCTTTAATACCTTAGTAGTCTGGTAGGTGTAAAGAAATATCAAATAATACTTGCGAGGGTGGTTGAGGACCTTGTCCACCTAACCCAAAACCTTGGTTTCCTCCCATTTTTACTCCTCCACCAAATCCACTAGACCCATCAGGCCCTATCCCTTCTGACCCACTAGATCCTCTAGATCCACTAGGTCCACCAGGACCTCTAACCGTTACACCACCATATCCAACTCCTTTAGCCAGCAAAACACCTAGTGTCACCAATATCCCACTGAACTGTGTGCTGATGATTTGTGATATTATCCCACTACCATTTATGTGTCTAGTGACACTTCCAGATGTGATACCAAAACCTTGTGTATTTGTGCCTTATCCAAAAATTCCTCCAAATACGGGAATGGTTTGTGCATCCATGGATGTCCCAAATGAGAAATTATATCTCTTAAGCATGGATCAGTTACTTCCACTAATACCAACTGGGTTAACAATACTTCTCCCTTGATCTAGAAAACCAAGCACAATGGCTTGGTCACTAGGTGGGTTTAAATACACGCCAATGGATCTCCTTTCTCCATGCAATGAAATCTTGTTATAATCTAATGGGGGTTCGCTCCCACGCTTGTCAAGATGGGGTAGCAAAAACTTCTCAGGTTCTACATCCTTTGCATGAACCTCAACTCATTTTTACAATGTCTACTTCCATAGATCCATCACATGTGCAACCTCACGTTATCTAGCCATCTCCCTTTCACAAGCTTCAATATACTTAAGCCGTCTCTCTTCCCTTTCCTTTTCATATGCAATGTGTGCCATCTTCCTCCACCCTAGCTTCCTCTCCCAGTGCTCAAATAATCTTAGCCGACCATAGAAAATGCCTCTAAACTTAGGGTAATGATCAAGATCTTTATAGCCAAAGGGATAACACATAAAAATGATCCTTTGGGCTCCCTCAAAAACTTAAACTCAACAAACTCTGGGTAAGAATACCTAGAAATAGTGTATTCTAGAGTATAACTGGTTAGGACTCCTTTCCACCAGTGACCAACATCACGTGTCCAAGTCATATCGGCATCCTACAGCCTCTGGTAATCATCTTGGGTCCATATGCACAATATATAGTACCAACTCGATATGGATGCATATGTTGAAAGCCATTCATATAGTTCTACTGGAAAATAACAGAACAATTTCTCATATAACTCATGGTACAAGTTATCTTCTACCCATCTACATGCATAAAAATTAGGTCCAGTGTTAAAACTTTGAGCAAACTCATCCTCTGTGCTCTTGAACCATGCTTCAACAATCTCCAAGGTTAGATGTTTTGTCATCACACATCACAAGAACTAATATGTATGCCATTTCTCACATTTTTTTTTAAAAGAGGTCCTAGAAACGGAACCAATATGTAGTCATTTTTATGCCCTTATACTAACAGTCTAATCACATACACGCCGGTCTATCATCCAGTGGATGTTGGGCGCTCACCCACGGCATGTGCAGGTTTCGAGCTTCTCCTTTATGTGAGTTTTGTGAGAATAAATCCCCAACTAACAAAAGCTTAGATGAAATAAGGGAAAGAACCATGCATTCTTTCAGATAAGAAGGAAAATATAAAATAGATAACAAATATGATAATAAAAAGAAAAGGCAGTAGGTTTTATAGCCATGAACAATGTATATATTTTAAAATAAAGCCATGTATTAATATTACTCTCTGATCAGTAACCACATTACATTACTCAAGGTCATTACATACCAAATGTCTTAATGCAAATAAGAATTATACATCAGAATTGTAAATTATGCTTTCTAGATTACAAATATGTTCATTGACCCATCCCTCTAGATATGATATCTCTCTTACAGTCCTTCTCATGAGAACCTTAACCCATAGAATCTACTACTATTTCTGCAGAGTTTCGTCTCTCCTCTTATTCTTCTCTGCCTATCTTGATATCTCTCTTGATGCCATTTTATTCTACCTAAGCATCTCTATATGTAGCTTTAGCATACACCGCCATGCCTTTTTGATGTAATAGATTGGTTACCAAGTTTCCATGTGGTCATTTAATGTAGCATGTTTCTTCCCATATGAGATCTCCACTTTCTTGAATGATGTCTTTTTGGATCCTTCCATCACATAGATTATTCCTTCCTTGACCATCAAGTTACCAAGCTAACACCTTATCCACTCTACATTCTTAGTTAGGTCACATTTTTCTCGTGTGCTTCCTTAAACACCAAATATGGCTAAGTCCTGAAACTCTTTCCTTTTCCTTTTGTGTGTGCCTTGGGTTCTGCTAAACCCTTCTAAAACCATGTCCTTTGAATCTTTACCATGAGCACCCTTCTTCATATAGGCCCAACGTGCCCATGTTCCTTCTTGTACTTAGCCAATATTCTAAGTCCCAACAAAACCCAAGGACTTGGTAGCTAATGATTGACAACTATATAAGGGGGCATTTATAGGATTGTAAGGATATGTCATGGTGATTTTGAAAAATGGAAATAAAGATAACATTTAAATGTTGTGATGGAATACTATTGATTGATTATTTAGTATGTGAAAGATGATATTACATTGTAGAAGAAGGAAATATAAGCGTGAAACTAAGATCTTCTTTATCCATTTTTACTCATATATTAATGGGAACAATTGGGAATTGTTTGCAATGTATAGTTTGAAAACCCACCTTAATTATAGAATTGTTTGGATGGGTATGTATTTAAACTTAGCTATGACCTCATAGTGGGTTGTAGGTTTCGTAAATATGTAGTGGTTGGTCACCTAAATTTTAACCATGTGAATTGATTGGGGGAGGCTTAACTTCACAACGTAAGTGTAGGAAGAATACAAGGAAATGAAGTGAATCTCAGAGATGGTTTTCATGTAAATCATACTCACATTTAGTGTTGTAAAGTGAAAATTTAAATCATGGGACCTATGTTCATGGTCATAATAAATCAATCTTTCCTTTCTTATAGTCTTTCTATTTTTATCATATTATGCTCATTTGAGTGGATGTGTATTGATAGTATCGTCTCTTTGTGAGATTTTATGTGCTCAAGAATCGTGGTTACATTTAGTCCATGTTTATTACCAAAGGATTAATTGAATTAAATACATCATGAATGTGTATAGTCATGGTTAAAAACATTAATTTTTTCTTCCTTATGGTTATGGTTATAGCCTTCTACTAGGCTAAATAAGGCGTAAACAGTGTGGTATATAGTGGAAATATTTTTGAAGTAAGGGAAATATTAGTTGTTCCTGTAGTGTCAAAAGTTTTTTGTTACCCAAGCAGTGTTCCATTCTAAGAGGCTTATTGTACCACATGTAGGGAAGGATTAACTAAGGTGAGTCTTATTCAGTTTCAATGACATCATGAGATGATGATGCTACTAAAGAAATAATGGAAAGTACCTTGGTGATCCTAAGTAGGGAGTTAGTCTTCCTTGAAAGTAGCGTATGGAGTAACATCTCTAGAATTATATTATGGATGGTGTAGGACCACCCATAAAACAAATTAATTCATATTCATATGTGAATACACGAGTTGTAATTTCCTTAGTGTGCTATTAGAGGGCTCATAGTTATACGCACAAGATATTTTGTGCAAAAATTATCTTTTTCCATTGAAAACATTCCATAGATATCTAAGCGGTTTAGTGAGTGATCTTGTTAATAACCCATGTTTGTGGATTATTCTTGTATGGGGACATTACACCTTGGTCAGTATTATTCCTTGGTGGGAATCTTGATTTGAGATTAGACCCTACTCATTAGGTGGATTTTTGACATAGCATTATGGGAAACATTGTTTTGTTTCATGGTCACGCTCATGTATTAGCCCAAGAATATTTGACTTTCCCAATTAAGAGGAGGATAAATTGTGTTGGACCCACTTAATGTACCTATAAAACACCTTGGTGAAAAGTACATGGAACTCATGAAAGGTGTTCTGAATTATACTCTACTCCCTTTTTATAGTTAACTGTGTGTGATCTAGAACTCCGTAGAGGAGTGGTGGTTAGGAAAACTTTCAATAGGTTAAACAACTCATTTTTTCATGCCTCACCTCCTCTGCAATTACTCATGTTCTTTGTAGGTATCACCAAAGTTACGTACTCTTGGACCCAACCTTTTATGTTTAATAATTGAACTAGACATGTATGTTTTGAAATATGTAGTGAGAGTAATATATGGATTTCTATCATCAAAATGGATTGTAGAATGAAATGATTTTTGTACGCATTGTGGAATAATACATAATAAAGTTATTCTTCATGCTTCCTCGTATATCATAATTCTTAGTAATAAATTATAATGCATGCAAAAGTAAGATTTTAAACCATGTGTTTACTAGATTTATGCGATCATAAGTGTTAGTGCTTATGTGTCTTGTGATCAATGCACATTTTATTAAATGATGCATCATATAATAGCAACAAAAATAAATAAAAAATTCTAATTTTTTTTGTTATAATTTGAGTGATCAAATTATGGGCATTACATTTGTAGTTTAGTTAATTGTGTATACGAGATATTGTCCCCAATGTTGATTGAAAATCGTGCTAAAAAAAGTTTTTCCAAAGAAATAAATGAGCATACAAAATGAGTGGGGAGAGGATAGAACCATTGGAATACAAAGTCCTGAAGATTTTGAGTGAACATTTTTGTGAGCATGATGTCTATACAAGGAATAATTAAAAAAAATCCACAAAAAATGAGAAAATATGCTCAGCTAGATCCCGTCTTCCATCATATATAGGAAGCTTAGGAGAAATACAAAATAGGAAAATGATAAGAAACTAATTTGGGTGTGAGGGGATTGTGGAAATTTTTTGTAGAATCCAATTGCAAATGTAAATATTTCAAATTACAAAGTTATATTTGAGTTAAAGTTAAATTATTTATGATGCACATTGACTACACTATGTGTTGCAAGGTTCATCATCAAGCATTCCAACACCAAACACAACATGGATAACTACAAAAAAAAATTCAAGCAAAGGAAAAGTGTATTTACACACTCACGTATATTTTCCTTTAATTATGCAATTTTCATTTCATACTTAAAGGGGAGCAAATGTAGAAACTCAAATTTCAAAATTTACACTCTAAAAACACTTGATTTGACCATGCACTCTTATTATGATAAATATCATATATCCAATCCCACTTAACACTTCATAAGGTCTCTTGTTTATCTTATTTATCCTTATACACAAATATGTTGACAAATTTTGAGATCACAAGTCACACACACCGTGGTAAGACACTAAACAACAAGTTCCAAAATTATTTTTACATATTTTCTACCACGGGGTAGAGCTGTATAGTTAGGTCAATATTTTATATCTGTTCTTGGCTGACTTGTATGGTCTTGGATCGATATGTCTTCCAAATTTGGTTTCAAATTCATACCTTTTGTTGGGTCTTCTACTTCATCTAGGCCATGTTGTATTAGATAAACAATCGACAGGGCTCTATATAAGCAAATAAACACTACCTCATTTTCTAACATTAAAATCCTTTAAAAATTCATTGATACAGTCAGTTCTTACACTTACAAAAGGCACTAAAAAATCCCTAAATCTCATAATAACACATCTATATTCATTAGGAAAACACCCACATCAAGTCTGAAGATTTTTACCAGGTCAAGATAACATTTTATCTCATTTACAAACACTCAAAAATCCCTCCTATAAGTATTTTAGCAAGATTTAAAGTCAAAGAAAGAATTTTCAAATAAGTTTACAAATGTAATTGATCTATCTATATATCACATTGCAGGTGGAAAAAAAAATGTGGTTTGAGGCCTCTTTGGAGTATTTCCAACATCAACGGTGTATGAGAGTGTCCATAACCCAATTATTTTTTCTTTTGCATGAATATTCATCCATGACTAGTGTTTTAGATGATGTTCCATATATTCAGTGAGCCTTGATACAATATCAACAACTAGGGTTTGACAACGACAAAAAATTCCATGTAAGAAACCACCAGATAAAGTTACATGAGAGAAAAAAGATTGACTCCAAGGTTATACAAAAGGGTTAAGACCATATGATATGGTCTTGGTAGATTTATATAGTCCTACCCCAAGATAATTTATAATAGGAGAATAAATTCTAAAAAAAACCTCATTGTAAGAAAACTCACTGGGGGGTTAATCAGTGTATTAAAAACTTTTTACGTCAATTACCTTTACTTGTGTGAAACATCAAAACATTAACCATCATAAGAGAAATATAATGAACTTAATAAACCATAAAAGTAATAGCATCAATCTAAATGAAAAAGAAATAAGAGATAACACATGAACACTATATTTATGTGGGAAACTCTAAAGGGGAAGAAAGCCCACTGATCATTGTATTAATAGACAATAATAAAATTTAATTAAGCACCAACTCCACAAGGAACACCAACCCCTAATTTATCAAGCACCAACTTTAAAGGAGGAACCAACCCCCTAGTTTATTGAAGAAACAAATTTACAAGGAGCATAAACCCCTAGGGTTTTAGTGAATCACCAACCCCATAAGGAATACTAAGCACCAACTCAGCCACCTCAGAATGTTTTCCACCTTTTCTTGTTTCTATCTCAACAAATGATGCACTTATTTTCACTTCTTATCTATTCTTATCTCTTATTATTAGTATAATCTATATATTTTTTATCTCAACAAGCACTCATGTCTCTTTAAATCCCTTTGATCCTTAACCATCAGTTACTTTTCACACACAAGCTCATATGCCCTTTAAAACACTCAAAATTTCCTTGTTTGCTAACTCGCTCTTATTCTTCTTCACCTTCACTAGGTCATGGAAAAAATGATCTCTAAAAGAAAATAAAATTCATAAATTAAACTTGCATGCATTCTTCATGGTCCTTAGGACCTCATACACTTCTATTTAAGCACCTATAACTCACACTTTTTCTCTATATCCTTCACTAGCACAAATAGGCCCAAAATGCCTTATATAGAAACCAGTTTCAAGAAACCAATACATATTATGTCAGAAATATTAACTTATGTAGGCCATTATAGATGAAAAACATATGATAAACACAAAAACATTATAAAATAGGCTCCATCAGGCCTGTAATAGCTCCATTTGAATCTATATTCCTTTAGGACTCAAGAATCCACTTCAACTAGGTCTTTTTACAAAAAAAACATATTGACACTTATAAAAATTTATTCAAAGATTTAAAATATTCAAGGAAAATTTCCATGATTTCTATACACTTTTAATTCTAAAACAGCTCTACAACATTCATTCATACCATGAAATTACTCAAAAACCAAGACTGACCTATTGGGACAACATACTTAGAAAATTGTCTTACAAGGATGAAACATCTACCACCTAAAAAAACTTAACCATGCTAAATAAAAATATGTATAGGTTCCAAATGACATATGCAAAATCACAATGTGTATTAGAATCATCAAATTAAAGCATAATTTCTCAAGAACTTGACTTCTCCAAAACTACTCAGAGTTGTCCTCAACACCCAAAAAACCAATCATGAGAGATTGAGTTGGTTAGGCCACCAAATGACTAGAACTTGTCTAAAAACCTTTATAAACATAAATTATAGCTCCATACATCCTGAAACATCCATTTTTTCATATTTTCCATTGCAAAACTTGAGTGATACAACAAAATATTCATAAAATAATCTTTTTCTATGGGGTCCACTCATCCACATGTAAAAAAAAACCACTTGAATAAAAATGAGAGATTCCTCTACATTATCTAATCATAAAAAGTTTCAAACCAATAAATTCTAAGCCTATTCCATTAATATATTTCCTACCAACTTTAAACTAGGGTTTTAGAAGGGTTTTTAACTTGTTTTGATGTTAACAATTGTTTATAAAGATGTGGACCTTAAACCCTAAACCAATGCTGATGAGTTGTGTAAATCCCCTTTATAAACAACTCATCATCTATATTTTTGCTAAGCCATGTCCTTGTATTTTGTAGTTATACTGCTAAACATTATCATCACAACTTGAACTTATGGAATAAATAATGATTAATATAGTTATGAATAGTAATATTTATTTTTTGTGTGCATTTATTCTTATGAGTTTAATAATTTGTTTGAATGATGATATGTGTGACATCACTCTTTGTTGTAAGTAATTTGCTATATGTAGAAAATTATATGATGCAAAGGAACCATCTACAACAACTCATCCACAGCAACCCATCTGCAACTAAAGGGGATCACTTACAGCAAAGAAGCCACATTATAAAGATCTCTTGGAACGTGAAGAGAAAAAATACAAGTTTGTACGTGTCGTTGAAGGAGTAGTTACAACTAGAACATGAAAGTAGTCTTCATTTTCCCACTCAATCGGCTAGGTGCACTGGAATTTCACTCAAATATATTTAAGTGCTCACCCAAAGTGCAAAAATATACTAGGTCCCTCTTTATTACTATCTTGCCAAGGTGTTAGCATAAATGTTCATAATAATAAAATTGTATATTCCATCATAATAACTATATCCATTAACTCAAACTGGAAACACATGTAATAAACGAACATACAAATCACATAAATATTAATATTAGATTTATCATATAAGTGCCATGAATAAAGATATCAATAATCAATATCCATCCACAAATATCCATTATATTATCTCATCACTAAATATAAGTTGATTACATAGAAATAATGTCATAAAGGTCATGTGCACAAGTTCATACCAACAACATAGCCCCTCTACAATATGGTCTTACAAAATGTAAGCTATTTTCTAATCCTATTATTATCCCCCAAGCGTAAGTTTGAACTATAAGTTCCTTCCTCAAAAATTGACTCTTCTTGAGTGCAAAATCCCCTTGCGTGTCGCACACTCCATGTCTATATTTAGACCAATACTCAAAAATTGAATAATTCCTCTACCTTCCTACATTGATCTAATGCGTGCTTTGTACTCCAACCTATATTTATCCTAAAACATGAAAAAATGGATGATTCCCAAGATCTATCTCTCCTGGGCACACCCTTCATTCACCAAACATCCACGCATGCCTACGCATCTCCCTTCCTACACACCCTTTTCTCATGTTCCTTTGATACTTAGGTAATATTTCACTATGCCAAGATTACCCCACACTAATGTCATTTCCACCCTCGAAAATGAAGATTCCAATATTATCTCTCAAAAGAATAATGAATAAAGAATAAATTTACACAAGAAATAATGTAAAGAATAGTTCATTAACTAGCGTGTTATTCTTCAATAGGTAACCATAGCTTTTGGTACTCATTCTTGATGTCAAATTGCAACTCATTCCAGTCATTGAGCACCTTCTTCACCTTTGCAGGAATGTCTCCAAGTACTGCATCCATTTCTTCTAGGGTCATATCCTTTCCCTTGTGCTTCAATTATCGTAATAAATTTGATAAAAATGAAACCATTCTATCCATTACATCCATCTATTGTACTATCATATTTTCTATCTCCTTTATTCGGTCATCGTGAGGATTTCAGGATGCTTTGAGCGCATCACGCTTCTCTACCAGTAATGTCAGCCTCTCCTCACACCCCCAAATTTTATTTTTTCTTGGTGACAAAGACTTCATTCTCTTCTATCAATGTCCTTTTTTTATTATTAGCTCTGGATCTTCACACCATGTTAGCACCAAATTATCCCTTTTCAGTTCATATTTTATACTCCGTAGTAAGACATCATATTCAACTATATGACGCGTGACCTATTTCTTTGTTCTCTCCTTCTCTTCTACATATTCCTTCTCCATCTACGTAGTTATCTCCTTGGTTTTGTCTAGTGCACCTGACTTCTTCTCAAGTAGGAGGTGAACATAGTGCTACAAAATTTTTATGGAGGAAGATTGTGTTTTATCTGTAAGTGTGTTGATTTCTAGATATTCTTGAATGATCTATCCTCTAATCTCTACAGAAAACCCCTGAATTTATTCCATATTATCCTTATCTTTCCTTTTCCCCTCAACCAACTACTCTACTTGTTCCTTCAGGCTCTTATTATCCTCTAATAATGGCTTGAGTGTGGCTTCCTTATCTATATTTCTATGTGTCACTTAAATTACCATCTTAGTCAAGATATTACTATCCTGTTCATCTATGATTTTTTTCATCCTTACTATTATGAGCGCGGATTAGGATTTATTCTCCACCTTCCTTTTGATGCATGATTCTTCCTTCACATTAAATTTAGGCTCATCCATGTGAGTTTGCATGCTCCAAGACAATTATTTCCTCATGCACATATTTGCTAGCTTTGGATCCATCAACTCCCACATAAATAATTTCTCAAGTTCCAACATACTTTGAAACTTGGCATGAATGATGTTAGAGGGGTCATCAATGTATCTAAGTGCACAAGTATTATAAATCTCTTCACCCTTATTCCCCCCAGATCGACACCCTTTAGGAATATGTGCTTCAGTATCCAGACATGGGCCTTCACCTATCAGTTCGCTCTTATCCTTTTCTTTCTCTAATCCTACATTGCCTCTTGATTCCTCATGCTCTTCATATGCCTCTATATCATGTTTTGTTTCTTCATTCTGAATTTCCTCTTATTTTAGGTCACTAATAGGTGTATCATGGACTATATGCACACTGACATCTGATACCTCCTCCTCGGTCTCCTTGGGAACATACTTGCAACTTTTATTCACTAGTTCATGATTTACTGGAGAGGTTTTGGGTGATTTACTTACTAGCTATGAGGGTCCTGTGCCATTTCTTCGTGTCCTTATCTTCCTTATCACTCTTATGAACACTTTATCCTTACACTACCCTCATATTTCTCTATTTCCTTGGTGCCCATACCCTCTCTCACTTCTCCCCCTTCTTTCTGAATGGGAGGAGAAAATTCACGCATTATATTTTCCCCTATAATTGGTTTCCTCCATGAGCCATGGTCCAGGCCATCACTGTCTTCCTTAAATTATTCGTCTTCATTAGGTTCTTCCTCATCTGAGATTGCAGGCTCATCATCCTAGAAGGTGCCCACTATAGCTTCCCCTTTAGAAACTCAGGGAGCTTAAACTCATTTTACATATATTTTCTGCTTACCAGTTTGGGCTTAAGGTAGATGTATACCTTAGTCTCGCTTATGTCCCCAAATGCCAAGATCATGGATTTGATGTTTACATCATCAGATATTAAATTCTCTATATAGGTAGACTTACCTGGATACACATATGTTGATGAGAAATTTTTTCTGGTGGACAAACTTATGGGTTTCCTTCCAACACTCTCGGAATCTAAGTCACTCTACTTAACCAGTGTAGCTACCATATATGCATGCACATGAAAAGGTGGATTTTGGTGGTGGATTTTTGACTGGGGATCCATCAGGGACACTCCACTGACCCTATGGAAAATCTTGCAGATACCCATAAGAGAGGACTTTGTCTCTAGAGAGGGAAATGGGAGTGATAAATTAGATAGAAGAACTAATGTTGTAGGTAGAGAATAAGATTCCTGAATACATCAATTAGAAGTTTTATCACATGTATTAAAATTAGGAGGAAATAACTCTACGCGTAGCAACAAGACCAAATGGAATTTATGATTACAAAGTATCAATAAAGCCCTTAGTCAAAAAAGACTCAAAACGCATTCTTGTATTGATTGCTTAAACCAATTTGTACATAGTATGAGAATGGAAGAAAAATAGAGAGTGGGGGAAAGGAAGAATTTGGCTATCTCCTTTGTTCTCTCAAGGTAGAATGCACTCTTGACCTTACAAAATTAATGATCAACCCTTTGAAATATGAATGGAGTTACAATTTATAGAGTAGAATCGACTCATCATCTTCCTCATGACCCTTCATATGCATTATTTCCAACTTTATACTATTCATATTCCTACCAAATGTTTAAGTCCCTTTTATAAAATAAAGGTGACCTAATTTACATTATGTTTTTAAATTCAATTTTAGGTGACTGAAAGGCATATCAAAAAGTGTAAACCCCAACATGAAATTAGAATATTTTAAAGTGAAAGAAAGTTGGGGGGAAGAGGAGAGAGAAAGAGAGAGATAAGAAGAAGAGGATATGTCATTACCGATAAAGACCTTTGATCATTGTTGATGGAAATCTCCAAATGCAGTGAAACTCTAAATCTTCAAATTCCCTACACACTATGAAAATCCTTCAAATTAGCTCACGAATCACTTGCCAAATTGAGTGAACTGTTCTGTTGATGATTGTAACTCCCAGCCTGGGTATGATATACCTATGACCTAAAATATGTAGTGAGTGTCAAAAAATGTTGTCCAATCACCTGAGATGATCATCCCTCTATGTCTCATTGTGCCAAAATTTCCCTTTGAGAATAACCTGCTATTAATAGTAAGTATCTAGATGGAAGGATTAGTATGTTTTGTTAGGTTAATTTATGCATTATATTACCTTAAATATTTAATTATTTAATAACATAATTAGTTTATATATTTCTATAAAACTTTATAATGATATTTGTCATATTATTGCATAGGTTATATTGTTACGCAGTTGTAACAATTACTATTTGTTTTTATTTAATTATTGTTGCTTCCTAGATGTATTTTGGAAGCTATTGTGATTTTGGTTGTACCTATGCAACCCATTTATTTGTTTGTATATTGTTGTCCAATATGTATAATATTGCAACACTCCATTGTAATGGTTGATTAATATCACATTAATAAAATATACAGGCTTTTGTCCCTCTTTGTGAAATTACATTTGGTGTTAGAGTAGGTTGAAGGATATTGGAGGATTGTAGTAGAGTTTAAGGAGCATTGGAGAAGCTTATGTAAGAAAAGGAGAGCCAGATTTACCTCTACAACTTCGCAACCCCATCCCATGCAATACCATCATCAAATTCCTCAAAATTGCCATCAAATTCATCAAAATCACCTTTATTCATTGTAATTAAGGTTGAGGAGGATTCAATACACAAAGGAAGAGATTATAAGCTCAAAGGAAGGAAAATAATTGATCTAAGGTGTCATACACACTCAAAACCGCCTGTCATTTTTTCTCTTTGCTGGAATTTTTTTTCTCAAAACCACCTTTCCCAAACCATGCTTTTCTAAAGAGTTATGGTTTTATAGTTTGGAAGTGTTATTGGTAAGAATTTTTTTTGGGTGGATAAACTTGTGGATTTCTTTCCAATGCTATGGGAATCTAAGTCCCTCTACTTAACCGATGCAGCTACCATATATGCATGCACGTGAAAAGGTGGATTTCTATGGTGGCCTTTCGACCGGGGATCCAATAGGGACACTCCACTAACCCTGCAGCAAATGTTGTAGATACCTGCAAGAGAGAAATTTGTCTTAAAGTGGGAAAGGGAGTGAGAAAAGAGATAGGGGGACTAATGCTACAAGTAGATAATCAGATTCCTACACACACACTAGTTATAAAATTCAACACATGAATTCATGAGAAGAAACAACTCTATAAATAACAACAAGACCAAATAGAATTTATCGATCACAAAGTAGCAAGAAACCCCTTAGTCAAAGAAAGATAGAAACTCCTTCTTGTATTGATTGCTCAAACCAAAGTTGTACATAATGGAGAAATAGAGGAAATTTGAGAATGAGGGGAATGGAAGAATTTGGATATCTCCTTTGTTCTCTCAAGGTACAATATACTCTTGAGTTTATAAGATCAATCACCAACCCTTTAAAATGGGAATGGCTTTACAATTTATAGAATACAATATGACTCTTTATCTACCTCATGACCTTTCGAATACCTTAATATTACTTAAGACTATTCATATTCCACTTTAAATATTTAATTCCCTTTTATAATAGTAGGGTGACTTAATTTACATTATATTTCTAAATTCACCTAAGTCATATTAAAAAGTGCAAACCCCAACGCGAAATTAGAATATTGGAAAGTGAGAGAAAGTTACGGGGAGAGGAGAGAGAAAGAGAAGGAGAAGAAGAAGAGGAGATGTCATTCATGATGAAATCTGTTGATCCTCGCTGATGGAAAGCTCTGATGCGATGAATTTTTGAATGTCCCATTGTGCCAAAAACTGCCCTTTGAGTGTGACTTACTTTTTGTAGTAAGTGTGAATTGCGAGCCGAGATGACCTTTTTGGTGACCTTTCCTACAATGTTCCCTCTGTGTTCACCACCTTACTCATGGAATCTTCAAATGGTGGCTTACCCAAAGTAACATACCCCTATGTATGGAGACATGCTATTTTTATTAAATGCACCATGAACATCAAATTGCAACAAAACGGGTCTTGAAATTGTGGGTTTTATTCCAGGGTTCCACTCTCCGAATTTTGAGTAATTCCTTCATCTGAACAAGTGGGAAAATGATGTTTTCATCAGAGGGGGTATAATATTGACAAAAAACTTAGTCCTCCATATCCCTAAAAAATATGGATTTCATGGCACAAAAACTAGTTTATGTGAAACTAGATTTTCCAATGATCATTCCCTCCAATTTTTGGATGATTTCACCCGTTGGGTCTTCGGGAATTTTAAAATTTATTCGAGGAGGGAATAATGCTGATAAAAAAATATCCCTCCATATCCCTAAAAATATGGACTTCATGGTGTGAAAACTAGTTCGCGTGAAACTAGATTTTTTGATGATCGTTTCCTCCAATTTTTGGGCAATTTCGCCCACTGGAACCTTGAGAAGCAGAGAGGTAGCTCGCTGATTTTTTCCATTACTATGTCATGGCAGCCATTAATGGAGATTGAAAATTTTAGGTCTGGTTTTTCTCTCCATTTTCAAATAAAATTATATTTTTTATGTGGGTTTTTTCTTCTGGTGCTTCACGTGTGATCTTACTTCAGTTCGGTAACCGGTTTGATGGTTAATCCCACTTCTTTCTTCGTTGAGCCAGAAAGGAGATTTATTCATTGTGGATGCTCTATCACACATGGGGGGAGTTTGAAGGTGTCTTCCTAATGGCCTTCAGTAGAGGAATGAGTATAAAAATATATCTTTTTGTTTCATGCATCCGTTTGGGAGATTTCTTCAACTTCTCATTTCATGGCTATGGAGTTTTCTCTATTTTCTTCCTGTTGCTCTTCATTTCTCCTTCTCGTTTTGATGAAAAATACTTCTGAGACCTGCACATCACTATGTGGAATGTGTTTCAGTTCTTGGGTTGAGAAGGTCTGAGCATTTACAATGGTGGAGTGATGGTAGAATGTTGCAGAGGAAGTATGGAGGAATGAAGTGCACATATAACTGTTAGAAGTTAGAAGCAGGAAAAAGTGACACTTGGAGAAAATTAAAAAGCTATGCACAAGTAGGGTTTGGGTGAATTTTTCCATGTTTGATGTTCCTAACCTCAGGGACATAAGGGACATCAATTTCCACAATGAGCAAGATGGCGACACATGGCACTAGATCCAATGACAAGGAATGAAGGAGAAAAAAGTTGCTTTAAAGCACTAGGAGCTGAAAGTTGGTCACGTGGATGTCCAAATGACTCCCTATGGGGTTTGGGTGCATTTTTAAAATTCTTATGTCCCCCACCTCAGGTGCATAAGGGAAATAAAATTCCATGGTGGTCCTGGAGGTGACACATGGCACCCAATCCAACGATAGGGAATGGATGCTCCAAAAATGCACCTGGGGGTTGAACTGTCAAGTCTGGAGGTCACATGAGGGTACAAGAGGTCATATGAGGGTTGAGAGGGATTCAAGGGGTATAGACACACTTTTCAAACCTTGATGTTCCTAACCTTGGGGGACGTGAGGGACACAAAATCCCGTCAGGCTCCTGGTGCTGACATGTCCTCCCAAAAAAATTAGCTAAGTCCTGAACTTGTGACAGTGATAAATTGAGCTCGTGGTGGACATTTTTTGAAAAAAATTATATGATACTGACTTTAAATGGCCTTCTAAATTCAATGGTGGTGGTATCATGTCTTGATTATTCCATTTTATCCTTGAAAAATCTGATTTTTGAATTTTTACTCCACCTATGCCTGAGAAAAACTACCTGCAGACATGATGCGCCAAAGTGTTGTGAAAAATATTATTTCACCATCATGTAGGCCTTGGAATCATCTATATATATATATTTTCTTCTAACTCCATCTGGATCTCATGGAATCTTTTTCTGAAGCCCAGTAATTGTTTTAGGCCTGTGTACCACCTAGGCTTGTGAACCCTATTTTTTACTCAGACTGCTCCAAGTCTTGCAGAACTTCCCCAGAGATTCCAAAATCATTTCCATGATGTTCCAAGGTCTTCCATTCACCTCCATGTTGAATTTTTTCCTTTTTTTCTACTCCAGGGTTTGATCCATTCCTGGAAAGGCCAATGATAGCCATTCCCAATACTGCCAGAAGATAGTATCTTTTTAGAACTCCCTAAAATCACCTAGGGGTAATGAATAGACTTACCTGAATCACCTAGGGGGATGAGATTACATTATTTATGAGGTCATTTTAACTGATTGGATAGACCTGAGGTGTCTTGGAATTATGGGACTTGAAAAAATTAACACTTGGGTATTGTTGTTGTGCTTGGAAATTGTCAATTTCCATGTTGCACATTTGCATGACAACAAGTGTTTAATTACAGTTTCCTCTTTATACATACTTGTTTATCTTAGCTGCCCAAGTGGTTAGCATAAATTTTGTAAGACACTTCCCATCAAGAGAGGTCAAGGGGTCAAATCCCCCTCCCTCACCGAAAACCAAATTTGGCAAGAAATTTAGTGGAACCTATTGTTGCAAGATCACAGTACCCCTGGACACACATCAGGCTTCTAGGTTGATGTTTCAGGCATCCAGTGTGATTGCACAACATGGAAACCTCTCTCCAAGTGTGGGACTTGTTAAACTGAGAGAGGAATCTCTAGATTAGAGGTTGGTTCCTCAAACTCCTCTGATTTAGATCTAATGCTTGCACAACTACAGAGGTTTTAGATCCTGATCCTACTCTAAATTGCAAGGAGACAGGGATAGAAATGCAAAAATTGAAACTAACTAAAGATGGTGATGCACCAAAAGGAGTGGTGAATATTTTTGTCATGCAAATAGACACAAACCAAAGATTGCAACATAAAACATACACAGGTTGATAAGATATAATTTAGGATCTGAAATGAAGCAAATAATACAAACAAAGGACTGAAACCCATTCACAAAGCTTGCATTATCATTTCCAATGTCAAAACCACTGCATTACAGCCTCAGATAGGTAGAAAACCTATTACAATCTTTGAAGAGGTCTGATTCTTGCAACAATCACTTGCTGGAGGTGAAAGAAGAAGTCTGCTATGCCAAAAAGTGTTCTCACCTTTAGAAATGAGCCAAATCTGGCTTTTACATTACATGGGTCAAACCCAGGAGAGAGAAAATGTACAAAACGTGGGAGCCCATTCCTCATTGACTACAAATGCATTAAAATGGCATGGAGGACCTTAAAAACCCATACCCTATCATTTTTGACCGAATTGGAGGAGAATGTGACCCATTCTGCATTAAATTTGGTCGCTAAAATGTCACTTCTGGCCATGAACACGTGTCAGATCTGTTTCTTAACTTTCTCTCTCTATATTGAACAAAAATTCAATATTGACCCCGAAATCATGTAGAGAATTTTATAATCTTTCCAATGATATAAAGAACATGCAAATCTGAGCTCTGGATCGAAAGATATGGCGATCTGAAGATTTAGGGCACAAAACAAGCAAAAATGGGTTTTGAAAATTTTTCCCACGCTCCGCCACCTAGACGACACGTGTTGGGCGCTGATTGGATTAGCAATTCTCTCTCCTTCCCTTACCCACAGGTTTTCCTTGAAATTTTTGACCTTTTGTGATTTTGGAAAATTTCTCATTTTTTCCCCGCGTCCCCGCCACTTGGGACATG
Source organism: Taxus chinensis (assembly GCA_019776745.2). Classification (NCBI taxonomy): domain Eukaryota; kingdom Viridiplantae; phylum Streptophyta; class Pinopsida; order Cupressales; family Taxaceae; genus Taxus; species Taxus chinensis. The sequence continues at coordinate 493,102,234 of CM034154.1, forward strand.
TGGCATGATCTGGTTGGAGGACAGGGGCATGGGGTCATCCTTCACCTTTTAGTTTTTGGCCAAAACTTTTTCCAAATTCTCTAATTCCTCCCCGAGCTCCACACTCCCCTTCTCCTTAGGACACATGTCCTCTTTTTATTGGCTCGGGCCAACACTTCAAACCTTGCCCTTTGAAATTTTGGACGTTTTCCCTTGTGACACGTGGCGTTTCCTGATTCGTTCGCGGGTCTGCTGGCTTTTCATGTCCCTCATGTATTTTCGGCCCGGGTGTCCCAAACCGACTGGGAAAACTTCCTCCGATCTGCCTGATTTAGGCTTCCCTGTCCCTTTTTGAGGCGAAGACACGTGGTGTGATTTGATTGGCTCTCAGCTCCTTCGGCTCTCCGCGTCCCACACGTCCCTATGTCCCAACTGTCCCAGTGTAAAAGTTCTCTACACCAGCCGATTCAGGTGGTTTGCGTCCTTTGCGTACTCACGGCCCAGATGTCCCAGCCTTATCTACACAACAGTTAGTCAATTTTGCTTTTACCTTCAGCCGGTTCGCCCTTTCGCGTCCCTCGCATCCCGATGTCCCAACTGTCCCAGTGCTGTGCAGACCGCCTAGAGGCTTTTCGGCCGATTCGTGCCCCGACGTCCCAACTGTCCCAGTTGTTGTGAGGACTAGGACTTAGCCAATTTTTATGATTTTTTCTGGCCTGAGCTTGTTTTTTGTAACTTTTTAACCCTTTTTAGAACTTGCTCCTTTCTTCTTAGACAGGAGAGTTAGAAAAAATCCGAGGGGACCCTAGAAACATGATTTTTTGCCTTGAATCAATCCATTTTCGTGGGACTTGAGCATTATGATGCATGTTATCAAATTTTACCTTGGGGGTGAAAATTGGATAACAATTTGGTGACTCAGCGGGGTCACCTACCTGCTAGGTAGAAAAGACCAGTAGCCTGAGAGCAGTCCATTGGGGCATGGAGTCATCAAATATTTTGTTTAGAACCCCTAACTGACTCAGAATGTGCAAGGAGGAAGATGGAATATCACCTGATGGAAGCAAGGACTATGCAAAACATCTCCATGTATAGCAAGCTGTGCCAAAGCACTTAGGGAAAAAAAAAATAACCTACAGCAAAACAATGTGCATAAGCACTTGGAGGAATGAAAATATAATCTAATATTTACAAGGTAGTGAACTTCCCTCTAGAAGAAACGCTTGAGATAGATTCCATTCACTAGAATCTACAATTCTTCACCATCCAATGGGGCCAATTGGAAAGCATTGTTGTTCTTGCACTTTCATGAACATGTATGGGCCACTCCAAATGGCATCAAATTTTGAATGCCTTCCTGGTTTTGCTCTATCCCACATCCCATTTCAACACTAGATCTCCAACCTGAAAAGATCTATCCTTGGCCTTTCTTATCAAAGGTCTTCTTGATCAAAAGCTTGATCCTTTTCCATTACTTGGGATGCCTGATTTATGATCTCTTGCAGCTCCATCAACTCTGCATACCTCACCTCCATGGGCTCAAACTCTAGCAACTCCAGCTGCTTCATGAGTTCCAATGTTGGCAACTCAAGTGACATGGGGCAAGATTGCCTCTCTTCCATAGACAAGTTTGAATGGAGAGTTACCTGTGGATCTTTTGGGAGTTATCCTATCAGCCCATAAGGCTGATTTTAGTTTGGTATGCCAAGACCTCTTATTCTTGTCAAGAGTTCTCCTAATGATCCTCAACAAGTTCTTGTTTGTAGACTTGGTCTTGGCCATTACCTTGAGGGTAATAGTTTGATGAAGTGCTTAGGTAGATACCATTCTTGACAGCCCACTCAGTCACCTTAGATCCAATGAATTGACAATGCATTATCCTGAGATTATTGTAGCAAGTACAACCAAATCTGGTTTTTATCCCCTCAAAAAGGTCTAAGATGCTAGACTCATTTTCCTCTTTGAGTACTACTACTTCTGTCCATCTGGTGAAGTAGTCTGTGGCTGTTAAAATCCATTTGTGCCCTTGGCTTGAATTGGGATTAATGACTCCAATGAATTCCAAACCCCATTGCATGAATGGCTAGTCAATTGAGATTGGATGTAATGGAAGGGCACAGCAATTCTCTCTTTTCCTATGAAGAATGCACAATTCTTACACCTCTTGGATCCATGCATAGCAATCACTGAAGATTTTAGTGCCACAGGGAGAAAAATTGCAAAAATTGAAACCTAACTACGATGGTGATGCACCAAAGGAGTGGTGCATATGTTTGTCATGTAACTAACACAAACCCAAGATTGAACATAAAACATTACACAGTTGCTAAGATTAATTTAGGATTGAAATGTAAGCAAAAATAATACCAACAAAGACTGAAACCCTTCACAAAGCTTGCTTCTATTCCAATGTCAAACCCACTGCATTACCAGCTCAGATAGGTAGAAAACCTATACAATCTTTGAAGGGTCTTGATTCTTGGCAAAATCACTGGTGGAGGTTAAAGAAGAAGTCTGCATGCCAAAAAGTGTTCCATCTTTAGAAATGACCAATCTGGCTTTTTAATTACATGGGTCAAAACACAGGAGGAGAGAAAATGGACAAAAAACGTGGGAGCCCATTCCCATTGGACTCAAAGGCATTAAAATGGCATGGAGGACCTTAAAAACCCATACCCTCTCATTTTTGACGAAATTGGAGGAGTGAATGTGACCCATTCTGAGTAAATTTGGCTCGATAAAAGTCCACTTCTGGCCATTGAACACGTTCAGATCTGTTCTACCTTTCTATCTCTATTTGACAAAAAGTCAATATTGACCCCGAAATCATGTTGTAGAGAATTTTATAATCTTTCCAATGGATAAAGAACATGCAAATTCGAGCTCTGGATCGACCGCTTTATGGCGATTCTGAAGATTTAGGGCAAAAAAACAAGCAAAAATGGGTTTTGAAATGTTTCCCACGCTCAGCCAACGCGACGACACGTGTGGGCGCTGATTGGAGTAGCAATTCTCTTCCCTTTTCACCCTTTACCCACAGGTTTGCTTGTGAATTTTTGACATTTTGTTGATTTTTGGGCAAATTCTCATTTTTCCCGAGTCCCCGCCAATTGGGAAAATGTGGCATGATCTGTATTGGAGGACAGGGGCATGGGTCATCCTTCAAACTTTAGTTTTGCCAAATTTTGCCATTCTCTAATTGCATCCTCCCTGAGTCCCACTCCCTCTACTTAGGAACACATGTACTCTTTTATGGGATAGGGCCAACACTTCAAACTTGCCCTTTGAAATTTAGCGTTTTCCCGTTGTTTGTGATGACACGGGCGTTTCTGATCGTCGGGGGTGTTCTGATGGATTTTTCATGTACTATGTATTTTCGGCCCGGGTTGGTCCCAAAACCGATGGGGAAAACGTCCTCCGATCTGCCTGCATATTTGGCTTCCCTTGTCCCTTTTTGAGGCGAAGAAAGACACGTGGTGTGATTGATGGCTCCGCTCCTTCGGCTCTCCGCGTCCAAAGGTCCCTATGTCCCAACTGTCCCAGTGTAAAAGTTCTCTGCGTCGGCCGATTCGGGCGGTTCGCGTCCTTCGCGTACTCACGGCCCAGATGTCCCAGCCTTATCTACACAACAGTTAGTCAATTTTTCTTTTACCTTCGGCCGGTTCGCCCTTTCGCGTCCTCGCATTCCGAGGTCCCAAATGTCCCGTGGCTGTGCAGATCGCCTAGAGATTTTCGGCCGATTCGTTGCCCCGACGTCCCAACTATCCAGTTGTTGTGCGGACGGACCTTAGCCACTTTTATGATTTTTTCTGGCCTGAGCGTTGTTTTTTGTAACTTTATTTTAACCATTTTTAGAACGTGTCCTTTCTTCTTAGGACAGGGAGAGTTAGAAAAAATCCGAGGGGACCTAGAAACATGATTTTTTGCTTGCTCACTCCATTTCGTGGGACTGCGCATTCTTATGCTGTTCTCCAAATTTTCTTGGGGTTGAAAATTGGATAAACAAGTTGGAGAATCAGCGGGTCACTACCTGCTAGGTGAGAAGATATCAGTTGCATAAGAGCAGTACATCGGGGATGGAGTCATAAATATTTGTTTAGACCCCCCAACTGACTTAGAATGTGTAAGGAGGAAGATGAACTATCATAGAAGAAAAGGAAGGATGCAAAAAATCGCCATGGACAGCTAGCTATGCCCACGCCATTATGGGAAAACAAACCTAACATATGCAAAAATAATGTGCACAAGCACTTGGAGGAATGAAAATCTAATCTAATATTTACAAGGTAGTGAATTTCCCTCTAGAAGCAACGCTTAAGATAGATTCCATTGACTGGAATCTGCAGTTCTTCACCATCCAATGAGGCCAATTAGAAATCATTGTTGTTGTTGCACTTTGTGACCATGTATGGGCCACTCCAAATGGCATCAAATTTTGAATGACTCCAGTTTTTTCTCTATCACATCCCATTTCAACACTAGATCTCCAACTTGAAAAGATCTATCCTTGGCCTTCTTATCAAAGGTCTTCTTGATCAAAGCTTGATCCTTCTCCATTGCTTGGGATGCCTAATTTCTGATCTCTTGCAGCTCCATCAACTCTGCATATCTCACCTCCATGGGCTCAAACTCTAGTAACTCCAGCTGCTTCATGAGTTCCAATGTTGGCAACTCAAGTGACATGGGCAAGATTATCTCTCTTCCATAGACAAGTTTGAATGGAGAGTTACCTATGGATCTCTTGGGAGTTATCCTATCAGCCCATAAGGCTGATTTCAGTTTGGTATGCCAAGACCTCTGATTCTGGTCAAGAGTTCTCCTAATGATTCTCAACAAGTTCTTGTTTGTAGACTTGGCTTGGCCATTACCTTAAGGGTAATAGTTTGATGAAGTGCTTAGGTAGATACCGTTCTTGATAGCCCACTCAGTCACCTTAGATCTAATGAATTTCAATGCATTATTAGAGATTATTGTAGTAGGTACATCAAATCTGGTTGTTATCCCCTCATAAAAGTCTAAGATGCTAGACTCATTTGCCTCTTTGAGTGCTACTGCTTCTGTCCATTTTGGTGAAGTAGTCTGTGGCTGTCAAAATCCATTTGTGCCCTTGGCTTGAATTGGGATTAATGACTCCAATGAAGTCTGAACCCCATTGCATGAATGGCTGGTCAACTGAGATTGGATGTAATGGAAGGGCAGCAAGTCTCTCTTTTCCTGTGAAGAATGCACAATTCTTACACCTCTTGATCCATGCATAGAAATCACTGAAGATTTTGGGCCAATAATAACCAGCCTTCATGATTTTTAGAGCTGTCACTCTTGGTGCAAAATGACCACCAGTTGGTCCACCATGAAACTCTTCCAACACCCTTTGAATATGATTTGTGCTAATGCACCTCAGCAATACTCCATTCACATCTTTCTTGAACAAAACTCCATCAACAATGGCATACGAGACAGCCTGCAATCTAAAGTGTCTCCTTTGGGTCTTGTTCATCTCCAAAGGGCATAGGCCTATGCCTAGGAAGTGTATAATACCTTGGGTCTAGCAGGGAGTGGGGGCAACATTGTCTTCTTCTTGATTGCCACTTGGCTCATGGCTGTTCTGGACTGTCAAAACAGCCTCTTCTTCGTTGCATACTTCTTTTTGCTTCCCCAAAACCAGCTACTCACACAATCCTTTCCCTCTTACCAGTTTGGTGATCTTAGCAAATAATAAGCTCGAGATCGGTGTCTTCGTTGCACCGGTGTCCACTGTTCCGTGCTCTAGCAATGAGCTTCTCCATTGCATCAATGTGTCTACAATGTGTTGCACCAGTGTCACCAGTGTGTCCACAACAAGCTTAACAAATAATAAGCTCGTGTTGTGTCACCAGTGTGTGTTACAATACAAATGGGTTCCCTATTTTATACATTTTTAGGGCCCCCAAAAAAATTGCATTGCATATCATCCTTAGGCTAATATTAGCCTCACCCAAACATAGAAAAATGGGATTAAATCCCTATGTGAGCGGATTACACATTTTAATGGGATTAAATATTCCCATTTTAGCCGATTGAATATTTTAATAAGGGATAAATATGCTTCATAAGAGCAGCTAGGCATTTCTTTAAGGGATAAATGTCCCATTTGGAGTGGCATTGGTCTAAAGTCTTTAACATTTTGGTGATGGTCTTTATATTTGGGCTGCAAGGTCTGGGATTAAACCTTACCTACTCCAGTTTATCACGTGGGACAGTCCACGCTGATGGGCTTTCTTGTGGCTTGGCAATGGTAGTGCACTTCATGGCTTCAACTCCTCTCCACATGGATCAATTACTTAATGCCTTCTTTGGAAACAACCGTTTTACTAAGAAGCCTTCCCTCATTGTGCAAGAAAGCATTTGCATTTGATCTTGGTGGTTCATACTAATGTATAACTCCATTAATATCCTGCACATCGTGAAGACTTGCCTCAAATGGGAGAAGTGGCCTGCTACCATTTTTTGAAATAATAGTTATTTCGACCCAGGTACAATCAGCACCACATAGTTAATCAAAACTGTGAGTGCCACTTGTCCATTGCCCGATAGGCAAATCGTAGCGAATCGACGAGTGGTGGACAAGCCACGTGTCACAATGCGAATTGGTCCAAATATTGCACCAGTTGACCCATTTGGTTGTGACTGGCTCCCATTGAACCGAGTCCTCTTGACCTTCAACACAATCTAGAGCTCCCGATGTTTGCCTGTCGTAGTTCATCACAGTCATTGAGAAGCTTTCGAGATGATCCAGCTACAACCTGACACCATCTAGCTCCATGTTTAGGGAACTTTTGAAAATGATCCCCTGATCATTGAGAGAGGCTCTATTCAAGTCTCTGAAGTCAACACACAGTCTGATCTCTCCACTCTTCTTTCTGACTGGGACTAAGCTAGAAACCCAACTAGAATGCTTGATTTGGAATATGATCCTTGACTCAATCAGCTTGTCCAATTCTTTCCTCATGAGAGGCTCCATGTGTGGATTGACTGGTCTTTGTTTCTACCTGATAGGCTTAGTATTTGGATCTAATTCGATGGTATGCTGAGCTAAGTTGGGATTGAAACCTTTCAAGTCTTCATATCTCCAAGCAAACATGTCAGGGAACTCTTGACACAGCTGTATGAACTCATACCTTTCTCATTCAGTTGTCATCCTTCCAATTTGCAATGGTCTGTTCTCTTCTACCAAGATGGATACTGAATCCTCTCTCTTGACCTGAATGTTTGCTTTTTCCTTTCTTAACTGATCATTAGGGTTAAAAATGGACTCCAAAGTGATAAGTCCCTTGGGCAGCTTGTTAGTTCTCAGCTATACCACCTGGTCACCATACTGTTGTTCCAACTTTTCTTGATTCTTCACTGAGAACTCAGCTTCTTCTTGCAAGAAATGGATGATTTGTTGGTCATTTTCAAACACTTGCCAACTGACATTGTTATCTGCCACTAAAGGCCTCACAATCACGTGGATGTTTGGCTATACCTTGTCTTGTTGAATACTTTCCACAATGTCAAAGGCTGCCCCTAGTGCTACAAGCCTGTCAGCAGCTTGATTCTCTTTCCTAGGAATGGATTTGATGCCAAAACCCCTCAAAATCTTCCATGAGGTCCCACACCCTGTTCTTGTAGCACTTGAGTAGATCATTTTTGGTAGCATGCTATCCCTTGACCTGATTTAAAATCAATTCACTGTCACCAAAGACTTACAAGTTCTTTATTTTATTCTTTATTGTCCAATGCATCCCTTGCACCAAGGCTTCATATTCAGCAGTGTTATTGGAGCATATAAACTGAAATATAAAACCTGAATAGTACTTTATTCCTTGAGGTGAAACAAGCATAGCTCCACCTCCTACACCTTGTTTACTCCTTGATCCATAAAAAAAACAGCTGCCATACCTCATTATCATCCTTGTGGTTTGGCTTGGTGATGCTAGGAATAGGCTGATTTTCTTCATGTATGTAATAGACCCCTAGCTCAGATTCTTCCACTTCTTGATAAGGGTCAAATGCATGTATCTTGTTTTCCCATTCATCAAGAGTTAGATCCGAGATGCTTCCAACCTTAGTGTTAGCTTCATCGGTGCTTGGGTGATCTTCTTGATCAAATGCAGAGCAATTGACATTGATCTGACTTAGAGTGTAAGGCTCAATGTGAAAGTTTGCAATAGGTTCAGACCTGATTGTAGCCTTAGTTCCATACCTCATTCTAAACAGCATGTGTGACCAATCAGTAGACAGATACCCCCCAATCTTGGCTGTGAAGTCCCTTGACAAGCAAAGGGCAAAGAGTGGTGGAAGGTCTATGACTGATACGTCTTGTAAAACAACAACATTTGGACATGCATGCAAGGTAAGACTCAAATTTCTAATCACCCCCAATTATTGCTACCTATTGTCCCATCTAGCTGCACTACCCCTTTGGATATGGTTTCATACTAGAGCCCTAGCTGATCAGCTATTTACTAAGGCATTACCGAGCTACTTGCCCCGGAGTCTATCATGTAATTATGTACTAGCTAATTTCCAATGATTAATGAAACATAGAAAGGAGGGGGCTTCAACATTTTTACCTTGTTGTTCTCCATGATTCCCCTCAGGCTGGGCAGCATTTGTAAGTACCTTGTCTTACATCTGAACTTGCTGATTCGAATTTGGCAAGTCCTTCATGGCAGCTTGCAGCAGATCTCTTTGTCCTGGGATAGATAGGGATTCCCACATTGATGTATTAACGTTTGTCTTCTTCATCTGATCAATGATACTAAATGGTTATAAAGGATCTCTTTGCTGTCCCTTGATTTTGCACATTCACTCCTTACACGTGGGTAGTAACAACTTGTATTTGAGTTAGTCCTAAGGAGCTGTATCCTTGGCTGCCCCTGTGCCATTTGAAATTGGACTTTACTTGCCAACCATTTGTGGAGCCGTGGAAGATTGTGGATTGGTTGGGGCTAATGTCTGTTATTCACCCAAATTCCTCCTCTTTGACCTTGTGTTGGCTGCAACACTTTGAGAAACTACTTGATTCATGCCACAGAAATCTTCTGCTTGCCAGTTTACCAATGTGGTGTCATTTGGGGCTGATTGCTGTTGGAATGTTTCTTGTTGTTGACTGTTTCCTTGACTGCTCTCACCCTCCACACCAGTAGTTGTCACCATCAATGCTTGATTCAAACCACCATTGAAGCACATGGATTGGTTATGAGGCTCATTGCATGGAAAACACCAATCATACTCCTAGGAAATGTTGTCTTGTGTTGGCACCAATGCCTTAGAGGCAGATATGGCATTTGGAATATAAGGCTGAAATGGTCTATTGGCAGGAGGCCTTGTTTGATTCATATTTACAGCTGGGTTAGGTGGCCTTTGTGGTTGGTATGGCTGCCTATTAGGCTGAGCTTGGGGTTGATAAGAAGGTCTAAAACTTTGGGCTTGTTGCCTTTTGAGAGTAACTAGCTCATTTCCTAGGTTTTGTAATTTCTTCATGACTTCTTGAAGCTCATTTGGGGCACTTGGAGATGAAGTGGAAGCTTCATTTGAACTCTAATTTCTGGGAGTGGGAGGAACCAAACTAGGTGCTTGATTGGTGTTTGGATTCTCTAAACTTGGAAACAGTGGCATGGGGGGTCTAGGGGCAAGTTTTCCAGCTTGGATCAAACAATTTTCAGCCCTAATGGAAATTCTATAAGCCATAGGGATAGTTATGCCTCCCATGGACTGAATCAACATAGAAATATCAGAATTTAAAGCTTTAAGATAGTAAAGAAAAGCACCTTTTGCTGTTGACCTGACTGCCACTGGAATTCTCTCCCAAGTCTTTTGAAATCTAAAGTTGAAATCGGTCAGCTGCTCATTGGGAGCTCTCTTGATGGTTGTCAGCTACTCCAAAAGAGACAAGTTGTCTCCCTTTTCTCCAAATTGCTCATGAAGTGCTATACACAGCTGATTCCAATTTGTGATAGAACCAGCTCCAAGGCTCCTAAACCATTGCAATGCTTTATCCTTGAATGAAGATGCCAGTAACTTGACAGCCACTTGCATTTCATTAATTTCATGGATTGCACAAAGGTTAGCAATATCTTTAACATGATCCCATGGAGTAGTCTGATTTTCTCCAGTAAAGTAGGGAATGTTCTTCAAGGCTACTATAGGAATTGGATGTTGTGCATTGAGGGCAAGTGGGCTATTGCCTGTGAAGTTTACGTAGGGGTTGTTTTGTGCCATTCTAATTGGTCTTAAACCCCTTGCTGACTGATTGAAAGGCCTACCAGGTGGAGTAGTTGAGAGAGTTCTGTTTGGTGGAGATGGAGACCTTTGAGTCCTTCTTCCTCTTTGCCTTTTCCTTGGAGATAATTACAGGTATTCAAACAAAACTTCTTCTTCTCCAACTCTTGACCTTGTGGTGATTCTTCTCATGAGTTTTCAGTCCTGCACAACTGAAACCAGTTGATTCTTCCCCTTGGAGTCGCCAAATATGCAAATAATAGCTCTTTTTAAGCAAGAAAATTACAGTAGATGCACATCAACTTTGCTGCAGTAAAAATGAGACCTCTAGTGTCCCACCCGGTGTGCTAAAACTATTAGTGTTGCAGATCACAGCACCCGTGGATGTTGATTAGGCTTCTAGGTTGATCACTGTAGCATCCAGTGTGATTGCACAACATGGAAACCTCTCTCCAAGTGTGGGACTTGTGAAAATGAGAAAGGAATCTCCAGATTAGAGGCTGGTTCCTTAGAACTCCTCTGATTTACATCTAATATCTTGTACAACTACAGAGGTTTAGATCCTAATCCTATTCTAAATTGCAAGGAGACAGGGATAAAAGTGCAAAAATTGAAACTAACTAAAGATGGTGATGCACCAAAAAGGAGTGGTGAATATTATTGTCATGCAAATAGACACAAACCAAAGATTTTAGCATAAAACATACACAGGCTGAGAAGATATAATTTAGGATCTGAAGTGAAGCAAATAATACAAACAAAGGACTGAAACTCATTCACAAATCTTGCATTATCATTTCCAATGTCAAAATCACTGCATTACAACCTCAGAGAGGTAAAAAACTGTTACAGTCTTTGAAGAGGTCTTATTCTTACAAACAATCACTTGCTGGAGGTGAAAGAAGAAGATCTCCTATGCTAAAAAATATTCCACACTCTGAGAAATGAGCCAAATCTGGCTTTTACATTGCATGGGTCGAGCCCAGGAGAGAAAAAACATACAAAAACGTGGGAACCCATTCCTCATTGAATACAAATACATTAAAACAGCATGGGGGACCTTACAAACCCATACCCTGCCATTTTTTACCGAATTAGAGGAGAATGCGACCCATTCTGCATTAAATTTGGTCGCTGAAATGTCATTTCTGGCCATGGACACGTGTCAGAGCCATTTTCTTAAGTTTCTCTCTTCTAGACTAGAACCAAAAATCAAGATTGACCCTAGAATCATGTAGAGAACTTTATAAGCTTTCTAATGATATAAGGAACGTGCAAATCTGAGCTCTAGATCGAAAGATATGGTGATCTGAAGATTTAGGGCACAAAACAGGGACAAATGGGTTTTGAATTTTTTTCCTGCACTTCGCCACCTGGACGACACATGTCAGGTGCTGATTGGACCAAGTAATTCTCTCTCCTTCCCTTACCCGTGGTTTTTCCCTTGAAATTTTTGACTTTTTGTAATTTTTTGGAACATTTTCCACTTTTCCCCTCCGTGCACCCCCGCCATTTGGGACACGTGGCATGCATTGATTGGTTGACAGGGGCGCGGGGAAGACCTTTACTTTTTAGCTTTTTGGCCAAAGACTTTTTCCAAATTCTCCAAAGTTTCTCCCTGAGCTCCGCACTCTCCTTCTCCTTAGGACACATGTCCTGTTCTGATTGGCTCAGGCTAACCCTTCAAAACCTTCCCCCTTTTGAACTTTTGGACATTTTCTCTTGTGACACATGGCGTTACCTGATTCACTCTACGAGCCTGTTGGCCTTTCGCGTCCCTCGCGTCCCTTTCTACCCAGTTGTCCCGAACTGTCTGGGACAAAAACTTTCAATCCGCCCGATTCAAGAATCCCTGTCCCTCTTTGAGGCCGATGACACGTGGCTTGTTTTGATTGGCCCTCGGCTCCTTTGGCTCTTCATGTCCGCCGCGTACTTTTGTTCCAACTGTCCCAGTGCTATCTGGGACAAGTTCTCTGTTTCGGCCCGAAATGGGCTTCCTTGTCCCTCCTTTGGCCGCTTTGCCTTTGCATGTTCTTCGCGTCTTTTTGGCCCAGATGTCCCAACCTGATGCCACTCAACAGTTAGTTGATTTTATTTTTTCCTTCGGCAGGTTTGCCCCTTCACATCCGCGTCCAGCGCGTCCCCATGGCCTAGACTGTCCCTAGTGCTGCGCGGACCGCTTGGAGAATTTTCGGTCAGTTTGTGCCCCAACATCCCAACTGTCCCAAGGACCCGCCTGGACCAGGACTTAGCCAATTTTCATGATTTTTTTCTGGCCCAAGCTTGTTTTTTTGCAACTCGTCTCACTCTTTTCTTATAACTTGCTCTTTTCTTCTTGGAAAAGAGAGTTAGAAAAAATTCTGAGGGGACCCTAGCAACATGATTTTTTTCCCTAAGTCAATTTGTTTGCCTGGGACTTGAGTATTCTCATGCATGTTAGCAAAGTTTACTCTGGGGGGTGAATTTTGGATAACATTTACTTGGATATACAGAAATAGGTCTGGAGTTCTATGAGGACTGCATATATGGGAAATAGAAGCGAGTAAGGTTTCTCAAGGTTAGACCTACAAAGAAAGAAGTAAGTTAGAGTTGGTGCATTCTAACGTGTGGGGGCCAACTCAGGTATCATCTCTTGGGGGTTCAAGTTATTATGTTACTTTTATTGATTATGTAACAAGGAAAGTTTAGGCCACCTGGGCCCGCAAAACAAAATAATTTTTCCTTCCGTTCAATTTTTTCTAAATTTTTTAATGTAATTGCATGCTTCATCATATTATACTAATTTGTAGGTTGTCATAGTCAATTGAAAATATTGTAACTGCTCAAAAACTGGTAGAAAATTGTAATACAAAATAGTTAAAATTGGTTCTATAACATCACGAGATCCTAGATCTCAGTTACAACATTTGGTATATACAGTGCCTCTGGGAAGTGCTTACGGGTAAAGCTATCACAACTATTACTGCACTTAACATCATCTAGGCATCGACCCTTTAAATCGATGGGGAGTAATAAGGTCACAGTGCACACATTATGAGCCATCCCATCCTTCTGTGAACGATTGCACGACATAAATCCAAACTGAGAAATTATCAAAGTATATAATGAAGTTACGCACGCGTATGAGGATATTTCTTTGAGAGTGTCAATAATCACATAAACCCATTTCAGTATTATCTTTGTACCACATATTGAATTTTTTCATGTACATTAATTAATCTTTCACATACTGCCAGGTATATAGAAAGGGTGAGCTTCTTCCACATACTTCCAGTTATATCAGAAGGGCACGTATATAGAAAGGTTTGGTATATAAGACTGATGGTATATAGATTAGCAGACCTAATACCTGGAGTGATAAGAGCCAAACCTTGTCAGTGTTTTCTACAAAATAGGCATCAATTCCCCCAAATGTTTTCTTCTGGATTCGCAACTACTCAGAGGAAACAACTATGTTTCATGGAAGACAAAAATCAAGACATAACTTGAGTTTGAAGAGATCTGGCATATGATGAATGGTACTCTGACCAGATCAACCACTGATACAACACAACAATGACAATTTGATAAAGTATATTAGAAGGCCAAACTCATCATCTTGCTTGGAGTGTCTAACGATGTGCAACCCCACATTTGAGATGCCAAAATATCCAAATAAGTGTGGGAAAAGTTGAGCACATTATATGAATCCAAAAACAACAATTTTATATTGAATTTTCAGAGTTAGTTACATACACTAAAGTTTAAACAAAATGAGGAAATCGAAGCTTTCTTAAGAAGAGTTACATATTTGAGGGATTCACTTCTAGCCATGGGAGAAGTGGTCATAGTTGAATCTCTCTTTCCCATTGTTATGAGATCTCTCCCTTCTTCTTACCACATTTTTGTCACAACACTAAACTTGTCACATACGACAGTTAGTTTTGACAAGCTGGTAAACCTACTGTAACAAGAGGAAGCCATGCATAATAAGGATGATGAAGAAGAGTAGGAACTTTCTTCACATGAAAAATGTAAAGGAAAAGGTAAAGGAAAACCTAATTCCTATCAAAATTCCCAACATCATAATCAGTATCATAAGGACATACAACAAAAGAAGCAATGTCCAATTTGAGAAAGAGGACATGACTTAAAAATATTGTTGGTATAATACTTACAAGAAAATTTTATCAAGAAACTCTGGACCTCCATAACAATCTCACAAGGGAAATTCTAACTAAAATCAAGGGTAGATAAATGGGAACTAGAAAAGACGACCCCATCAACAAGGAAATATTGCTGAGCAAGAAGAACATTAAGATAATGAATACTTCTTATACACTTCTCGATTAAGTGAACCATCCATGTCATCTAGTGATGTTTGGTATGTTGATTCGGGAGCCACTCGGCACATGACTGACCACAGAGACTAGTTTACTTTAATGAGGGACACACCATCAAAAAATCACATTTTTTTGGGAGATGATTCTTCATATACAGTTCAGGGGATTGGCAAAATTTCTCTACCCCTTGGTTCATGCAACTGCAGACTATCTGATGTCTTATATGTCCCTAGGTTGAAAAATAATTTTCTTTCAGTTAGTCAACTCCTTGATCATAACCTACAAATTGACTTTCATAGTCATTATGGCAAGAAAACATGTTTAATTCAAGATAAATCACGAGGTTTGAAAATAGTTGTGAAATCCTCCAATGTGGGACGCATGTTTCAGCTTGATTTTGTTCACAGAGACGATCATGCACTTATGGCTAAGAACTCTACCTCAGCATAATTGTGGCATCAGAGACTTGGCCATGTAAGTTTCAATTATATCGAGACACTTCACCGGTGTAATATGGTACATGGGTTGCCATCTCTACAAAAGGATACAAACAAGTTTCCTTACTACCTAGTAGGCAAACAACCTAGAGCTTCATTCTAAAAGAGTACATATCAAGCTCATGGTTAGCTTCATCTGGTTCCTACCAATCTTTGCAGTCTAATGCAACCAAGTCATTCTGGATTTCAGTACTTCATGTTATGTATTGATGACCATTCAAGGAAAATGTGGATTTTTTTTCTTCACAAGAAAAGTGAAGATTTTTAAAATTTCAAGAAGTTCAAAGTAGCAATTGAGAATGAAACTGGTCATCACATTATAAATCTTCACTCAGATCGAGGGGGGGAATTCACTAGTAACGAGTTCAAAGAATACCTACAAACTCACGGGATTCATCGACAAATGCCTCCTCCACACACACTGCAACAGAATGGTGTTGTTAAGATAAGAAATCATATTATCATGGAAATGGTGTGATGCATGATCGATGATTCTAGACTTGCAAAGACATTTTGGGTAGAATCAGTAAAAACAACAGTGTATTTATTGAATAGAGTGCCCATAGTTGATCTTGAAGGACTAACACCACAAGAATCTTGGTCAAAGTGGAAACCATCTATTGCACACCTTAGAGTATTTAGGTGCAAAGTAAGCATGCACATACACAAGTAAATAGAAAGAAATTGGACATGAAGTCACAGAAACTCATCTTCATTGGGTACAGTGAAGAGAATCTTGGGTATAGATTGATGGATCATAAGACTAGAAAAGTCTACACCAGCAGAGATGTTGAGTTTTTTGAGAAGAAAGAAGCAGAGACTCCTCCTCTAGACTCACCAGATGTAGATTTTTCACCAATTTTAAAAATTAGAGCTGATGTTCCCTCAGATGATGAAAGTGAGGATGGATATGATGGTGTTGATCAAATAGAAACATGACCCATGGGAAAAGTTCACCATATTACCAAGTGGTGTACTAGCACATTACAATATGAAAGAATGGTTTCTCCACCGAATACATCCACCCTTGGACCACATAATCACATTAAAGCAAGATAAGAAGTTAACTTTTCTTTGATGAGTAGAGTTATTGAGTTTGATGAGCCATCTACAGTACAAGAATCCCTACAGTCAAAATCTTGGAAAGATGCCATGGACTCTGAATATCAGTCAGTGATAAAAAATAACACTTGGTAGCTTATCAATCTTCCACCAGGGAAGAAAGCCATTGGATGTAGATGGATATTAAAAACAAAGTACAAAGCAGATGGGGAAGTGGACAGGTACAAACCAAGACTTGTAGTAAAGGGGTATGCACAAAAAGAAGGCATTGACTACGAGGAGACATTTTCTCCCACAACTAAGATCCAAAAGATTAGGATGATCTTTTCTCTAGATGCACAGTTTGGATGGAAAGTCCATCAAATGGATGTAAAAAGTGCCTTCCTGAATGTATATTTACAAGAAGAAGTCTATATGACTCAACCTAAGGGATATGTTATACTTGGTCAAGAAGTAAAGGTATGCAGACTTAGGAAATCTCTGTATGGCCTTAAATAGGCACATCAGGCATGGTACATCAAGATTGATGAGCATCTCATATGACATGGATTTGTGAGAAATCCTCACGATCCCAATATTTACCTAAAAAATCAAGGAGGGGAGATTGTGATTGTCATAGTCTATGTTGACGATCTAGTCATCACTGGGAGTTTAGTGAGGATGATCGATGCAACGAAGAAAGATCTTAATTGATCGTTCGACATGACCGATCTCAGGCTAATGCATTATTGGACATCTTGGATTGGAAGTATGGTAAAAAATAGAATCATATATTTGTTTCTAGATGAAATATACCAAGAAAATGCTCAAGAAATTCAGGATAATGGAGTACACACCAATCGATACACCCATGGATAATAGATTACAGCTATGTCATTTAGATCCATCTCCTGAGGTAAGTGCCACTCTCTATCGGTAGCTAATCAAGAGTCTAATTTACCTAACCTACACTAGAGCAGATATTAGCTTTGTAGTGAGCTATTTATCCAGGTTCATGTAGGAACCCAAAGTTTGTCATTGGAAAGTAGCAAGGCACATCTTGAGATATCTCAAAGGATCAGTGGACCTTGGTCTAGAATACAAGAAGAATGACAACTTATTCTTTTCTAGATATTTGGATTCAGATCATGTTGGTAACATTGATAATAGAAATTCCACTTATAGATTTGTATTCTTTATGGGATCTAGACCAATATCATGGGGAAGTAAGAAACAACACTTCATTTCTCGCTCTTCCATAGAAGCCGAGTATCGTTCTGCAGAAGAAGCTATCTGTGAATCGCTATGGCTACATCGCATACTGGAAGGACTTGGAATACCACAAGAAAAACTAACCACCATTTATGTTGATAATCAAGGTATTCTCAAATTTTTTTGCAATCCATTTTTTCACAAGAGAACAAAGCGCATTGAAGTATAGGTTCATTTCATATGTGAACATGTGTTGAAGCAGAACATCTAGCTTCAATTTTTTCCAATAGCTGAACAATGGGTAGATATCTTCACAAAGTAACTTGCACGTGACAACTTTGAGTTGTTTAGAGAGTTCCTCTCCTCATGCCTTGAGGCAATGAAAAATTAAGGGGGGGAATGTTAGGTTAATTTATGCATTATATTACCTTAAATATTTAATTATTTAATAAGGTAATTAGTTTATATATTGTTATAAATTTTTATACCAATATTTTTCATATTATTGCATAGGTTATATTGTTGCGTAGTTGTAACATTTATAAATTGTTTTTATTTAATTATTGTTGCTTCCCATATGTGTTTTGGAAGCTGTTGTGATATTGGTTGTACCTGTGTAACTCATTTATTTGTTTGTATGTTGTTGTCGAATATGTATAAATACTGCATCACTCCTTTGTAATGGTTGATTAATTTCACATTAATAAAATATACAGGCTTCCATCCATGTTTGTGAAATTACATTTTTAGTGAGAGATTATTTTTACCTCTTCATGATCATCTTGATGTGATGAAAATATTCATTCAATCCTACTCACACTGCATTTTCTTTGACCACTTCATGGGGTTACTTACTGGTTTTAGTAAGCACCTATATAAGGGACTTAATATTTTTAGTAAGTGGTCATTTCCACTATTTTATACTCTGAACACTCATTTTTGCGCTCTTGTTATCTTCAATGTCCACTTCCTTTGGCTCAACTACTTTTGATGATGAATTTCCAAGTATAGCAAGTCTATATAAGAAAACTTACTATTTTTAGAAAGTGTGTTTCCAGTGATTAATTTGTGATGGAACATACTTATTTGGACTTGTCTTGTCATTATGATCAACCCTCTGAATTTCACATAGTTTTTTCCCACTAGAATGCCCGGAAATAAATTTTGAAATTTCCACCTGGCAGTGGCTTCGAGCACGGAGCTATCATGGAGGCCATTAATGGAGCTTGAAATTTAAAGGTCTAGTTTTTGTCTCTGTTTTTTATGAAAACAACTCCATTGTGATAGGTTTTTTAATTGGAGCTTGTGTGCAATTTTTTAGTTTGACCAGACCATTAGATTGTTGGAAAATCCAACAAAAATGAGCTGGTGTGATAAATGAGGATTTTGTTGGAACAAATGTTTCAGGGCACCATTCAACCTCCTGTTTGTTGATCAGACCATCAGATAGCCCTTCCCACAACTACTTATAGCTTTGCAAATGAAATCCTGAAATCACCTAGGGGGAATGAATGGAATTTACTAAATCACCTAGGGGGATGATGTAACATTATTTAGGAGGTCACTTGGACTTACTGGACAAACCTGGGGTGTCTTGAAATGATGGGACTTGAAAACATTAACACTAGGTTATGGCTGTCATGCTCAAGAATTGTCAATTTCCCTGTTGCACATTTGCATGACAGTAGCTTGCTCTAACTTGGGGACATGAAATGGACTGATAAAAGAGAATTCATGGCATGATAACTCCCAGGATCTCAAATTATAACATATTGACCATTGCCTTATCTATTGGGCCCTGCGGAGTCATGTACAACCTATATATATATATATATAGAGAGAGAGAGAGAGAGAGAGAGAGAGAGAAGAAGAGGGAAACATACACACACACGAAAAGACGAAAAAGGAATCACATGACACACAATGGGAAGGGAAACACACCTAGAAATCACCTATGGTATAAGGTGGGGGACAACCCACTTTCACTGAAGTACTTTTCAATTCTCAAAACTTACCCCTGAAGAGGCAATACTGAATGATGATGCTTTGCGAAGCCATTGACGAGTTCTAGAAAGTAGCCTCCCCTCCTTAACTACTTAGGAAATCCAGGTGCTTTGGTGCTACTTATTATTTCTCCCCAGCAAAAGTGCTGCTTGGGCACATTCTTATTCATCGTTTCCAAGTACCTCAGCATCCATTTATGGAAGTAGTGGGCGTCAGAAAGCCTGAAGACCCTGTTCAGGAAAGTAATAGTATCACTGAGCTCTTCTGAGAAGTCACTGTGGTGGATGATTTGGGGCCACCGGGTTACCACCTTCTTGTTTTTCAAGTAGACTTCGTTTATTAGTTGCATGCATTGGTCTTCATTGTCTTCCCAGGCCTTGATGCACTCTTCTTGGCTGACAGCCACAAAGTACCGGTGGTGAGGGATGCTGAGAATTATCTCAAAATGACGGGTAGTGAGGTTTATGATTACCTCGCCCTTGCTGTTTTCGACACATCTTGTGTCCTTGTTGTAAGACTGTACAATCACCATCATGAATTCATTATTGATGGCAATGACGGGGATTCCTCCGGCAAAATGCAGGGCACTGCCTATTAATTTGTCCATCCATGGACTTCTTGTAACCTTCTGAGTCCTAACCCAGAATTCTTCCATGTCAATGTGACCCAACTCTGAGTCCCTGACATCCATACTGCCAGCCTGTGATTCGGGCATCCTGACCCTTTGATATTTGTACTTCATCTCTTCCTCTGTAAGCTTAGCCTTTCCTCTTGGTTTGGTGGGTCTCTTGCTGGATGTAGACATATGTTCTTTTGAACTCAGTTGCTGATTTGCATGAAGAAGAAGTGAGACCCAATCCAAAAAGGTTGAATTAGCCATTTGATCTTCCATTAGAATGTCAGCAGAAGAAAGAGTTAGAGATTTTAAGGCTCAGGACGCAGGGCGCATGAAAATTGCAACTTGCAGGCCAAATAAACAGGGCGCATGGTGCATGGATGTTGCAGATTGCATTTTATATAGGGCGCAATGAGAAGCGTGTGTTACATTGGGATAGGATGCGCCCAAGGGAATATGGCGCGGTGCTCAAAAAACTCACACAACATGGCGTTATTGCAATCGGGATTGCGCCTGCGCCTTTATAGCTTCATACTTAGTGTGGAAAAAACTTTTGTTGAATGGAAGCTGGGTGCGCCATGGGTGCATGGAAAAGGGATACAACATGGACGGATGGTGCGTCATTGGGGCGCAGTTTCAGCACTTGTTGCACGCAGAAAAGGCGCGTCTTGAGGGCGCATGAGCTCATGATGTAGCAGGCCGAAAGGGTGCGCCATTGGCATGGATTTTACTTTTGTAACAGGGCGGGTAGGTGCGCCATGGGGGCGCAACTGTTCTTAGTGTTGCAGGGGTGACAGACGTGCCAAGGAGAAAAACAGAAAACCAAACTCTTAAAGGGGGTTATACATGATTCTTAGATTTCTTCTCCTCTTTGTTTTTTAACATGCTCAGTGGGCAAATGAAACGGTTAAAACCAAGAGGATTACAACCACGGTTCCAAGAAAATGACCTTCTCCAGCAGATCTAGAAAGAGGAAGGATAGCATGGAGGCAGATAGCAAACGGAGGAGGCTAGGCCGATCACATTTATATATAAACAACCACTCAACAAGTAAGGACCAAACCAGGAACACACCAGGAACTGAAAGCACAAAACGCACAAGAGAGAAATAACACCTCTTACCTGGATATATAGCAAAAGTTCGGGAACGGGTCCACAGGACGATGAAAATGATGGAGTAGAGGCTGACAAGTTCAGAACGATCACGTGCTCAACAAAAGTGAAAATGACATTTGGGAGCGCACTCACATATATATAGAAAAACTGGTCATAAATGTGCCAACCACTTTTTTGAAGGCGCATGAGATTTGCTGTTGACAGGAGAAAGCGTGTGCCCTTTTGGTGCATGAAAGTATTTGACAACAGGAGACAGCGCGCCTTCGGCACACCAAAAGCATTGTCGACATGAAGTTATGTGTGCCCTTTGGCACACCAAAATGTTTTGTTGCACAAAGATTATGCACGCCCTTTGGCGCGCCAAAGGGTGGAGCAACAAAAGTTGTACCAACACAAGTGCATGCACCTTGGCACACGCAGGGAAGGTTAAACATTCTTTGGTGCATGAAAAGTTGTGTTGACATTGAAAACCATGCGCCAAAGGCTTTTAAGGGGGCGCATCAGCTAGTGTTACAAGGATATTTCATGCGCCTAGCGAAAAGAGGCTCAGAAAGACAGTTCGAAAACTAGATTTCCTGGGAAGGGATTTTACAACATTTTGAACGCGAGGGATCCCTAACGAGGGATTGAAACAAAATTTTCCGTATGGTTATCGATAAAATTGCCCTTTTCAATTTTATGGGATAACAGGTATTCTACAACTTCTACTACCTCTAATATTTCTTACACATAGTTATGCTTCATTGTTTCCTGTAGCTCATCTTTATATGCCTTTGAAGAATACATCTTGAGGTAACTATCTAGAGGGGTTTCCTCATCATCTTAAGAATCGTTATGCTCTACCAATCCTTCATCAAAAAGATATTCATCTTCGAAGGTCTTGAAACTTCTTGCTTTAGTTTGTTCGTCATGGAAATATTTTTCCTCTTCAAATGGGAAAGAAAATACCTCAATTTCATCATTATAATCACCAACCATTGGCTCAAGAGGGAGATCATATTTCTCATCTAGATTTATTTCAACATATCCCATCCTCACACTGGTTGAGGTTTCCAAGTTAGCTTTATGCTTGTCTTATAGATTCATGGCTTGCATCAAGAGTTCAATACCAAGATTGGGGTCCTTTGTTTCTTCCATGGCTTTAAGTAATTCTTGTATAGACACTTCTTTCAAATATTTCATGTGATCATCAAAAAATGATTTTTTTTTTCCATAGATGGCGTGATAGAGTTCATATTCATCCCCAAATGGGAATGAGAATAACTCCTCATCTTGGATAAGTATATAAGTTGATTTTTATTTTTGAAAATCATCAAGAATCATCTCCTCTTCCTCATGGTTTGCAGCATCCAGCAATTTAGGGCTGCCCTTTTGTAATTCGAATCTCCTCAATGCTTCTTCAAAGTCCAAATCTCTCCGGGAAGGAAAGTTCTAACCTATCAAGATGGGGATATCCTATTCCTCCTCATTTGTCACAAAGTTATTCATCCACCTACTATCATGGAACAAAATGTTAGCTTCTAGGCTTCTAGAATTTCATACCGTGTACCTCATCTTCTTCTCGAGAAGCAATTTATCCATGTCTCCCTTCACTAGTATGGTTACAGAAGACCAATTCATCTGAATTTTACCTCCCAAGTCTCAGCAGAAATTTCTACTTAGTAATATTCTAAATGAGGCTGAGATGTCTACTGCCAAAATCATCGTGGAAAATTTCTTATCTAGAAATTTGATGAGAGCCACCTGTGCATCTTTGACCTTCCCTACAAGTGGGACCTTTGTCAACTCCAAAGAGTAATAAGAGACACTGAGTGGAATCATGGTAAGTTTGGGAACCTTTGCCACCTTCAAATGCATCACATTATCTGAGGCAACATAATCTATTATGAAATTGTTCAATACATATTCTCCAAAAAGGATGGAAACATAGAAAGGTTTAACTTTATCAGTATTTGATACACTCAGAGAAAGCATGTTCTGTGAGGGAGGTGTACGTGGGTTTTATGGTATTCCTTGAGAACGAGGAGCTGCATCATTGGGTGTTAAACTAATACTCCTGATGTATTGAATAAACCTATCAAATTGTTCAAGGAGATTCCACAAAAATTCAGTTTTGGTAATGTTTACTTTGGATTTGTTTACATATTCTATGAAGTCAAAGGGAGAAGATGCAGACAAGGGGGTGAAGGGACTGATTTCGGAGTAGGATTTGATGTTTGAGGAATGGACGATATTTTGAATGGCACACTAGGATATTTCAAGGTATTAGATTTTATAGGAGAAGGTTTGGATTTAGAATTGGGAGAGGCGTCAGAAGACTTAATTGGAAAAGTAAGAGCTTTCTTACTTGCTACAGGGTTAGGCTTCAAAAATTCTGACTCCATGGAAGGTGGAAGTGAATATCCTTGACTGATTTTTTTTTTGTGGAGTCACCACAGGAGGATCATCAATCTTATTTTTCTTTAGATTAGTAGAGGGAGATGCTATTTTCTCATACTAATAATGAGTGAATATCGCACATGAGAAACTGAGTGCATCTTCTTTGTCTTCTTTATCACCTCTGGAATACTCATAAAATATTATTTTTCTATCATTCTCAAGTTCATTGATCTCTAGGAAGTTTCCACATTCACTTTCTTGTTCAATATCTTCTTCATTTTATTCAAATCTGTAATTTACGTTCACGGGTGGGGCCTCTAAGGCAAGCCTTTGGGGTTCTTCTAAAATTTGATTTGTGTTGCTTCTTTGATAAGATACTCATTCAATTAATTCCCTCTTCAAATATGCTATCTCATTCTCCAAATTTTGTAGTGATGGATTGGTTCTCTCATCTCTAGGATGTTGAGCTTTACCCTTTGAGGGATTCTTGATCTTTACAAATAGGATGAGATCCTCATCAAGTTCAGTGGCCATCCTTTGTGCTTCTACAATGTTCCTTGGTTGGGTTCTTTGTAGTAAAAATCCTACTTCTAATGATTAAGCATTGATGAATAATATCTTGATATTATTTTTAGACAATGTATATTCTTCTGGTATCCTAAAAAGTAACCATTCAAAGTGAGCCTTGAAGTCTCTCATAGTTTGACTTTCTCCTTTCTTCATTTGAGCCAACTACACCAAGAGGTCATGATAGTCTTTAGTTGATTTAAATATATCTTCGAAGGCATCCTTGATGTCATTCCAACCCATGATGGACCAGGAAGGAGAGAGGTAAAACCATTTTGCTACTTTTTCTTGGAGGGACTCCACGAACAGTCTCATAGAAATGTCTTCATGTTAGACACCAAGAATTCTACATGATATCATGAAAGCCAATATGTGCTCTTTAGGGAGTTTTGTGCCATCACCTTTAAACTTTGGAAAGTTATTGCACGAACTTGTTGGTAGATCATGAAGAGGTGGTTCATGAGTGAACGGGCCTGTATTTCTTCCCTATGGAACAATGGGTTGAGGTATTTCTACTTTTTCTACCATTTTTTCCACTTCTGCTTCAGCTCTTGCTTCTACAAATTCTTCTTCTTTTGAGAACTAAATGCTCAAGGGTGATTGAAAAATGAGATAATTTGAAGAGGGAGTATCAACAAGAGTTTGGATAGGATTGCTAGGTGAAATTCTTGTAGAACCACATGAAGAGGAGGCCTGAGAGAAGAAGTATGGATTATCTCTAATTTGTTCTTGCCAATTTTTCCAAGCCTTGAAATTGGAATCAATAACACCTCTCAACCTACTAAACCTAGTGTATCTTCTCTCAGCTAGATTTTAGAAAATTTTGTAGTGGAAAAATGAAAGGAAACTATGGAATATGAAAGGTCACATGAACTGATAGTGTATCTTTAGCAATGGATTTTCATGGACTCTTTTTTTTTTTTTTTTTCAATATTTAATTTTCTTTGTATTTTTGGGACCTTGTGGTCATATTTTGGGTGCAGATGCTGCTAAATCTACCCCACGGTGGGCACCAAAATATGTTGGTGAGAAAATTTTTCAGGGGAAAAATTTGTGGGTTTCTTGCCAACGCTTTGGGAATCTAAGTCCCTCTACTTAAATGGTGTAACTATTGTATATGCATGCACATGAAAAGGTGGATTTCTGTGGTGGCCTTTCCACTGAGGATCCAAGAGGGACACTCCACTGACACTACAAAAAAGCTTGTAGATACCCATAAGAGAGGAATTTGTCTGTTGAGAGGGAAAGGGGGTGAGAAATTAGATAGGAGAACTACTGTTGTAGGTATAAAATCAGATTCCTGCATACATCAATTAGAAGTTTTATAACATGCATTGAAATTAGGAGGAAAAAACTCTACGTGTAACAACAAGACCAAATGAAATTTATGATTACAAAGTATCAATGAATACCTTAGTCAAAAAAGGCTCGAAACTCCTTCTTGTATTGATTGCTTAAACCAAGTTGTACATAATATGATAATGGAGGAAAAATAGAGAGTGAGGGAAAGGAAGTATTTGGCTATCTCCTTTTTTCTCTCAAGGTAGAATGTAATCTTGACCTTACAAAATTAATGACCAATCCTTTGAAATAAAAATGACGTTACAATTTATAGATTAGAATTGACTCCTCATCTTCCTCATGACCCTCCATATGCCTTATTTCCAACTTTAGACTATTTATATTCCTACCAAATATTTAAGTCCCTTTTATAAAATCAAGGTGACTTAATTTACATTATGTTTCTAAAGTCAATTTTAGGTGACTTAAAGTCATATCAAAAAGTGCAAACCCGAACGTGAAATTAGAATATTTGAAAGTGAGAGAAAGTTGGGGGGAAGAGGAGAGAGAAAGAGAGAGAGAAGAAGAAGAAGAGGAGATGTCATTCCCAATAAAGTTTGTTGATCCCAGTTGATGGAAAGCTCCAAATGCAGTGAAACTCTAAATCTTCAAAATCCTTGCACATTGTGAAACTCCTTCATATTAGCTCATGAATCACTCGCCAATTTGAGTGAACTGTTCTGCTGATGACCATAACTCCCATCCTACATATGATATGCCTGTGACCTAAACTATTTAGGGAGTTTCGAAAAATGTTGTCCAATTCCCTGAGATGATCATCCCTCTATGTCTAATCATTCCAAACTTTCCCTTTGAAACAACCTGCTATTAATAGTAAGTGTCCAGATGGAAGGATTACTATTTTTAGTGAGAGGTTATTTTTTCTTCTTCATGATCATGTTGATGTGATGAAAATATTCATTCAATCCTATGCACACTACCTTTGCTTTGACCACTTCTTGGGGTGACTTACTATTTTTAGTAAGCATCCATATAAGGGACTTACTATTTTTAGTAAGTGGTAATTTCCACTGTTTTCTGCTCAGAACACTCATTATGGCTCCCTCGTGATCTTTAATGCCTATTGCCTTTGTCTCAGCTTCTTTTGATGATGAATTTCCAAACATAACAAGCCTATAGAAGAAAACTTACTCTTTTTAGAAAGTGTGTTTCCATTTTTTGATTTTTGACAAAACATACTTTTTTGGACTTTTCTTGTCATTACAATAACACTCTCCAAATTTCACATAGTTTTTCCCACTAGAATGCCTAGAAATAAATTTTGAAATTTCCACTTGGCAGTGGCTTTGAACACAAAGCTGCCACGATGACCATTAATGGAGCTCAAAATTTGTAGGTCTAGTTTTTGTCTCCATTTGAAATGAAAACAAATCCACTATGATAGGTTTTTTATTTGGATCTTGTGTGCAATTTTTATATCTTGATCAGACCATCAAATTGTTGGAAAATCCAACAAACGTGAGTTGGTGCACGAAGTGAGGATTTTATTGGAACAAATGTTTTAGGGCACCATTCGACCTCCCATTTGTTGCATCTTGATTGTCTTGAAAAATGTGGAATTTTTCAAAATATGGAACCTCAATCTAACTTCTATCTTGCAAGATATGAAGATTTTTTGATTGGGTGACTTCATGGTTATATGGAAAAAAATCCTCATTTTCTCCTCGTTCTTTGTTTCTTCAACACTTTCGATCAATATTTCCCTAATACCTATGTATTTTCATGGATTTTATGGTATTTTATGGCCATGGTGGAGCTGGTTTGGAGAAACGATGGTGGAACGGGTGGCTGGAAAATCATGAATAGAGCCATGTCAAGGTATGAAGCTGTGCATAAGGAATGAGGGGGAAATAATGGCTAAGTGCCAGATTTAAAATTTTCAAAAAAATGCACATGGAGGGGCTAGGTGAATTTTTATGTCCCTAGCTTCCCTCTCCTCAAAGGGATGTGAGGGATATCAGTTTTCACGGTGCTCCAGGTGACGACACATGGCACTTAATCCGACGATAGGGGATTTGAGCAAAAAGGCTTGACAGGCACCTGGGTGCTAGAAACTGGTCATATGAGTGATCAGAGTTCTCCCAAAGAGGTTTGGTAATTTTTTCAAGGTTTTACATCCTTCAGATTAAAGGGGCATGAGGGACATCAGTTTTTATAGTGCGCCTCAGCCTGACATGTGGCACTTGATCCAACGGTAGGGGATTGAAGCTCCGCAATAACCTTGGGGCTGAATTGTCAAGTCTGAAGGTCACATGAGGGTTCCAGAGGTCACATGGGGGCTGGGAACATTTTTCCAAGGTTGGTGTACTTGACCTTAGGGACATAAAATCCCACCAGGCTCCTGGTGCTGACACGTGTCCTCCCAAAATTGACTAACTCCCGAATAGTGTCTAAGAGGGTAACTTGGAATGATGATAACTTGAGCTCTCGATGGAATTTATTGGTTACATTTTATATTATCCTAACTAGAAATGGAATTTTTAATTCAATGGTGGGGGTATCATTTCTTGATTTATCCATTTGATCCATTAAAAATTGGAATTTTGGTTTGGTACTCCACTTGTTGCTGAGAAAAAATCCCTGAAGACCTAATGCACCAAGGTGTTGTGAAATATATGATTTCACCATCATGTAGGTCTTGGAATCCTCTTTTCATAGATGTTTTTCTTTTCTCCTAAATCCATCCGGAGCTCTTGGAATCTTCTTCTGAATCCCAACAGTTGTTATAGGCCTGTGTACTGCCTATACTTGTGAATTCTAATTCTGGAGAAACTACCCCATATTGTCCTAGACCTTCCAAAATATTCCTAAATAATATCCATGATGTGCCAATACCTTTGATTCACCTCCATGTTTAATTTTTCCCTTCTGTTTCACTCCAAGGAGGTAAATCCAGCTCTAGGAAGACCAGTGATAGCCCTTCCCACAACTGCTTGTAACTTTGTAAATGAACTCCTTAAATCATCTAGGGGGAATAAATGGAATTTCCTAAATCACCTAGGGGGATGATGTAACATTAGTTTGGAGGTCACTTGGACTTACTGGATAGACTTGGGGTGTCTTGAAATGATGGGACTTGAAAAAATTAACACTGGCGTATGGTTGTCGTGCTTGGGAATTGTCAATTTCCCTATTGCACATTTACACGACATCACCATATCTCTTCCTGAGTGTATGGTACTCATAGTATACACTTTATACATCAAAATTAAACTTGTGTGTATTGGATAATATGTTTACTAAAGCTTGAAAGTAGCGCTAGGTGAAGGAAAATGGGAGCTTGCACCATGGGATGCACTTTCCATTCTTCATCCCAAACCTACCAATGTATAAATTATGGAACACTACAAACTGTGCCTAATTTTCTAATACCAAAGGAATATCCTTATGTATTCTCCAATAATACTTGAAGGCCTCCCACATGTGCTTATACCAAATTTTCAGTATTTATTTGTAAGGTTCACTCATGAATCCTTCACAGGTGTACGTCACAAATAACTCTGTGAGATATTTCTTTTCCTCAAGGAATTTCCATATTTTATCATTTGGTCCATCAGGCCCTCCAATCTCCAAAAGTATTATTAATAAAATTATGGTGCCAAATCTTATCTTATCCCCTTTCTTTGTTTCTTCAATGATTTTATAGCTATAAAAGCAGATACATTATATACAACCCCCTCACAAATATTTTTATAAATATGAAACCATCTCTTGTTTACCTGAGTCAAGCTCTCGTGGTTATTTATCTTAGTGAGAAGATGGGACACACCTTTAATCATAGGGTATGAATCTAAATTATCAATTTCCATGGCATACATACCCTGCGCATATGATAATTCTATAGAAGTTACCTCCACACCTACATCATCTATGAGGTCGCTTACAATTTCGGTGCCTGAGCTCCTTAACTAAGTCAACTTACTAATAAAGGGTGTAGTGAGGCACATCCTTCTTCCAAAAAATAGAAGAATTCCTCATGGACTTGGGACATCAACCACTAGTATAATATCTTTGGTTTTCTAAAGTATGGTAACTCATAAATCTACAATATCCATGTTTTCTCTAGCAACTTCTCCCAAGATTCATCATAGATTGTCTTATCATCTGTTGTGCATAGATTTTTCTACTTCACCAAATTTTTATCCATCTCATCCTTATTTTCCTTCATTTTATGACTGTAGTCACTTACCTTACTCCTTCTGATATGTGACTCCCAATCTTGCCCCTTCATCACACCCTCAAGATATTACATCTCTTAAAACTGCAATTCCAGCGCATCCTCAACCTCTACTCATGGTTCATTTTTATTCTTTCCCTAAGTAGTTTCTCTGGTTATTCATTTGGGTACCATTTTGATTTTTAAAACATTTACTTGCACTCATTTAACCTCTATGACTTCAAATTCTACGTGTCCTAACATGCACTAACTATAATTTTCTTTTCTAAAACCCTATCTCTAGAAACCTTGTTCTTGCATGTCTTCTAAATTTTTACCAGCTCAAACACCTTTCCAGTGGAGCTCTGTCACATCCATGTCCACTTCTTGAATGGTTCTTATATTTATATGTTCATTCTTCACATTTTGCACTTCAATCATTCTTCAAAATTCTCTTTTCAGCTCAAAAAATTTGAAGTATGCAAGGTAGGAATGAACTCACAAGGACCATTTTATAGCTTTTTAAAAAATTATTACATTAATTACTCTCCACCTACCACCATACTCAGCACTGATTACACCTTTTTTCTTTTTCCACATTTTTTGTTGATTTTTCCGTGCCCTAGTCGTAACATTCTAGCACACCCACTACTTCTTGGCCACATACCTCATTACGAGTTCCTCCATGCACCAAAGTACATTAACCACTGTGCCTCATCCCAAGTAGTTTCCCATGATACTACCTTCCTCATGTTACATTGTGCAATCATCCTTCTTTGTGTGGCCTTCAATATGAGAAAAATTCCTTTAAAGCACCTTGAATCCAAGTACATGCAACATCTTTCTTCTATGCACACCAATATTTCAAAGGATGTTCAAGTTTCAACCCATATATATACATGCATACCACTTGTATCTCCTCCACCCCATAATAAAAATATGTGTGGTCCTCTGCTCATGAATCTAATAGATAATAATCATCTACTGGTGCGCAAGCACACTTAATACAACAAACCACTAAACTAAATTGCCAAAGCATAACAAATATGAAAATAAACACACTAAAGGAAAATGTATTAAAGGGAAATATAAACTAAGTGGAAATACTTCCTTATTTCAAACATCAAGAAGATTTATTTATAGTAGGGCTTCAGCCTACTCCTATTGAAGTAACCAGGTAATAAAGTATCATCCAATGCTTGTAACTGAAAAGTGCCTGATTCCATTATATTTTTTACTAAAAAGGGTCCCAACTAATGAAATTTAAATTTCCCTAGGTGGCATAAAAACTTTGAATCATACAAAAGAAATTTCCCACTTTAAACATTTTATTCCTGATATGCCTATCATATTAGGCCTTCTATCTCACTTTTTCTGTCTTCTGGCTCCATCGGGAAATAGTGCACCACTCATCTAAATGCATCAGTTTATCTATACACTACTCAATAGCTTGTTCATCCTCTAATCCTCTTACGTGTGCAATACCCATAAATGGCAACATGAACTCCAGAGGAAATACAGCCTCTGTGCCAAACACCAACTGAAAGGGTGTGGCCTTATTCAACCTCTTATAGGTAGTCCTATACGCCCAAAGTACAATAGAAACCTTGTCATCCCAATATTTTATTCCAAAATCACATATTTGTTTCAATGTTTGTATGAAAAATCTTGTTGAAAGATGTAACACTACCATTAGCTTGTGGTTGATAGGGTGTTTTCTTGTGATGTGCCACCATAAACTCAGCCAAAATAATTTTGATAGTCTCATTTAAGAAATGAGTACTCCTATCACTTGTTAGACTCAATGGACATACATACTGACTGATAATGTTTTATCATAGAAATATTGCTACTATAGTTGCAGTGCAATCCTTTGTAGGTGGTGCTTCTACACAAATTTTCAAATAATATGTATAAATTATAATATAGCATATGAAATTCCTCTGCATGGGTGGGGGAATAGGATCTAAAAAATCAATGAACCATTTCTCAAAAGGTTCAACACTTGCAATAGGCCTCAAAGGCATCTCATCTCTGTTTCTAAGCTTCCCAAGGAACTAGAAATGATCACACGTCTTGACATATTCTTTAGTATCCTTGTATAAATTTTCCCACAAGAGGATAGTCATGAAAATATTACACGCAGTAGTATCACCTACATAATGACATCCTTCAATTCCACCATGAGATTCTTCCATAATACCCTGATGCTCATTCTTTAAAACAAACTAGTGCAAAACTTCACCACAACTTAGCTTATACAAATCTCCACCTATCAACTGGTAAGGTGTTGCACGTATTGAAATTTGTTTATTCTCTAAGGTATTCATTCCCTTAGGTTCCTGGCTAGTGCATATTCATTCCTCTATTTTAGTGGGAAAGCAGTTCAATATAAAGAGTTTTGCATCTGGAATTATGTCCTTAATGCTCTATGTGTCCTCACGAGAATTTATTCTTGACAAATGGTCACACCCTGAGTTGATTTTCCTTGGTTTTACGATAAATATAATATGAAACTCTTGAAATAGTAATATTCACTTTCATATGCATCCTTGTAAAATAGGCTTGTTGAAAAAATACTTAAGTGTTATATGATCTATGAAGAAAATAAACGGTTTCACTGATAAGTATGGTCTGAACTTGTGCAAAACATAAATCATAGAAAAAGCTTTGCACTCAGTATTTGTATAATTTTGTTTCGTTGATGTCAACTTCCTTCTTGTAAAACATATCATATGGTCCATAATTCCTTCTCCTGGTTGTGCCAACACTACACCAATTTCCATCCTAGAAGCATCAACATGAACATGAAAGGGGTTGTCCCATGAAGGAAAGCACAAAATAGGTGTAGTATTCAACCTTTCCTTTAGTGTTTCAAATGTCTATTGTTGCACATCATACTAGTAGAAATTCCTTTTAACTTTAATAGCTCCTCCAAAGGCGCGATAATATTTTCATAGACCTTCATGAATTTCCTGTAATACCTTATATGTCCAAGAAATCCACACACTTTACTTTGATTGTTAGGTTCCTCCAATCCTAAGATCACAACGACCGTGGCTAGGTATACCAACAACTCTTCTTTACAAATAATAAGCCTAAGTAACATGCCAAAAGGTATTGTAAAGATGCATTTATTAATATTTAGAGAGATACTCGAATACTTATACCTCTCAAACATAAGCCATATATTGTCACAACGATCCTTAACAAAACCATACATTTTCCAATCATCAAGATATACTTGTAAAAAATTATGATTAAAATCCTAAAAATCCTTAACAACAATGCATGAGATCACAACTGATGCATTTTAAAACCCAAATGGCATTACTGTGTATGAAAAACTCCACCACTTAATGGTGAAAGTTGTATTTTCATGATGTTCCTTCACTGTGTGCAATTGATGATAACCTGAAAATCTATCAATAAAATAATAGATCTCGCACCCTCCATCTCATTCAAGGGTACCCTTGGTGAAAAGGGTGGGAAAAGGATGAATGACACATGAATCATTCAACTCTCTATAGTCCACATAGATCCTTATCCTCCCATTATTTTTAATATTGATGACCATGAGACTAACCTATTTAGATTCCTCAATGGGATCAATTATACTAGACTTGAGAATTTTATCAATTTCTTCCTTTACCTTGACGCAAAGATCAAGATCCATCTTGGAAGGCCTATTCCTAATCGGGTGTGCAAATTATTTAAGTTTTATTCTCATCTCACCTAAAGAAGGGTGTACTCCTGTTAACTCATGATATCCCTATAGGAACAAGTCCTAAAATTTGTGCAAGATTTCAATAATCTTAGCCACTTTCTACTCTGATCTTTGATCACCAATAATGGCCTCTTTAAGCTCTACATCTGTTCCAATATTAGCCTTCTTTTTTTTCATAGGCTCATGATACGTGTGTGCCTTCTCATCTTTTATTTCCATCACCTCACATAGACCTTAAATGTGGTTAACATCCAGGTTAGTTTCCTCATCATCATCATCATTTATCATGCACACTAGTTTACCTTTTTCCTTCGTTTCCTAGGCACGAACATTTTTTTCTTCTTCAGTCTCTTGTAGGTCAAGGAATGCCTCTAGATATAGCTCTCCAAACATGTCTAACATTATTTCCTCAGCCTTCATGCTATCTCCCAAAGTAAGGTGCTTCATAATCCGCAATGCTTCATTGACTGGTGGCTTAGTATAAAAATAAACAAAAAGTATGGATCATACCTGAGGTCATCTCTTTCTAATTAATTTTTTATCTTTTCAAGTCTATATGGAAATACCATGCACATGCACATCCACCTAGGGTGGCATAGAACTTATGTACCCATAGTGATGGTGGTAAGGCCTCCTGCCCCTTCATCCAAAGTCTCTCACATTCCCAGACTTGGTGCAAAGCATGGGACTTCCCATGGAATTCACATATTTGAGAAGATACATTTATACTTAGAATGCTCTTGTCATTCTAATAGGTTGTCTTTATATGTGGCCCACCAGCGTGCTGTTGTCCCATGTAGAGTATATACCAACATATTTATTCTATCTCCTTCATTCTTCCATCAGGCTTCCATGACATGTAAAAATACATTAGGGTTCCCCTCACCAATGTAATGAGGTACTTGGTTATAAATTAAGTTCCTAACCATGCATAACCTGATCATATGAGTAACTATATTCTTAACCTCTCACCTAACTACTTCATACATTCTATGAACCCATTTGTCGCAACAAATAATTGTGGTATCAGTAACTAACTATGCATCATCCTGCTGTATCACTCCTTCCTTAGATGGATCAACTATCTTAGGGTCTCTGATTTTATGCACGTATATATTGTTAAAGTATTCTTCACTCAAAGGCTCAACATACAGAGCAGCCTTTACATCTATCAAAGGTATATTTATGTGATCTGCCTTCTCCTCAAAGCTAATGTACCCCTTTTTGAAGCACAAATCTGCATTATTTGCATAACACCAGGGGTACCCTAGTAATGTTGGGAAACTATCTACTTCACCCAGCTGTAACACTTCAAAGTCCCTAGTAAACTTGAATCCATGAATTTTAATAGTTGTATCATTTAACACTCCAAGTGGCATGTCTCTAGTTCTATTCACCATATATAAAATATTCGAAGAAGGCTGCAATAGTGGCCTTCCCATATGATCCCATGAATCCAACATGAGTTCATTAAAATTCTACACATATATCTATCAAAATGTTACTCAGAAACCATCCATCTATGATTTAATTCAACATAATATGATTATCATACTCATGATTATGGGGAGGCATATTTCCATGAAGTATCTTCCTCTCATGCTCGTTACCTACGCACAGTACTTTGTCTCTTAACCACTCTCCTAACAATCGGATTATGTTCTCCCAGCACAACATTTAACATACCTCCTTTAAGTAATCTATATCCTTATTTGGAAGTTCAACCTTGTTTTCTCATTCCATCACATGCACGTGCTCCTTTAAACTCTAAATATCTCCTTACAAATTTATGATAACATCCATAATATCCTAGTAAACAACTTTCTGATGTGTAACATTAGGTTATTTGTCATTAATCACTTATTTATTTATTACAATCATCTTATACTTTGGAGTTTCACAAGAATGTGTAGCCTTAATGAGTGTCGTGACTAATATGGGTTGTAATTCAAAATTCATTCTAACCTTCGACATCCATTGATGTCCATCTATGCATTATATAAAATCATGGATGCTCCCTTGTCTTGCTTATGTTGCTTGATCATATTATCATATAAGTATGGACATTCTTAAAAAAAAAAATTGGTTTCCAAACCATGAATAAAACACATTTTGAGGGAACTCACGTTAATAATGATCAGAACATCCACAAGTATAACAATTTCCTCTAGGAAATCCTCCTCTTCCACTGCCATCCATCTATGACTAGGATGTGTGTCATAAGACAAATTTGACACTAAAGTTTTAAAACATACATCATATTTCAGAACACATTATGATAATCTTGGCTTTATGTCCTTAAGAAAATTGATACTTTTCTATTCAAACTCAGGGATATGTAACTCAGCTAGAAACAGAGAGAGAAAATATCATAATCGATCATATTTTTATGTGGCTCATACTTTCTGTACCAGCTATGCACGTGCCCTTAAGGTGTAGTAGAAAACTGACTCTCCTTCCTATCTAGAGCAATGATTCCCTTAGAAAACCATTTAAATCACACTTGTGCACCTGATCTACACCATCCTCAATACCTATGTATTTTGGTAAGTGGAGGGAAATCTTGTAATAACTTTCTAAGGTTGATGTGGGGGTTACTGGGGATGTGGGACCTATCCTCTAGATCTAGAACCAGAACCACCACAAATATTTCCTTCACCACTAGAACCACCCGATCCACTTGAACCCAACCACTTGATCCGATTTATCCTCAAGCAACGGGTTTCAAACTAGTGGATGTACTTCCTTACATCCCAACTATAGTAATAAATTGAACTCCCATATTCTGAAAAGTTTTAGTACTTCTAGATGTGTTCCCAATGTTCTTCTCACCCACACTCTGTCCTGATGACGTGCTACAAAATATTCCTCCAATCAGGCATCCAAATAACAAAGATGATGTATGTTCTACCATAGATGAATGTGTGGTTTAATCTAGTTTTTTATTCAAAGGAAAATTATATCTACCTAAAGCTACTAAATTACCTACACTCTCTTGCTGATTAATGATTACTTATGGAACTGGAACACCAGGCACAAGGGATAGGTTTGAAAGTGGGATTAGATGCATGCCCATGGGCCTCAATATTTACTCCTCTAACATGATCTCATAAGAATATGAAGGGTATTATCTACTGCACTTTCCTAAGTGGGGTAGATCCTAATTCTTCATATCTACATCTTCCACGTGAGCTTCAAATCCTTTCACAAGACATCATCCTCCGTAACTCCAGAGACACCTAAATTTCAAGTTTCTTTGCTAATTCCCTCTCTTGTGCTTCATTATACTTAATATGAATTTCTTCTCTCTTCCTTTCTACCGCAAGGTCCACCATATTTCTCCACACTTTATCCTTCCCCTACACACGGTGGTATTTTAGCTATCCATAGGTAGGCACTGTAAACTCAACACCACCATCAAGATCTTAATTGGTAAAGGAATAGAGTGGATGTAATATCCTCTAGGATTGAAAAAAAATTGAAACTCAACAACTTCCAGACAATAATATGTCAAAACATCATACTCCAGAGTATAACTATGCACAACACCAACACATAAATGATCTACAACATGCATCCAAGGTACATCTGCATCAAACAAAACCTGGTACTCTTCCTACATCCAAATCCTTGGTATATAACTTCATATTTTCTTTCATGCATAAGATGACAACCACTCATATAACTCCATTAGAAATAAAAAAAAGAATGTCTCATAAAGCCTAAAGATGTTCTTCAACCCATGTGGGCATTGAAATTAGGTTAAGTACTATATCTTCATACAAACTAATCTTTTCCATCAATTAACCAATATGCAATAGCCGCAAGAGTCAATCTATAAGCCATCATAATGAAAAATCATGGAGAACAATTTGAAAAGAGGTCCTAGCAATGGTGCCAAAATGTAGTCTTTATTTTCCCACTCAATTGCCCAGGCGAGTTGACACTTCACTCAAATAGATCTAAGAGCTCACCCGAAGTGTGTAAAGATACCAGGTCCCTCTTTTTTATTGTCTTACCAAGGTGTCAGCACATATATTCATAAAAAACATAATCAAAAAGTATATTCCATCATAATAACCAGATCTATAAACTCAAATTGGAAACACACGTAATTAAATAACATACATATCACATAAGGATTAATATGAGATTTACCATACAAATACCATGAATAAAGAAATCAAGAATCAATAATGTCATAAAGTTCATATGTGCAAGTTCATACCAGTAACATA
Source organism: Taxus chinensis (assembly GCA_019776745.2). Lineage (NCBI taxonomy): Eukaryota > Viridiplantae > Streptophyta > Pinopsida > Cupressales > Taxaceae > Taxus > Taxus chinensis. Next base: position 493,139,695 of record CM034154.1, read on the forward strand.
ACCCCTCTATAATATGGTCTTACCAAAACTCAGTACTACCTAAACTCAGTACTACCTAAACTATGCACATACATACATACATACATACATACATATATATATAGGGGTGGGGAATTTACCTTCACTTCCCATGTGTTCTCAAAATAGCCTGCATGCTCAAAATAGCCATGTGCATGTACAAAATAAACTAGGCCACATATAAGAGAGCCTAATAATAGATTAAACCTAAATATAAGATTTGTTCTAATCCTATTATTATCTCCCATGCGTAAGTTAAAACTGAAATTTCCTTCCTAAAAAATAGACTCTCCTTGATTTTAAAATCCCCTTGCATGTCACACACTCTATGCCTATATTTAGACCAATGCTCAAAAAGTGACTAAGTCCTCTTCCTTCCTACAATGATCCAATGCTTGCTTGACAGTCCAACCTATTTTTATCCTGTAGCATGTAAAAATGGATAATTCCCAAGCTCTATCTCTCCTGGGTGTACCCTTCTTTCACCAAACATTTGTACACACCTATGCACCCCCTTCTTGCGCACCCTTTTCTCATGTGCCTTTGATACTTAGGTAATATTTCACCAGGAAAAAAATGAAGAACTCAGAGATAATTCAAAAATATATCTGATTATTCATTGTAACTTACTGAAGAACTGATTGATTGATTAGTTAACATGTGATTTAAGGAACTGGTCAGTTACTTGAGTTATGTGTTTGGTATCTTAACACTTGTTATTAATTTTTTTGCATGTGTTGAATATTTTGTTGATATGTTTGATATCTTCCACTTGTTCTACTGAATATCTTTTACTTAGTTTTTGAAACTCCTAGTTGAACTCTTCTTCACACATATTGATGTAATTGAGGAATATAAAATAAAAGGGTTAATGCTGGAAATGTATTTAGAATGTAGAGAATAGAGGACACAAAAAATAGAGAATATAAGATACACAAATATAGAGGTTTCTTTTCTCCTAGATGTAACAATCATGCCAATTCAATAAAATATCTGAGTTCTATTCAGTATCTTTTAGTTACAAGATCTAGGAGGGATTAACACCCAAGGCAGGGCCCACTTGTGGTCTACTAAACCCCTCCATAGTTTTGTTTCTTTGTTTTGTTGCATGATTAGACTAGAAAGCAATTTATCTTCTTTATCTACATTATAAGTTTTAAGGTTTATTTTATCCACAGTGTTTAGAAACCATTTTATTTTAGTAATGATTTTAGTTTACTTTCAAGCATTGTTCTTTCAAGTATTTTAGTGACATTTATTTCTTTCCATACCTTCTAAATTCTTTGTAAATGTGCATACAACGTTGACATTATTTAAAGTTTACATCCCTTATTTTGATGATTAAATGGATATGAGTTAATGAATAATATATTTACTACTGCAAGTTAATTTGCTTTTGAGAGGATTTTACATTCCTTAGAAATAGTTTAGGTTTTGAAAAATCCCACCTGCAACCCACCATTAATGTATGTTGACTGAGTTGAGCTATGTGATGCATGCACCATCTAAGATATACCCATGGTAGATTCTTATCCAATCCAAAATAGCACATATTTTTATATCTTATTCTAAAGAAGACACATCTTCCTCTGTACAAGGTTTGATAGTATAAGACCCCCCTCCAAGTGAGACTTCTGAGGCTGATCCTAAATAGACCATCATGGTAGAAGAAGTTAACCAAAATATTGAAGAAGGGACACCTTCATATGAGTTCCCAATATCCAAAAATAGCCATCCTACCCCAATGAATAATACCTCTCCATCATCCCTTCCTAATTTCCATTGATCCATAACTGAAGACCCACACATTTTCTTGTTTGAGTTTTAATGTTTTATGTAGGAGCTATGATTAAATAAAAATGCACTCAAGATGAAGCTATTTCCTACTACACTCAAATATGTAGCCTTGAGATGGTTTATGAGCTTAGGAAGAGATGTTGTGACTACTTGGCAGGAGATGAAGGATTATTTTTTGACCAAGTACCAATATTACTGTAGACCAAGTAGAAGAGAATGGGATGAAATATTCAGGATGGCTCAAAAGGAATATGAGACACTAAAATACTACCTAGAAATGTTCTTGTTTTACGTTTATAATTCAAGAGACACAAGATTACCTCATGAATCTCTCAAATTAATCTTCTTGAAGGGATTAATTTAGGAGGATATGACACTTTGGACCTGATAAGAGCTAGAGATATTTCAAAATATACCTTTGATGATATTTGTGAATCCTCCAGGAATTAATCTAGATAAACCATGAATTGAATAAGAAATTCTAGAGCAAAGGGTGGATCAGCTACCAAAGTAATTTGGGACATATCTAAAACATATATTGTGAACATGTTTACAAACATGAAAGAAAATATAGTCAATGACATGGCTAACCATTTTGATGTTTTACACGCTAATAAAAAAATATAAGATGCAGAGGAAGCACTTACAAAGTTATGCCATGCATGCAGAAGAAAGAAATTTGATTGCATATGTAGGGGATTAGCCAACATTGCATAAGAGAAGGAGGATCCACCTAAATTGAAGATAATAGAAATAGAGGAAGGTAAATTCTTCTACTTTACTCAAAGAAAGCATTGACCTCAAAGACAAGGAGGCATGCCATAAGATTGGATGCCATATTTTAAAAATTAGCTAGTAATCCATATACGCAACCCCCAGTTTGGGTTAATACTCACCAAGGTTGAGCTCCATACCCTAGCTAATACCAAAAACAATGGAAACCTCAATTTTAAGGCCAACAGTAGAAACAACCCCCTTCTTCATGGTTTTAACCTTAGAGAGGAGGGAAGTAATGTAGAAACCCACCTCTAAACTAACATCAATATTTTCATCAACCTCCTTACCCATAACAACAAGATCTGATGTCAAACCCCTAAGCAAGATCTCAACCAAAATCCACTTAGCTACTAGCTCAACCAACACCTAACTCTGATAATAAATCTACTCATCCAGTCTATACCATTGAATCATCACAATACTCTTCTTATTTAGTTGACATTAATGACATCCATATTCACTCAGGAAGATCACTTCTCCCATCAAGTAAATCCACCAGCACAAAAATTACAGATGAACCACAGTTTCTACAAATTGATCCATAGAAAATACAAAAATCACTGCAAACTGATCCATAACAACATGAGAAGAGTTCTAGCAAGGATGAGTTGCAAGCTAATGAACCACCATTTCTAGAGAGATTATAGGAAAAGAAACCTGACCCTAAATCAGATTCTAATTTTTAGTTTTTCAATCAGCTAAAGGATATTTGTGTCAAAATTCCACTTATTCAAGCCATCAAGGATATTCTCATCTACAATAAGCTAGTAAAGGATCTATACATAAAAAAATGAGGAAGAAGAAGGATCTATCAATTGTATAAGTTATTAGACAGTTGGATAATATCATGCTTGGAAATTTGGTTCTACTAAAGTATATACATCTAGGTAGTCCTTTGGTAAACATTACAATTAATGACAAAACAATAAAGAAAAATCTTATTGACTTAGGAGAAGCCATTAATGTCATGACCAAAAAATCTATGGATGACCAGAAGTTGGAAAGATTAAGGCCAACAACCACAATATTATGACTTACAGATAGATCAATAGTGAGACTTTAAGGAGTCCTTGAGGACATAGTTGTGGTGGTAGAATCTTAGGAATACCCTACTGACTTTATTGTCCTTCAACAAAAATAATTTTTAGGAGGTTATCCTATCATTCTTGGAAGGCCATGGTTGGCCACTACTGATGCACTCATAGGTTGCAGGTCTAGCAACATGATTATTTCCAATGGAAGTGGTATGAATAAGTTGATGCTCTATCCTCCTACCCAACCATTGAATGATGAAGATCAAACAATTCGGGTTGAAGATCCAGAAGCAAATCAAAGCTCTGTACAATAAATCATGATGCTAGAGAAATAATGTACAATCAAAGACCAAGAGGAAGAATTTGTTCTCTCCAACATCCTATAGAATAACTATGGAATAATTTAAGAAGTTGATGATAATTTGAGATGCTTAAGTTATCCCTTGAACCAATTTCTACCACAACAGAATACCAAAAGCATTCTAGGTAAGAATTTTATTCTTCACCAACTTCTTCCCCATGATTTCATACTGAATTATGTTAGTAGAAATGTATTTTCAATGATGGATCTTTGAAAACAAGTGTAAATCACAACAAGAAGACCTCTTAATGTAAACAAAATACTGAGTATGAAGAAATAGAAATTATTGATAACTATTCTTCAAAATCATAGAATATCATTTTCTTGGGATTATGGTGACATGCATGGGATTCATCCTAGGCTTTGCACTCATAAGATCTATATCAAGGAAATTTGTAAACCAATCAGGAAGCCACAAAGGATGATGAACCCAATAGTAAGAGAGTGTAAAAGGAGAATTGAAGAAGTTACTGGATTTAAGATTTATATATCCCATATCAAATAGTTAGTGGGTATCACCTCTTGTCATTGTGCTAAATAATATTGGAAAATGGAGGATTTTCATAGATTATAAAGAGTTGAATGCAACAATAAAGAAATATCACTTCTCATTGCTTTTCATTGTTCAAGTGCTTAAAACTTTGGCTGGTAAAAATTATTTCTCTTTTCTTGATAAATATAGTGGCTATAATCAAATTCAAATTGCACTAGAGGACCAGGAAAAAAATACCTTCACATGTCTATGGGGAACATTTTCTTATTCATTTCTTTCATTTTACTTATGTAATGCACCTTCTACATTCTAGAGGGTAGTCTTGAGTATCTTTTTAAATTTAAAAAATGATTGCATGGAATTCTACATGGATGACTTCACAGTACATGGTAGCACTTTTGAGGAAGCTATGTAAATTTTGGACAAGGTTTTGAAAATATATAAAGAATACAATTTTTCCTTGAGAAATGAGAAGTGCTACATGGTGATGTCTGAAGGTGTAGTTATGGGAAACTAGCTTTCTTCTAAAGGAATTCAAGTTAATTCAATAAAGGAATCTTTTATAATCAACCTGCCAACACCTAAAAAAAGGATGTTATGAGATTTCTAGGCCATGTTGGATATTTTTTTTTATTAAGGGCAAATAGTTTTGAAGGGACTATACCTTGTATACAAAAGGGCTCAAAAGCCAGATAGTAAAGATGAGAGAAGCAACCCAGAGAAGGGAAAAACCGTCAACCAAGGAAGGCTCAACAACCAAATATTACAATATAGGAGAAAAAAAGATCTAAACGTACAAAGATCTAGAAAAAAGAAGGCAAGATCAAAAAGAAACCAAAAGAGAAACAACATGAAGAGCTCCACCAAAAAACAGCTCCAGAATTGCCCGATGACAGCCACATCGCAGCCAAAAAATATCATCACAACAGCCTGTTACTTGATGGCTTTCTCAATTTTGGTCTTGATACCCTGCAATGACATGAAGAAGGCAATGGCAGTGGCCTGAGAGGAGTCTTGCAAATATGCTTGGGCAATTACAATGTCCCTTTTCTCTTTAGGGTCCCATATGTCCTCATTAATCCCACTTAAACTGAAAACACTGTGGACATGTTGTTTAATGAAATTATAAATGCTTTTGAGGGTAGACAATATGCAGTCATTTCAGATTTTAGCATTCCCCAATCTGCCATCTAAGGACTGTAGTTTCTTGAAGACTTCCCCAATAACCCCCTCTTCCTCCTCACTTTGAAGGATCCTTTTACCCTTAGCTCTTTCCATGTTTTTTATAGCCCCTTTGAGCTCCTGTATCTCCTTTTCTAATCTGTCCACCCTATCTAGCAATTTCTCCTCTTTTGGGCTCCTCCACCGGCTTTCTAATATGCAGGAGGTTTTCAACTAGTTCCAAGTCTTTGTGGCTCCTTAGGACTCATTTGGAAGCAGGGATTTTAGATTTGAGGCTCTTTATTTTCTTACTGGAGCTAGCATCTTCATTCTTTCTTTTTAGCAGGGGGAGTGGGAGCAGTGTGGGCAGGTGGAGGTATGGAGGAGGGAGGTGGGATAGGATTCACGGGAGGGCAGCTGGAGAAATGGCAGTGAATCAGGAGGATAAGGCCTTGGTGCAAAGGGACAGCCCTAGAGTGGCTTTGAACTTCCCTTATAGATTTCTCTAGAGAGTTAATCAGATAGTGAGGAAAGCTGATAATGTTATTTCTACGAAAATGATTCAGAAAAATCAGATGCTTTTGAGGTATAGTCACATATCTTCCTTCAAGGGTAACATACCTTACCACCATTTTGGCCAGTTCATCAAAAGGTTCAGGGATCGACGCCACCTTGAGGCCAGTAGTCACGAACTCAAGATTCTCCCCCTCTTCCAGAAATTTCTTGGTTTCCACCTCCCTATCTACCTTCTTATTGAAGAATTTTGTGCCTTCCAGGCTGAGGCCCGTGATATGAGCTATGAGCTCTTCCGTGATTTCCATTTTCATGTTACTATATTTGACTATTCTATTCTTCCAACCTTGGGAAAATTTGATAGAGATGTCTTGGTCGAAGCCTTGGATCCTTTCAATGAAATTAGATAGGCCCCTGGTTTGCAGGTAATCCCAAATCTTCGTGTTCTCTTTCCACTCAGGATTTTGGGTCGGTTCAGTTTTGCATGGCGGCCCGGCCATGTTTCCTCTACTCCTTTTCTTGTTCTCAATGGTAAATTAGCTACCAATGTGCGGGATAGGCCAAACTTTGATTTTGGTATTTGAATCTTTCCTCCCCATGAAAGTCGGTTTAATTATTATGATACACTTGTTATTATTGCCCCGCTCCTCGGATTTTCTCCTATGCCAAGAAATGATGACAGTCCAGCCCGCACAGATCGCAATAATAATCTAAATCTTTTGTGATGTCATCATCATGTACTTGGGGATCCGCACATTAGCATCTAAAATGCAGACGTTAGTTATGATTTTCACTGCCATGTAGATCAATGATAATGGATTTATTGACATGAGTGGGCAGAACGTCCCCCCTAATCCAAGTTTGAAAGGGATTATTAACACCGAAGTTAGACAAACTATCAGCGACCCTATTTCCTTCCCGGTAGGTGTGGGTGATTTGGACCTTTTCAAATCTTTTGCATATATCAATAGCTTCCTGAATATAATCCCTGATAGACCAGCTAGGGTGTTGCTTTTTATTCAGAAGATTGATAATATTTAGGGAATCACCTTCAGTTATGATATTTAGAATATTACAATCTCTGGTAAGTCTCATACCCCAAAGAGCCGCCATGGCTTCGGAATAATGATTAGTCTGTCTGCCCATTCTCCCAGAAAAAACAGCAACATAACAGCCTCTTTGATCCCTGATGATTCCCCCCTCCTCTAGAGTCACCCGGATTTCCCTTAAAGGCCCCATCAAAATTTAACTTGTGCCAATCAGTGGGGGGTTTAATCCATCAGACTATGTTTCTGTCAGTACCATAATTATTTCTATTGACAGTGGCAATATTCCATTCAGTCAGAATGCATTCATCATTCTCTGGGTAGAGTCTATTTTTAGGGGGTTTAAATCTAGAAATATTATCTTGCACAACAATGATAATTTCCTTATATACTTTGTTACAAACCTGTCTATTGTTTCTGAAAATACTATCATTACAGGCCTTCCAGATTCTCCACATAGTGTGGGTAAGAACTAGTTGCCATAGAATTTTCACCATGCAATGTTTAAATGGAGAGCTCCATTGCTCCCAATCTTGAAGGTAGGTAAGGGGAAAAATCCATCTCAGATTAAATTTTGTAAAAACAAGCTGCCAAATTTTGGAAGCAATCTCACAATGAAGGAATAAATGCTTTATATCTTCAACCTCTTGCTGACACATGCAACATCTATTCGGCATGATGAATCCCTTCTTGATGAGGTTGTCATTAGTTAGTATCTTTCCATTAATAATTAGCCACCAAAAGAAGTTCACTCTAGGGGTTAGCTCTGGCACCCACAACTTGTGCCACTTAATTTCACTTTCCATGGATGCAAAGAAAGAATTATATCCTGATTTAACAGTGTATTCCCCATCAACAGAATCTTTCCAGATGAGCTCATCCTTAAGATTTTGATTACTTATATGGATTAGGGAAAGTTGATTCTGGAGAGATATAATATCAGCCTGAATATTATCTTTCTCCACTTTTAGCTGCTTCCATTTTCTTGTTTCCATCCCTCTCAATGTATCCCTGGATTTTGTGCCCATACTTTGCAATTAATCTATCTTTAATATGATCATAAGCAAAAATCTAGTTAGAATCTGTCCACCTATCAGTCCAGAATTTTATGTTTTTCCCATCTCCAAGCTTCCAGCTGCACCCCTGAGAGAGAATGTGTCTTCTGTGCAGAAGGTTGTTCTAGAAAATAGAACCACTCGGAAGGGACTGATCATAAATGAAGGAAATATTGTTTTGATTTGAAAGATATTTGATCTTAATCAGCTCTATCCAAGGTATGTGCTCTTTTATAAGCCTCCATCCTAATTTTGCAGTAAGGGTAGTACTCATATGTTTGATATCTTTGATGTCTAACCCCCCTAGTCTCTTAGGTTTACAACCCTGTTCCCAAGCCACAAGATGATATCTGAATCTGTCCTCAGTACCATGCTATAGAAAGTGTTTTTTGAATCTTCTCAATACTGTTCATCACAGCTGTAGGCATGCTGAACATTGACAGTATGTAAATAGGAAAGTTTTGAAGCATGCTTTTAACCAAAAGACACTTACCTGCACTTGAAAGAAAGGCTCCTTTCCATCCAGCCAAATTTCTTTGAAATCTCTTAATAAGATCATTCCATACCTCCACTGAAATCTTGCCAGTACTTAAAGGTAACCCTAAGTAAGTAGTTGGTAGAGAATTAATAGTGCATCCTAGAATATTAGCAATCTTTCTTTGCCTCTCCTCAGGAGTATTGAAGAAATAAATAGAGCTTTTGTCAAAATTAACTTTTTGTCTCGAGGCTTCCTCATAAAATCTAAGGATAGTTTTAATGGCCTTTGCCTCAATAATAGAAGCCATTAGTAGTAGTAAAGTGTCATCAACAAACTGCTGATGAGAGGAGATCTGATTACCAGTAGTTGGAGGGAAGCCTTTTATCATGCCAATGTCAATAGCTTTGGAAATAGATCTGCTTAAACTATCAGCCATAATAATGAATAAAAGAGGGGAGATTGGGTCACCTTTCCGTATACCTCTATTACTGGCAAAAAAATCCACAGGTTCCCCATTAACAACCACAGAGAATCTAGAGGTAGAGATGCAAGAGTGAATGATTTTTCTGAATTTGCTTTGAAAACCAAATTTGGATAGGACCTCATCCATGAATCTCCAGGAGACTCTGTCGAAAGCTTTATGCATGTCAAGTTTGATGGCCATCCCCTCCTTTTTACTTTTATCCATAGAATGTATAGTTTCATGAACCATGATAATGCCATCTTGGATAATTCTTCCCTGGATGAATCCGCTCTGCTGTTGAGAAATGATCTCCATGAGTATAGGTTGCATTCTAGTGGTGAGAATCTTTGTGAAAATCCTATAAATGACATTAACCAAACTGATAGGTCTAAAATCTTTGAAGTCTTTTGCATCCAAATTTTTCGGGGAAAGCACAATGTGTGTATTATTTAGTTCTTTAATAAGATTTCCCGTTCTGTAAAATTCATTAACAGCTTTCAAGAGATCTTCAGAGCATATTTCCCAACATCTTTGGTAAAAGTTAGCTGAGAAGCCATCTGGACCTTGAGCCTTATCCCCTTCTAAAGCAAAGACAACCTTTTTTAATTCCTCAATGGTGACAGTTTTTGAAAGACTTTTAAATCTCTCAGCAGGTATTAGATTATTAGGAATGGAGTCTAAGAGGAAAGAGGCCGCTTGTTCATTGTAGGAGGTATCTTTAGTGAGGAGGTTCTTGTAAAAATTAAGCGCCTCTGTTTTGATATCCTCAGGATCCTTAGTAATGTTTCCATTTCCTTTAGTAACCTCTGAAATTTTGTTACAAGCTCTATGTTTGATGGCTGTCAAATGAAAAAAATTTGTATTTCTATCTCCATCCTTAAGCCAAAGGGCTCTAGATTTCATTCTCCAAAAGGTTTCTTCATGGCTGTTTATATTATGTAGATTTGATAGGAGTTTTTATTCCCGCTGATGATCCTCTAGGGTCATACCTTTCATGGAGACATTTAGCTCAAGCTCTTCTAGCTGTTGCTTAAGTTCTTTCTTATTTTCAAAAAATGTTTCCAAAAACCTCTTTATTCCATATTCTAACTTTCTGTTTAACATTCTTTAGCTTCTGAAGAAGCCTGAATTGGGCTGTCCCTGTGCCTTCCCCAAACCCACCACTCTTTAATTCTGTCTATAATGTCTTCATGTTCGAACCACATTTTCTCAAATTTGAAATTACCATGAAAAGGTTTTGTCCAATTGAAGAAATTGAGGACTATTGGATTATGGTCAGATCCCATTCTAGGGAGATTAGAGAGATGGAAATTCTATTCCAGGATCCAATCTATAGAAATAAGAGCTCTGTCAAGTTTAACCTGAATTAAGCTCTCGCCTAATCTTTTTTTGGACCATGTAAATTGATTTCCATGAAGCTCTATGTCCATAAGATTAAGAGTTGAGATGAAGTCAGAAAATTCTTCCATACCAATGGAGAATTCAGAACTTCCTCCAAACTTTTCTCCTGGATTCAAAGGAGTATTGAAGTCTCCCATAACCAACCAGTTCATGTTTTCAACCTTGCTTCGGAACAAGGTTAACTCTTTCCATAGACTGCTTTTACCAGTAGCAGTATTGGGTGCATAAATATTAGATAGGATCCAACTACGATTATTACATAAGGTTCATACAAGATTTTAGCAAGGTTGCATCGCAAATTTTTGCATTACTAGGGAAGGATGTTGATTTTTTTTGGACTGGACATTGTGAGGATGATTTTCAAACCTTGAAACAAATGTTAACTATTGCTTATATATTGAGAGGAACTGATTGGAACCTACCTTTCCACATCCACACTAATGAATCAAACCATTTATTGGAGCTATCTTAGGATAAAAATATGGAGTTCTGAATTATGCAATTTTTTATGTTAGAAAGAACTTGCAGCACACAAAGATAAATTATATAGTAATAGAGGATTTCTTGGTAGTTGTATATGCTAAAAAGTTCAAACACTACATCACAAGTTATCGAGTGTTCATTCACACTGATCATGCTATAATCACATATCTGATAAAGAAACCTTTAGTAAGCAACAAAATTATCATATGGTTGCTCTTCTTGTAAGAGTTTGATGTCACTATTGTGGAAAATATTGGAAAGGATAATGTATTAGAAAATTTTATCTCCACGATGGATACTAATGATGAAGAGAAATTAGTTGATGAATCCTTTCTAGATGAGCACTTATTTTCTATCTCTACAAAAACACCTTAGTATGTAGACATAGAGAACTATTTGGTTTTAGGTAAAACACTTTTACATTACTTATAATCTGAGAAGAAATACATAATTGAATAGATTGTACATTTTTATTGTATAACTAGATTTCTATTTCATATATGAGAAGACCAAATCATGAAAATGTTTATAGATGATGAGGAAATATTTGATGTCCTCATAGCTTGCCACAGTGAACCTTGTGGAGGAAAATTTTCTACAAAAAGAATAGTACAAAAGGTGTTGAATACTGGTTATTATTGGCTAACATTGCATAAGGATGCAACACTATACACCAAGTGATGTGATATATGTCAGAGAATGGGAAAGCCCGCCAGGTTTGATGAGATGCCATTATAACCTCAATTGGTCTTGTAGTTTTTTGACAAGTGGAGCTTATATTTTATTAGCCCTATACACCCTAAGTATCAGAAAAAATATTACATCTTGGTATGCACAAATTATCTAACCAAGTGGATAGAGGTGAAGTAATTGCCAAATCAGAAAAGTGAGAAAGTAGCAAAGTTCCTATACATTCACATATTCACTAGGTATGAAGTTCCAAGAGAAATTTTACCAGATCAAGGTACACATTTTACTGCTGATGTAATTTCTAATTTGCTTAAATAATATGAAGTCAAACATAGGAATTATACACCATACCATCCACAATATAATGGCCAAGTATAAGTTACAAACAAAGAGATAGAGGACATCTAGAAAAATACCATTGCACTCCAAAGGAAATATTGGGAAGACAAGATTCCAGAGGTAGTATGGACATTTAACACAATTTGGAAGACCGTAACTGGCTTTACACCATTTGAAATCTTGTATGGTAAGACTATTATTTTTCCAATTGAGTTTAAACACAAAATATTGAGGATTACACTTTATCTAGGAATATATTTTTCAAAATCTCAAAGACAAAGAATTCTCTAACTCAATGAGTTTGATGAATTGATAAGGAAGGTTGTGCATAACACAAATGTAGTGCAAAATCAAAGAGTTAAATGGCATGACCGGTACATCAAGATAAGATAATTCCAAGAAGGTGACTAAGCATTCCCATTTGATTCAAAATACAAGGATCATATAGGGAAGCTCAAAACAAGGTGGATAGGCCCCTATGAGATTGAGAATATATTTCCTAATGGAGTTGTAAATCTCATTAACATAGATCCTATGAGGTTCAAGCTGATAGTAAATGGCCATATGTTGAGGTTGTATAAGAAGCCAGTTGACAGAGATTCATTCATGAAAAAATTTAGAAGAGGTCCAAGCAGTATGGAAGTAAGGAAGTCAAAGTTAACCTTAGGGGCCGAGCCTATTGGCTCACCTTATGAGATTGTAGAGGATTGAGAGATTTCAGTGGCCTTGGTGCATTCATCTTGCTAGATATTCCAAGGTTAAATAAAATTGGTGTGATCAACCCTTCTGGTGATCAACAACACTTTGCTAACACATTTTATTTTATAGATTTTTTCTTTTGCAGGGTTTGATGTCGAGTAATTATATGAGGGTATGTTCTCCATCACAATGAGAGTATGTAATGAATGAGGGTTCCACCTATAGGAATATGAAGTAAACCCCTTTTTTTTTGCATTTAGCAGATTGCATGAATAAGATCAAGGATTCATGAACATGTGGGAGATGTATAAGAACCGATTGACACCCCAACAGACCAAAATTCCATCTTCGGGAGTCATCTGGTTTTAGTAAGGAATAGCCAACATCTATATCATCACAACAAGCTTGCATGCAACCGAGATGCAAGCTCAAATAAAAAATACACAATCATCATTCTATACAAACATCAAGATAAGTGCACTCAATTATCATTTAAGTAAAATTATAATAATTTTAATTATATTTAATTAGCATTAATGCCAAGTCACTATGCATGTGTTGTAGTTAACGATCGCCACCTTTCAAGTATGATGTGTCCCTCCACATAAGCCAATATTTTCAAATCACTTCCCTTCGCATGCTTCAAACAATCACATCAATTAATGATTACTCTCTCGTAATTGTGTTGCATGTCTTATTGGTCCCGCAGTTCAAAAAAAATTAAAAGAACTCAATATAACACAATTGTGCACATTAATTTAAGCAGATTTGTATTATTACGTAATTAAAACTAGAGAAGACTATGTATTCACTGTGGGAGGAGATTTGATAAATCATGAACCCACTAAACATTCCCAACTTTTGATCCATCCTCAAATTTTACAGTTTTTTTAGGATAATTTTTGGCTAGACTAAATCAACAAGTTTCCAGGTTTTAATGAAGCCATGGTGGAGGTATTTTCTAACATTCACTAATGGGGAGGAAATCGTGAAGGGATTAGAAGTAAGACTTAGTGATGACATATTGGTAGAAGTAATTGGCCTACCTGCCCAGGGAGATCCATTCCCAGAAAAGGCTAACCAAAAAGTAGCCATGAGAGAATTTACAAATGATGATGACGATGCATTCATCACTGATAAGAAAGGTACACATAGAACATCCATTAAATTTTTATGAACTGAAGTTTCAAATTTTGTAATTAATTATTTTACTTACAAAGGAAGGTATTCTAGATTGAATATCGTTCATGTCAATTTATTGAATCACCTAAAGAAAAACAAACAAGTAAATGTACCCAATTTCTTACATGAGATATTAAAGAGGATCAGTAGATAAACATAGAGGGTTGGGTCTAGGCTATCACACCATTTCCTTATAACCTTGATAGTAAAACATACCTTGTAAAGGGATTCTCCTGAGATACGGTGGGAATATTTTGTGAGGGTAAGGAGTATAGATGATTTGTTAAGAAACATGAGAAAGAAGAGAAAAATCACTAGAAGTACCTCTGAACACATCACAGAGACCACACCATCGACCTCCCATCCTAAAGAATCCCTTACTCCTAAAAATTTTCCATCTGCTGATGAAAAACTTGTACCTATCTCCCTTGAGAGAATTTTCATTGTTGAAACCCTCTTCGAGTTCTCTACTCTAGAATCCTCCACCTCCAAGGGTAAAATTATGTCTTCTAAATCCACTCCTACACCACCTAGGTGCTCTCATAGGCTAAAAACCAAAAGGCCAAGAACCTCCGAACTAAAATAGTTAAATCCCATCTTAGTATATAGTGATGAGGAAGCTACAAAAGGGAGTTTTGGGCCTCAACCAATGGAGACACAACAAGGAGATATTGATGCCCATGTTCATGAGAAAGAGAACCCTAAACAACCCATGAAGGAGTAGGAAGAGGAAGCTCATGAAGAGGAGATAGTTCATATAGAATAATCTCATGATGAGGAGACAATTCATCCAAAAAAAGGTCATGAGGAGGAAAAGAAAGAGGAAAATTGGTGAGAAAATCAAACATGAACAACAAGGGAAATTTTGCAGGTAACCATACCAGATTTTGTTTTGGTTCCTTGTCAAGGTCCCTCGGCGTTCGGAATGGCGTAAAATCCCTTTCCGGAAAATCTGGTTTTTCGAACTTAGTCATTTTGGTCCTTTTTGGGCTGGGCACAGATTTTGTTCATGCAACACAAACATTATTTGTGCCCCCTTCTATTCCTTTGGCGTACCCTTTGGAGTGTTAACACAACAGTTGTTGCGCCTCCCCATGATGCACCTTTCTTGCATGTGCCAGGAGCATGCGCCCACCTATCAACAACAAAAATGTTACGCCCTTAAGCGGTGCGCCAAAGCACTTAAAATCCCATGTTGACAGTCCTGAATTTGTGCCAAAGGTGCAGATAGTTTCTTGCTGACAGACACATAACCACGCCAAAGGGTGCAAATATTTTCATGTCGACATACTTTTTGGTGCGCCCTTTGAAAAAGTTGGTGGCGCATTTATTGTGCCTTTTGCTATATATAGGCGCATCCACCCTATCATTTTCACGATTGAAAAACATGTGAAAATTTATTCCTCTGCACCTGTCAGCGCTCCTGTCATCCTCATGTCACGTTCGTGGACCCCACTTCATTTCTTCATTCTATATATCTTTGGTAAGTGATTCTTGCTTTTCTTGTGAGTTTTGCTTGTTGCTTTGCTTTGGTTTTGCTTGCTATTGAATAAATAAATAAACCTAAACCCCTCCAAAACTTTTGCATAAATAAATTCCCTTCCCAAAACCAGTTTTACCCTCCTTTCAGATCTGCTGGCCTGGAGGGCTTTGTCTCAGAAATGAACCCAACAGACCTCTTTGCTCTATTCCCCTCACTGTCAAATCATGTCGATAAGGCCTAAGAAATCACAAACCTGTCCAAGAAGAGAGAAAATGTAAAGTTGTTACATTTCCACTCGCGGTTTTCCTTTGGCACAATCACCATCCTTGTTGCATAAAACACAGTCATGCCAAGAGGGCACACTGTCCTTGCCTGCAACACGCATCCTTCCTGCGCCGAACAAAACTAAGAATCCTTACACCGGCGCAGGCGCAATCCTGCTTACACCAACAAAGTTTGTTATGCAATCTCTTCCTGTGCCGCGCCAAAGGCCCCCTTGGCACACATAAAGTTAGTGATACACCCTTTAATGTTGTGCCCCTTAGCACACAAAAATTCCCTGCAACATGTCCCATATCTGCGCCATTGGCGCATCCTGTTCCCATGAAAAACCAAACTTATTTGCGCCCAATTTAAAACCTTATATATTGGCACGGGTGCAAATTTGTCTACAACAACATTGATGTTATGTGTAAATTTCCTGCACCCTGTGCCCTTTGGCACTGTTTTCTTCCTTGCAACACTCCACATCAGTGTGCCATACTTTTGACCCTACAGCCTGCAATATTCCTGCGCCCTGTGCCCAGAAGCTTTTAAATTGCTAACTCCTCATTCTGTAAAGCTTTGATGGAAGATCTGACAGCTAACATGGCTCTTCTGCATTGGAATTCACTCCTTTTTCTTGCAGATCAGAAACTAAACTCAGATTCACATATGTCAACATCAAGCAAAAGGCCAACCAAGTCAAAGGGTAAGGCCAAACTCATGGAGGAAGAGATGAAATACAAATATCAAAGGGTCAGAATGCCTGAGTCCTAGGCAGAATGTGACTTAGACATCAGAGATTCTGAACTTGGCCATATAGACATGGAAGATTTTTGGGCTAGAACCAGAAGGGTCACAAGAAGTCCTTGGATGGACAAACTGGTGGGCAGTGGTCTACATTTCACTGGGGGAATCCCCATTAGTGCAGTAAATAATGAGTTCATGATGGTGGTGGCCCGCTGCTATAACAAAGACACAAGGTGTGTCGAGAACGAAAAAGGGTGAGGTCATAATCAACCTCACTGCTCGGCACTTCGAGATCATGCTAGGCATTCCCCACCACCAAAATTTTGTGGCTATAAGCCAAGAAGACTGCATAAAGGCATGGGAGGAAAATGAAGACAAATGCATGCAGTTAATGAATGAAGTGTATTTGAAAAATAAGAAGGTAATAACCAGATGGCCACAGGTTATTCACCGCAGCGACTTCTCTGAGGAACTGAGCGATACCATTACATTCCTAAGTAGGGTATTTGGGCTTTCTGATGCCCATTACTTCCACAAATGGATGCTCAGGTATCTGGAAACAATGAATAAGAATGTGCCTGATCAACATTTTGAGTGGGCAAAGATCATCAGTAGCACCATCTCTGAGCAGCTCCAACAACTCACCACAATAGGGAGGTTCTACATGAACTCCTACATAGTCTACGTTGTAGCCTTAGAGAGAGGCTATTTAGTGCTGAGCCGATGCGGGGTGTGGCCCCAGGTAAAAATATACGAATACTACCCATAATTGAAGCTGGAGAATAGCATCCCAAAGTTCACCAAGGTCAATGATGCCTTCTTCTATGGCATCATCTACCTATTGAGGCCCAATATGACTCACAGTCAGATGACCAAGGGCATAGTCACAGCAACCGAGAAGTGGGGGGCGTTATTTATGCAATTCCCCACTTTCACCTATCTCAGAGCAGCTAACTTCTTGGGAGAACCCACCAAGTTACTAAGGTATGCAGGTCCTAAGTTGATCCTATTGGAGCTATCCATAAAACTTATAACATATCATGAGAAGTGCCTGAAAAGGAAGAAGGGTGGAACTCCTTTCCCCCTCACAGTGGGTAGGTACACCTACACTTCTCACACCAAGGCCCGAGAAATGTTCACAGAACTGGAACTGCTTAATCTAAAGCACAATTTCCCGGCAAGGCCAACCTTTGATCCATGGAATTGCCTCCCAAAGGAAAAAATCGATCCGATCCATGTTCCACAGATCGAGGACATCTACATCGACCTGTATCACGAGGTCAAACTCAGAAGAAAGGACCACTCCCACCTGGCCCTAGCAGAAATTATTCAATATGGCATGGCCATTGTTCCAAAATCTTTCCAAACAACTGATCAAGAAGTTGATCAGGTATATCTAGATACAGATGGGGACAACTGGCCGTTTGCTGAGATTGATAGAACAAAGGCACCTCAGATGATTGAGGAGAGGGTTAAGGGCACATTGCAGTGCACAGAGCATTGGTGCAGAATGAACGGCCTCATCTACCTTGGAGTAGATTTCACCACGTCCCCTTTGGGAAATGCACCTGCCAGGCTGAAGCATTTGCTGAAGGGAAAAGGTAAAGATAAAGAGGGAGAATCAAGCTCCGCTCAAGAAGAAGCTCCTAAGAGCCCTCCTCCCACACACAAGAATACGTTGTAACCCTGGTACCTCTAGAGAAAGAAGTGGCAGAGAGTGTTCCAACAGGCACATCCACTCAGGATGTTGCCACTGCTACAACTATTGAGTTTCCTTCCATCCCTTCTCCCTCTCCTCCTTCCCCTCCTCATGTGACTCAAGTGACCATTCCTTTGGTTGTATCCTCTCCCCCATCTTCTACTGTTCCCCCTTCCTCTTCCTCCATTTTCTCTTCCCTCACAGAGCTGTCCCCCACCATTTCTTCTCTCATCTCTCAGCTCCCTTCCACTCCCATGACTACCTCCCCTGTAGTGTCTCCTCCTCCCGTGAGCACTTTCTTGGCCTCTCTCTCGATGCTGCCACCAAGTGTCTTGACCCATTTCCCCTCATCCACTGCAGCTACTCCCTCTTCCACCTCTGGTCCCACTCCCTTAAGTCCAGCATGGATCTCCCAACACCTGAGTTAGCATAAGAGGAAAGTCCCCATTGCACCTATGGACTTCTCTGTCATCCCAACAAAAGGGGCTAAGAAGAAAAATCCTATAACCCACTTCTCTCAGAGTGCATCAGGAGAAAGAGTAATGGAGATTGCGTATCCTGATCCCACAAAGGATAAAAAGGATCTGTCCCCTACAGATTATACAGTGACGCAGGTCACAATGGGAACATCATCCAAGAGCCTTCAAGGAGAGGCTCTATCTGTGGTGGATGCCCTTTGCAAGAAACTTCAAGAAGTAAAGGAAGAGAAGAGGCTACTAAAAGAGTATAATAAACATCTTCTCCACACCCTGTAGAAAATGGGCAGTGCACCTCCTACAACTACCACTGAAACTCCTGAGGCCCTTAGTCAGGATAAGATAAACGAATACGCCAAGATTGGTGAACAAGGCATGGCAGTATCCACCTGGAGAGACCAGATCCTCAAAGACAGCGAGGAAGTAATCGTCAAGTTCACCGAGCTATATCAGAACATTGATCGGGTGAACAAGGAACTCCAGGTGATCGCAGGACCTATCTCTGAAGAGTTGGACCATGCTAGGTTGCAACATGAGACATTCCAAAAGATTCTCGACTACTCAGTTGATGATTTAGTTAAATTCGGCGTCTTCGATCACCCCAGAGTACCCAGCAAAGTCCTTGCTGCTTTGGACTACCGGGTCGATCAGATGGAATTTGTCCTGGAGAAGATAGACAAGGTCAAGGAGGAAGCCCTGGATGCAATGCATCAAATGGAGAAAATTGTCCTAAGGATGTCTCTGGGCTTGCTCACTCCGTCATTCACCTTGAGGAAGGTAGATGAAACCATCTGGATCTTCAAAGAGATCATCTTGCAAGGGTTAGGGCCAGAAGCTACTTTTGACGCTGAATCCATCAATAACCTTCTGGCCTACCGCGATTTTGTGGGGTACCTGATGGAGGTAGGTAATGAATACTTCAAGCTCCCTGAAAAACTTAGAGATGAACGGGAGACTTGTGAAGTCATCGGAAATCATACCAAGGGTCCTGCCCAGGATCAACTTCAGCTGATGGTCAGCAAATTCATGGAGTACCGGGCTCAATTCCACATTACCTCTCCTGAGCAGAAGCAAGATACTCCCTTCTAGCCGTAAGACGATGACGAATAGCCTTCCTCCTCTTGGCTTTTCTTTTGTAATATCTAAAAGTATGTTGGCACAAATGATGACATCATCCATGTTGCACCATGGGATGTTGTCATCCACCAAGTTGTCCCAAAAGTCAACAGTTGACTTTTAGATATTTTGTAATTTTTGTAATTAGTTGTTGGTTTCTTTTTGCCTTCTCTCTTCTCCTTCTTCTATATATACTGGAATATTTGTTGTATTCAGGGTGGACACTTTTTAGATAAAAAATAGAAGTGAGAAGAAAAGGCTTTGTACTTTTTGTAACAGAAGAAACATTAATACAAATATTAAGACTTTGTGCTGAATATGTGTGTTATGGGCATCTGATCTTTCTTATGTCAGATCTGTGCGTTTATTCTATTGGATCTATCTCTACTTTCTTGTCATTTGTTCATTAGTATTGCTTTGTTCATTTATGCAAGTAGGTTTGGCTCCATTTATTACCAATCCCAAAACATAAACCCTCTGACCTTTCTGCTTTGGAATTCATTTCTTTTCTCCCTTCGAACCCATTCTTTCCTCGTCTTTCTCTCCATTCCTTTCTTTTCACAGTTGGAAGCACCTCTACTGGGATGAGATCCCAAACCCCCGAAGGTAGAATTTTGTGAGACTTGCACAGATTCCTGCTAGTAGAATAGCAATAAACCAGTTTCACTTTGCTGTCTCAAAGAGGGGCTATGCCCCACACACTGTTGGCTCATCTATCCATAAATCTACTCTCACGACAGATTTTCAGACCAACAGTTTTTGGCGACTCCACTAGAGACCAAACCTAGAATCTATGTGAACATTGTGTCGGTTAAAGGACACTAACAGCTTGTAAAGTTGCTAAAGTAACTAAGAAGATTGATAAAACTGCAAGAAATCACTACCTGTTTGCAAATCATAACTTTTTGCTTAAAATCCATTTTTTTTGCAAAAGTGATCCAAATTGAAAATTTTCTTCAGAGACCCATAGATCTGGGCCAGTTAGAGATCTTTAGTTCGCTGAGTTTTTACGAAAACCCATATATTTTCGTAGATATGAGATTCTGACAGTTTTCAAAGTTTCAAACCCTTACAAACAGTCAAATCTAAGATCCAAAAATCAGCTTACTAAGTTGACCATCATTTTATCCTCGCTAATCTTTGTCGTCAAACCGCAATCGGTTTTCAAAAGAGGGATAAAATTAAATATTTAGAAAAAGTGCATGCTGCTGATTTTTATCATAAAAATCAGAAAATCAACAAGTACAACCAAAAAGAGTTTTTAAATATGCTCCAAAATATTGTAGATATGAGAGATACACTGGCGGGTGAACCATTTACTCGTAGCAGGAGAGCTCATGGAGAAGTTGATCCTACTTTTGATCTACTTCAAAGCACAACTTCAGTATTACACCAACACGCTTCTCATCGCTAAGTTCAGCCGACCGGTCATCCATAAGTGTCTCACCTCCACGAAGGAATCATTTTTCACGGGGAACATCCTCATCTCTTTACAGTGCTTTGCTTCTTAGTAGAACAATGCTACCAGCTCGCATCCTTTTTCAGAATTTTCAAATGGAAGTACCATGGGGAAATGCTATGGGCCCTCTTGCTTTGCCACATCCTGTTCACATGCTCCCTCATGGAAACCGAAAGAATTTCCCCAAATTTGATGGAAGCGGAAACCAAAGTACAGATTCACATATATCTTCTTTCATCATGTCATGTAGCATCCTGGATGTGACCCATGAAGATGTGTCAATTCACCTCTTTCTGGAGACCTTGCAAGGACCCGTAGTAGAATGGTTTCAGCATTTTTCGGCTGGATCTATCACTAGTTGGGCCACATTACAAACTGCATTTGAAGAAAGATATTAGCCTTCAGAGGATGCATTTGCATTGTTGTCCAAGATCACTCACCTAAAGAAGGAAGTAAATGAAACCATGAATGATTTTATCACTCGTTTCAACTCACTCATTAACCGTGTGCCACCTGCTATACTGCCAACACTAGAAAATCAGAAGTGTTTCTTTGTGAACGCCATGAGCTCGAAAGTAAGTTTTTTACTCTTGCAAGAACAAGTCACTACTCTGGTTCTCACCCAAGCTGCTGCCATTCAAATTGAAGATAACTTACTCATATCTAGTGAATTAAAATGAGAACCATCCAAGCCTAAAGCTTCAACTCCTTCTCCTGCCACTTCGTCTAATCTGGCATTTCAAAAGATGAAAAATAACTTTCTCGCATTAAAGAAGCAGCTAGCTCAGGTTTCCCCGTGCTCTTCATACTGGGATATCCCGTGAAGAAATTTCACTTCCAACAACGTCCCACAAAGGTTGTGTTTACCTGTAACTACTACACGGTTGGTGCTCGAGGCCCCTCCGGTCAATTCCCTGGTCGAGATCAAGGAAGAGGAGAAAATTTATGAAGAACCTTCATCACAAGGTGAAGATGATCAAGATGTCGGTGAACCGACTGGTGACTCTACTATCAGGTATATGGAATTTGACGAGGAGGAATCTGATGAAGAAGAGGGTACCCAAGGGTATGCAAGTGGATAGTCATATGCTGTTTTCACCCACTCCCAAGGAAAAGAAGCAAAAGTTGCTGCCAGGATACAAAAAGAGAAGGCTGTGTTGAACACACCTCCAACCATTGCTAAAAGAGGTAATCCCCTTCCTGCTCAACCTCCTATTAAGTCTTTTACAAAGAAATATTTTCCTCCCATCTCTCCTCCAAATCAGCCTCCTCTTATTCCCACAAAGACCAGTAACCCTACCCCACCGTCGTGAAATGAAGGACTCATTCCCTCATCAACGCAACCTTTGGTTGCATTCGACATAATCGATCATGCTAAAAAGACCAAGATTCAAATGTCTGAAGCCAAGTATCTTCAGTCAAACCCTGAGCAGCTTGTCAGGTTGACCAAATATATTCAAAGCCAAGCTGTCATAACTTCTCAAGCCTCCGCAAAAGGAATTCTTTCTACTCCTCCTGCATCTCGCATAAATGTTTCCTTGACTTCCACATCGAGAAAAATAGAACCTTTCTATCTCTCCCTCCTAATCAATGGTCACAAGCTAAGCAACTGCATAATTGATTCTGGGGCTTCCGATAATGTCATGCTAGCAAAATTTTCCCATGCTCTGGGCCTCACCCTTACCAAGCCTTTTGGCAGATGTTACTCCTTGGAAACCAAACAAGTTCCATTGATTGGTCAAATCAAAGATGCACAGTTCACATTTGTGGCATTCCCAGAGAAAAGAGTAAAGATGACCATCCTTGTTGCTGATATTCCAGCAGCATATGGAATTCTACTAGGAAGGAGCTTTTGCAGTGAAGTTGGTGGAGAGATTCATATGGACTGGTCTAAGGCTAGAATCCCCGTCAAGGGTGTAATGCACACATTGGAGCCTAAATCACAAAATAATTACTTAGTCACCAACTCTAATGATCCCAAAGCCTAAATTCTCTTCGAATCATTGGGGATGGGAAATGATTTCTTATCTACAGAGTCTGATAAAACAAACATTCTTGTCTAAGAAGAGGATCTTAACAAGATATGGACGTTGCAGTTTGATGGCAGCTGTGCAACTAGCGGATGCGGTGCCGGAGCTGTGTTAATTTCCCCGGAGGAAGAGATTTTTCCTCTCTCTTTCAAGTTGTAGTTTTTCAACACGAATAATACTACTGAGTATGAATCTTTGCTACTTGGCATGCAAGCCGTAAAAGAAAGGGGAATCAAGAACCTAAAAGTACAAGGTGATGCAGAGCTGGTCGTAAATCAAGTGAAAAGGATATACCAAGTAAAAAATGAAAGGATCAGGAATTACCACAATTTTGTATGGAACAACATTGAGGAATTTGATGCCTTTTCAATAAAATCCATTCCAAGAGCTTAGAACGACATGGCCAATTTGTTAGCCGTCTCAGCATCCCTCATGCTCCCCCACCCAGGGTTGAGAACAGACAGATATACCATTGAGGTAGTTTTCCACCCAATCATACCAAATAATTCTTAGCACTGGCAGGTATTCAATGACGATAATTAACTTATTACCTTTCTAGAAAAGGAAAAAAATTTCAACGAGCTTCATTTTAAAGGATCTACTTCTGCATGTCGTGAATTTGTTACTGATCAAGACAATGAATTAAAAGGAAGTGATGGCATATGTCAGCTCAAAGGAAATAAAATTCCAAAAGGTTTGGTCTCTCTGAAATGTTTTTTTGACAGACATGATCACTTTATCAGGAAGAAAATGCAAGATAATCCTAACTCCTCTCTAGAGACCGAGCCGGTCAATCTAGGTTCTGCGGAGTGTCCACAGTTTGTGAACATCGGAAAATGTTGCACACCCAAAGAAAAGTGGAAGTTTGTCAAATTGCTGAAGAAATATATGGATGTATTGGCATGGTCCTATGCTGATCTAAAGTCTTTCAAGCCAACGGACATCCAACATAACATCCCGTTGAAGGAAGATGTCAAACCCTTTCGCCAGAAACAGAGGCACTATAATCCCAAGATCTCAGGTACCATCCAGGCTGAAATACAGAAGATGCTAGATGCAAGGATCATTTTTCCTATCCATCACAGTACCTGGGTCATGAACATTGTGCCAGTACGCAAGAAAAATGGTGAGATACGCATATGCGTAGATTTTCACAACTTGAATTAGGCGTCCTTGAAGGACAACTACCCGCTTCCCATAATGGATCAGGTTCTGCAGGCAGTAACTGGATCAGAAATGTTGTCCATGCTTGATGGTTTTTTGGGCTATAATCAGATTGAAGTCTCACCTGAAGACCAATTCAAAATAGCATTCACTACCCCCTGGGGCACATTTTCCTATAGCAGAATGCCTTTTGGTTTGACCAACGCTGGTGCCACCTTTCAGTGAGAAATGGACTTCGCGTTCAAAGGTATGATGGGAAAGGTTATCGTAGTCTATTTAGATGACTTAACTGTGTTCTCTAAATAGCGAAGTGATCATTATGATCATTTGGAACAAGTATTGATTAGATGCCGAGAGCACGGGATCTCCCTGAATCCGAAAAAGTCTGTTTTCGGGGTCACAGAAGGAAAGTTGCTGGGACACGTTGTTAGCAAAGAAGGGACAAAAATAGATGCTGAAAGGGTTAGGGCTATTCAGAGCCTTACTTTACCCACAAGCAAGACTGGTGTTCACTCTTTCTTCGGAAAAGTAAACTTTCTCAGGTGCTTCATTCCCGACTTTGCTAAAAAGACT
Source organism: Taxus chinensis (assembly GCA_019776745.2). Lineage (NCBI taxonomy): Eukaryota > Viridiplantae > Streptophyta > Pinopsida > Cupressales > Taxaceae > Taxus > Taxus chinensis. The sequence goes on from CM034154.1 coordinate 493,164,696, forward strand.
CGCCACATATCAAACATGATGAAAGGGTCACCAAATTTCCGGTGGAGCGAAGAAGGAAAGACGTCATTCGAGGATATAAAAGCCTCCATCACTCACACACCAGTCCTGGTATGTCCTGATTTCTCCAAGGATTTTATCATGTATAGCTATGCATCTGAGCATACTGTATCGGCCATCTTAATGCAAAAGAATTCTGAAAATGTTGAATCTCCAATCGCGTTCATGAGCTCTCCCCTCAAGCCTCATGAGTTGAAGATGTCTCAGTTGGAAAAGCATGCCTTCACCATTGTCAAAGTAGTTAAGAACTTCTGGTATTACATCCTAAACTCTCATACAGTAGTGTTGGTCCCTGACACGGCAGTCAAGTCAATCTTAACTCAACAGGAGTTAGGGAGTTTGCGTAAAGGAATTAGATCGCAAAGGTCCAGGAGTATGATCTAGATATAAAACCAACCAAGCTGGTAAGAGGCAAGGGCCTATGCCAGCTTATGGCTGAAAACAAAGATTCAGAAAACCTTGAAGAAAAGGATGATTGCATTAATGGGACACAGGGCCAGCTAGAGAAAGTTGATTCTCTACCCATGGTTCTATTTGTTACAACTAGCGATGAGTGGTATTCTAATATCACCTTCTTTCTCACTTACGGTGAGTGCCCAGCTCATCTAACCTCAAAGGAGAAGCGTACTATAAAGCTCAGATCAGCCAGATATGTCATCTGGGATGACGGTTTATACAAACATGGAATTGATGGCATCTTCTTGCGATGTGTTGACAAGCCACAACAGGTAAAGTTACTCGAAAGTTTTCATGATTCAGCCTGCGGTGGTCATTTTTCCTCTTCCGTGATAGCACACAAGATCATCCGGGCCAGGTACTATTGGCCAATGCTATTTTGGGATACAGCCACTTGGGTAGCAAAATGTGAGCTTTGCCAACAGTTTGTTGGCAAACCAAAATTGGCTGCTTTTCCCCTCAGGCCGGTCGTTATTGATGAACCATTCAGGCAGTGGGGAATTGAATTTATCAGAGCACTCCATCCCCAATCGAGTTCCAGACATAGTTATGTCCTAACAGCAACAGATTACTTCACCAAATGGGTGGAGGCCATACCTATTAAGAATGCCACTTCTGAAGTTGTTTGCAACTTCATCAAGGAAAATATCATCGTGAGATTTGGCGTTCCACACAAAATCGTTGCTGATAATGCTTCCAACTTCTCCTCACGGGAAGTGATTGGTTTTTGCTATGGATACGGAATAACTTTGGCTCATGCCTTGGATTATTACCCCCAGGGAAATGGTCAGGCTGAATCCAGTAATAAAAACTTAGTGACCATCATACGGAAGCTAGTTGATGAGAATCAGCGGTCATGGCACAAGTCGTTGTATGACGCTTTATGGGTAGACCGCATTACTCCAAAGAGGTCTCTCGGTATGTCACCTTTTCAGGTATTATATGGAATCGATGCCGAGCTTCCCATTTCTGTAGAACTTCCTGCTCTGTGCTTGGCACGAGCAATCGAAGATGAAACTTTCCAAAATTCTCTTGAAAAGAGGATCATGTATCTAGCAGAGCTTGAAGAAAAGAGAGTGAGAGTGGTCGACAGGATCACCGAACATCAGAATCAAGTCAAGAGGCTATTCGATAAAAAGGCCAAGTAGAGGGATTTCCAGGTGGGAGATCTCGTCCTTCTATGGGACAAGCGAAGAGAGCCAAAAGGCATGCATGGAAAATTTGATTCTCTATGGAGGGGACCTTTCAAGATCAAGCGGCTCAACGGAGAGTATAGCTTCTATCTCTCATATCTGGATGGAACCGAGCTCCCGCTTCCCTATAGTGTGCAACATCTCAAAATATTCAGGAAGTAGAGCTTGCTCTCTTCTTTGTATAGTTTTCTTTGGTTGTGTGTTTGTTTTTGTCATGTGTTTGCTTTCTGTTTGTTGTGTGTTCCCTGTTTTCCCTTTTGGTCACCCTTGTTTTTGACTCTCTGTAACCCAATGGATAGGCACATGTTGATCTAGGATTCTCTACCCTTAAGCTTCACTTAAAGATAGTCCCCAGAAAGAGCCAGCTGTTATCCTGCAAAATTGACAAGGGCAATTTTGCAGGTAACCATACCAAATTTTGTTCTGGTTCCTTGTCAAGGTCCCTCGGCGTTCGGAATGGCGTAAAATCCCTTTCCAGAAAATCTGGTTTTTCAAACTTAGTCATTTTGGTCCTTTTTGGGCTGGGCACAGATTTTGTTCATGCAACACAAACATTATTTGCGCCCCCTTCTATTCCTTTGGCGCACCCTTTGGAGTGTTAACACAACAGTTGTTGCACCTCCCCATGATGCACCTTTCTTGCATGTGTTGAGGTGCATGCACCAACCTGTCAACAACAAAAATGTTGCACCCTTAAGCGGTGTGCCAAAGTGCTCAAAATCCCATGTTGACAGTCCTGAATTTGTGCCAAAGGCGCAGATAGTTTCTTGCTGACAGACGCATAACCGTGCCAAAGGGTGCAAATATTTTCATGTCGACATACTTTTTGGTGCGCCCTTTGAAAAAGTTGGTGGCACATTTATTGCACCTTTTGCTATATATAGGTGCATCCACCCTGTCATTTTCACGATTGAAAAACACGTGAAAACTTTATTTCTCTGCACCTGTCAGTGCTCCTATCATCCTCGTGTCGTGTTCGTGGACCCCACTTCGTTTCTTCCAGTCTATATATTTCCAGTAAGTGGTTCTTGCTTTTCTTGTGAGTTTTTCTTGCTGCTTTGTTGTGGTTTTGCTTACTATTGAATAAATAAATAAACCTAAGAGGCTTCCCCCAAAACTAGTTTTACCCTCCTTTCAGATCTGCTGGCCTGGAGGGCTTTGTCTCAGAAATGAACCCAACAGACCTCTTTGCTCTGTTCCCCTCACTGTCAAATCATGTTGATAAGGCCCAAGAAATCACAAACCTGTCCAAGAAGAGAGAAAATGTAAAGTTGTTACATTTCCACCCGTGGTTTTCCTTTAGCGCAATCACCATCCTTGTTGCATAAAACATAGTCATGCCAAGAGGGCGCACTGTCCCCTAATTGCACACGCATCCTTCCTGCGCCAAACAAAACTAAGAATCCTTACACTGGCGCAGGTGCAATCCTACTTACACCTACAAAGTTTTTTATGCAATCTCTTCCTGCGCCACGCCAAAGGCCCCCTTGGTGCACATAAAGTTAGTGATACACCCTTTAATGTTGTGCCCCTTGGTGCACCAAAATTCCCTGCAACATGTCCCATATTTGTGCCATTGGCGCATCCTGCTCCCATGCAACACCAAACTTATTTGCACTTAGTTTAAAACCTTATATATTGGCGCAGGCACAAATTTGTCTACAACAACATTGATGTTATGTGTAATATTCTTGCACCCTGCGCCCTTTGGCGTTGTTTTCTTCCTTGCAACACTCCGCATCAGTGTGCCTTTCTTTATTGACCCTGCAGCCTACAATATTCTTGCACCCTGTGCCTAGAAGTTTTTAAATTGCTAACTCCTCATTCTGTAAAGTCTTGATGGATAATCTAATAGCTAACATGGCTCTTTTGCATTGGACTTCGCTCCTTCTTCTTGCAGATCAGCAACTAAACTCAGATTTACATATGTCTACATCAAGCAAAAGGCCAACCAAGTCAAAGGGTAAGGCCAAACTCATGGAGGAAGAGATGAAATACAAATATCAAAGGGTCAGAATGCCCGAGTCCTAGGTAGAATGTGACTTAGACATCAGAGATTCTGAACTTGGCCATATAGACATGGAAGATTTTTGGGCTAGAACCAGAAGGGTCACAGGCAGTCCTTGGATGGACAAACTGGTGGGCAGTGGTCTGCATTTTGCTGGGGGAATCCCCATTAGTGCAGTAAATAATGAGTTCATGATGGTGGTGGCCCGCTGCTATAACAAAGACACAAGGTGTGTCGAGAACGAAAAGGGTGAGGTCATAATCAACCTCACTTGCCTGACACTTCGAGATCATGCTAGGCATTCCCCACCACCAACATTTTGTGGCTATAAGCCAAGAAGACTGCATCAAGGCATGGGAGGAAAACGAAGACAAATGCACCCAGTTAATGAACGAAGTGTATTTGAAAAATAAGAAGGTAATAACCAGATGGCCACAGGTTATTCACCGCAGTGACTTCTCTGAGGAACTGAGCGATACCATTACATTCCTAAGCAGGGTATTTGGGCTTTCTGATGCCCATTACTTCCACAAATGGATGCTCAGGTATCTGGAAACAATGAATAAGAACGTGCCTGATCAGCATTTTGAGTGGGCAGAGATCATCAGCAGCACCATCTCTGAGCAGCTCCAACAACTCACCACAATGGGGAGGTTCTACATGAACTCCTACGTAGTCTACGCTGCAGCCTCAGAGAGAGACTATCCAGTGCTGAGCCGATGTGGGGTATGGCCCCAGGTAAAAATATATGAATACTACCCAGAATTGAAGCTGGAGAACATCATCCCACAGTTCACCAAGATCAATGATGCCTTCTTCTACGGCATCATCTTCCTATTGAGGCCCAATATGACTCACGGTCGAATGACCAAGAGCATAGTCATGGACAACTGAGAAGTGGGGGGTGTTATTTACGCAATTCCCCACTTTCACCTATCTCAGAGCAGCTAACTTCTTGGGAGAGCCCACCAAGTTACCGAGGTATGCAGGCCCTAAGTTGATCCTATTGGAGCTGTCCAGACATCTCATAACATATCACAAGAAGTTCCTAAAAAGGAAGAAGGGTGGAACTCCTTTCCCCCTCACAGTGGGCAGGTACACCTGCACTTCTCACACCAAGGCCCAGGAAATGTTCACAGAGCTGGAACTGCTTAATCTAAAGCATAATTTCCTGGCAAGGCCAACCTTTGATCCATGGAATTACCTCCCAAAGGCAAAACTCGATCCGATCCACGTTCCACAGATCGAGGACATCTACATCGACCTGTATCACGAGGTTGAACTCAGAAGAAAGGACCACTCCCACCTGGCCCTAGTAGAAATTATTCAATATGGCATGGCCATTGTTCCAAAAGCTTTCCAAACAACCGATCAAGAATTTGATCAGGTATATCTAGATACGGATGGGGACAACTGGCCATTTTCTGAGATTGATAGAACAAAGGCACCTCAGATGATTGAGGAGAGGGTTAAGGGCACATTGCAGTGCACAGAGCATTGGTGTAGAATGAACGGCCTCATCTACCTTGGAGTAGATTTCACCACGTCCCCTTTGGGCAATGCACCTGCCAGGCCAAAGCATTTGCCGAAGGGAAAAGGTAAAGATAAAGAGGGAGAATTGAGCTCCGCTCAAGAAGAAGCTCCTGAGAGCCCTCCTCCTGCCACACAGGAACAGGTTGCAACCCTGGTACCTCCAGAGAAAGAAGTGACAGAGAGTGTTCCAACAGGCATATCCACTTAGGATGTTGCCACTGCTACAACTGTTGAGTTTCCTTCCATCCCTTCTCCCTCTCCTCCTTCCCCTCCTCATGTGACTCAAGTGACCATTCCTTTGGTTGTATCCTCTCCCCCATCTTCTATTGTTCCCCCTTCCTCTTCCTCCATTTTCTCTTCCCTCGCAGAGCTGTCCCCCACCATTTCTTCTCTCATCTCTCAGCTCCCTTCCACTCCCACAACTACCTCCCCTGTAGTGTCTCTTCCTCCCATGAGCACTATCTTGGCCTCTCTCTCGATGCTGCCACCAAGTGTCTTAACCCATTTCCCCTCATCCACTACAGCTGCTCCCTCTTCCACCTCTGGTCCCACTCCCTTAAGTCCAGCATGGATCTCCCAGCACCTGAGTCAACATAAGAGGAAAGTCCCCATTGCACCTATGGACTTCTCCGTCATCCCAACAAAAGGGGCTAAGAAGCAAAATCCTATAACCCGCTTCTCTCAGAGTGCATCGGGAGAAAGAGTAATGGAGATTGCGTATCCTGATCCCACAAAGGATAAAAAGGATCTGTCCCCTACAGATTATACAGTGATGCAGGTCACAATGGGAACATCATCTAAGAGCCTTCAAGGAGAGGCCCTATCTACGGTGGATGCCCTTTGCAAGAAACTTCAAGAAGCAAAGGAAGAGAAGAGGCTACTAAAAGAGTAGAATAAACATCTTCTCCATGCCCTGCAGAAAATGGGCAGTGCACCTCCTACAACTGCCATTGAAACTCCTAAGGCCCTTAGTCAGGATAAGATAAACGAATACACCAAGATTGGCGAACAAGGCATGGTAGTATCCACCTGGAGAGACCAGATCCTCAAAGACAGTGAGGAAGTAATCGTCAAGTTCACTAAGCTATATCAGAACATTGATCGGGTGAACAAGGAACTCCAGGCGATCACAGGACCTATCTCCGAAGAGTTAGACCATGCTAGGTTGCAACATGAGACATTCTAGAAGATGCTCGACTGCTCAGTCGATGATTTAGTTAAATTCAGCATCTTCGATCACCCCAGAGTTTAGAGCAAATTCCTTGCTACTTTGGACTACCAGGTCGATCAGATGGAATTTGTCCTGGAGAAGATAGACAAGGTCAAGGAGGAAGCCCTAGATGTAATGCATCAAATGGAGCAAATTGTCCTAAGGATGTCTCCGGTCTTGCTCACTCTATCATTCACCTTGAGGAAGGCAGATGAAACCATTTGGATCTTCAAAGAGATCGTCTCACAAGGGTTAGGGCTAGAATATACTTTTGATGCTGAATCCATCAATAACCTTCTGGCCTACCGTGATTTTGTGGGGTACCTGATGGAGGCAGGTAATGAATACTTCAAGCTCCCCGAAAAACTCAGAGATGAACGGGAGACTTGTGAAGTCATCGGCGATCATACCAAGGGTCCTACCCAGGATCAACTTCAGCCGATGGTCAGCAAATTCATGGAGTACCGGGCTCAATTCCACATTGCCTCTCCTGAGCAGAAGCAAGATACTCCCTTCCAGCCATGAGACGACGATGAATAGCCTTCCTCCTCTTGGCTTTTCTTTTGTAATATCTAAAAGTATGTTGGTACAAACGATGAGATCATTCATGTTGCACCATGGGATGTTGTCATCCACCAAGTTGTCCCAAAAGTCAACATTTGACTTTTAGATATTTTGTAATTTTTGTAATTAGTTGTTGGTTTCTTTTTTCCTTCTCTCTTCTCCTCCTTCTATAGATACTGGAATATTTGTTGTATTCAAAAGGGTGGACACTTTTTAGATAAAAAATAGAAGTGAGAAGAAAAGGCTTTGTACTTTTTGTAACAGAAGAAACATTAATACAAATATTAAGACTTTGTGCTGAATATGTGTGTTATGGGCATCTGATCTTTCTTATGTCAGATCTTTGCATTTATTCTGTTGGATCTATCTCTACTTTCTTGTCATTTGTTCATCAGTATTGCTTTGTTTGTTTATGCAAGTAGGTTTGGCTCCATTTATTACCAATCCCAAAACATAAACCCTCTGACCTTTCTACTTTGGAATTCATTTCTTTTCTCCCTTCGAACCCATTCTTTCCTCATCTTTCTCTCCATTCCTTTCTTTTCACAGTTGGAAGCACCTCTACTGGGATGAGATCCCAAACCCCCGAAGGTAGAATTTTGTGAGACTTGCACAGATTCCTGCTAGTAGAATAGAAATAAACTAGTTTTGCTTTGTTGTCTCAAAGAGGGGATATGCCCCACACACTATTAGCTCATCTATCCATAAATTTTCTCTCACGACAGATTTTTGGACCAACAAAAAGACACAAAAATTGAAAGGAGGAAGCAAAAACAAGAAGAGACGTTTTAGGTGGCCCATGAGATATTTAAATGCAGGCATCCATCCAATGTTTATGCTATTTTCTTAAATAAAAATATGTTACAAATCAAACTCACCTGCATAAATTATGAGATACCATTTGATATCATTGCAACTAGGAGATTCTTTAGGTTATATCATAACAAAAATCATGAACTTCAACTCCTATTATGTGAAATTTTCATGTACAATTATTCTCTTAAATATGATAGGGATTGGATTCCAATCCTATACATTGAATATGTTCAACTCAAATACCTCTACTCTTATTTTGTGAATGACTTGGATAGAGAAATAAAAATGGAGGAATACAAGAATTTAGAGAAGGTACAACCACTGATGGTCAATGTTGAAGCTACAAAAACTGGAGAAGTTTTAGAATAGTATGAAAGGTATGTAAAGAAGAAAGTGATCAAAAGGAGAGTGTGGAAAATGAGGAAATAAACACATGATGAATTTAGAGACATGATTAGGGACCATGGAGTTCAGGTGGTACAAGCATGCAAGATTTTCTAGAATGAGATGTATCCTGAACTACAAAAGAAAGAGATGCACTCTTACCCAAATATAATTCCAACTCTAAGAAGAGTGAATACATAAATTGAAATTACTAATGAATGTGTAGATAAATGGATTTCAATTGGATATCACCCCCAAATCTTCCACTTTCTGATACCTCCATGGACAGGTGACATATCACTGAATGAAAGGATACAAAATAAATTTATGCATAGGTTCATGATAAACAATGGTTACTTATTCTCAGAACTGGAAAGGATAGATACCCCAATTGATTTCAAGCATGAATGCATCTTAAGGAAATAGGGAATTGAGCCACTTGAATGACATAATTCAAGAAATTAAGCGTAGGGGTATGATGAGTCGTGTAAATCCCTGTTATAAACAACTCATCCTCTGTATTTTTGTTAATCCATTGAAGACATGTCTTTTATTTCCCATTTATACCGCTAGACATTATCATCACAACTTGAACTTATGGCATAAATACTGATTAACATAATTCTTCCTAGTTATATTTATTTTTTGGTATTTTGTGTGTGAATTTATTCTTATAAGTTTAATAATTTTTTTGAAAGATGATATGTGTAACACCACTCTTGGTTGTAAGCAACTTGCTATATTCAACAACTCGTATACAGAAAAGGAACCATCTGCAACAACTCGTCCATAGCCAAAGGAATTGTTCACAATAACTCATCCACATCTAAGGGGATCACCTACAAAAACTAAGCCATGTTATGAATATATTTTAGAACATGAAGAGAAACACTCCAAGTCTGTACATGTCATTGAAGGAGTAATTATAACTAGAACACAAATAATTGAGACATAACTCAACCATATATCTAACTATTCATTGCAACTTACTCAAGAACTAATTGATTAATTAGTTAACACGTGATTTAAGGAACTAGACGATTACTTGAGTTATATGTTTGATATCTTAACACATGTTATTAATTTTGTTGTATGTGTTGAATCTCTTGTTGATTTGTTTAAGATCTTCCACTTGTTCTACCAAAGATATTTTATTTAGTTTTTTAAACTCCTTGTTCAACTCTTCTTCTCACATTTTTTTTGTAATTGAGTATAAAAGAAAAGGTTTAATGTTGGAAATGTATCTAGAATGTAGAGAATAGAGGAGACAAAAATTAGAGAATAGAGGATACATAGATACAGAGGTTTCTTTTTTCCTATATGTAACATTCACGCCAATTCAATAAAATATATGAGTTCTATTCAGTAGCTTTTAGTTACTAATCTAGGAGGATTAACACCCAAGGTAGGGCTCACTTATTATCTACTAAAACCCTCCATAGTTTTTTTCTCTATTTTTTAACATGATTAGACTAGGAAGAAATTTATCTTTTTTATCTACATTCTGAGTTTAGAAGCTTTGTTTTAGTGATAGTGTTTAGAAACCATTTTCTTTCAGTTTTGAGTTTAGTTTACTTTCAAGAATTATTATTTCAATTATTATAGGGAATTTATTTCTTTCCATACCTCCTAAATTCTCTATAACTATGCATACAACACTGACATTATTTAAATTTAACGTTCCTTAGTTTGATGATTAAATTATTGTGAGTTAATGAACAACATATTAACTACTACAAGTTAATTTGCACCACAAAATGCCATAAAATATAATCTAGGACACATAGAAAACATGTATAAAATATATTAGGTTCTTATGAATAATATTTACATTCCAACGAGCATCAAAAAGTTGGATTACAACTGGGAAACACCACTTTCAAACACCCAGTTTTACAAAAAAATACCATATCTTGCAAAATACTCCAGAATAAGACTTGAAGTTTTGGTTGCATACCTATATATACATGATAAAAAAGTTCCCATACTCATCTTTTCATACTATCATTAAAAATTATCAAGCTACCTCATTAGGATAGATAATTCTAAAAAAAATCCACAAGTTTTAGAACTCAAAATGAATTTTCATGCTTTCACCTTCAAGACCTGACCTCAAAAATTCATCGACATGCTTAGGACAACATGTTAAAGATTTAAAAATACTCAAATTTCCATCATTTCCTTGGAAACTGACTCTCATACCTCTTTAAGACCTAATTTTTTCACTTTTCTTCCAAATTGTATCTCTCTATACTCAAAATGACCAAAAAAAATTAAATTCAGCCATGCAGACCTTGATAACATCATTAGGGATCATTCAACATCAATTAAAACTCACCATAGAATCTCCATATCACTTTCTAGCAACAACAAGACGTAATACACATTTTGACATCAATGACAATACTCCAAACTCACCTTGACCAACTTGACATCAATGACAACATCTCAACAATCTCACCCTTTATCATTCATGAAAAAAAAATTAATGGGAAACACACACAACCTGAAAGCACTTCAAAATGATACTTACTTTCATTTTCTCAATCTCCCCTATGGTACTCACATGTTCCATCAACTCATTCTCTAACTTTTGAAATGAATGAAAAAGGGTCTTCAACACCTCCATCACACTCTGGTCATCCAAAAATTGTCATCTAACTAAAAACCATTTTAATGACATCAATATAAACCAAAAAAAATCATCTTAGAACCATGGAACACAAGATACATGTTGTTGTGCAAATGTGTAATAGGGAAATTGACAATTTCTAAGCATGGCAACGATACCCCTGTACCAAAATTTTCATGTTTTATCATTCTGAGGCACCCCATGTATACCCAGTCAGTATATTAACCTCTCAATTGGTGTTAATTCATTCCTATAGGTGATTTAGGAAATTGAATCCAAAACCCCTAGGTGATTTTAGGAGTTCATTGGAAAATGCAAACTTGGGGCAGTTGTGGGAAAGACTATCACTGGCCTTCTATTTTTACAAATCAACAGCACCCCTGGATGTTGATTATATTTCTAGTTTGATATTTTAGACATCCAGTGTGATTGCACAACATTAAAACCTCTCTCCAAGTGTGGGACTTGTAAAAATGAGAGAGGAATCTCTAGATTAGAGGCTGGTTCCTCAAACTCCTCTGATTAGATCTATTATTTGCACAACTGCAGAGGTTCAAATCCTAATTTTATCCTAATTTGCAAGGAGATGGGGATAAGAAATGCAAAAATTGAAACTAAACTAATGATGGTGATGCACCAAAGGAGTGGTGAACATTTTTGCTCATGCAAATAGACACAAATCAGAAATTGCAACATAAAACATCATGCACAGGTTGATAAGCTATAATCAAAGGTTTGAAATGAAACAAACAACACATACAAAGGACTAAAAGCATTCACAGAGCCTGTATTGTGATTTTCAACATCAAAATCCTTGCATTCCAACACCAAAGAGGTAGAAAACTGTTACAATCCCTAAAAAGGTCTGATCCTTGCAAAAATCACTTGCTTAAGGTGAAAATAGAAGCTTACTGTGCAAAAAAATGTCCCCCCTTTGAAAAATGAACCAAATCTGGCCTTTTACAGTGCATGGGTCAAACCCAGGAGAAAGAAAACATGAAAAAACATGGGAGCCATTCCTCATTGATCAAAATTCATAATGCATTAAAAACAGCATGGGTGACCTGATAGACCCATCCCCGGACATTTTTGACAATGCTGGAGAAGAATACGACCCATTTTGCATTAAAATTAGTTTTTGAAACATCAGTTCTGTCCATGGGCACGTACCAGAAGCATTTTTTGATTTTATCCCTCCAAACTGAACCAAAATTCAAAATTGACCATGGAATCATGTAGAGAATTTTACCAAATTTCCATTGATATAAATAACGTGAAAATCTGAGCTCTAGATCGAAAGTTATGGCCGTTTGAAGATTTAGGACAAAAACAGGCCCAAAACAGATCGGCGGGAAATTTTTTTGAATTTTACCTCTTTGATATTTTTGACCTGGACACATGGCAAGTTCTGATTGGCTGTAGACCTTGCAAGGGAAAATTTCCCACAAAAACTCCGCCGAGCCATAACTTGAAAAATATGTGGAGTTAGGAGGAAAACTTTACTTTTCTGGAAAGCTAAGAAAGAGATCTATCCAATGGTTCCATTTCCAAAAGGTTTTGAGTTCCTAAAAATTAAAAATTTATGATTGAGGAACAATAGAAGGAAATAATGAAAGGGAGTTAGCCACAAAATGAGCAGGGGGCACATTTGGATAACAATTTTGGCGACTCAGAGGGGTCATCTACCTGCTGGATGAATGATCAGTAGCTTGAAGCAATCCATTGGGCATGGAGTCATGAGTAGTAGCCTGAAAAAATGATCTGAACTTTGAAAACTTCCCTCTGAACTGCTTGAATCCCACTGGACATGGAGTTGTTCCCACCAAAATGCCATCAAAATGAACTGTGCAAGAGCGAAACCAGCAGCACCAAAACTATGTACAAACTAAAAATCATACATGCTCTAAATGGAACATGTAGAGTGTGCACAAGCACTTCTTCTACTGAAAGCAAACCTACCTACTCTACTCTAACTAGAAGCAAAGGTGAGCTAAAGGAACCCTGCAACTGGTTGTGCAAAATAGCTTCTTTTCTTCAAAATTGGCAGCCATGCAAATGATTTGGAGCTGAGTATGGCTGATTGGATGAGTGGAAAATCAACAAGAAGCTGGTCTTCTACCCAAATTAGCAAGGTGTCAACTAAAAACAAATCCAATACCTCTTTTAGTTGCTCTGCATTTGGATTGGAGAGGTATGACAGCTGATGCTTGGAACTTTGCAGCTCATCATCATGCTTAGAAGCAAGTATGACTAGTTGTGGCTTCTCCTTTCACTCCAATGAAGCCAAATACCTGATTGGGAAAGGTCTGATCCGTTGAGTATGCCCATAATTCTGATTTTCAACTCCAAGAATGGAGTTCTCTTGTAGACCTTGAATGGATGGTGTGGAAGCAATGGTAGAACCCTTCTGCCCTTTCTCTTCCTCCAATGAAGGACATGAAAGATTAAAATCTTCCAATCTTGGTTCCAAAGAGCTTCTATAAGATGCAGGCTGCTGAAAATGAATACTCTCCTCCATGACAGCAGGCTCTTGTGTTTGGAAGATGGATGATGAAAGAGAGAATGGTGGAAACTCAACCGGTTCTTCTTCATCAAAATAGTCCTCCAAATCAGATAGGTAAACTACCTCATTGACTGTCCTGCTGCAAATGTTCAACCTCTCTCATGGCGTTCTCTTGAATTGCAACTTGATCACCATGGTTTCTTTCATCCTCCAGCATTGAGTTTGAGGGATCAAACTCTTCTTCAGTACTAGAACTTGAGAGAGATGAAGTAGAGAGAAGAACTGAAGGTTCTTCTATAACCTACTTTGTGCTCAAAACCTTTGGATCTACACTTTTCTCCCCCATAGTCTGGAATGTTCTCCTCTTCTTTTGGATTTGGAGTAGCTTCTCCTTCTTCTTGCTGTCCCTCATGACTGATTTTTGTAATTTCAATTGGATCAGCATTTCCTTCAAATAGGGTGCCAACATGGACACTATATTCTAAACAAATTGATTGCTGATCTGCAACTCCTTTTTGTCTCTTCTTCTGCTGCAACAAAATCAATCCTGACCACCATTTTTTCTATAACTCCAACCTCTTCTAAAGGTTTCATCAGCAAAGGGATCTTCTTCATCCCAAATTTAAGAGCCCAACTCTTCAAAATTTGAATTTCTTCATCCTTGTTTGGCTTCTCTTTTTGTTGTCCTTCATGACTGATTTTTGTAATTTTTTGTGGTGGTGGAGGAGGTAAAAGCTCTTGTTTCTTTAGAGGAGAGGGTGTTTCATTTAGCTCTTGTGGAGGGGATGACTGTTTGGAAGGGAAAAGGATAGAAGAATTGAGATGAGGTGGAAGACTAGGGGGTGGAGAAATGGATTCAACACTTGGGGCAACAGATGGAGAGTTTAAAAGTTGACATTGCTGAGATAAAACAGATTGGGAAAAGAGGAAAAGAAAAGGCATGAGATAGTGTGCTTACCTATTGACGAGGTTGCTGAATACTCCTCTCATACACCTCTATTCCTTCAATCCACTTTGCAAGCAATGGCAGCGTTGCAATCATGAAGTCAATCTTCTCTTGAGGGCTGTAATACCTTGGGAAAGGTCCCACCCATGGACAGAGTGCTCCAAAACTGATTCCAAATGATTTCATTTGTGCTTGAGCCCTGGATTACACCATGTTTACCTCCATCTTTTGGATTTTCTCTAACAGACTAGCATCTTGCATCTGATTGTCTTCATTGTATGCACACCCTTGCTCTTGGAAAGCTCCATAGCCAAACTGATTCTGGCATTGCTGCTCATATGGGTATATATGCTGATTTTGAATTTGTTCAAAATGTTGATTTGGAGGATTTAAAAAACATGTTGGAGGTGGGAAACATTGCTACTGTTATAAATGTGAGTTCCATGATGGAAATGAAGTCATGATTGCACAACTTCATGGAATGGAAAAGAATGAAAGAGATGGAAAGAATAATGGATGGAAATAGATGAAAAATAGGTCTGCAACTTCAGAAATGGGTTGCTGATCAGATGGAGTCGCTAGATGTGTTTGCAAGTGCCTCCAAAGGTTAAAATCTTCACAGGAACACACCAACCTACAAAAGATGAAGTGGAAGACCTCTAAGGTCCCACCAGGCGTGCCAAAACTATTGTTGCAAATCAGCAGCACCCCTCGATGCAAATCAGGTTTCTAAGTTGATGTTTCAGGCACCCAGTGTGATTGCACAACATTGAAACCTCTCTCCAAGTGTGGGACTTGTAAAAATGAGAGAGGAATCTCTATATTAGAGGCTGGTTCCTCAAACTCCTTTAATCAAATCTATTATTTACACAACTGTAGAGGTTCAGATCCTAATTTTATCTTAATTTGCAAGGAGACAGGGATAAGAAATGTAAAAATTAAAACTAAACTGATAAGGGTGATACACCAAAGGAGTGGTGAGCACTTCTTGCTCATGAAAATTGACACAAATCAGAAATTGCAACATAAAACATCATGCACAAGTTTATAAGCTATAAACAAGGGTTTTAAATGAAGCAAACAACACATACAAAGTACTGAAATCATTCACAAAGCCTGCATTGTGATTTTCAACATCAAAATCCTTGTATCCCAACACCAAAGAGGCAGAAAAACCTGTTACAATCCCTAAAAAGGTCTGATCCTTACCAAAATCACTTGCTTGAAAGTGAAAACAGAAGCTTTCTGTGTAAAAAAAGTGTTCCCCCCTTTGAAAAATGAGCCAAATCTGGCTTTTTATAGTGCATGGGTCGAGCCCAAGAGAGAGAAAACATGAAAAAACATGGGAGCCATTCCCCATTGACCAAAATGCATTAAAAACAGCATGGATGTCCTAACAAACCCATGCCCCAACATTTTTGACCATGTTGGAGAAGAATGCGACCCATTTTGCATTAAAATTGGTTGTTGAAACGTCAGTTCTGTCCATGGGCGCGTACCAGAAGCGTTTTTTTATTTTCTCCCTCCAAACTCAACCAAAATTCAAAATTGACCATGGAATCTTGTAGATACATTTCACCAGATTTCCATTGATATAAAGAACGTGAAAATATGAGCTCTTGATCGAACGTTATGGCCATTTGAAGATTTAGGGAAAAAACAGGCCCAAAACGGATCGGCAGGAAAAAATTTCAAATTTTAACTCTTTGATATTTTTGACTTGGACACGTGGCGAGTTCTGATTGGCTGCAGACCTTGCAAGGGAAAATTTCCCACAAAAACTCCACCAAGCCATAACTTGAAAAATACGTGGAGTTAGGAGGAAAAATTTACCTTTCTAGAAAGCTGAAAAAGAGCTCTATCCAATGGTGTCATTTCCAGAAGGTTTTGAGTGCCTAAAAAGTAAAAATTTATGACTAAGGCACAATAGAAGGAAAGAATGAAAGGGAGTTAGCCACAAAATGAGTAGGGGGCACATTTTGATAACAGGAACTGCTGCCTTTACGCACTTCAGGTGCAGTACTCATGGAGTCAAGTTGAGTGATGTACCAGACATGCCTGAGGTTATTCATAGTAAATTCTAGGTTACATCATTGAATTTCCATTATTAGGACCTCTTTTTTAGGTTGTTTCCAAGATAAGTTTCATGATGAAGACGTACCGATTGACCACTATCATTAGTGTTGAGGAGTGTCATAGCAGATCTGTTGAGATTCTGAAGGTGATACTGGTTAGAGATTCAGCATTGGAGTTAGGAGTTTGATGTGTGCACGTGGAAATGGAAGTAGAAGCTTGTATGAATATTTATAGTGAGATTTTTATTTCGCAACACTTTTTCATAATAGATATATACAAGTGTCTTATTTCTTATGCATCTAAAAGGAATTGGAGGTTTCACACACTTGTCTGGACATAGGATCCAATTTTATAGGCCCTCAAATGGATGCCGATCTAATTTGGATGTGTGTTACCCCCATACATTGGTTTCAAAATGGTGTATAGAATAGTCTATATTTTGGAGTACTTAATTTCCACTCAATTATTTCCTACTAGGTAGCTTAAGTTATCATTTTTTACAAGTTATCCTCTTGGAGCCTACCTACTAAGCATCCCACTAGTTGATTAAAATCTTGATGGTACACGTGTCAGCTCTAGGATCTTGGAAGATAAGTCGATGGCTCCCTAAAACCCCACCACATATAAGGGAAATCAGTAGGTTTGGTGAAGGATGGCGAACCTAGCCCCCAGAGAGGCAAAGAGAAGAAATGTATGCTTAACCTACAATTATCGCCATGTTGAGCCCCCAGGCGAGTGTGGGAAAACAACATGAGATTGCATAATGGATGGCATTAAGGAGAGAGATGGCTCATGAAGTATTTAGAACTCCTGCAGAGGGCGTGGAGCTAGAGCATCATGGAACTCCCCTATTAAGGGCAGGGATCATGACAGGTTGGAACCCTCATCGGCCTCTTATGATAACATGCTAGTAGAGATGACATGGGCCACGGGTGTGCATCTGAATCTGACCTAGCAACTTCCAGCCCCTTGCGATTGGTTTTCCAATTTCTAGTACAACCAGTAATCCCATAAGCGTCAGATTTGGACCAGTATGAATCAAGCTAGGAGTGAATCAAATATGAAGTACATCTATGGTCGCGTAGACTTCTTCCTTATTATTTGGAGGTACCTTTTTAGGCACATGAAAATTTTCCCGACACAGAACTCAAAGATTTGCATAAAATTTTTGACTCACTTCTGCTTGTGAGTAGTACCACCTTGCATGACTATAGGAGTACTAGTTTAGTACCATTTTTGCAAAGAACACATGGCAATACATTCTCATGGTTCACTTCTACCTAACCAGGTCTAAGCCATCATGGGGTATAGGTGGCTTCTATTCTAGTGGATATTGGTCGGTCTAGATGTAGAGGTAACATAGGGCGTTCTAAAGATCCAGTGGGCATGAATAATGCCAACCCAGAAAAGTGAATGATATACATGGAGATGTCACTTCATCTGTCGTAGAGTATATGGGAATAGAGGATATTGTTGCAAGCATAATGCATATGAAATGAAGAACCATCAGTGGCATGTAAAGGGGATCACTGGCTTATGATTCGCATTAGGAAAGTTACCTTCACAACCTCCCATGTCACATTAGGGACGTGCACATAGTTGGTACAGAAATTCTAACTTCTGGATCCACAAAGACTAAAGCGTCAGATTATACAATCATTACCAGTGACCAGATTTCCTTAAGAGAATTTTATATCCCTGAGTTTGAGCAGAAGAAGCCATAAACCTATGCACAATGGATATTGAGTAGGGCACTCACTGAGAGTGTTTGGGACATATAACTAAACCATTTTAAGATGCTTTTGTCTTAAATTTCATATGATATGGCCATGCAAGCCAACATGGAAAATGGAAAAAATCAGATGAGCTTGCTCACACACTTTTAGGAGGGCACTCTTACAGTAAGACATATATGGATCCATGTGAAGCACTTGAAGCACTGTTATGTGCTGAGGCATTCAGGAGTATTCGCACTAGAGTGAGTTTTCATTCCTATGAAGTCCTTAGATTGCAGCTATGGAAAAGTAGTTGGAGAAACTATCATCCAATTCAACACATGAGATGCACACTAGGCTTTGGTGTACAGATTTTGAAGTTGAGGGGTACACTAAGGATAGTTGTCCCCATAGGTCAGTGCATTCATTATTGCTAGACTGTGATATATGTCATTTAGACCATGATGCATGTCATTTCCCATTGTTACAACGTGTGATAAGGAAAAATGTATCTTATTAATGTAATATTTTTTGATCAATGACTCACAATACTAAAGACTTTAGGTTGATTGATTAGATCCATGATGCCATTTATATTGGTGTATGACAGACAGGAATATTTGATAACTCTAAAGGTAAAAGTGAGCACCATGATCATGATCATACTCAAGGGCACTATGATCATCATAAAGGGTCTTGCAAAGGAGGTCATGGAAGAGGTCAAGGATACCATAGTGAATTCAGCGGATGAGGCCG
This sequence comes from Taxus chinensis, assembly GCA_019776745.2. NCBI lineage: Eukaryota > Viridiplantae > Streptophyta > Pinopsida > Cupressales > Taxaceae > Taxus > Taxus chinensis. Next base: position 493,183,545 of record CM034154.1, read on the forward strand.
TGGTGGTGGACGAGGTGAGTTTCCTTAGGGAACATGTCATACATGCAGATCTCCTAACCACTACACGTGTGAATTATTTCATAATATTACTTGTTCTTTTTGTGGAAAGAATCATAACTATGAGGAGTAATCCTTGACTTATATGACCATCTTATCAAATGGCGTAAACAAGATAACAAAGGCATAGGGATGGCTAAAATACACCACATAATGGAAAATTAATGGATGTCAAAGTTGACACTCAAACCTAAGGTAGTACCTACACAAATTACTACATGCATTTAATCTACGCATGTCAGAGAAGCGTTTCCACAAATCCTACCATTACTAGGGAATAAGTATTGCATACGACATACCCAGATCCTACACATTAGAAGGAGTTTTACTAGGAAACTATGGAGGTACTCAAACATCTTCAGGGTGAGATAAAAATTTTAAATCAATAGTCATGGAAGCTAGAAAAAAAGAAGGCAGTAGAGACAGTCTTGTCAGATATTGATGAATTTAAATAGGTATACAAGATGTTGCGCCAAGATAATAATATTCCATTACCAGGGAATTGGTTAAAGGGAAACACTCCATGTGTATGCATTGAGAATGGATTGTGAATCTCGCATGTTAATATTCCCCCTCATAGCTTGTATTATGAAAAGGAGATTACTTTGAATGTTGTTGTGGATGGGTGGCTTTTGAGAAATATATTGATTAACACAGGTGCAGAAGTTAATGTTATTATTTTAGATGCATGGGTGCAGATGGGAAGGCCTCCATTACATCCATCCTCTAATGTACTATTTATGGAAAATCAAACTAAGGCCACCTTGATAGGAATCTTAAAGGATGCATCCATTATTGTACAAGGGTCCAAGTTCACTAGGGACTCTGAGGTTTTAGAACTTGTAGAAGAAGACAACTTCTCGGCTCTACTTGGGCGCCCTTGGTGTTATGTAAATAATGTTGATCTACGGTTCAATAAGGGATCTATAAGTTTTGAGAACAAGGAAGAATGTGTTATTATCCCTTTGACAAATGGGAAATCTGCACCTTATGTTGAACCTTTGAGTGAGGAAGACTTGAACATAATTTATGTGCGCACCATTCAAGATCTGGAAGTACTGGAGCTCTAAGGAAGGAATCCTCGAGTGGGAATATGTATAGTCTATTAGTGATACTACAAGTATTTCTTGTGATAATTTGGCACATGGAACTTATGAGATGGTTGGGCACGAAGTAAGAAGTGCATCTGCGCGAAGAGATAAGCCTTGCTATATTAGGAGGATAGGTAACAAATTTGTGCCCTGATACACTAGAGAAGGATACCCTATGATATTCCGGTGCGCCATAGAGGAACAATGGATGGATCAAGTGGATAGAAGAAATATGTTGGGGTATATACCCTAATGTGGGACAACAACACGCTAGGTGATGGTCTCACCAGGGATAATCTCATGGCGAATGGAGCTGAAGTGAGAGATTGGTCTAACTAACATGCGTTTCTCAGGAGCAATGCATCTCTACTCAAATCTATCACATATCATGGTAATCATTCTATTTAGCACCATGCTAAATAAGTATTGAAGATGACTTTAGATTAGAGGGGTAGTAAGCTAGTCACCACCTTCAGTTATGTGTACACACTGAAGAAATTTCTACTTTGTGCGTGAAGTACGCAATGCACTTGACAGTGACGAAGAAGAATACGATGTCTTCACGAAAAACTTTGAAGATTTCTTGATTATGCCATGGTGGGAGATCTAATGTCCCTCTACTTAACTGGAAAGCAGAAATAACCTGTACTTACATACGATGAGTAAAAGAATGAATTTTCATGGTGGCCTAAGATAATGTCGCGAAGATGGAACATGGGCACTGCCACTGAATTCTTACAGGAAAAGTACTAGCAATTTGTGGCTGGGGAAGACTTTTTCTGAAGAGTGGGAATAGGGGAGTTGAGAAAAAAGGTAGGAAGATCCTAATGTTGGCAGGTATAAAATAAGATTCCTGGACACACACTAGTTAGAAATTTCATCACATGCACTAATGCTCTAGGAAGAAACTAAGTCCCTGCAAATAATAACAAGTTGCCAATGTAGAATATTAATGAACGAGTAAAGGTGAATTTTCTTCAGGTAAACCCCTTATGGTCAGGGATCCAACAATGATTGAACTCCACTCCTGTGGAATTGATATTGATTTTGTTTCTAGAGAGAACTTTGTCTAGATAGTAAGAGAAGGGGACTAAGACATTGAGAATAGGGGAAAAGTGGACTAACTCTTTTGACTCATAAGTGAGCTAAATATCTCCTCATGAACTTAAAATAATACAACCAGCTATAAGAATTTCAGAATTAGAATCCCTTGGAATGAAGAGCACATTACAATTTATAGCAACCTAAATTTTCCTTTCACCTCCCTCACATGACTCTTCATTTCCATATTCCACTCATGACCTTTCATTTTCCATGAATTAAGTATTTCTCTTATAATTTTGAGAAAATACTTTTTACAAATTTAAAATAAGTCACTTAAGTGAATAGGAAAAAATACAATGATGACACATAATGAAGAATTAGAATTGGGAGAGAAAGAAGAGAGGGAAAGAGAGGATAGAGGGGAAAACACTCCTTGTGATGAAATGCTTTGAAAGCCTTGATGCAGCCATAAAATTTGAGTGAAGATTTTTGCCACTGGTAATCTTATACACTCATGAATATTTCTCCCTCAAATAGCTTTGAATCATTTTCCCAATCTAGTGATGATCGTAAACTCTATGATGCATAGACATCTTGGACCATAGAATTATTTTTTAGAAACACTATTTTGATGTTTACTACTACAAGCTTGAGATGTACACATAAAATTACCACAATGACCCTCCTTGAAACTTGGTTGATGAACCCTTTGACTCATTGAAATCGTTCTGACCAATTCACTTTGGATCACTCGATTACTTAAGTGATGAAGATGAATTCACATGATGTGCCTTGTGATGCCTTTTTTTTCTTCTATAACCCATTACACTTAAGATGATGCTTCTAGGACCTATGTGAAGTTCTCATTCCTCCTTTTCAACTCATTAAACCATCTCATTATCTGAAAGGGATTCCAAAAATAAGTAAGGTGAGTGAAAACACAAGTCATATGTGATTTTCCACTTTGAAATGAAAAATTTCTATTTTTAGAATATGAGCTGTGTGCTCTACTAATCTAGGGCATATCGACATGTCTTGACTCTAATTTCACCTTCTGAACCATCTACCATATTCTAACCTCCTTTATTCCCGATATATTGCTATTTTTAGTACATTTCTATTTTTAGCAAGTTGTTATTTGGGGACCTATTATTTTGGGAAGAAGTCGTTTTCTATCTTACTTTCCATTTTACCCCTTTTCTGATTGTCTTGATTGATCAAAATTTTAATTTAGTGGGACTCATCATTTATAGCATGTGAGGAAGTATAACATATGTTATTTTTAGTAAGTTTTGAAAACAACCTTTCTTTGTCCATGGGAGATAACTTTTTTGGATTCGGCTCTTTGTCACGAACTCGTGGCTCCAATTTTCATCATGATTCACTTTCTAGAAAGCTCAGAAATTAAAAATGAAAATTTATGTTTGGTAAAATATTTGGGTATGGAGCTACCAGGGTAGAATACTGATAAAAATCAATCCTTCATATCTCAATAAACTGGCAACTTCATCATTCAAAAACTAGTTTGAGAGAAACTAGATTTTTTGGAGACCCTTTCCTCTTAATTTCAAACGATTTCACCCGCCGGATCTTTAGTAATTTGAAAATTTCTTTGAAGAGGGAAGAATTCTAATAAAAAACATATCCCTAAAAAAATAGGGACTTCATGGCATGAAAACTAGTTTAAGTGAAACTATATTTTTAACGATATTTCCCTCCAGTTTTTGTGCAATTTTTCCCATTGGAGCCTTGATAAGTGAAGAGGTAGTTCACTTCCTTTTTCAAATATTTCATTCATCTGACAGGTCAGAACTTTGATAAAAATTCATTCCTCCATATCCCTAAAAAATAGGGACTTATGGTGCAAAAACTAGTTCACACGAAACTATATTTTTCAACGATCATTCCTTCCAATTTTTGTGTATTTTTGCCCACTAGAACCTTGAGAAGTGGAGGGGTAGCTCGCTGATGTTTTCTACTACTGTGTCATGGTGGCCATTAATTGAGCTTGAAATTTTCAGTTCTGGTTTTTATCTCTGTTCATGACAAATCAATTCCATTGTGATAGGTTTTTTCTTCTTATCTCACAAGTGAAATTTCTCTTCGATCCGGTTTCCGGTTTGACGGGAATTCGAGCTTTGTTCTTTGTGGAGCCGGAAGTGGAATTTATTTTTTGTGAGAATTCCTTGCTGAAAATTGGAGGTTTTAATATGATTTTTTAATTTCCTTCAAGAGAGAAGAACTTAGAAACAAATGGTTTGTCAATCAGTGCACCGGTTTGGAATATTTCTTCAAATTTCGATTTCATGGCAATGGGATTTCCATTGTTCTTCTTCTATGTTATTCATTTCTTCTTCTTAGCTTGATGAAATATTATTTTAAAACCTATGTATCACCATGGGTTATAGGATTTCATTTCTTTGGTGAAGCTAGTTTGATATTTGGAAATGGTGGAGTGGTGGTGAGAAGTTGCAGAGAAAGTTACAGAGTAAGTTGTGTAAAGAGGAGTTAGATGTTAGAAGTTAGAAATAGGAGGAATTTTTAAAATTTAAAAATTATGCATAAAGAGGTCTGGGTGAATTTTTTTTTCCTTTATTTTCTTCACCTCAAAGTGATGTGAGGGACATCAATTTCCATGGTGAGAAAGAAAGCGACACGTGGAAGCGATCTGATGGTAGGGAGTAAGAGCTAGAAAAATCAGCACTGAGGGGATGGAAGCGCATCACATCGGTGACAAAAATTATCTCCTAGGGGGATGGGTGAATTTTTAAAGGTTTGATGTCCCTGAAATGTGAGGGATGTTAGGGACATCAAATTCCATGGCGATCGTGGAGCTGACATGTGGTGGAGATTTGACGACAGAGAATTTGAGTTCCAAATTGCACCCGAGGGCTGAACTGGCAATCCTGATGGTTACATGGGGTTCCAGAGATCACATGGGTGATGGGTAAAATTTTCCAAGGTTTATGTCCCTAACCTTGAGGGATGTTAGGGACACAGAATCCCACCAGACTCCTGGAGATGACACATTTCCTCCAAAAATTTGGCTAACTCCCGAACTCACTCCAAGAGGACAACTTAAGACGATGATAATTTGAGCTCCCGATGGACGTTTTCAGAAAATTTTTATATAATACTAAATTAAAATATCCTTTTGAATCCAATTTTTGGGGTGTGATGTCTTGATTCTTTCATTAGATCCCTAAAAAGGGGATTTTTGATTTGATGCTCCAATTATGTATGAGAAAAACTACTTATAAAACTGATGCACGATGATGTTTTGAAAAAAAAATGATTTCACTATCTTGTAGGGCTTAGAATTATATTTTTGTTGATGTTTTTCTTCTCCTAATTCCATTCGAAGCTCATTGAATCACCTTCCAAAGCTCAGTGGTTGTTTTGGCCTGTGCACTGACTAGGTCTGTGAACCCTAATTTTAGCAAAACTGCCTAAACTTCTCCGAGACCTTCCAAAATCTTTCTGAATAACTTCCATGATCTCTCAATACCTTTGAATCACCTCCACATAATTTTTGACTTTTATTCTCTACTCCATGGGGTTGTTCTTGCCCTAGGAAGGCCAGTGATAGCCCTTCCCACAACTGCCTATAGCTTGTAGCTTTTAATGAACTCCTAAAATCACCTAAGGGGAATGAATGGACTTTCCTAAAACACCTAGGGGAATTAATTAAAACTAATTGGGAGGTTACTAGACTAACTAGGTAGACCTGGGGTGCCTCAGAATGATAAAACATGAAATTTTTTCTACAGGGGTATCGTATTCATGCTTGGAAATAGTCAATTTCTGTGATGCAAATTTTCATGACAATAATCATGAAGATCATTTGTACCATAGGGTTTTCATACAAAAATTTTTATTAAATGCCACTACAAAAAATATTATCCTTGAGCCTTCCGATGAAGATAAAATCAACATTCAAGAAGATGATGAAAGACATGATGGTGCAAGATCCATTGAAGAATATTTTTACAACCTCATGCATCTCATTGCAAAATTGAAAACATTATCTTTCTTCCACCAATCAATAGATTAGTTCCTCGCATACGGTGATGAAGAACTGAACATGTTGAAAATAGAATGTGGAAAGACTTTAGAGCATAATAAAAGGAAATTATGACCTTGAAGTCTTTGATGAAATTTGGAGGTATTTTTTAGCTCTACAGATAAGATATGAACATCTTGAAGCACCACATCAAATGGAGGAAGAAGAAAAGACATGCCCTATAGAGGAAGACCCTGATGGCTGTCCATATTATAAGGTTTTCATTCCTAGAATATTCTTGGATTCTTCTGAAGAAGATCTTATCATGGAACCTTCCTATGAAAGCCAAAGCAATGTCATGGAGGAAGAATTATAAGAGACAAAGATAGAATCACCATTCATCAAATCCATTTGTCTCGAGTCACAGCCGATAATGGGAATAATATATTCAATAAAGGAATATCCTTTCTACATAATGGATTATCCAATTCTCTCTGAAAACTCCACCAATGATGAATAAGACGGCCAATTCAAAGTAAGCATGAATGATCTCTTTTCATGTTTTGATCTTTCAATCAATGATGAAATGGAGAGATGTGAAGAAGTTTAAGAAATTCACATGACATCATGGTCCAAAGATGATGAATTCAATATGGTCATAGATAATCTTCCTTCCTATTTTGATTCTTCAAGTAATGTAGAAATGTCTGCACGAAGAAATGGAGGAAGTCAAAGAATAAAACTCTCTTCCCAATGCAATCTTGGATGATCAAATGGAAGAAGACAACTCTCTTTTCAACATTTAAGGAGAACAAAAAATTTAAACACAAACTATACCTACTCAAGGCAGTAGGAATCATCATCACGGTGAAAACATATCCTTTCATCTTTTACCTGAGCAAGAAGAATCAATAATGGTTGGTCAAAGATGTAGCTAAAAAATCTTCTCATACTTGTTGTCCCAACATGGTTGTCTTCTTCTTACCAAAAATAAGATGATATGGCTATTAAGATTGAAGGAGTTATCCTTACCAAAATGTATGGACCTATTCTTGTTGAAATATGTATTGATCCATGTATTCCTATGCCTTGCAAGAGAGTGAATGATTGGGAAATGTAAAGGATGGAAGAGGTGAACGAGGATGTTTCAAATGAATCATGGGCCCGTATGGATCATATTTGTAACCATCTCCTGGAAGGTCACAACACGAAGATTCTTCCAATAAGGATGGATATGAATCTATTAAAGAATCAGAAGAACCATCAGTACAAGATATTTTGAAGGCTCTAGAAGAAACTGAAGATCCTCAACTCAGCCTTGAATTCTTGACACGGGTCATGGAAATGCAAGACAAGTATGAGGCCATTTGTGCTACTCTTTTTGATTCACCAATGTTTGATAATGAAATAGATCCAATGGATGAACTTGATGACTTCCCCAATGCCTTGGTGGATAGAGAAGGGATGTGAAAGCATGCCTTTTTCTTACACACAGTGTGAAGAGATTCATGAGTGAAAAATAAGGAAGGTTGTAGAATCTTCTTTGAATATTATTAATCTTGAAGACAACATCCCTGCCATGGAGGAAGATAATAAGGAAAATGTTAAGTTGATTTACAGGAAACAAAGGTTGGAAATCCAAATAAGTTAGTGAATAGGAAGAAAATTAGTTTGTTCTCTCTCCTTCTGAGTTCTTTGTTGATGTAGGAGAATATATAAAGTGGAAAATTCAAAGAGGATGGATATATCCTCCCACTAGTGAGGATATGGAAGAACATGGTGTCTCATGATCACAGGGAATCAAGCGGGAGCATCAAGGTACAAGAGTCTTAGAGAAGATAACTGAAGTATTCATTAGATGAAAGAATTTTCTCTGTGTAATATGAGTATGAATATGGAATAATTGGTCAACCTTATTCTTCTCAATCCATGAAAAGCCATAAAAAAACCATGGTTTGATGAAATAAAAATTTTCATGCTTCAAAGGTCATAATTGTATCAGCTATTTCATGATGGCATGTTCTTTTATCAACCCGTTTTCAGGTATGTGTATATATTTTCCCCACCTTTGTAAATTTACCTCCCCCTATGTATAATTTCTCTTTCCTATTGTGTTTTTTTCTCCCCTCTGGTGTGTTTCCCTTCTATGTTTGTTTGTTTGTGTGTATGTGTGTTCAATAAAGAAAGTTGTGTAGCATATTTTTCTAGTGACTCCATAAATCCCAATGGATAAGGCACTGGTCAATAGATTCTATGGTCTAAAGTTGATACTCTAGATTCTTCATGTCGCGTCTTCACCATGCTCAGTCCATGTCATGTCCTAAAGCTAGAGTTAGTTGTTGTTGTGTAAATGTGCAACAAGGAAATTGTCAATTTCTAAGCATGAAAATGATACCCCTGTACCAAATTTTTCATTTTTTATAATTCAGAGGCACCCCAGGTCTACCCTGTCATTATAGTAACCTCCCAATTGGTGTTAATTCATTCCCCTAGGTTATTTAGGAAATTTAATTCAAAACCCCTAGGTGATTTTAGGAGTTCAGTGAAAAATGCAAACTTTGGGAAGTTGTGGGAAGGGATATCACTAGCCTTCCTAGGAATGGAGAGACCCCATGGAGCAGAAAAAAAATACAAACTAGACACATAGGTGAATCAAAGGCCTAGGAAAATCATAGAGTTGATTTAGGAATATTCAGGAAGGATCCAGAGAATTTGGGACAACTTCACTAAAATCAAGGTTCCTAGGCCTAGGTAGTGCACATGCCAAAATAGTTGCTGAGCTTCTAAAGGTGATTCTAGGAGATCTGGATGGATTTAGGAGAAAAACAAAACATCATCAAAAATAGAATTCCAATCCCTACAAGATGGTAAAATTATTTTTTTCACAACAATTTGGAGAAATGGGTCTACAAGAAGTTTTTATCATGTGCAGGTGGTGTACCAAATCAAAAATATACTTTTTTAGGGATAAAATGGAGGAATAAATACCTGATACCCCCCACCATTGGATTCAGAAGTCCATTTCTATTCAATATCATATAAAATTTTATCAAAAAATTCCACCATGAGCTCAAGTTATTGTCCTCTTGGAGCATGTTCGGGAGTTAGTCAAATTTTGAAAGGACACATGTCACCTCAAAGAGCCTAATGGGATTTTGTGTCCCTCACGTCCATCAAGGTTAGGGAAATCAAGTTCATGAAAATTTTAATATCCCCCGTAAGCACTCTGGACTCTCATGTGACTTCCAGGATCACCAGTTCAGCCCCTAGGTGTTTGCGGGATCTCAAATCCTTCACCATTGGATCATTGCCGCATGTCATCACTTGACACACTGTAAAAATTGATGTCCCTCATGTCCCTTTGAGGTCAGGGAATTCAAGGTTGGAAAAATGTTCCCATCCCCTAAGGAGACTTTTAGTCACCCATGTGACCAGCTTCCAGCCCCTCAGTGCTTTAAAGCTACTTTTTTTGGCTTTAATCCCCTTCCACCAGTCACTGCCACATGTCAAGATAAGGCGTGTTGTGAAAATTGATGTCCCTCACATCCCTTTGAGGTGAGGGACATGAGGTAAATTAAAATTTTCCCAACTCAAACTCAAAAAATTGAAAAAAATTATAACTATTTTCCACTTCTTGTTGTTTCTCACTGCCATAAGAAAAGGTGTAGAGAACACCTTAGTCCATCATTGTTTCTCAAAACCATCTCCGTCACCAAAACCAAACATTCCAATCCATGAATATGCATAATTTTCAAAGAAGAGATTGATCAAAAGAGCCAAAGGAATCAAGAACGAAAGAGAAGAGTGAAGGAATTCTTCAGAAATATCCATTGCCATGAAATGAATATTTGAACATATCTTGTAAGGTAGTGCAAAAAACAAAGAAACATGTTTTGATAAGTTCTTCACTCTTGAAGGACATTAAAAACTCACCTTCAAACCTCCCATTTTCATAAAGGAATGCTCACAGTGAAGAAATTTCACCAGTGAGATAAGAAGCAAAAATATATTGCAATGGAGTTGATTTTGTCCTGAACAGAGAAAAAAACCAGGCCTAAAAAATTTCAAGCTCCATTAATGGTTATCATGATGCAGTAGTGGAAAAAAATAGTGAGATACCTCTCTGCTTCTCAGGTTTTCAGTGGGTGAAGTCCTGCAAAAATTGGAGGGTATGATCGTTGAAAAATCTAGTTTCACGTAAACTAGTTTTTGTGCCATAAATTCCCTATTTTTTAGGGATATGGAGGTCTATATTTTTTTCAATATTTTGACCCCACCGATGAAAATCACATTTTCTCACTTGTTCAGACAGAGTAATTACTAAAAATTCAAAGCGTAGAACCTCAAAATAAAACCCAAAATTTCAAGATCAGTTTTGTTATAATTTGACATCTGTGGTGCACTTACTAAAAATAACATGCCTTCCTACATAGGGGTCTGTTACTTTGGGTAAGCCACCATTTGAAGAGGCTACGAAGAAGGAGGTGAACAAAGATGGAGCATCACAAGAAAAGTCATCAAAAAGGTCATCTCGACTCGCAATTGACACTTACTAAAAATAGTAAGTGGTTCTACAAGCCCCTACTATAAATAGCCATTTGGTCTAAAAGGTGAGAGGAACACAGTAAAAAGAAATGATTCAAGCTACCATAGTAAGTTGAGGTTGGGAAAAGCTAACTATGGCACTTACTAAAAATATTAAGTGCCCAATGTGTACATACTAAAAATAGTAGGTTGTTCTCAAAGGGAAAGTTTGGCACAATGGGACATTGAGGGATAATTATTCAGGTCAATATCACCATTTGGGGTCCAAAAAGGAAAACTCCGACACTTACTAAAGATAGTAAGTTGTCCCTTCCAAAAATAGTAAGTGTAATCAAGTACACATGTTGGTCTAGTTTCTCAGGTGTAATCAATCATGAAGAGATGGCAGTTTTTTGTGATTTGGAATGATCATCCCATATTACAAAGTAGAGCATAACAATGCACATCATGTGAGTTCATCTTCATCACTAGATTGGAAAAATTATTCAAAGTTATGTAATGGAGCAATCTTCATCAATGTAGAAGATCACTAGTGGTAGAAATATTTTCTCAAAGTTCATGAATCCATCAAGGCATTCAAAGCATTTCATCACAAGGGGTGTTTTCCCTTCATCGCTTCCCTATTCCTCTCTTTCCCTATCTTCTTTCTCTCTCCATTATAATTCTTCATTATGTGGCATGATTTAATTTCTTCCTATTCACTTAAGTGACCTATTTTAAATTTGTGAAATGTATTTTCTCAAAATGATAAGAGAAATAATTAATTCATGGAAAACAAAAGGTCACGAGTGGAATATGGAAACAAAGAGCCATGTGACAGAGGTTAAAGGACAATTCTGATTGCTCAATATTAGGATGGCCTCTCCACTCCAAGGGATTCCAAATTTTGAAGAACTCTTACTATGTAGAATTGTAAATTGTGATAGCTTGGTTGAAGCTTTGTATTCATCACTACATATGGAATAAAAGCTACAATTCTTCTATTTCTCTTTATTTTTTCCCTCTATTTCTCTCTTTCACGCACTTTGCAAGTATAATTGATCTTGTATGGAATTGGAGAGGAACTTGGTGTCCTTGATAGATGAATTTTAAAACTTGGCATTTTAATTCATTGGTCCTGCTAGTTTTGTCATGCTTTCCTCTATATTGAAGGCTAAAATACTCTGGTTATTGGTTGTGAGCTTTGCAATCTACTCATGAGAGTAATCTTGCTTGCATAATTTCCCCCTTTTTTCCTTCATCGCTAAAATTTCCTCCCTTGTATCTCCATACAAGCACTTTGCCACAGGTTCAGTGGAGTTTCCATGTGTTATCCCCGACCAATTTGGCCACCCACAACATTAATATAGGATTAGGATTAGTTTACTTTTAATAATGGGAGCTGTACTATTCAATGCATAGAGGCGTAGCCTAGTGAGCATTGGTGGAGACACATAATTTATCAACCCAAAAAAAATTCTCACCAACAATACCATTGTTGAAAACACATAATTCTCCCGTTGAGTTGATCATTCACCTCCTTTGGCACACTAATAACCATCATACATGGAAGAAATGGTTGGAAAAATCAACCAATCATGGAAGATTAGACAAATTTGACAATCTCCCCCTTACTCAAAGAATACTTTCTTCAAATGAACTCAAGACACAAAGCCACTCGTGTTGAATAGTTCACCATATGACTCAAACCCTTCAATGCAACTTCTCAACTCAAACTCATCATATCAATGGACCAAACTCAGTATGCAAAATGATAGAAACAATCAAATTTTGTTACCTTTCAAGCATCAACTCTAGCTATCTCCTCACGACTTAGCTTGTCTTTATAACTTCCAAGGCTTCTTTACATATAACCTACTCATGGGGCCCAATACACACCTTCTCATCTTACCAAAACAAAATTCACCACTATCCATATGTCTTATTGACTCTATATGAATTATAGGAATTACAACCTACTTATGGAGCTAATGGACACATTTGTATAGCTCCCCCTAAGACCATACACACTTTTTTGAGCCATACAAGGATAAAAGCACCAAATGTCTTTAGTAGGACTCCAAATCAGCTAAAATAGCTATAAAAAACAGATATTACTATAAATAAAAACACAAATCCTCCATGTCAGAAAAGGAATCATTCATGTTTTTTTTATCATCAAAATTCCTCCAATAAGTCCCAATAGCACAACCTCATCATGTCTCAATGAGACACACCATCATGGAAAAAAATATTGCATCAAACTTTCAACAAGGAATATACTCTACATTTTATACCTGAATGACAATCACATGGACATTGATGTAGAGCACCCTACATTCATTCTTCATTCTTCATCAATCTACTTCTAGACCTCAAAAATTTCTTGTAGACCTTCAAAAACAATTTTTTTGATGAAAATCAAAAATTACAAGGAAGTAAGTTCCGCTATTAAGTTATTTTAGGACCCATTTAGCCCATTAAAGATATTACAAATTTTCATGATCCACTTCTGAATTTGATTTTATTCTTCTCCTAACCATTTTTTGACTAGGTCTTTCTTTTATCCCTCAATGCACCAAAATATTATTATTTGGAGAAAACTACAAAAATTTAGGAGAAAATACTTATATATTTGGATACCCTTTTTTGAGGTCATTCTTTTTGCTAATTTTTGGCCTCGAACTCCTTGTATACTTCACCCAACACCAACCTCCTACTTTCAACTAAGTCTCTTAAGATCTCTCCTAAGGTTATAAGCAATTCTTAGGGTTTCGTAGTTGTCCTCTGATTATAACCTTTGAGATACCTTAATTTATCTCATTCAACCTTACTTAAGGTCTTCTCACCACTCAACAATTCTCGTATCTTAACTTTACCTTCATTTCATGGTTTTGGGCTTCTTAAGCCTTCATTCTTTTTCTTGTTCCACCATGGTTTTTCTATACTTTACTTTTATCTAATTTTGGCACATTGTAAATTCCTTCTCCCTCACTTTAAATTTTCCTCTCACTCATTTTATTCACCATTCAAGTAGCTACTTGTTCTCTACTTCAAGACACTTCATCTAACACCTAAATTCCATTCTCCTAGAATGTGATTTGACAATCTTCCCAACTTACCTGACCAATAACTTTTAAATATTCTCCACACTATCTTCAAGCTTAAAACATATTAAAAAAAATCCCACAACATGTCATGATATTGATTCCTTTCCACTTGATATCCAAAGTACTTGTTTGCATTGCACCATTAGGACTATACTGAATTTCACATATAGGAATATATATTTGAATTCCTTCTTTCTTAGATACATAATGAACCTGAATAATGAATTTTCATGCCTAAAAAATCCAACCTAATATTTTATTTAACTATTTAAATACTCTTAATATTCTTTAAGGAAAGGATTATGACCATTTTACTAAAAATACTTCCAACAAGCCCTTTAAATTGTGCACAGTACATTCGATATAGAGTTTAGCATATTTCAGACTAATAATATCACAATCCCTTGTTTTGATACTTCATAATATCCTTATCTCACCTTTATCTCATTAATAATCCATTTTCATAAGTATCAAAGGCTATTTCCTATCAACACACAATGTTCTTCCTCTTTAAACCCTTTTGATATGGTATTTTGGACTGAGATAATAGTTTCTTGCTTATTTTCACCCTATTTTAATTCTAATAACTTTCTTGACAATATTTCAAGCCTCTACATACCTTATTAACACTCTTCCACCCTTCACACTATATAACATAGGTTATGGTACATAACCAAGCATTCAAATTACTATCAAACCCAGAATTACCATTTTATACTCTTCCACATTCATATATAAGAACAAAGATTCATTAACCCTTAATATTTCATAGAGATAGCTTGCAAAATTTAACCCTTCATACAATATTTCATGCATTCATTATTCCAAATATCTTCCCTTTCATTCAATATAAACAAGTTCTTACCTTATGTCTTACACAGTCCTAAATCCTTGTGTCGATTGTCTTCTTTGTTATAGTCATATGCACTACCTTCTTCATGCCCTCATTAGGTCAGTACAATCTTCATATGCCTTAAAATACATCTCCATACACAAATAAATTGTTCTCAAGTCCCCATAATCCTAAAACATATCTTCTTGTCTATCTTACTCAGTTGTATTAGGTCATCAATCATAATTCATGATGCAACCTTCTTGAAGCATATCACTTAGACAACATAATTCTTACCTTCTCTCAACAATCTCTGTCCTAATCATGAAAATACACCTACAACACACTCCAAGGTTCTTAAAATAAATTAATAATTCATTTATGAATCATAATAGAGACATCTCAAACCATAAATCTTCTATAAAAGCATGTATTCAAGAGATTTAGAATCTCCACTTCTATGCAACCTTGAGATTGATAGTCCTTTAGAATCCTCTTGAGATTTTTGACTAGTTCCTCTTTCTTAATGTCAACATCATTACCCTTCTCTAATATCTGAAATGTTGATAACCATGTAATCTTGGTGCTATTTAATATTTTAGATATTCTACTAACATAGCAAAACTATCCACTTTGTTTTGTAGGCTGATCACGACTCATCTTGATTGTTTCCTTTACCTTTTTCACATGATATTCATGGTATGATTTCAAGAATGTCTTTAATGTATTAATTTACACCTTTATTTTACTAATAATATCTAACTTCTTGACTAACTTTGGTTTCTATACTTTCTTGGCTTTGGGAGCTTTAACTCTCTTGCTTTTCCTTGGAGGTACATGGTGATAAAACCTAGCAATATGACCCTTTTGATGCCATGTATATAAAACAACATTCTTACCTCTTGACTGATATGGACTAGGATTCCTTCCATAATCCCATGCATACTCATTGTTAGAGAGTCTTTTTCTACATTCTCTAGCCTTATGACCCAAAAAATTTCATGCAAAGAAATAATAATTGAAAGAACTAACACACCGTATTGCATTAGTTTGTCTAACATGATTAGACATTTCATTGCTCTTGATATTTGTCTTCTTGTGAATATTATCATCCTCATTTTTATTTTAAAGACCTAAATTTTCACCTCCATAGCCATTATTGTGGTCTCCAATCAAATTGAGACCAATTTTTTCATTTGCAACCTTATGACTACTCAAAAAACCATCTAGAGCCACAATACTCTTGCCAAACTTATCACATGTCTTCAATTTGTTGGATGCCATGCTCAAACTCTATATTTAAGGAATTCAACTCTATTTCACACCTGGTGCAATATTATTCTTTATCATTTAGGGATTTTACCACTGTCTTGAGCTTGGTACATTATTTTTCATACTTCTTAGCTTCCTTGACAATGTCATACTTCAAGGGTACATATTTGTTCCTCAAAAAACTTTGACCAAATATCTTAACTCTTGGCTCTCTTTACTTAATTTCTTAGCCATATTGTGCTTCTAGGATCTCCTTCAAGATGTTAAACTTGTTCCAAAGGACCAAGCTTTGATACTGATTTTTGGAAGCAAAATCACTGGGGGTGAATCAGTGTATTAATTTTTTTTACTTTAATTACCTTTACTTATGTGAACCATCAAAACATTGACCATCATATGAGAAATTTAATTAACTTATAAAACCATCAAAGAAACATAACATCCATCCAAATGAGAAATAAATAAGATAGAACACATGAACACCATATTTATGTGTGAAACCCTCAAGGGTGAGGAAAACCCACTGATCATTGTATTAATATATAATAATCAAATTTAGTGAAGTGCCAACTCAACAATGGAGTGCCAAATTCCTAATTTAGCAAGCAATAACTTGAAAGGAGGAAAAAAAAACCCTATTTTAGTGAAGAAAAAAATTCAAAAGGAGAACTAACCCCCTAGGGTTTTAGTGAAGCACCAATCCCACAAGTAATATTAAGCACCAACTCAACACCACCTAAGAATGTTTTCCACCTTTTCTTATTACTATCCACAACAAATGAAGGAATTATTTGCACTTATTCTCTCTTCTTGTTGGTATACTCACTATTTTTGATATATCATCATGCACTTATGTCTCTTTAACTCCCTCTTAACCTTAACCATCAACTAATTTTCATACATGAGCACATAAGCCCTTGAAAACACTCAAAACTGCCTCCTTTGCTAACTCGTTCTTCTTCTTCTTTACCTTCACTATGTCATGAAAAAAATGATCTCTACAAGAAAAGACAATTCATACATTAAAATTACATGCATTATTCATGGTCCATAGGACCTCACACACTTCTCTTTATGCACCTATAACTCACACTTTTTCTCTACATCCTTCACTAGCCCAAATAGGCTAAAAATGTCTTATATATACCTGTTTCAAGAGACCAATACCTCATAGGTCTGCCATGTCCAATTAGTTCAACCATCATAGATGAAGAAACATATGATAAGGATGAAAAAAAATCAAAACATAGGCTCCATAAGGTCTACAATAGCTCCATTTGACTCTATAATATTTTAGGACTAAAGAAAATACTTCAACTAGGCATTTTTTTCCCAACAAAGCATTTTGATACTTCTAAGAACTTATTCAAATATTGAAACTAATCAAGGAAATTTTCCATGACCTCTACACACTTCCTCAATTCTGAAATAGCTCTAGAATATTCATTCATACCATGAGATTAATCAAAACCAAGATTTTCCTATTTGGACTGCATAACCAAAAAAATGCCTTGTAAGGATGAAGTATATACCACCTCAAAATACTTAACCATGCCAAATAAAACACATGTACAGAGTAAGAAATGACCTTGAAAACATCATCATGTGAACTAGATGCATCAAATCAAGTCATAAGTGCTTAAGAGCTTCACTTTTCCAAAACTACGCAGAGTTTTCCTCACACACCCAAAACCCATTCATGAGAGATTGACTTGGTTAGGCCAAAAAAATGACTAGAAATTATCCATAAAAAAATTCATAGAAATAAATTATAGGTCCATTACCATCCTAAAACATCCATTTTTTTTGTTTTGTCATTTGAAAAACTTGGAGAGATAAGAAAAAAAATCTTCACAAAATAATATTCTATGGGGTCCACTCATCCATATGTCAAAACTAAAAGAACCTGAAGAAATATGAGATATTCCTCTACATGATAAAATCACAATTTTTTTTTTCAAACAAATCAATTATGTTGTCTGTTCCATCAATATCTTTCCTACCAACTTCAAAAACTAGGGTTTTTGAAGGGTTTTTGAGTTTTTTCAGTGTTAACAATTATTCATAAATATTTGAACCTTAAACCCTGAACCAATGCTAAAAAATATAATATAGGAAACATACCAAAATATACCAAAGATATTAGGTTCCCATTCAGGATATTTATGTTCCAACGAGGATCACAAAGTTTACTTACAACTAGGGAAACACCACTTCTAAACATCCAATTTTACCAAAACTTCCATATCTTGAAAAATAATCCAAAATAAAACCTAAAATTTTGACTCTCATGCTTATATAAACATGAAAAAACAAGTTCCCATACTCACCTTTTCATAATGGCATTCAAAAATGATCAAAATACCTCATTAGAATAGGCAATTCTCAAGGATTCCACAAATGAATCCACTATGACTCTTGATCATATTTACCAACCTTTAAAGAAAATTGAATAGCTTCATACACATATTGTATAATCATATATACCTTTGTATCATGCACTTATATATCATGAAAATATCAAATAGTTCATTTATGACTCATATTTGAGACTTGGAGATACCACAAAACCTCTATACAAGACAACATTTCTATACACAGATTAAGACTACAAGATGAATCTTTTCACATTTTAAATGACATAATAGACCTCATATGAGACACAAAATTGAATTTCACACTCAGTGAATCATCTTAGACAAACATCACACCATGAAAAGAAAACTCAGACTTCAAGAATAATGACAACTATACATCAAATACAACAAGATCAAGATCTTTGACATTCACAACACGAACAACCATATTGAACCATAAATAACATGCATAATTAGTTTAAAGAGCATACCTTGACATCAAATAGGATTCACAACATAGACCAAGACAACTTCCCCTCATTCCAAAGCTTCATTCGAATCAGTACATGTCTAAGAAGTATAATATAGTATATGAACATCATGTAGACCGAAAATAAGGTCTTGAAGATTTCCTAAGCCCTCTTAGAAAACTGAAGAACTCCATTTTATTATTTCTTTTGATATGATATTTGAATTATGCATTTCCTTCCATCATTTCTAGCATTTGATGAGACTCCATAATCTCTTCTATTAGGAAATAAGAGATAAAATATGCGGAATAATCCCTTACATAATCGCAACAGTAGAAACTAATATGCAGAAAATATTACAGATCTCAAATAAAAGTGTAGAATAAATAACACAACACAGAGAGATAAGATTTAATGTGGTTCACCCAATTTGGGCTACGTCCACCAAGAATCACTTGCTCATATTTTATTACAAGCCTCCACTCTCTCAATACAATACTCAGATCCGTTTGGAGCTATGCTCCACAAACTCTACAGAATTCACACCCAAATTCAAAACACATCTGCAATACATTTACTTGTACATCTATCATATGCATAAGACCATATAAATAGACAACTGTTTAAGCAGTTTGATATAAAACCATGGGTATCAAAACCAAGGGCAAAAACCATGGGTATCAAAACCATGGGCCCAAAAACAACCCATAACGGTTACCCATTACCCATGGGTTAATAAACCACCCATGAAAATTTTCTTCAGGGGCTTTGCCCCCGAACCCCCTTCCATCAGGGGGGCTTCACCCCCCTGACCCGCTCACCGGTGAGTGGGAACGCTGTAAAAATACCCGAGTGTAACACATATAAGGTGTACAACATTCTAACATGTAAATAGGCTCCACAAACATAGCAATCTCCCACTTGGAGACTGATTTCCACTGAGCAAGCTTCTCAAACCTTCACTGTCATCTACAAAGGCCAACCAAAGCTAAACATACCTTTAGTTTATCCCTTGTGACCACCTTGGTCATCATGTCTGTA
This sequence comes from Taxus chinensis, assembly GCA_019776745.2. Lineage (NCBI taxonomy): Eukaryota > Viridiplantae > Streptophyta > Pinopsida > Cupressales > Taxaceae > Taxus > Taxus chinensis. Next base: position 493,203,346 of record CM034154.1, read on the forward strand.
GGATTCTGACTGGTATGAATCTTCTCCAACTTCAACTTATCTTCCTCCAAAGATGTCCTGATGAAGTGATATCTCAACTGTATATGCTTCATCATGGAGTGGAAAGTAGAGTTCTTAGCTAGGTGTATAGCACTCTGACTATCACTATATAACTTACATTCCTCCTACTTATGCCCCAACTCCTCAAGAAATTTTTGTAGCCAAATCATCTCTTTGCTTTCCTCTGTGGCAGCAACATACTCAGCCTCCGTGGTTGACAAAGCCACCCGCTTCTGTAGTTGTTAAATCCAGCTCACTGTTGTCCCACCTACAGTATAAATATAACCTGTTGTGCTCCTCCTACTATCTACATCTCCAACCATGTCTGAATCTACATAACCACGTAAAGTGGTGTCTGATCCACTATAGCACAAAACTGTCCTAACGGTCCCTCTCAAATACCGAAGAATCCACTTTACTACTTGCCAATGCTCTTTACCTGGATCACTCATAAATCTACTCACAACTCCCACTGCATGGGCAATATTAGGCTTAGTACACACCATAGCATACATCAAATTGCCAATTGCTGATGAGTAAGGTACCTTTGACATCTAGTTTCTTTCCTGCCCTGTCTTGGGACACTGCTCCTTTGATAACTTGAAATGGCCTGCCAAAGGAGTCCTAACTGGTTTAGCATCCTACATATTAAACCTCTCCAAGACCTTCTTAATGTACTCTTCATGAGATAAAGTCAGCTTCCATTCCTTCCTATCCTGAGATATCCTCATACTAAGGATTTTTTTGGCTGTACCCAAATCCTTCATAGCAAAGGATTCACTTAACTTCTTCTTGAGTACTTTTATTTCTTGCATGTTTTTACCTACAACTAGCATGTCATCAACATACAAACATAGGAACTTCCATCCTCAAATTTTTTGTATAGACACAATGGTCAAAATGACATCTGATATAACCTTGCTCCATCATGAAGCTATCAAACTTCTTATACCATTGACGTGGAGCTTGTTTCAGGCCATACAAGCTCTTATTCAGTTTGCACACACCATCTCCTCTTTACCTTTGACTTCATATCCTTCTGGATGTTGCATATATAGCTCCTCCTCCAAATCACCATGGAGAAATATTGTCTTTACATCTAACTGTTCTAAGTGCAAGTCTTCTGCTGCCATTATTCCAAGAACAGTTCTGATAGAAGTCATTTTTACTACAGGAGAAAAAAACTCTTCAAAATCTATACCTTGTTTCTGTGCAAACCCCTTGACCACCAACCGAGCCTTATATCTTTTCTTTCCTCCTTCTTCGTCTTTGAATCTGAACACCCACTTGTTCTGTAATGCTCTTTTTCCTTTGGGTACCTTCACCAAATCCCATGTCTGGTTCTCCATGAGAGCTTGATGCTCCTCATCCATGGCTTGTTCCCAATTCTTCCTGGCATCTACCTGCATTGCTTCATCAAAGCTCTTTGGCTCTCCACTATTAGTGAGTAATAAATAATAAAGAGAAGGAGAAAAATGTTCAGGTTCTCTTCTTACCCTAAAAGACCTCCTCAATATAGGAGTTTGGGGTTCTTGTTGAGGGGTTCCTAAATTGAATCATGTGTCACTTTCCCATCTAGAAGATCCTCTACCGATGCATATTATTTCTTGGATTCTTCCCTATTTTCCTAAAACTGTTGCTTATACATGACTTTCTCATTAAATACCACATCCCTAGATCAAATGATTTTCTTGTCCTTAATACTCCAACATTTATATCCAAAGTCATCACCACCATAACCAATGAAAGTACATTTTTCTGATTTAGCCTCTAGCTTGGTCCTATCATCCTTGTCTATATGAACAAACACCTCACATCCAAAGACTCTAAGAAATGAATAATCAAATTTCTTACCATACTAAGCCTCCTCAGGTATGCCTCCATCCAAGGCACTTTAGGGTCCTCTATTTATCAAGTACACCACTGTGCTCACCGCTTCTGCCCAAAAAGAAAGAGGCAGTCCTGTATGTAACCTCATGTTCCTAGCACGTTCCATTATTATTTTGTTCATCCTTTCTAATACCCCATTCTACTGCAAATTTCTTGGAACCATATTTTTCCTTCGGATTCCATTATTAGAATAGTAATCATTAAATTCATAGCTGCAATACTCCTCTCCATTATCTGACTTGAGACATTTTAGCTTAAGACCTGTTTCATTCTCTACCAAGGCTTTCCATTTAACAAAAGTGTCAAATATATCAGATTTGTTTCTAATACAATAAACCCAAACTTTCCTTATTACATCATCAATAAAAGTAACATAATAACTTGAACCCCCAAGAGATGATACCTGAGCTGGCCCCCACACATCAGAATGCACCAACTCTAACTTACTCTCTTTCTTTGTAGGTCCAACCTTGAGAAACCTTACTCACTTTTGTTTCCCATATATGCAGTCCTCACAGAACTCCAAACCTATTTCTGTATATCTAGGAAATTTTTTCTTTATGATGTCCATGCCCTTATGGCTCATATGACCGAGCCTATAGTGCCATAATGTTGTCTCTGCATCTGAAGCCACAAGATTACAATCATTAGTACTATCAGTGGTTAAATACAAGGTTCCAACCTTCTTACCTCTTGCCACCACAAGAGCACCTTAGTAACCTTCCAAGAGTTAGCTGTAAATATCACAGTACAACCATCACTTCCTAATTGCCCCACCGATATCAAATTTCTCCTTAATGTAAGCACATGTCTGACATCCTTCAATAGACATGTATTCCCATTTTGCATCTTAACCTGAATAGAACCTTTTCCAACTATACTGCAAGGCTCATCATCACCAAGAAAAACATGCCCAAAATCACCTTAAACATAATCAACAAAATAATGCCTATGTGGAGTAGCATGAAAAGAAGCCCCTGAATCTAAAACCCAAGATTCAGTAATATTATGCAAAGAAAGAATCAAAGCATCCTGACATACATTACTCGATGCCACATTTTCCTCCTTGTTTTCTTCATGTTGTTTCTTCTTATCCTGAAGCTCCCAACAGTCCTTCTTTGCATGCCTAGGCTTTCCACAATTCCAACATACAATCTTGTTCTTGGATTTTGACCTTGCCCGATCTTTTGATTTTCCACATTTTCCTCTATTCTTCTGTCTCCCTCTAGTTTCCACTATCAAAGAATTCCCTAAAGTAGAATATTCCCCTGGAGCTTTTTCTTCACATTTCCTCACTTAGAATCACCCCTACAACATCCTCAAACTTCAACTTCGAGTTAGCTGGAACCGAGTTACTTACCTGCCATTACTAGGCTATTCCAACTCTCAGGTAAAGAGCATATAATTAATAAATCCCTAACGTCTTCATCAAATTCTATTTTAACCAAAGCTAGGCATATTCACAACCGTATTGAAATCATTTAAATTATATGCTATTGAACTATTCTTAGACATCTTCATATTAAACAACTTTTTCATTAAAAAATATATTGTTAGAGGTAGAGGGTTTTTCATACAACTTCCGTAATACATTCATTAGATCTTTTTTAGTTTTTTCCTTTGAAACATTAAATAATACCGAAGATGCAAGACACAGCCGGATTGTCCCAAGTGCCTTCCTATCTAGCAAATCCCATTCTGCATCTGTCATACTTGAGGGTTTGTTCACCTTCTCATACAGTGGAGTATAAAGATCCTTTTGATACAGGTAATCTTCCATCTGCATCTTTCAAAGACTGAAATTCTTGCTGTTGAATTTATCAACCCTAGATCTTCCTTCATCTGCCATAGCTCTCACTCAAACTAAAAAAATTTCCCTGCAATTCAACACTTCAACAAACCAAACCAGGCTCTGATACCAACTATTAGGAAATAAGAGATAAAATATGTGAAATAATCCCTTACAAAATTGCAACAGTAGAAACTAATATGCAGAAAATTTTATAGATCTCGAATAAAAGTGTAGAATAAATAACACAACACAGAGAGATAAGATTTAACGTGGGTTCACCCAATTTGGTCTACGTCCACCAAGAATCACTTGCTCAGATTTTATTACAAGCCTCCACTCTCTCAATATAATACCCAGATCCATTTGGAGCTATGCTCAAAAAACTCTACAGAATTCACACCTGAATTCAAAATACATCTGCAATACATTTACTTGTACCTCTACCATATGTATAAGACCATATAAATAGACAATTGTTTAAGAATTTTGATACAAAACCGTGGGTATCAAAACCAAGGGCAAAAACCGTGGGTATCAAAACAATGGACCGAAAAAACCATGGGCCCAAAAACAGCCCATAACGGTTACCCATCACCCATGGGTTAATAAACCACCCATGAAAATTTACTTCGGGGGCTTCACCCCTAAACCCCCCTGACTCACTCACTGGTGAGCGGGACCGCCGTAAAAATACCTGAGTGTAACACATAGAAGGTGTACCACATTCTAACATGCAAATAGGCTCCAAAAAAATAACAATCTCCCACATGGAGACTGATTTCCACTGAGCAAGCTTCTCAACCCTTCATTGTCATCTACGAAGGCCAACCAAAGCCGAACATAGCTTTTGTCTATCTTACTCAGTTGTATTAGGTCATCAATCATAATTCATGATGCAACCTTCTTGAAGCATATCACTTAGACAACATAATTCTTACCTTCTCTCAACAATCTCTGTCCTAGTCATGAAAATAAACCTACAACACACTCCAAGGTTCTTAAAATAAATTAATAATTCATTTATGAATCATAATAGAGACATCTCAAACCATAAATCTTCTATAAAAGCATGTATTCAAGAGATTTAGAATCTCCACTTCTATGCAACCTTGAGATTGATAGTCCTTTAGAATCCTCTTGAGATTTTTGACTAGTTCCTCTTTCTTAATGTCAACATCATTACCCTTCTCTAATATCTGAAATGTTGATAACATGTAATCTTAGTGCTATACAATATTTTAGATATTCTCTAACATAGCAAACTATCCACTTTGTTTTGTAGGCTGATCACGACTCATCTTGATTGTTTCCTTTACCTTTTTCACATGATATTCATGGTATGATTTCAAGAATGTCTTTAATGTATTAATTTACACCTTTATTTTACTAATAATATCTAACTTCTTGACTAACTTTGGTTCTATACTTTCTTGGCTTTTGGGAGCTTTAACTCTCTTGCTTTCCTTGGAGGTACATGGTGATAAAACCTAGCAATATGACCCTTTTGATGCCATGTATATAAAACAACATTCTTACCTCTTGACTGATATGGACTAGGATTCCTTCCATAATCCCATGCATACTCATTGTTAGAGAGTCTTTTTCTACATTCTCTTACCTTATGACCAAAAAACTTTCATGCAAATAAATAATAATTGAAAGAACTAACACACCGTATTGCATTAGTTTGTCTAACATGATTAGACATTTCATTGCTCTTGATATTTGTCTTCTTGTGAATATTATCATCCTCATTTTTATTTTAAAGACCTAAATTTTCACCTCCATAGCCATTATTGTGGTCTCCAATCAAATTGAGACCAATTTTTTTCATTTGCAACCTTATGATTACTCAAAAAACCATCTAGAGCCACAATACTCTTGGCAAACTTATCGCATGTCTTCAATTTGTTGGATGCCTGATCAAACTCTATATTTAAGGAATTCAACTCTATTTCACACCTGGTGCAATATTATTCTTTAGCATTTAGGGATTTTACCACTGTCTTGAGCTTGGTACATTATTTTTCATACTTCTTAGCTTCCTTGACAATGTCATACTTCAAGGTACATATTTGTTCCTCAAAAACTTTGACCAAATATCTCAACTCTTGGCTCTCTTTACTTAATTTCTTAGCCATATTGTGCTTCTAGGATCTCCTTCAAGATGTTAAACTTGTTCCAAAGGACCAAGCTTTGATACTGATTTTTGGAAGCAAAATCACTGGGGGTGAATCAGTGTATTTAAATTTTTTTACTTCTATTACATTTACTTATGTGAACCATCAAAACATTGACCATCATATGAGAAATTTAATTAACTTATAAAACCATCAAAGAAACATAACATCCATCCAAATGAGAAATAAATAAGATAGAACACATGAACACCATATTTATGTGGGAAACCCTCAAGGGGAGGAAAACCCACTGATCATTGTATTAATATATAATAATCAAATTTAGTGAAGTGCCAACTCAACAATGAGTGCCAAATCCTAATTTAGCAAGCAATAACTTGAAAGGAGGAAAAAAAACCCTAGTTTAGTGAAGAAAAAAATTCAAAAGGAGAACTAACCCCTAGGGTTTTAGTGAAGCACCAATCCCACAAGTAATATTAAGCACCAACTCAACCACCTAAGAATGTTTTCCACCTTTTCTTATTACTATCACAACAAATGAAGGAATTATTTGCACTTATTCTCTCTTCTTGTTGGTATACTCACTATTTTTGATATATCATCATGCACTTATGTCTCTTTAACTCCCTCTTAACCTTAACCATCAACTAATTTTCATACATGAGCACATAAGCCCTTGAAAACACTCAAAACTGCCTCCTTTGCTAACTCGTTCTTCTTCTTCTTTACCTTCACTATGTCATGAAAAAAATGATCTCTACAAGAAAAGACAATTCATACATTAAAATTACATGCATTATTCATGGTCCATAGGACCTCACACACTTCTCTTTATGCACCTATAACTCACACTTTTTCTCTACATCCTTCACTAGCCCAAATAGGCTAAAAATGCCTTATATATACCTGTTTCAAGAAACCAATACCTCATAGGTCTGCCATGTCCAATTATTTCAACCATCATAGATGAAGAAACATATGATAAGGATGAAAAAATCAAAACATAGGCTCCATAAGGTCTACAATAGCTCCATTTGACTCTATAATATTTTAGGACTAAAGAAAATACTTCAACTAGGCATTTTTTCCCAACAAAGCATATTGATACTTCTAAGAACTTATTCAAATATTGAAACTAATCAAGGAAATTTTCCATGACCTCTACACACTTCCTCAATTCTGAAATAGCTCTACAATATTCATTCATACCATGAGATTAATCAAAACCAAGATTTTCCTATTTGGACTGCATAACCAAAAAAATGCCTTACAAGGATGAAGTATATACCACCTCAAAATACTTAACCATGCCAAATAAAACACATGTACAAGTATGAAATGACCTTGAAAACATCATCATGTGAACTAGATGCATCAAATCAAGTCATAAGTTCTTAAGAACTTCACTTTTCCAAAACTACGCAGAGTTTTCCTCAACACCCAAAACCCATTCATGAGAGATTGACTTGGTTAGGCCAAAAAATGACTAGAAATTATCCATAAAAAATTCATAGAAATAAATTACAGGTCCATACCATCCTGAAACATCCATTTTTTTGTTTTGTCGTTTGAAAAACTTGAGAGATACGAAAAAAATCTTCACAAAATAATATTCTATGGGGTCCACTCATCCATATGTCAAACTAAAAGAACCTGAAGAAATATGAGATATTCCTCTACATGATAAAATCATAATTTTTTTCAAACAAATCAATTATGTGTCTGTTCCATCAATATCTTTCCTACCAACTTCAAACTAGGGTTTTAGAAGGGTTTTTGAGTTTTTTCAGTGTTAACAATTATTCGTAAATATGTGAACCTTAAACCCTGAACCAATGCTAAAAAATATAATATAGGAAACATACCAAAATATACCAAAGATATTAGGTTCCCATTTAGGATATTTATGTTCCAACGAGGATCACAAAGTTTACTTACAACTAGGAAACACCACTTCCAAACATCCAATTTTACCAAAACTTCCATGTCTTGAAAAATAATCCAAAATAAAACCTAAAATTTTGACCTCATGCCTATATAAACATGAAAAACAAGTTCCCATACTCACCTTTTCATAATGGCATTAAAAATGATCAAAATACCTCATTAGAATAGGCAATTATCAAGGATTCCACAAATGAATCCACTATGACTCTTGATCATATTTACCAACCTTTAAAGAAAATTGAATAGCTTCATACACATATTGTATAATCATATATACCTTTGTATCATGCACTTATATATCATGAAAATATCAAATAGTTCATTTATGACTCATATTTGAGACTTGGAGATACCACAAACCTCTATACAAGACAACATTTCTATACACAAATTAAGACTACAAGATGAATCTTTTCACATTTTAAATGACATAATAGACCTCATATGAGACACCAAATTGAATTTCACACTCAGTGAATCATCTTAGACAAACATCACACCATGAAAAGAAAACTCAGACTTCAAGAATAATGACAACTATACATCAAATACAACAAGATCAAGATCTTTGACATTCACAACACGAACAACCATATTGAACCATAAATAACATGCATAATTAGTTTAAAGAGCATACCTTGACATCAAATAGGATTCACACATAGACCAAGACAACTTCCCCTCATTCCAAAGCTTCATTCGAATCAGTACATGTCTAAGAAGTATAATATAGTATATGAACATCATGTAGACCGAAAATAAGGTCTTGAAATTCTGCCCATTGAATTTATCAACCCTAGATCTTCCTTCATCTGCCATAGCTCCCACTCAAGCTAAAAACTTTCCCTGCAATTCAACACTTCAGCAAACTAAACCAGGCTCTGATACCAATTGTTAGGAAATAAGAGATAAAAAATGCAGAATAATCCCTTATGGAATCGCAATAGTAGAAACTAATATGTAGAAAATATTATAGATCTAAAAAAAAAGTGCAGAATAAATAACACGACACAGAGAGATAAGATTTAACATGGTTCACCTAATTTGGGCTACGTCCACCAAGAATCACTTGCTCATATTTTTTTATAATCCTCCACTCTCTCAATAAAATATCCTGATCCATTTGGAGCTCTGCTCAACAACCTCTACAGAATTCACACCCGAATTCAAAATACATCTACAATACAATTTACTTGTACCTCTATCATATGTACAAGACCATATAAATAGACAACTTTCTTAAGAATTTTGATATAAAACCGTGGGTATCAAAACCAAGGGCAAAAACCATGGGTATCAAAATAATGGGTAAAAAACCATGGGCCCAAAAACAACCCATAACGGTTACCCATTACCCATGGGTTAATAAACCACCCATGAAAATTTGCTTCGGGGGCTTTGCCCCCGAACCCCCTCAGGGGGGGACCCTGACCCGCTCACCAACGAGCGGGACCATGTTGTAAAAATACCTGAGTGTAACACATAGAAGGTGTACCACATTCTAACATGCAAATAGGCTCCACAAACATAACAATCTCCCACTTGGAGACTGATTTCCACTGAGAAAGCTTCTCAACCCTTCACTGTCATCTACGAAGGCCAACCAAAGCTAAACATAGCTTTAGTTTATCCCTTGTGACCACCTTGGTCATCATGTCTGTGCAGGATTCTGACTGGTATGAATCTTCTCCAACTTCAACTTATCTTCCTCCAAAGTTGTCCTGATGAAGTGATATCTCAACTGTATATGCTTCATCCTGGAGTGGAAAGTAGAGTTCTTAGCTAGGTGTATAGCACTCTGACTATCACTATATAGCTTACATTCCTCCTACTTATGCCCCAACTCCTCAAGAAATTGTTGTAGCCAAATCATCTCTTTCCTTGCCTCTATGGCAGCAACATACTCAGCCTCCGTGGTTGATAAAGCCACCAGCTTCTGTAGTCGTGAAATCCAGCTCACTGTTGTCCCACCTACAGTGTAAATATAACCTGTTGTGCTCCTCCTACTGTCTACATCTCCAGCCATGTCTGAATCTACATAACCACGTAAAGTGGTGTCTGATCCACTGTAGCACAAAATTGTCCCCATGGTCCCTCTCAAATACCGAAGGATCCACTTTACTGCTTGCCAATGCTCTTTACCTGGATCACTCATAAATCTACTCACAGCTCCCACTACATGGGCAATATCAGGCCTAGTGCACACCATAGCATACATCAAACTTGCCAACTGCTGATGAGTAAGGTACCTTTGACATCTGGTTTCTTTCCTGCTCTGTCTTGGGACACTGCTCCTTTGATAACTTGAAGTGGCCTGCCAAAGGAGTCCCAACTGGTTTAGCATCCTACATATTAAACCTCTCCAAGACCTTCTTAATGTACTCTTCCTGAGATAAAGTCAGCTTCCGTTCCTTCCTATCCTGAGATATCCTCATACCAAGGATTTGTTTGGTTGCACCCAAATCCTTCATAGCAAAGGATTCACTTAGCTGCTTCTTGAGTACTTTTATTTCCTGCATGTTTTTACCTGCAACCAGCATGTCATCAACATACAAACATAGGATAATATAACTTCCATCCTCAAATTTCTTTATATACACACAATGGTCAGAATGACATCTGATATAACCTTACTCCATCATGAAGCTATCAAACTTCTTATACCATTGACGTGGAGCTTGTTTCAGGCCATACAAGCTCTTCTTCAGTTTGCACACCATCTCCTCTTTACCTTTGACTTCATATCCTTCTGGTTGCTATGCATATATAGCTCCTCCTCCAAATCACCATGGAGAAATACAGTCTTTACATCTAACTGTTCTAAGTGCAAGTCTTCTACTGCCACTATTCCAAGAACAGTTCTGATAGAAGTCATTTTTACTACAGGAGAAAAAATCTCATCAAAATCTATACCTTGTTTCTGTGCAAACCCCTTGACCACCAACCAGGCCTTATATCTTTTCTTTCCTCCTTCTTCATCTTTGACTCTGAACACCCACTTGTTCTGTAATGCTCTTTTACCTTCGGGTAACTTCACCAAATCCCATGTCTGGTTCTCCATGAGAGCTTGATGCTCCTCATCCATGGCTTGCTCCCAATTCTTCCTGACATCTACCTGCATTACTTCATCAAATCTCTCTGGCTCTCCACTATCAGTGAATAATAAATAATAAAGAGAAGGAGAAAAACGTTCAGGTTCTCTTCTTACCCTTGAAGACCTCCTTAATATAGGAGTTTGGGGTTCCTAAACTGATTCATGTGTGACTTTCCCATCCGGAAGATCCTCTACCGCAGCATATTCTTTCTTGGATTCTTCCCTATTTTCCTGCAACTGTTACTTATACATGACTTTCTCATTAAAGACCACATCCCTAGATCGAATGATTTTCTTGTCCTTAATACTCCAACATTTATATCTAAAGTCATCACCACCATAACCAATGAAAGTACATTTTTCTAATTTAGCCTCTAGCTTGGTCCTATCATCCTTTTCTATATGAATAAACACCTCACATCCAAAGAATTTAAGAAATGAATAATCAACTTTCTTACCATACCAAGCCTCCTCAGGTATGCCTCCATCCAAGGCACTTGAGGGTCCTCTATTTATCAAGTACACAGCTGTGCTCACTACTTCTGCCCAAAAAGAAAGAGGCAGTCCTGCATGTATCCTCATGCTCCTAGCACGTTCCATTATTTTTCTGTTCATCCTTTCTGATACCCCATTCTGCTGTGGAGTTCCTGGAACCATATTTTTCCTGCAGATTCCATTCTTAGAACAATAATCATCAAATTCATTGTTGCAATACTCCCCTTCATTATTTGACCTGAGACATTTTAACTTAAGACCTATTTCATTCTCTACCAAGGCTTTCCATTTAACAAAAGTATCAAATGCATCAGATTTTTTTCTAATACAATAAACCCAAACTTTCCTTGTTGCATCATCAATAAAAGTAACATAATAACTTGAACCCCCAAGAGATGATACCTGAGCTGGCCCCCACACATCAGAATATACCAGCTCTAACTTACTCTCTTTCTTCGTAGGTCCAACCTTGAGAAACCTTACTCACTTCTGTTTACCATATATGCAGTTCTCACATAAATCCAAACCTGTTTCTGTATATCCAGGAAAATTCTTCTTTATGATGTCCATGCCCTTATGGCTCATATAACCGAGCCTATAGTGCCATAATGTTGTATTTGCATCTGAAGCCAAAAGATTACAATCATTAGTACTATCAGTGGATAAATACAAGGTTCCAACCTTCTTACCTCTTGCCACCACAAGAGTACCCTTGGTAACCTTCCAAGAGTCAGCTGTAAATATCATAGTACAACCGTCACTTCCCAATCACCCCGCCGATATCAAATTTCTCCTTAATATAGGCACATGTCTGACATCCTTCAATAGCCATGTATTCCCATTTTGCATCTTAACCTGAATAGAACCTTTTCCAACTATGTTGTAAGGCTCATCATCACCCAGAAAAACATTCCCAAAATCCCCTTGAACATAATCAACAAAATAATGCCTATGTGGAGTAGCATGAAAAGAAGCCCCTGAATCTAAAACCCAAGATTCAGTAATATTGTGCAAAGAAAGAATCAAAGCATCCTGACATACATTACCGGATGCCACATTTGCCTCCTTGTTTTCTTCCTGTTGTTTCTTCTTGTGTCGAAGCTCCCAACAGTCCTTCTTTGCATGCCCAGACTTTCCACAGTTCCAACATACCATCTTGCTCTTGGATTTTGACCTTGCCCGATCTTTTGATTTTCCACAGTTTCCTCTATTCTTTTGTCTCCCTCTAGTTTCCACTGTCAAAGCATTCCCTGAAGTAAAATATTCCCCGAAGCTTTTTCTTTACATTTCCTCGCTTAGAATCACCCCTACAACATCCTCAAACTTCAACTTTGAGTTAGCTGGAACCGAGTTGCTTACCACCATTACTAGGCTATTCCAACTTTCAAGTAAAGAGCACAGAATTAATAAATCCCTAACTTGTTCATCAAATTCTATTGTAACCGAAGCTAGCATATTCACAACCATATTGAAATCATTTAAATGATCTGCTACTAAACTATTCTCAGACATCTTCATATTAAACAAATTTTTCATTAAAAATATCTTGTTAGAGGCAGAGGGTTTTTCATACAACTTCCCTAATGCATCCATTAGATCTTTTTTCAGTCTTTTCCTTTGAAACATTAAATAATACCGAAGATGCAAGACATAGCCAGGATCATGTCCCAAGTGCCTTCCTAATCAAGCAAATCCCATTCCGCATCTGTCATACTCGAGGGTTTGTTCACCTTCTCAGACAACGGAGTATAAATATCCTTTTGATAAAGGTAATCTTTCATCTGTATCTTCCAAAGACTGAAATTCTGCCCATTGAATTTATCAACCCTAGATCTTCCATCATCTGCCATAGCTCCCACTCAAGCTAAAAACATTCCCTACAATTCAACACTTCAGCAAACCAAACCAGGCTCTGATACCAATTGTTAGGAAATAAGAGATAAAATACGTGGAATAATCCCTTACAGAATCGCAACAGTAGAAACTAATATGCAGAAAATATTACAGATCTCAAATAAAAGAGTAGAATAAATAACACCAACACAAAGAGACAATATTTAACATGGTTCACCCAATATGGGCTACGTCCACCAAGAATCACTTGCTCAGATTTTATTACAAGCCTCCACTCTCTCAATACAATACTCAGATCCGTTTGGAGCTATGCTCAAACAAACTCTACAGAATTCACACCCGAATTCAAAGCACATCTGCAATACATTTGCTTGTTTATCTACCATATGCATAAGACCATATAAATAGACAATTGTTTAAGCAGTTTGATACAAAACTGTGGGTATCAAAACCATGGGCAAAAAACCGTGGGTATCAAAACAATGGGTACTGAAAAAAACCATGGGCCCAAAAATAACCCATAACGCTTACCCATTACCCATTGGGTTAATAAACCACCCATGAAAATTTTCTTTGGGGGCTTCGCCCCCAAACCCCCTTTCATCGAGGAGGCTTCACCCCCTTGACCCACTCACCAGTGAGTAGGACTGCCATAAAAATACCCAAGTGTAACACATAGAAGGTGTACAACATTCTAACATGAAAAAAAAACTCCACAAACATAACAATAAACTATGGAGACTTAGCAGCTCAAGGAAAGACTATTCTAGGGAATTAATACATCTTAGGCCTTTGAAAGGATAAGGAGTCAAGCACTGTTAAGGACCTTGAGCTGGCACTATGCATGCTAAAGGCACTCGATTAAGGGAAATGGTCATGACGACATCTGGCATATTCCTGGGTAGTGGTAAAGAAACTCATGAGAGGATTCCTTTAGGATTTCATAGGTAATGATGAGTGGTTAAGAGAACCATTCATTTTTGTTCTTCATATGGATGGTTGAAATAGGAAGGTGGAGGAGATAGATTAGTTAGTACCTGTCCTCATGTAGACTGTAGGTGAGGACAAGAGCAAGAAAAATATAGCAGGTATTCAATGTAATGTGTAATGGAGGGCGTCTGTCCATAGTATAAAATCCCTGTCTACTATGATACGTTCTACAGAGATGGAACCCTTCTTGATGTAAAACTTGGCTATTGTATTTGATTAAAGAATAGTCAATGAAGAGTTCTGAAAAGCACTCATCTGATGGCATCTTGATCTTCCTACATTTCCCTTGATGTTCACATTGTTGTGTGTTAAAGACGGGTTTCTTTCTTGATATTATACATGGTTTGATTCTACTTCAATTAGTTGATCATGTTATACCATGCTCTAATGCATTAGTCTAGGACTAGTTATTTATCCCTAGTCCCAGAATGGGTACTGTTCATTCCATGTTTATGCCAAACACTCCCATACTCAAGGGTGATCATTCTCACAAATCTCGTATTTCATAAAGGTGGGGCTCAGCACCTACGCGCGCCTCAGGTGAGCTTTTTCCAGACCATTTCTGATATGATATGTCAGCGCTTTAGGGTTAGTTGTTAAAGCAAGCAGTGAAAAGAGACTACTTAAGCATGTGTTACTTCTACTCAACATTATATTACAATTATTAAAAACAAAGATATAAAAATGCTTAGAAATAATTAAATACACATAATTGAAACAAAGCATATACTGCCATTGTTAATCAAATAAAGTCTAAATTATTAAAAATAAACTTATACTGTTAAAATATCTATGTACAAGATAAAAATCTTAGAAACAATTATTACACATAATGTGAATCAAAGTCATATACCACCATTGTTAATCAAATAAAAACTAAAACTTGAACTCTATACCATAAAATAAGCATATCTAATCAATTAGTCAGAATTAAATACATGAACAATTCTACATCGACACAATACTTAATGCCCCTAGAATATAATCCCAAGTGTGAATCCACACTTCATCAATGAATAATGCACGTACTTTTTCAAGTGAGGGATCACAACTATTCAAAATGTGTGAGGGATCACCACTTTAACATGTGAGGGATTGTACTTAAACATGCAAGGAATTGCTTGTTAACGTGTGAGGGATCTCACTTCATCGATATGCGAGTGAATCCAACTTGGTGGATGTGCGAGGGATCGACTCTCTCGCTTCTACAATTAGTTATCACTCGTCACGTCTAAGTGTGAGTTTTTGACACTTGGAATTGAGCCCACTCGCATACTTTGAATTATGATCACAAACATTCTAGCCTCTCATTCTAATCAACATTTGAGTTATTTCAGCGTGTAGGAGAAAAATAATTACGTTGCAGAAGCGGTCACTAGGCTATAAAACTATTTAAAATCCATAGACTGTGTTTTAAAGATAGCTAATGACTATGCCTAGTAGCCAATGATCATACCATGTGCATTATAAAATCTTAATAGTTTCCCCTACACTATGGTGGTTTATGGAGCCAAAGTATACACATGTTCAACATCAAGATCTGAAGGAGGTGTCAAAGATAATTCATATTATATGTTTAATTGTTATTTGGATTAAATTAGTGATTTTAAAGCATGTTCATTATAAGATTGTATATTTATTGATTTTCTCATTGTGATTTCAATTATCCACACTAATGTTAAATATTTAAGTGTTCTTTGTACTAATTTTCTCTTTTTATTTGTGGATACAATTGAAAATGAACTCTGTTTTTGAAGAAGGAGCACATGCACAGATTTACTATCCAAAGGTGTTAAAGTTGTGGAGGGACTAGTTTATCCATCCAAATATACACTTCATTGGAGAGATGTGGGGTCTAGCTTATTCATTGTCACAATAACTATTGTATTCAATGGCAGAGCAAGACTGCCATACAAAATTGATAATTGTGAAACCCAAGTAGAAATTGAAACAAAGGGATACTTTATCCCATGGGAAAGGAAGCAAATGATTAAGCATGTGATTTCAAATGTTGCACATGTGGAGGGTGATGGCATTCAAAACATCATGAGAAATGACTCAAAGGATACATTTAATGAGGATGAGAGTTTGAATTCTACCAATGATAGCCATTGTTTCACAACTCCTAAAGATACAGGGATGAATTAATTCTACATCCTACGTGGTGCTAAAACATAAGTTTCCTCATAAATAAGGTGACATAGCTGAA
The DNA here is from genome assembly GCA_019776745.2 of Taxus chinensis. Taxonomy (NCBI): domain Eukaryota; kingdom Viridiplantae; phylum Streptophyta; class Pinopsida; order Cupressales; family Taxaceae; genus Taxus; species Taxus chinensis. The sequence continues at coordinate 493,219,797 of CM034154.1, forward strand.
GGGTTTATATCCCTGGTACAAGAACAACATGTTATTTTAAGAGTGGTGTTGGGACCCACACACTTTGGTTTTTTTGTGGGGAATATTATAAATACATGCAATGATTGTTATCCAAGTCTACAATGCAACAGTGAAGTTGTCTGGCCAATCAAAAAATTAGTTTATATAGAAACAAGAACTACACTTCATGTGAATGGAAATTATGAACTCCAAAAAACAACCACCACATCAAAAAACGAATTCAATTTGAATTTCAAGGGGGTTACTACCAATTTGATACATTTTTGTTCAAAAGAACACAAATTTACTGTAGAAGCAAAAATTACAAATGTCTGTGAAGGAGACATGGTGCAATTTAAAAAATTATATGGCAATACAGTTGGGGTGCATGTTGATAAATTAATTATGCCTTTTTGCAAGGTTTGCTCCACATCAGAAAGATCTCTCATCCAATGGCCTGCCAACTAGTTGGCCCATCAAGATGGTTCTATTATGGAAGTAAGGCTAAAAGAAATTCTAGAAGAGTTACTAGTAGAAATGTGGAGTGCATTTGAAGATCCATTGCCTCAACTAGTATACCCAAATTCATTTGCATCCTCTATATCTAGTAGTAATGAAAATTTCATAAAAATACATTACACCACATATAAATGCCAAAAGGTAAATACTAATCCATCTAGTACACCAAAGGCAAGGGAAAATGAGAAAAAAAAAAAACAAGAGAACAATTTTTGTCTGAATTTGAGAAAAAAACATTGCTACAAGGAAAGATTTATCTCTAATCTATCTCTTAGCGCTTTCAATCATATTAGAATTTAACTGTAGGGATGAATGAACCTACCATCAAAAAATTTGTAGTTAATGCATTCACCGCAAACACTATCAGTTGTGATGAACATAAAACTTGTGAGTATATTATAGATAAATTTAAGTTATGTGGAAGGGATGTATGTTAGAATACATGGTACTGATGTCATGGAATCTTGAAAATAACCTATTTTGGATAAATAAAATCTTGTATTAATGTTGAGAGGAGGGAAGTAAATGGAAATACAAGAAAACAAAAACAAATTCCAAGCAGTGTCACAACTATTGCATTGATATCTAAAATGGTGGAGAATAATTCTGATATATCCCCACACATGTCTCATTCAGTGGGACAAGATGGTACTAAAGTAACAATGAGATTGTTTCCTACATGTTATAGTTTTGTTTAGATACTAAAAAAGTGTAGTGAGGGCCTTTCACTATTGGGCCTTCCTTAAACATCATAGTCAAATCTCAGTAAAATATGGCAAGAACATTTCTCCCATGTTTCAATCACCAAGAATGAATTATTTGCCAAATGTGATGAGTACATGGAGCTTAAGAAAAAACGTGCAGTGACCTCATGTCCAGAAACACTGGCACAAATAGATCAACGCCATAAATTGCATAATGATTACATTTAAAGTTTTTGTGCAACTTACTATGCACGTAGAGTGAAATCACAACAAAATCCTAATAGGTGTTTGAGCATTGTGCATGACAAAATGGACAAGATGAAAACTGCAATACCAAAGACAGGAAAAAAAGCAAAATCAATAAGCAATGCTATTAATCTCTCTGTCACCTTGAATGGTATGCTGACACATGGGCACATAAGCAATGATATTAATCTCCTTGTCACTTTGATCTCCCTTTTTTTGAGTGAAGAGTAAACTTTACAAACATCATTGGCATTATGTATTCGGAAGCTAGAAGAACCACTTATAGATCAATATGGTGATTTTTTACATAGTAGTGGGAAGTGAAAACACCCATTACATGATGTACTGTTACAAAATGATGCATATGACAAGTGCAAGGAATACAAGTAGAAAAATGAGGTTGTTTATACAACTAATACTATAAACAATTGTTCAAGTTCATTTAGAAAACAACCACCAACTCTCTACTTACAACTAGATAATGTTGTGAGTGACAAAAAAAATCACACATTGTTTGTATTTGCATCCATGATGATAACTAGAATGGTTATTAACATAGTGTATATGAGTTTCCTTCCAGTGGGTCACACACATGAAGACATAGATGGGACATTTGGTTGATTATCAACAACATTGTGTAAATTGGATACATTCTCTTTGCCACAAATAATGGACACTTATAGAACATGCCAAGAGGATTCTAGCACATTCACTTCATATCTTGTCGAGTAATTATATGACTTTAAGGTCTTTATGGAACCACACTTGCTAGATGGTAACCACAAGATCGTGGGTATCAGCAAACCAAAGATGTTTAAATTCTAGGTCAAAGACAACAAGCCTGTCATGGAGTTAAAATCATCAATCTTAGAGTTCGTCTGGTCACACTCAATAGATATCTGGAAAATAGTGGATGGGAAACCTTTCTTTCCTGAAGGGGATCCTCCATTGGCACCCTTTAAATAAGCCAAAGAGATGGTTTACATGCAAATAGGCATTCAGGCATACATCACACACTGGGAAAAGATTTCAACAGATGGTGGAGAAGCATACTATGTTCTAAAGATTGCATATTGGAAAAAATTTCTACGTGCCCTACAAAATCCCTTTGTCAATTATAATATGATGAGAAGAGATTTTTTTAGTTAAAAACAATTTAGGATAGTGCAATGTATAATCAGATAGTGGGTGCACCACATCTTAACATGGATAGCTATTATTTTCAAAATGTCCTTTCAAATAAGGATATATGTGTTGGACTTATTTGTGATAAACCTCGAGAGGAATTCAACCCAGTAGTGGATGTGAATGTTGGGCAGATGATACTAGTAAGACCGGCTGATGATAATGTACCTATATGGATGGGCAAGGCAGAACTAAAACTAATACAAGATGTTTAGAAAAAACACTCAAAAGATATGGGTACATTGGTGGGAACCCATAGGAAAAGGAAATACAAAAAATAAAGGTATGAGGAATGCTTGTTGAAAAAGCAATGGTGGCAAAAATCACAAGACCCATCAAGATATTGATATAGACAGCATCATATGGGCATGCAGTCCAAGAAAAACATGGAAATGAGATACATGATGTTATCTAAGCATACCTTGCATAATAGGGTTCATGAAGCAATCCAGGAATTCCTTGGACAATTTCAAGACTTTTCAATAATTAGATACCCTTGTGATGGATCAATGCTTATGTAATTTTAAAATATAATTATCATGAAGGAATTGACTTACCTATGGAAATACATTTTCAAATCCATTTCCTCAGAACAACTTGTTTAATGTAATTCTTAACTTTTTGTTGTTCTTTACGATTTACATAATGGAAAATCATAAAATTAGTTGACTTTATCAAGCGTAACTTGCATATTTACAATATCACAGAATTTTTTTATATAGATTTATATAAAAAATATATTAATATATAATATACATAAAATATTAAATAAAATATAAATCCTGAAGCAGTTTCAATAACTACTGCTTTTGTATTTTTTAAAGGCCCGCTAAATATTATGTAAAATTACCGTCATGCTAGGATTATGTAACTTAGCGGTCACCATGCTTATGTAACTTAGCGTCTTCTAGGATTATATATCTTGTGGTCGTTAGGCCGAAGTAACTTTTTGGTGGCTAGGATTATGTAACTTAGCGGCTGCTAGGCTTATGTAACTTGCTACCTCTAGGATGGTGTAACTTTTCAGCCATTATGATTATTTCACCTACTGGAAGCTATTTTTATGTAAGTTAGTGGCCACTAAGATTATGTAAGTTAGCAACAACTAGGCTTATGTAAGTTAGCGGCCGCTAGGCTTATGTGGAGAGATCTAAAAATGACAAAATAGTGATCCTAAAATATTGAAATTGAAATCCAAAAATCATAATTTAGAAATAGGATTCCAATAATGGTGAAATTGGAATCCAATAATAGCGAAATTGGAATCCAATAATAGTGAAATTGGAACTAGAATAAGTCCAATATTGCTACTAATGGAATCCAATAAAAACAATGGAATCTAGTATAGATAAAAATGGAATCAAATATAGGAAAAAATGGAGATAGTTTTCTTCCAAAACTTGTAATACTAGAGTCCTAATTCATTGGAATATGTCCAGATTTAGTGAAATAAGTGTTTATTTCATAACTATAGATGTATACTAGCAACCATTAGGCTAAGCCTTTATTACTTGGACTATTTTTGACTAGACAATATTTGATGAGCTTAACGATCACCATGATTCATATGGGCATGGTATCAAACAAATTTAACAAATATACCACTTTATTATGGGTTCCTACAATTATGTGGGGCTTATAAATGGTTTTGTTTATAATTGCACATGACTAACATACCAGGTTCTATCTGTGTATTCGTGTGTGATGTGTCAAAACCTCCTCATTTGGTATCAACACTATAAAAAGGAAAATATTATTAAATAAATAAAAATAATGACAATCGAAAACATAACATAGTGAAAATTTTATAAAACGAGTATATGCCTATCACTTGGTACAGATTCATTGGAGGTATGGGAAGTGACATCTGGCACAACATGATGAATGTGTAATAACATGTTATGAATGAAATTATCTCAATTATTTTTTAAGTGGCCTAGAAGTGACAGTTACTTCCTATTTTTGTTGGTTGTTTGCATGAATATTTTATGTATCAGTTAAAAGGCATTAAACTAATATAATTGTTTAATTTTTTCTTAATTGACGTACCTTTTTTCAAATGACAATAGTAATTTTAAAAAAATATTTCTTAGTCATGAGTCTCAACAATAAAAACCACAGATAAACCCGAGTAACCCAACGCATGCAATACAACACTACCACCGTAAAGAGCTATTATTGGACAAATTCTAGAAGAGAGTTGAGTGAACATATGACACTAGAACTCATAAGATTTCTCATAAATAAAATGATGTGTCTTTCCCCATAGGCCAATTTCTCCTATATTAAATTTGTTTTGTGGAAGTTGCTCCATCATATCCTTGATGATTTCTTCTCTCTCCTCGTCGTCAGCATCACAATTGTGCACACCAGTTATTGTGTATATAAGACACAAGTAATTAAATTTTCCATTACTATCATAAAATCTATAATAGCCATCCATAACTAGTTCCACCTTGTCTTTAACCCTTTACATGTATTTTTTAGTGTTTCTATTAACATTTTAAAATAAGAAATAGGTAAGATCACAATAACAATAAAATTTAGCATACTAGATCTAACAACTATAAGCAGGTCCATAAATTGCATCAGAAGTTATATCACTAGACAAATTGCAAAAATCTGCAATCAAAAATTCTGCATTGAATGGATTAGTTGACAAAATAGATGATACTGTTGACTAAATTGAAAGGGATATGCACATTGAAAGGTAAAATATTTTTGTCTTCCATCCTTGTTGGAATTTTTTCTTCCATTTAAATTGTTTAGTTGTCTAAAATTATATGATATTCCACTAGAAGAACCTCTACCACTTCAACATCAAATTTTCTTCTTGCTGATTTTTCACTTCCTTGGGAATCATATTTTCTTTTTTGCTGAGTTTGGAGCTTAATTGCATCACATAAATCTTGTTTTTACATGTTTCTAGTTTTGAAAGTGACCAACATCAGTCAGGTTGTAACCAACATTGGTCAGATAGTAACTGACATTAGTCAGACAATAACCAACATCGGTCAAGGAGTGATCGACATAGATCAGGCAGTGACCGACATTGGTCACCTGCATGATGGTGATTTATTGTTTGGTCGACAATTAGAATAAATATTTTTCTTTAAAGCTGATTTCTTGATTGTAAAAGCATATTTAGTTTCCCACAATAGATATATATGCATGTATGCATTGTATGAGGGTATGGGAGAAGAAAATAGCAATTGTTTACATGTTAGTTTTCCTGGTGAGCAAGAAAGAGTAGATGAGTGAGGGAAAATAATTAAACATCCTATGAGGTGTTGCAAGACATCAGATCTTCATTGTATTTCTTCTATAAAGCATTGAATAATAATATTGGCCATTTCTATGTGGACGTAGCCCACACTGTGTTAACCATGTTAAATCTGGTGTTATCTTTCTCTTGTTTATTTTATCTTCTGGTTTATTTCTGCACTCATTGCTTGCATGCTTTAGATGGAAGCTTTTGTGCATGTTGATAAGGAAAATAGGAAGAAGTTAAATGTTGAATCTAAGAGATGTAATTTCATCTGTTATGGCTCTGCTGATTTGGGATATCAATTTTGGGATTTAGAATGTTCTCATATTGTCATGAGTCATGACATTGATTGGAATGAAAATATAATGTTGAAGGATTAGGTTTTGGTGCCTAAAAATGAACAGGTTGATAATATTTTGGAGGAAAATCAAATTTCAAATTTGAAATAGAAATCCACAGACATCGACATCAGTTGTACAAAAACCTATGTTGGTTAGGATAACTGACATCAACAGAAAAGATTAGGTTTAGAAAATAAATTTACTCGAACCAATGTCAGTACTCCTCGAACTGGTGATGGTGAGGAAACCACAGTCGGTCAAAATACAGAGGAACCATGATCAGTTACACAACTGTGTTTGATATCTCGAGACTGGAATGGGTCACTGATAGAGATTGACAAAAACATGCAACAGGCATATAATGTTCCCCAAACACCCCATATCTTAGTGAGAAGGTAACAAAGAGTAAGTATACCTTCAAATATATTTTCACCTTCCTTTTCTTATTTATTATTGAGTGGTAGTGGTGAACTAGAAATATTTAAAGAAGTAATGTAGGTAGATACCCACGAGCACTGGGGGAGTGACATGGATGAGGAGATGGACCCCTTGAAACAAAATCAGACTTAGGATTTGGTCAAGTTTCCAGCAGATAAGAAAGTACAACAAAATAAATGGGTTTGTAGAATCAAGGAAGAAGAGGCTGGACTAAAAAGGTACAAGGCGAGGCTTGATTAAATTGATTTACACATAAAGAAGGTATTGAATTTGATGAGATTTTTTCTCCTGTAGTTAAGATGACTTATATTCGTACTGTTCTAAGTTTGGTTGCAATAGAATATTTACATTTAGAAAAGCTTGATGTTAAGATGACTTTTCTTCATGGTGATTTGAAGGAAGAGATTTATATGCAGCAATGTCTTAGTTATGAAGTCAAGGGTAAGGAGAAACTTGTGTGTAAATTGAGAAAGAGCCTATATGGGCTCAAACAAGATCCAAGGCAATGGTATTTGAAATTTTACAGTTTTATGCATGAGCATGGTTATATAATATGTGATTCTGACCATTGTGTTTATTTTAAGAAGCTTGAAAATGGGAGCTATGTTATTTTGTTATTGTATGTGGATTATATGCTGATTTTAGGGTCTAGTATGCAAGACATTGGTGAAATTAAATGAAGGCTAGCTCACACATTTGCAATGAAGAATTTGGGAGCTGCAAAGAAAATCCTTGGCATGCAAATTCACCGAGATGGAAAAAAAATAATGTGTATTTGTTTCAGGAGGCATATATCAATAAGTTGTTAAAAAGGTTTAACATGTAGAATTTAAAACATGTTAGTACACCTATGGCTGAACACTTCAAATTGAGAAAAGATCAGTGTCTTTCATCACATGAGGAGGTTGAGTACATAACAGATGTTCCGTATGCTTCAGTAGTATGAAGTATTATGTATGCCATGGTTTTCAGTCAATTTTTATACCCTTAGACCAATAGTCTAATCCCATGTGCACCGGCCTACCACCCAGCAGGCATTGAGCACTCACCTGAGGCACGCGCGGGCACCGAGTCTCTCCTTTATGTGATTCTTTTGAGAATGCATAATCTTATGATAGATATTCAAATTGAAATGAACATAAAATATCCATGCATCATTCTAAGGACCTAGGACAAGTTGTCATTTCAATGCATCCAGAAAAGAGAAATAACAAATAACATATGGAAATGGTTCATACATAAATGAAATGCATAAGTATTATACTCATAAACACATAAATGATTCATAATAGAGCCTTACAGTCATATTAATAGGTTAAATAACCATATTACATCCCTTGGGGTCAATACAGACCCTCATATAACCATGTAGAGCCAAGTCATGCATCAAACTACACTTTATTCATCACATTACAAAGAATAGTGCAGACCCATCCCTTTAAGTGTGCCATTACTCCTATATTTCCCTAATCCCAACCCATAGAAACATTTCATGAGATATATACAGAGCTTCACCTCTCTTCAACTACTCTTTTCTTCTATCAAGATCTTGTATTTATAACCTTAGCAACCACCACAATGTCTTTGTGAAGTTATATATTGGTTTCCAAGTGTCGAAGTGGTCCTCCATGGGAGCATCTCTTCTCAAATCTGATCTCTCCACTCTATGCAATGATTTTCTTCTATAAACTTCCATTGCATGCCTGGAATATTTCCTTTTTGATCCCATATTCGCCAGGATGGCACCTTATCCACAAGGGGCATGCGTTTCTCATGTGCTATAAGGAACATCAAATATGGCTAAGTCCTATAACCCTTCCTTTACCTTGTGTATGTGCTAAGGGTTCTGCTAAACCCTTCTAAAACCCTGTCATGTATGCATTCACCTTACACGCCCTTATTTAATTAGGCCCTGCACACCCATGTGCCTTCTTGTACTTAGCCAAATAATTCAGAGGTCAAACATCACCCCACACTACGCTTGTTCTTCATCCTCGGAAACACTTTCTTTAATGAATAAAGAATGAATGGGCTCTAAAAAGTTGAATAAATAATAGAGTGAAGAATTGGGGGAAAGAATGAAAGAATGAGGAGGGATCATGATCACTATTGAAGGAGGAGAGGGAAATCCTTCCTCAAATATTCCTCCAACTTTCCCCCAAGCATTGAACTCATTCTGAGCTTGCTAACAGAGGTCACCCACCAGGGAAATTACCTCCTCAAATATTATCCCTTCTCCATTGGAATTCATTATTTCCACTATCCCCTCTAATTATTTTCCCAAATCCTCGAGTGCGTCCATCCTATGAGTGATTTGGGGTTACAATTCTTTCAGCTGGTTCTTGATTGAGCCCTGTAAGGTCTCAATGGCCTCTGATTTCTTTTCCACTTCAGCTAGGATTTTTTCTCACTCAGCCATGTTCCTCTTATTATTTTCTTGGAAATCCTTGAGTTCTGTTTCATGGGTGGCAACCAATATAATTTCCACTCTATCCCTATCCTTGCAATTATCATAGGCATCCTCAAAAACTTGCGCGAAGACATTAACATCGGCGAGGATTTTGTTATACTGACAATGGAGTTCATGATCATCTCTATTTTCTTATATACCTCACACACCCTTACCTTCTTATCTTTTAACTCATGCCTTAATTAAGCGCTGATTATCTCCTCCTGCTTTAAGTCCTTGATTTTCTCAAGGTGCTCATCCTTTTTCTCCAGCTCTACCTTAAGGAACTTCACCTTGTCATTTCTTCCAAAGATTCTGGCTTGAACCTTAACTGAAACTTTGTTGAGCATGTTGCATATTTTCTCATCTGATAATTGTTGAGAATTCACCAAGGGGTTTATTCCTTTTGTTTTTAGCACCTTCAACAATTATCCTTTGTTTATCGCAAATTCAAGTTCATCAATATGGGACTCAAATTCCCATGATAGCATTTTCCTCATATGAGGGTATACACCTTCCTCATCAAATGAAGCCATGGCTAAGAGTTATTCTGTTAGTATGGTGCTCTGAAAGTGTACATGCAACACCTTGTTAAAATCATCGATATACCCCATTATTTGACCCTGTGTTGCTTCTGTGATCTTCCTCCCTGTGTGTGTGGCCCTTGGAAAGCTTACATCCAAACTAGGATCTCCCCCCATGCTGTCATATTCTTTTCCTACTCTTTTCTCCTTGACTTCCTTCAACACCTCATTTGTGTTGCATTCTACCTCGTATTCCACCAATTCCTTGATAATTCCTTCCACTTATCTCTCTACGACCTTTTCTACCTGTTCCTTCATGAGGCTTAGTGTCCTTTTATCCTTTATATTTACTTCTCCGCTCACCCCCTTTCCTTGAGCATCAGCTTATTATTTTTCATTCTTCTCCTCATACTATTTGTTATACTCCTCATCCCCTTCTTCCTCAGAATCATGTACCTCATAGACTGGATGGTCTTTACCTCCTTTAGGCTCTTCATCATCATCCTTTTCACTGATGTAGGCATCTAGACTCTTTGTCTCTTCTGAGTCTACCTCATTTGTCACCTTCTGCTTCTTTCTTACTGAGGATTCCAGTACAGGAGATTCTTCTTTTTTTGTCTCCTTGACAGGTAATCTCTTCATTGGTGATTCTTTAGGGGTGAGGGGATCTTCATTCTCTAGTGCCTCTTCTTATTAGGTCTTATCCTTGATAAGATAATTGTTTCTCCGTTCATAAGTACTAGGCTTAGCACTTGGTTCTGGCGTGCTCAACATTTGTGCAGTTTAAACACTTAGTGCCTTATTCTCCTACACCTCTTCTCTTTCTCTCTTCCTTGGCTTGACCTTCTTCCTTCTTGTAGTGTCTTCAGGAATGGAGACATCATTCTCTAAGTAAGTTCACTTTTCAAACTTTTTCCTTATGCACAGATACACCCTTGTTGTGGTCCTCCTTGAAATCAGTAGCATTAAAGGTTTCATCATTTGTACTTCATGGGAGACATATGTCTCCACGTATGTGCACTTCTTTAGGTGGATGAGATTTTTGTGAAGCTCACAATGGTCTAGATCTACCTCACTAAGGTAAAACCTTAGTCTCTTGGCCTCCTTGAACTGATTGACTCTAGCTTGGCAGTATTGCGCAGTGAAGCAGAAGGGTAGCTTGCACCATGGAATCATAGTCCCATTTGTCAATGTAAATCTACTAATGCAGAAGTGTTGGTACACTGTAAATTCCACCTCTCCATCCATGACCACTGGTAACTTCTCTAGGATCCTCCATTCTTCTCCAAATGTGTTGTGCATTAATTTTTACCACTTTTCCAAATGTTCCTTGTGAGCGATCATCATGGTTTCAAAAGTGTGCTTCGTAAATCTTTTTGCGGGTGAGGGATCCTCTTCTGGATACTCCCAAACAATATTTTCTAGCCCATCGGGCACTCCAATCTCCGAAAATACTATGTTGAGGAGGAATTTACCAAATAATATCTTCTCTACCTCCTGGGTGCTTCTTTTAATCTCATCTGTGATGAAAGCAAACAAGTTATAGATTGTTCCCTCTGATATCTTTCAGCATACATTTAGTCATGCCTTGTTCACTTGTGTCCATCATTCCTAATCTTTGAGCTTAGTCACCAAGTGCACAGAAATCCTCATAATAGGGTATGTAATCTCAGTGATGTCAAAGTATCGCGACCCCTTCTTGTAGTCATACACGGCTACAGTCTCCTTGATAGCCTCCTTGTCACTCAGATCATCATCTATGATATCTCCTTCACAATTGAGGCATGTGAACTTGGATATCAGTTGTGGTGTTATGTGCATCTTACACCCCATAAAATAAAAATGATCCTCATGCATGTGTGACATCAACTATTGATAAAGGTGCTCAGGCTTACCAAAGTAAGGTGACTCATACATTTGTAATAATCTAGCCTTCTCCAATTTGACCTTCACCTCATCGCTATAAATAGGCATTCCGTCTGGAGTCCTCTTGTTAGCTAGAAAGACCAAATATAATGTCATTTCCTTCTCAGTTTTGCTCGTGTTATGGTTATAATCAGTCATGGCCATATTTTGCAAGTGTAAATCCCACTCGTTTCCTAGCAATATCCCATATGGGTATTTCATTTTTGCATACCATTATTCATTGGAGTTCGCGACAGTAGCTGTTTACTTTCCTTTATCCTTGCACTTTATTTTCTTTAGTGAAATGGTTGGTTTCTTGGGTGTCAGGATTTCTGTTAGGATAACTATGAATTCAATTTATTATGTTACTCTTCTACACTCCAAACTCAACTCCAAAGCTTTAACTCCTGGAATGAATCCTTCTTTCTCTGTGCCCTAGATGCCAAACCCTAACTAGGAAAACCTTCCACAAGAAGGTGCTCTTCACATAGAATTTCCTTACGCCCGTGTACTCCTTCCTTCTAGTTTACAGATCTACTCTAGTTGGACACCCAAATTTATTAGATTTTCCTTTCTTTGCACAAATGTCTCTCTGGATTCCCTAATTCGCAAGAGCACTTCAACTTCATAATAACAAGATAGAAAATGACTTTCCTAACCTTGTACTAATAGTTGTTGCTTCCCTCTAGAAATAAATGTTATGCCACCAACCAATGTACTTTAACATTAAATTAGGATTTCTCCATCGATCCGACTTTAAGCACCCTTACCCACATGCTCAATCATGCGCAAAAAACTCAACAAATTTTTAGCACGTGAACAACACTGAAGGCACTTCTTCTGTCCTCTTTCCCAAATTTTTCCCTCACCTACCTCATGTTGTTCATGCACTTTTCCTCTTTGTACATGGTCTCTGCAAATCCTTATCTTGACACCAACCATTCTCATCCACTTTTCTTCTATGCACTTTCTTAACCTTACGCAATTCCTTCTACTGGGCCACTCAACTTATATTGCGGGCTTATACTTCACATTACTCCACCTCACACTAAAAGAGATGTGCAGTCCTCTGCGCATACACAACCTTGGAAAAATGATTTCATTACCGATGCACAAGGTGTAAAACGAAACAAAAAGAAAGGAACAAACAACTAGAAAGGGAAACACAAAAAAAAAAAAAAAAGCATAAAGGGAAATTTTAAGCTAGCTAGCAATACTGCCTTATTACAAACACCAAGAAGACTTATTTATAATAGGGCTTCAGCCTAGTCCCATTGAAATGACCTAGTAACCTCGTCCCATCTAGCACTTGTAACTGGAAAGGACCTGAATCAATAATGTGCGAGATGATGTAGGGTCCCAACCAATGGACTTTTAACTTCCCAGGTTGGTGCAGATACTTGGAATCATATAACAACACCATCTGCTAAACCGAAAACTTCTTGTTCTTGATATGATGATCATGCCATGCATTTTGTATTTATTTTTCTTTCTTCTGACTCCATCTAGTAAGTGATCTCCTTTCGTCTAACTATGTCAACTTATCAATTATTTCTTCCATTGCTTTCTCATCAGCTAACCCTCCTGCGCACGTTATATGCAGCGATGGTAACATGAATTCAACTAGAAAAACAACCTCTACGCCAAAAACAAATTGAAACAGTGTGGCCTTATTCTTCCTCTTGTAGGTTGTCTTGTATGCCCATATAATGGATGATACTTTTTCATCCCAATCACGTCTTCCAACATCACAGATCTTAGTTAATGTGTGACTTAGTATCTTGTTAAATGCCTTAGCAATCCCATTTACTTGAGGGTGATAAGGGGTAGTCTTGTGATGGGCCACCATAAATTCTGCTAACAAAATCCTAACCATTTCATTGAGAAAGTGTGTACCTCTATCACTTGTTAAACTTAAAGGACAACCATACCTATTGATTATGTTCTCTCATAAAAATCTAGTAGTTGTCGCTACGGTGCAATCCTTCATAGGTGCTACCCCTGCCCATTGTGTCAAGTAATTAGTGTAAGTGATGATATACCGCGAACCAGTCCTTCGCGCAACTAGAAAAATTTCCCCTACAAATTCAGTTTCCCATTTTTCAAATGGTTCAACATTAGCTATTGGTCACAAGGGCATTTCATCTCTCTTTCCAGGTTTTCCAAGGCACTGGAAATGGTCACAAGCCTTGTAAAACTCAATACAATCCTTGTAGATGGTTTCCCACCAAAGCCCTACTAATAAAATCTTCCACGTGGTAGCATTTCCTGCATAGTGTCCTCCTGCAATCCCACCATGCACTTCCTCCATAATTTCCACGCGCTCATGCTCCAATACGCATCAGTGTAGAAACTCATCACGACCTAATTTATATAGATCTCCACTAATCAACATGTAAGGTGTGGCACATATTGCTAATTGCTTCCTCTCTAGATCCTTCATCCCTTTCAGTGCCACAACTATTTCTAAGAACACCGCGATATCTTCTAAGTCTGAGGGTGCACGCCGTAACCTAAATAGTTGTGCGTCCGACATGGTATCCTCAATGCTTTGCACATCCTCCTCTGAGTTAATTCCTGATAAGTGGTTAGGTCCTGAATTAATTTTTCCTAGTTTTATGACCACTGTGAACTCAAATTCTTGAAATAATAGGACCCAACGGCATATGCGCCCTTTACAACATGGGATTTTTGACTAAGTACTTCAATGTCCATGTGGTCTTGTTGTAGAATATAAATGGTGTTACCAACAGATACTTGTCTAAACTTGTGCAGCACATAGATTATGGTAAATGCTTGGAGCTCAATAGTTGTGTCATTGTGTTCTACTAGTGTTGAATTTTAACTTGCATAGCACTAAGGGGATGTACTATACACTTCCCTCACCAGGTTGTGCTAGTACTTCTCGCCATAGGGGTCCCTGAGGCATCAAAATGGTCATGGGGCGGCTTAGCCTAAGAAGGAAATCATAATTTGGGCCTGTCAAAACGTGCCCGATCCTATCAAAGTGTCAAATGCCTTCTGCTACGATTCTCCCCAATGGAACGTGTGTGCATGGTTTTGTGCCCATAGGTAAGTTATGATGAACGAGTTTTTGCACCTAAATGGTTTTGATAACAAAGCTAATGACAAAATATAAACACCGCTAAAAGCATGTTTTCTAATTATATGGTTAATACCTAGCATATGATACATTAAGGATGGAATTAAACATTGCTAGATGTGCTTTGAATATCTGGGTGTCTAGATTACCAATGTACAAGTAAATGTTGAGCTAAATAAGCTCCATGACAATCAAGATCTGGTTGTCCTTGATATCTCCAAGAACCTAGGAGTGGGTGGCTTGTAATAAAATTTGAGCTACAGTGACTGTCTTTGAAACCTGGACGTATGACCCAAGCACTTTAGGCTAGAAGCTTAACTCTTCAAGATGACGAACTCTCAAGAATACAAGGTGCAAACTCTTAGTGTCTGTGCTATATGCTTTGCATTCTGCACTCTAAGGAGTTTGAGGTCTAAGTAAAAAGGTAGGTGGAGGGATCTTTATCTAGCCCAAAGGATAAAGGATTCAACAGTTTCTACATGAATGTGCGATAAAGGTAAAACATGATTAGGAAGGGATTAGGTTCCGCATTTATTTAGGTAACCTTACTTTAGAAGGGTTTAACACATGTGTAGCAATGTCATGAGAGTTGGGGGGTATTTTAATTAGATCAAAGGTGCTTTGCACTTAGTAGGTAGGTGTAAGCTTATTGAAGCTATTGGTAGTAAGAATTTCTAGTGCGATTCAGCCTATTAGCACAAGAGATTAAATCAATTTAATATCGATTCACTAGTTTAAATGAAGGGGAAGACTAATTAATTAATAATTAGTAACTGCTCAAGATAGAGGAAGTGATAATTAATGGAAGGTCATCAACTAGGCTGTTAGCATGGGAAAGTGACTTATCTAAATTAGTGTATTATAATTAATTAACGACAATTAGAGGGAATATGGGCACTGGTGATGATATGTCGTCTATCCTTGCAGAAAAGGAGATAATCAGGGTAATTTAAGTATTTAAATTACTTGGGCGTAATTATAGGTGTCTACAGAAGGCACTCTTGTGTTTTAACAATTCATCCAAGGGCGCGGTGATCTTGGCATACCCCTTTATGAATTTTTGGTAATACCCTGTATGCCCAAGGAATACGGGCACTGTGCTTTGACTAGTAAGCTCCCCTAATCCCACAATAACTAAAAATTTGGCAAGATGCACTAGTAATCCTTCTTTGCATATAATATGTCCTAATAGGGCTCCAAATGGAGTAGCAAAGACACATTTCTTAATGTTGAGGGATATCCTTAGTTTCCGACATCTTTCAAACATCAATCTTAAATTATCACAATGGTATTTTACCAACCCATACATAGTCCAGTCATCTAGGTAAACTTGAAGAAATTTATGGATGAAGTCTTAAAATGCTTGTACCACGATGTATGAGAACACAGTAGGCACATTATTCAATCCAAAAGGCATAACCATGTAGGAAAAAACTTCCCCATTTAGTGGAATTTTTTTGTCTTTCTCTAGTCTTTGTCTGCAATCCTAACTTGGTGATACCCTGAGAACCCATCCGTGAAAGAGTATACTTCGTGCCCGGCTACTTAAAATTTCTTCAGTAAAGGGGGTTGGAAAAGGATCGATGACACATATTGCATTCAAATCCCTATAGTCAACATAGATTCTTATCCTTCCATCCTTCTTGATACTGATAACCATTGGGCTTATCCATTATGATTCTTCCACTACCTCAATGATACCAGATGCTATCATCTTGTCTATTTCTTCCTTGACCCATATGTGCAAATTTGGATTCATCTGATAAGGCCTCTTCTGAATTAGGCACGCACCTTCCTTCAACTTTATATTCATCTCCCCTAAGGAATGGTGAATTCCTTTGAGATCATGGTACCCGCGAGGGATAAAATCCTAGAATTCACGCAACAGATCAATGACCTTTGAAACTTATTGTTCCAACCAATAGTCCCTGATGATATCTTCCTTATGTTCTATTTCTATTCCAATGTTAACCTTATTTGTTTTCAAGGGCTCATGGTATGTGCATGCTTTCTCATCAACTCTATTTATGAATTCACATGTACCTTCCGAATGGTTAGCATCTAAATATTCCATTTCTTCTCTGTCTACTACATAGACCATCTTTCCTTTTTGTTTTTCCATGTACGTGTGCTAAAGTTGTACTTCCTCTAATTATTCTTCATTGAGGCATGTCTCAAAATAAGGCTCACCCAATAATTCCAGTACCCTATCTTCTGCCATAACACTATCTCCCATCATAAGGTGTTTGATCACCTGTAGTGCCTTATCCATCGATGGCTTGGTACTCCTATACTCGAAAGCTTGAATGAGATCAGCTGCTAACACCTTCCAATTACCTATTTAATGACGCATCTCTGAATGAACATACCAAGTATGCGAAAAACCTTATAAGGTGGAATACAACTTATGCACCCATAACAAAGGTGGTAATGATTTTACGCTTCTCGTCCAGGCCTTCTCACACACTTGGATATGAAATGAGGAGGTCTCTTTACCATGGTAGTCTTGTATGACTATGGGCATGTTTCTTCTAGAGAAACTTACAAAAAATGTGATTCTTACCTCACGCCACTCTAGGAGGTTCTCCATGTGTATCCCACCAGCGTGCTGCAAATCTGAGTAGTTTATAATTGATAATTCCTCTTCTCTAGTCCTCATTCTTCCATTGAGCCTCCATTTCTCACAAGAAACTTTTAGGATATGCTCCTCCAGAGTAACTTGGAAACTTCTTCCCTCCTGGGTGCTTCATTGAATGTGCCTTTTTCACCCTTGTTGTAGATCCTCTAAGCTATCACCCAATCAACTCATAATTCCCATGCACCCAATTGTTGCATGCCACACTAGTGGTATCACTCAAGGATTGAGCATCTTCAAACTGGATGACTCCCTCCATGGGATGAATTATCTTAGGAGCTCTGATGGATCACACATAGATTCTATCAAGTAATTCTTCTCCTAATGGCTTAGTATCAGGAATTGACTTCCCATATGTTAAAGGAATGATCACCCTTTCCTCCTTTTTCTCAAAGTTGATATACCCTTTGTTAAATTTTAGGTCAGACATTGTTCTTGTAACACCATGGGACCCCAAGTAACACTGGAAAGTTATCTTCATCGGTGAGCACTAAGAATTCAAAGTCTCCAGTGAACTTGGCCCCTTAAATGGTGATAACTGCATCCTTCAAGACTCCAATGGGAATTTCTTTTGTCTTGTTTTTCCATATACAACACATTCAAAGATGGCTGTAATGCAGGCCTTCCCATTTGATGTCAGGCATATAAGGTAAGAACATTGACCTCACCTTCCATGTTGATGAGGATATTTCTCATAAGCCATCCATCAACAACTGCATTCAAAGTAATCTCCTTATCATATTCAAGGTTGTGAGGAGGAAGATTTTGCATGCAAAACCTTCCTTTCACACTCTCTGCTTTGCGTGGTACCTTCTCCTCAGCCATTCTCCTAGCAAGGGAATAATATTCTCTTTCCTTAACATCCTTCATACTTCCTTGACCTCATCTAGATCATCCTTTGGAGCCTCAGCATTCTTCCTTTGCTCCAACTACTTTGATTGACTCCTTTAGACATTAGATTTCCCCTTGCAAACTCCGAATCATATCCATAGTTTCTTGATACACCTCCTTCTAATGAGTAGGGTCCAGATACTTTCCATGTACCACTTCCTCTCTTGATACTGGTGTTATTTGACTTGGCATCTCCTTGGCGTGTGTGGCCTTTTCTTACATCTCACCAGTATAGGTTCTAGTCTTGACTCACGCACCACTTGTGGCATCCACTATGAATCAACCTTCTTAATGCTCACCATCCCACACGTTTGCCTTTGTTCTTTGCTCTGACTGCTACTATGTTTCTTTCATATGCTCATAAAGGGAACTCTGTTACAATCTATCGTACTTATTAATTTATTTCGAGTTAATACACCATGAGCATTGTAATAGTTTTGTGTGATGAATTTGGAATAAACACTCATTTTGGTTGTGTAATGCTATGCAGAGATCCATAGTTATAATAGGTTCCTCACTTTATAGGTGAACCTCACTTTGTAATTCCTCCTGAATGAATTTTATTTCTAAATTATATTATTAGGTTTTTATTGTTGTGACCACACTTAAATCCTCCAGTTATAAAACCTCTTCCACATGCTCCTCCATCTATGTTACTACCCTTCTCTAACAACTTATTCATCATCCTTCGTCTGCAATTCATATTATCAAGGAATAATCTAGAAGACTAGTTTGGTGGACACCAAGATCAATAGCATCATGGATCTTGTCAATCAGTCTACAATCCTTGGTATCATGGGTCGTAGAGGTACAAATATTGCAATAACAAGAAACATTCTTATGCGATTGTGTAGTTGTAGTAGAGGGACACCTACTTGCATCATGATCCGCATGGAAAATCTCAAAGTCTACCACCATAGTGTGTACCAATTTCCAAGGGAAACTATCCTTCGGATGCCCTTCCACTTCAAATTCTATAAACAAAATCCCACTACGAATCCTATACGCTGAGTTTGTAGAAAACTTCTTCAACTGCTTGGCCATTACATTAATTTGAGCCTCTAGAAAATGACTAACACTGGTATCAACACTCCCAACATCTTCAGCACACGAGTCTTTAAAAGACTTGTATGGCAGAGCCCTTATAAATGGTGTTATCAATCCTCCTATAAACCATTAAGCATGTTGAGAAGGATGAACGTCATAGGATAGTTTTGTCAAGAGAGTCTTGAAACGCACATCATACTCCCACATACTCTCTAGCATTCCTACTGGATCTCCTTTAGAGCGTTGATGCTCTTCTACTCAAACTAAAGGATATGGAACTCTACTAGGAAGGTGTTCTTTAATACAGTGTAGTCTACCACCATTTGATGGGGGTCATAATTTCTATACCAACTATGCACGTGCCCTTGCAATGTTGTTGCAAACTGACTTTCCTTCCACTCCGGGGTAGTGATCCCTTTCATGTGCCATAGTAATTCAAACTTGTTCACATGCTCTGTAACATCCTCAATACCCCTATAGTCTGATAAGTGCAAAGACATCTCCAAAAATTCTTTTTGAGGTGGTTGTGGCCCTTGTCCTCTTGATCTAGAGACTTATTTCCCTCGAGTATTTCCTCCTTCACCAGATCCATTAGATCCACTAGGTCTTGTTCCTCTTGTCCCACCAAATCCACCTCTTATAGCTAGAAAATGGCCTGAAGTGGTTGTGCCTAGTGTCCCTAACGTCCCATTGAAATGTGCACTCGATGTTTTGTGATATTGTTCCACTATCCAGTTGTGTGTCCCATGCCACTTCCAGATATAGATACCCAAACCTTGTGTATTTGCACCTTATCTGAAAATTCCTCCAAATATAGGAAGGGTTTGTGTGGCCATGGATGTCCCAAATGAGAAATTATATCTCCTAGGAATATATCTGTTACTTTTACTGATACCAAATCGGATTAACAATACTTCCTCCCTTGATCTAGAAAACCAAGCACCAAGGGTTGGTCACCAAGTGGGTTTAGATGTGCACCGACGACTCTCCTTTCTCCATGTGATGAACTCTCATTAGAATCTAAAGGGGATTCTCTCCTACACTTTCCAAGATGGGATAACATAGAATACTTAGGTTCTAGGTCCTCTACATGAACCTCAACTCCTTCCCGCAATGTTTGCCTCCATAGATATATCACACCTACAACCTCATTGTCTATCTAACCATCTCCCTTTCATGAGATTCACTATAATTGATTCATCTCTCTTCTCTTTCCTTTTCAAATCCACAATCTCTGCCATCTTTCCTCCACCCTACCTTCCTTTCCCAGTACTCAGAGAAATTTTATACGGCCATAGGAAATGCCTCTAAACTTAGGGTAATGATCAAGATAGTTATAGCCAAAGGGATAACATGTAAAAATTATCCTTTAGGACTCCCTCAGAAACTCAAACTCAGTGACCTCTCGGAACAATAATACGTAGAAATGACATATTCTAGAGTATAACTGGTCAACACTCCTCTTCCACCAGTGATCGAAAGCACGTATCCAAGTCAGATCTACATATTACAGCCTTTGATATTCATCATGGGTCTATATGCACATGATCTGTAGTACCAGCTCGATCTGGATGCATATGTTGAAATCCAATCATATAGTTATATTAGAATAAAATAGAATAACATCTCATATAACTCATGGTACAGGTTCTCTTCCACCCATCTACGTGTATTGAACTCAGGTCCAGTTCTGAATCTTTGAGAAAACTCATCCTCTATGTTATTGAACCATGCTTTAACACTCTCCAAGGTCATTGTCATCACGTATCATAGGAACCAAGATGTATGCCATTTCTCACAACAACTTTGAAAAGAGGTCCTGGTAATGGAACTAAGATGTAGTCATTTTTATACCCTTAGAACAACAATCAAATCATATGCACGGAGGCCTATTACACAGTGGGCACAGGCACTCACCCGAGGAATGTGCGGGCTCTGAGACCGTCCTTTGTGTGAGTTGTGTGAGAATACATCATTAATGAAAGATTTAGATGCAAGAAATAAAATAACCATGCATTCATTCTGAGAGCTTAGGATGAATTATTATATCAATGCATCCATTCAAATAACAAAAGAGAAGTATCAAACAAAATACAGAACTAATTCATAACACAAAGGAAATGTACTAGGGTTAATGCTCATAAACAACATATATTATTTCGAGCACAACCTTATATTCATTTTAACCATATCAATAACCACATTACATTCACTAATGCCATAACAAACCAATAAAACAATGCAAATTAGATTCATGCATCAAGAACATGAACTATGCACATTATAAAAGTGGTTACATACCCATCCATATAAATATGCCATCAATCATATGGTTCTCGTAATCTCAACAAAAAGGATCCTTCATTAATGTTTTGGATCTTTTCCTATCTAATGTTATATGATGCCACTTTGATCCTCTTTCTTCTACGCAAGCATCTCTATATATAGCCTTAGTCTCCACCGCCATTCCTTCCTGAGATAACAACTTGATTTCCAAGTGTCCATGTGGTCCTCCAATGGAGAATGCTTCATTTTATCCAATATCTCCACTCTTTACAATGATGTATTTTGGATCCTTCCATTGCTTGTCATGAAATATTCCTTTCTTGACATATAGCTATTAGGCTAGCACCTTATCGACTCCGCATGCTAGACAGGTAATGCTTTTCTCATGTGATGCCTGGAATTTTGAATATGGATGAGTACTAAATATTTTCTTACCTTACATGCACACCTTGGGTTCTGCTAAATGATTCAAAACCCTGTCCTGTGCACCTTCACCCCATGCACCCTTCTTCAAATAGGTCTCACGTGCCCACGCGCCTTCTTGTACTTAGCCAATATTTTGTGGCCTAACATTACTCGTCACCACATGCTCTAATTTACCTTTTTTAGAAACATTTAGGATTCCTCTATAACATATAATCATCACAATAAATCAATTTTGGGCACTTATAATGAAGATATCTCCTACCACTTTATACCTAGGGTTTCAAACTTACAAAAAAGTCTTTTACCTTCTTAACATTCATTCATAAAAAATTGAAGATGAAATGACATCATTATTTTTGTTAAAAAATCTTAGATAAACGTAAAATTATACCTAAAATTGACAAGTTCCCATGCAAAGAATTAATGGTGAGCATCATAAGTTCACAATTCGAGCTAGAATTGCACTCTCTAGCACCATGTTTCACCAAAAAAGTCATAACCTGTAAAATATTCATTTTTAAATTCTAAAAATTTTCCCTTAGCATCATGACATACCCTAATAACATCTAAAATCATCATTATGTCATAAATATCTATTCATCTTCTTAATAAATATAATTTTCTTTACTAGCCCTTAGGGTTTTACATGGTTTAGGTTAGGATCAACTGAACCAACACTATAACTCATCATGAAACCTATAAAAACATTCTCTACATGAATTAAAACATATAACATACCTTAATAATTGTTCTCAAGATCTCATACACACCTGTAAGTTCCTATCATGTCTAATTAGGCCTCAAAACACTAGGATTATGCCTAGTGTGCACCATTAACAAGTAGAAAAACCTCATATCTCTACTCCCATCATTCCAAAAGGAGAAAAAAAACCTAATATAACATGTCTCACACCTCTACATGCTTCTTAAGGAACCATGAAGCTCCATCCACCATGCTCCATCACCTAGGCTAGCCAGGTCACCTGATTAGGCTTGTTAGACCAAGCCAATCTCACCGAATCACCTCATTGCATCATGAAACCATATTAATATCCATTTAATGAACCTAATAATAATCCTATGAAAATTATTTAACATCCTCTTTTTCATTAATGAGATTTGACATCAATGACAACACCTAGAACTCAACATGCCAACAACAATTTGAAGGAAACCAAGAAAAGCTAGTTAGAGATAACAAGGATGAGATGAAATTGATAATCAAGCAGTTTTTAAAGTCTTATTTTTATCAATATAATAATTATTTGAGTGATTATTTTTCATGTCTAATAGCTGAGGTGGATATGATGTAGTCAATGGAGACAAATCTATATAAGAAAAAGTATTTATTTTCAGATCTTAAGGTTATAATGAATCAAGAAAGACAAAAATAGAGTGTAAAAATAGTTTAACAGTCATAATAAATGAAGGTGTATATCACATAGAGTTGAATCACGTTTACATTCCAAATAAAAGGTGAAGAAGATGAAAAACAGTCCTAGAACCACCCTCTTGTATATTGTAGATGACAAGATACATTTCAAAAGGTAAGGAAGATTGTCACAAGATACTGGTAAAATTGGATGAGTAACTTTGTACTCATGGTATGGAATAAATAAAAATGATTCAAGAAGGTAAACTACCATTGGAAGAACAGATCCAGAAGAATAAAAATATTTAGTAAGGTAAAAACTCATGAGTAACACTTCTTGATTCACTAGGGATCCACCATGATGCCACTAGCATCTCACTCAAGAGGACAAATATCAAAAAAGTAGGGTACATTAACTCCCTTAGGTTTGTTAAATTAGGTCCTTATTTTGGTAATGCCTTTATGTCCTTACTGTCAGGATTTCAAATGTTCACCAATTTTGTATTGTAAGTGTTTTCACCTCTACCAGATGTGTAAAATGTTGAATTTTTAAGGAGGGAATATTCAAACTTTTTGTACCCTTAATTTCTTGCAAATTATTGGTGTCCAAAAGATGTACCTCCATAAGTACTAGGAATTAATGGTGTTATCCCCTTTTTATGGGTCATATGTTTTTTTATTTGTGTTTATGTGAAGACTTTTTTTGGAGTCTTTACTCCAAGACTCTAATTTGAGTTAAGTAATACTCATGGTCTAGATTTGGAATACTCAACAACCAATAAGTAGTTAGGTCACTAGAGTAAATTCAATAGGAGAAGAGATGATTTTTAGATATAATACATGTGATAATGAACTCATAAGGATGAATAAAATAAGAAGTTTCTCTCTCGCACTTTCTAAGATGGGGTAACACAGACTACTCATGTTCCGTGTCCTGTGTGTGAACGCGCAATTCCTTCGCGCAACGTGTGACCTCAATTGTTCCATCACTCCTAGAGAGTTTTTTGCGATATGAATCTACCTAAATCCCTTTCACTTGAGCTATCATTTTTGATTTGAATTGAGAGTGATATTCCCTAATTTGTATTCAGCCGGATTATGTCCACCATCTTATCTCCACTTTTGATTGCTCGCCCAACATTGGAAGAATAAGTTTAGTCCATCCATGGGAAAATTTGTGCATATGAATGTTGGAGTTGAAAGAACATGGTTTTAAAAAGTTAAGGGGATACCCCCTTAACCCATTTTATCCTATATATTTTTTGAAGGCAGCTCAAGCCCAAGAACTTGTAGGATGGAAATACGTAGAAATGGCACATTCAAGTGTCATAACTAGTTAGCACTCTTTTGAAACACTGATCAACAACATGGGTCCAGGTTAAATTAGCATCATTTTTCTCTCTGATACTCATCTTGGGTCCATGCACAAGGTCCCTAGTACTAGGGTTTACCTATGAAACGTATTCAAGTTGAAAGGTATCGTACAAGTGGAGTTTAGGGATAAATTTAAAAATATAACAGGTCTTATAGAAATCGTAATATTATATGCTCTTTTACCCAGGTGTTATATGCTTTATACTCAGGTCCATTATGTAAATCTCTAAGGAAACTCTGATCAAGTGCTCTGTCATCACATCTTGGATATGGAACCAAAATGTTGTAACTCTGAGATCACTAATTGCCAAAATATACCATTAGTGAAATGGAGGTTTAGATATGAAGTTTGAAGATAAAATTTTATCCTGGAAGCTCTAAGATGAGGAAAATGGCATCTAGGAACTGATCCCCTCCTTTATGAGAGATTTTTTATCAACCCTATTAAATAACACGACGATGTAATTCTTGAAAAATCCTTAGGACAAGTGCATCCAGTCAGGGAGGATTTAAGTTGGTAAGCATGTAACTCCTAGCCTAATGCAGGTGAGCATAGAACAACATTTATCAACTCAATGAAAGTAGAGATCATAAAATTTGGAATATATATCAAGAAAAGCTGTAAAATGCATATCAACATAAGGACATTTCACTTTATCTTAGGTCCATCATGTGAGTTTTATTCCCAGACACCAACCTTAGGATGATGATCTTCTTAAGGAGCAAAATATGGTAGCCAAGATTACATTGGAAGAGTCCCATTGAGAGAAATGTTCACAGTAGCAGGGCTTTGTTTTCTATCATTTTAAAGCTCGTTTTTATAGCATGATACAGGATAGGTGGACAAGGAAATCTCTAAGTTTAAAAACCTTTCTTACTTCAAGATCCAAAATAATAATTATTTCATAGGTTCAATGGTCATTTAGGCTCAAAAAAAGGTTTATACTTCTACAAGGTGAATCAGGAAAATGTCCCTAGGTGATATGCTTATCACTATTACTTGGTGAAATCCTTGATAGGAATTAGTTTATCATTAATCTACCACTTGCTAGGAATATATCATCTCTCAGCATTCGATTTCCCTTAAAAGTGGGCTAGCATCCGCTAAATGAAGTGCAAGAAACCCAGCATATTGTTTTACTAATATATCTCAACTCAAGTTATTTACTTCATGATAAATTTTTTCCTTCCAATCCAAAAAGGAGTATCCTACATCACTTTGATTTACACAAGTGCTTCATGGCTTCATCCCACATGTATATCTAGTCACTTATTTGTCATCATTCTCAATATTTAGTGTTGTAATTCTTAAAGGAATCAAACCAAGCTAAAATTACTAAAATACCTAGAATCTAGTTTTCCTATTTTGAGCATGAGCCTTTGGAGATAGATATTTCCTATTGTGAATTACTTATGTGTGTGCCTTCGTGCCCTGATTCTGTGCACCACAAGGCTTCATGCCTTAGGTACTTAGTTAATTTATGGGCGCAACAATAATTGTATCCTGACATGCATTAGTTATATATAATAATTTATTTTTTTTCCAAATAGTGATCGAGTACCAAATCATGGTGTGCCTTACCGATCTCTAGTCTCCTGACATTAGATATAGTCATTGTAAAAACTATTTGTAAATTTTTTTTATTAGTAATTTTTGGAAAGGCTACGAGGAGCATTTACAAAATATATATCACAAAATATCATAGAAAACCAAAAATAGAGTCCAAAGGATCCAGTAAAAAATAACTTGACTCACACAAATCCTAAACATAGTATCAAAAAACCACAACAGATAGAGAAGCCAATATAGAAAAGGTTACATAAAATACCAAAAAATGATCAGAACAAAGTCAGCAATCGATCTTCCTAAGAAGAATTATTTCGGGTTCTAAATTTTGGTCCTTAATTATTCTAAAGATTTTGCACATTAAACTCATATTCATCTGAACTACTCATCACCAATTTCAATTTCTTACCTTTTTTCACTGCCTCCCTATCCTTTAAAATATCCAGTTTCTGTCTAAACATAATAAACTCTACATTCAACCTTAGTGCATTCCTGATCAAATTTCAATTTTTGGCCTTGATCTACACCACTGTATCCTTCAAGGCTTCCATCTTGTTATAAAGGAACTTAATGAAACTTTTTCCTTCCTAAAAAACCAAAGGAAGGACCCTCAGCCAAACTCTAAATAACCTTAGCCTCATCAAGGTAATTTTATGCCTTCCTTTTAATGTACATCAACTTCTCATGATATTCCAGTGAAAGGAAATATTCCCATTTCTCCCCTAATATGTAACCCAAAACCTTGGTGTTAGGAACAGGGGAACCAGATTTGAAAAAAATCAAAATAATGCCATGATGAAGAGGAACCACCACCTTTTCTTCCTGGAAATCATGAATTGAATCTTGCAAGGAGAAAAACCAAAATAAAGTAATATTGACTTTCATATTATGTCATAAATGATTAAGATAAGTGAATTGGTGGGTGTACAACTTCCTATACTTTCCGTCTAAGGTTATGTATTTCATAATGTGAAAAAAAACTTCAGGCCAATGGCCAGGTAGTGCCATCATCCACATAATGTATTTTTTCATCATCACCAAAAAATTTCAAGTTCCTAGGCAAGCCTTATTCTATCCTTAAAATCCTTTTTTCCCTCAATTTCCATACCTGTTACCTTGTCAATGAGATCTTCAGACACCAACAAACTAATCCCCCAAACCGTAACCACTACATCATCTCATGCCACTGCAAAATCCATAGAGATTGTTTCATCGCAACCTTTTAGCTTAACAACGTAGTTAGTAATACCACCATGTTTTAAAAATTTCCAAATAGCACTATCCCCCTATAAACCGAAACAAGATGAAGGCTCAACTCTCACTATGTTTCCCCCCATGATCACAATCTAAACATAAAAATTTAACCTATACAACAAAAAAAAACAAAAATTAAAAAAGAGACTTAGTTTTAACTTCGAAAAGCAGTAACTTTGCACGACCTAGAATGAGGGGAGTAAAAAACCATATCACCGCCACACACTCCACATAACTATAATCTCTCAACATTTAATATCCTTATTTTTTTTACTGGAAAATTTTCTTCCAAACTCCATGACTATTTTGAGTGTGCATGAACCCCAAAGTTTTCTAGCCTTTCCATGTAATGATTTGATTCTCTAAACATGTGTTTAATATTAAGGCATTCAAAATTAGGATGGAGCCTAAAAATTTCCTCCATAATGATTTGAATATTAATATTATTCTTATCTTCCCCCTTCATAACTTGAATTATGTAAAGAGAATCACCTTCAATTTGTAAATTTTTAATCTGAAGGGAACTAGCCAACGTAAGGCCTCTTAAAGAAACATAAGCTTCAACATAATTATTATTTTTGTGACTAATAGGTTTAGGATAGGCTATAATAAGAGAATTAACACTATCCTGAATGATTCCTCTAGCTCTAACCAGACCAAGATTCCCCATTAAATCACCATCAAAATTGAGTTTTTCCCAACTAGAAGGAGGCTTCTCCCATTTAAAATTACGATAGGGATCAACCTTTCTACTATTAAGATTTTTCATATTTTGGTCTAAGCCAAAATTTTGGATAATAGCTTGCTCATGAGGAGGAACCCCTTTATCTTCCTTGAACTTTATTATTGAAAGGTTATTATTAATATCCCACAAACAACATTACCAACCCTAGTAACACTCTTATGTTTCTCCCTAAAGATTCTATTATTCCTTTCCATCCATATGCCCCACAAAAAATGAGGGAAAGATAACTTTCAAACTTTATATAGGCATTGTGAAGAAGAAGGAGACTCCTATTAAGAAAAGAAGTCAATAAAAGATTTTGGATAGATCCAAGCAACTTGAAAATATTCCAGGATACAACTAAAAAACTTTTTGAGAAGAAGGAAATTCATGGAAAAGATGATAAATTGATTCATTATCCTTTTTACACATAATACATCTATTTGGAATCATCATACCTCTAGCTTGAAAGTTATAAATAGTGAGAATTTTATTTTGCATCACATGCCATAGAAAAATATTTACCCTAGGAATCATAATTTCTCCCCATATTCCCTTCCAAAAGGGAATGATAGGAGGAATATTATAGGCTACCACATAACCATTCTTAACAGAATAATCCCCATCATTAGACTAGGCCCGTACCATATAATATTCTTTGTTGAAGGAATGAATATGAAGGCCTCCAATATCTGAGTTAAGGACATTAATGGATTTTTGAGTTTCAACATTTTCCCCTTCCAACTGTAAATTTTTCCAAGACCAACCAAAATCATTCCTAGTCCAATAATCCCTCAAGAAACTACCAATGGATTCTTTAGAAATTGGAGTAATGAAATCTCAAGGTTGATGATTAATAAGAGGGGAATCCTTTATCCACCAATCATCCAAGAAAAAAATCTTAGATCCATCCCCTAATTCCCATTTGGTTCCTCTAGAGAGGATATTCTTACACTTGTACAAGCCATTCTAAAAACACTAACCTTCAGGGAGGAGATGAGCTTTTAAAAAATAAAACCAATCACTTTTCCTATAAAGTTATTTAGCTTTAAGAATTTTAGTCCACAAACCTTATTCTATCATAAGCCTCCATCCCACTTTGGCCATTAAATCTTTATTCATAATTTTTATTTCCTTGATCCCAAGACCCCCAGCATTATTTGGGAGGTTCACCTTGTCCCGTGCTACCAATGGAATTCTATCCTTTGCCTCAACTCTTGACCATAGGAACCTTCGCTGAATTTGATTAATAATATTTATAATTTTAGAGGACATTTTAAAAGAATACATGAGGTAAATATCTAGACTCTGAAGAGAACTTTAGAGTAATTACAATTTTCTAGCTTGGGATAAGAGATCTCCATTCCAAGAAGCCAAATTTTTATGAAATCTACTTATAAGAGAGTTCCAAATTTCAATAACCATACTCCCTTTAAACAAAGAAATTCCTAAGTAAACATTTGGATAATTTTTTATAGGACACTTCAAGATCATAGAAATTCTTCTTTGTACTTATTCATCCACATTCATAAAAAATATATAATTCTTGTGAAAATTAATTAGCTGACAGGTCACATTATCATAGTCTTAAATTATTTCTTTAAAGTATTTTTCTTCAGATTTTTTTTTTTCCCAAGATAAAGGTATCATCAGCAAACTGTTGTAAAGAGATATGATCCAACCCATTAGAAATGACTAAGCCTTTTAAAATACTTTTCTATCTTGGGTCAACACAAATTTTGCTTAAGGTTTCTGCTATAATGATATAAACAAATGGTGATAGAGGGTCCCCCTACCTCAGACCTCTTCTAATAGAAAAGAAACCTTTAGGTTTACCATTCAATAAAATTGAATATTTGGGAGATGATATGCATTCCATAATAAAATTAATAAATTTATTTGTAAATCCCAACCTGACAAGAATAATACACAAAAAAAAATGTAAGACACTCTGTCATAAGATTTATTCATATCAATTTTTAAGAGCATAGCCTCTCTTTTTGAGTTATTCACGGAATGAATGGTTTCGTGAATAGTTATAAAACTGCCTAAAATTTTCCTTCTTTAAACAAAATCACCTTGATTTGGAGAGATAAAACTTTCCAGTAAACTCTTAATTATGAAGGAGATAATTTTCGTAATAATATTATAAACATTATTACACAAGATAATAGGTCTAAAATCATAAACATTTTATGCACCATGAATCTTAGGAATGAGAGCTATAAAATTATTTTTAACTTCCTTCAAGATATTTCCATGTACAAAGAAATATCTAATAACATTTTCAATATCAGCATGAACAATTTCCCAAAAAACCTGAAAGAAAAAACTTTGGATGATAAACGCTTTTATTATACCAGAGCTATGAATTGGAGTGGTCGAAGAACACTTTCTCAAAGTGGTACATGGGGGCGGGATTGGGTCCTTAATGTCTTCCAAGTGATTCGTATTCCAAGTTCCCCAATATGTTCCTCTTGGTCCATATGGATAAGTTTAACAACTACCTCAAGGTGTCCCCATTGACACTTATTGAAAGCATCTAATGAACTCAATGGGAATGGAACTTGGGTTGATGATTAATAACTACTTGTAACTTACCAATAGCCTAAGACCTTAATTTCAAAACTTTGGATGGTAAACAATTTTATTATACCAGATATATGAAATGGAGTGATGGAGGAACACATTCTCTAATTAGGACATGGGGGTGGGCTTGGGTCCTTAATGTCCGCCAACTGATCCACATTTAGAGTGACCTATTATGTTCTACTTGGTCCATATGAATAATTTTGACCCCTGCCTCAAATTTTCCCCATGATCACTTATTGAGAGCATCTAATGAACTCAATGGGAATGGAACTTGGGTTGATGGTTACAAACTAATTGTAACTCACAAATATCCTAAGACCTTGACTTTAATATCTGTATAACTTTGGATCACTAGTGTTTTTCATTATTTATAATTATATTATATTAGATGGACTATCATTGGAGGAGCCAAGTGCTACACTAAATACCCTCGAGAGGGTTCAAGCCTTATGTAATTCAAATAATTTCATATCAAATAAAATTCTTAGCGACCACTATGATCCATTACTTGTTAAAAGGAATGAATTTTTGTTAGCTAATCTCAACAGCTTATTATTTTTAAAATAGGCATAGAATAAAATATCATGGTCTAGATTAGTGGCCGCTAGGTTACAACCATTAACTCTTCTCATTGTAAAAACTATCTAAACAACTTTGGATCACTAGTTTTTTTCATTGATTATATTGCATCATTTTGGATGGATAATCCCTGGCAGAGCCAAGTGCTACACTACATATCCTAGAGAGGCATCAAGCCTTATGTACTTCTCATAATATATATTGTTTATAACACATAATTCATAATGGTTCATATCAATGAAAATGGTTAGACACCACTAAGCTTCATAACTATTGAAAAGAATGACTTGACGGCTACTAGGATCAACAATTTTTTGTTTTCAAAATAGTGATCGAATAACAAATCATGGTCTTCCTTATCAATCACTAGGATCCTACCATTTGATTTAGTCATTGTGAAAACTATCTGTACAACTTTGGATTGCTATTTTTTATTATATCATATTGGCTGGACTATCCCTGACAGAGCCAAGTGTTGCACTATATACCATCGAGAGGGATCAAGCCTTGTGTAGTCATCATAAGATATAATCGGTATAATACATTGGTTCGTATCACAGATATTCTTAGCAACCATTAAGTTTCATTACTTGCGTTAGGTATTAGCGGCTGCTAAGATATTCCTTTCAGTAGTAGTTAATGAACAATAATGCACATTTTTATGTTGTCCATTTATTTGTTGACAAGAATCCTAGTGGCCAATAGCCTCTATATTTTATAGGATTCGATTATAGGAATGTGAAAACTATCTATACATCTTTTGATCACTATTGTTTTTAATTGTTCATAATTGTATCAAATTTTTTGGACTAT
Organism: Taxus chinensis; assembly: GCA_019776745.2. NCBI lineage: Eukaryota > Viridiplantae > Streptophyta > Pinopsida > Cupressales > Taxaceae > Taxus > Taxus chinensis. Next base: position 493,252,039 of record CM034154.1, read on the forward strand.
CCTTGGCAGAGCCAATTGCTACACTACATACCCTCAAGATGGATCAAGCCGTATATAGTTATCATAAGATATAATGTGTAAAACACATAATTCACATTAGATCGTATCAAGGAAAATGCTTTGCAAGCACTAAGCTCCATTACATATTGAAAGAAAGAATTTTTCAAAATATTAATTTTCAAAAGTTTAAATTTCTTTGTTTTCATTAATGTCACCCTCTTAGACAGGGAATTCCAGTTGCTGTATCTTGTCATGCATTAGTTATCCAAAAATCCACTGCCAAATCTCTATTAACTCTCATATGGAAGAGTCATGTCGAATTTTACAATGAATTTTGTTGAAAATTTTGGGTACAACACATAACACAAACTTCCAGAGGTGACTCCATCTTGAAGATTGTTATTTATCAAGGTTAGATAATAGTAATATAATTTCAACATTTAACCCTGAAGGAGAATCATGTGCATCTTGTCCCTGTATATTTGGTAAATCGTATATGTTTATTTTCTTTGATGGATGATTTTCATAAAAAATCTACTCTTCACCCACAACAATAATTTGGAGTTGGTTATGATGCTTAGTTATAATAGAAAACAAAGAATCAAAGTTAAATCCCAAAGTATTTTTGTGTCCATAGAATAGATTATTCTGAAAATCATCCATTAAAGTGAATAGACAAACATGATTTACCAAATATGCAAGGTCAAGATGCACATGATTCTCCTTCAGGATTAAATGATATAATTTTATTACTATGATCTAACCTTGTTGAATAGTGGAATTAAATAAGTAATCACCAATGGAAGTATGTGTTATGCATTGCACCAAGTAATTTTAAAATGAATTCACCGTAAAATTGGGCACATATCTCCCATACATATGGTTGCTAACTATTTGGGAAAATCATTACTAATTGTCTTATCTTGAATGTAATGACTAGGATTATGACCACTTATCTCAAATCGTAGTTAGGATGTACCACATACCCTAAAGAGGGGTCAATATTTGTATAGTTCTCATAAGATATAATGTGTATAACACATAATTGACATCGGTTTGTATCAAGGAAATTTTTTAGAGACCACTAAGCTCCATTACTTGAGTTAGGTATTAACAGCCACTAAGCTATTCCTTTCAAGAGATTTTAATGAACAATTATGCATGTTTTATGTTGTCTATTTATTTTTTGATGAGAATTATAGCGGTTTTTAGCATCTATATTTTATAGGATTCCATTCCAGGAATGTAAAAAACTATATGTACATCTTTGGATCGCTAGTATTTTCATTATTTAAAATTATATCATATTGGTTGGAGTATCCCTGGCGGAGCAAAGTGCTGCAATACATACCCTTGAGAGATATCAATCCTTATATAGTTATCATAATATATAATGTGTATAACACATAATTCATATAAGTTCATGTTAAATAAAATTATTAGCGAATGCTAAGATCCATTACTTATAAAAAGGAATGGATTTTTGGTTGTTACGCTCAACAGTTTCTTATTTTGAAAACAGAGATAGAATAACAAATCATGATCTAGATTAGTGACTGCTAGGTTACAAACATTACCTATTGTCATTATAAAAACTATCTATATAGCTTTGTATCGATATTTTTTATCATTGACTATAATTGCATCATATTGGATGGACTATCCCTGGAAGAGCCAAGTGTTGCATTACATGTCTTGGAGAGGGATCAAGCGTTATGTAGTTATCATAAGATCTATTGTGTATAACACATAATTCATAATGGTTCGTATTAAGAAATGGTTAGTGACCTCTAATTTCTATTACTTATTGAAAGTAATGACTTGATTGAGGATAGGCTAAACAATTTCTTGTTTTCAAATTAGCAATCAAATAACAAATCAAGGTCTGGATTATCGGTCACTAGGCTTCTACCATTTGATTTATTCATTTTGAAAACTATCTTTACTGCTTTGGATCACTATTGTTTATAATTATATCATATTGGCTAGATTATCCCTAGTGGAGCCAAGTACTGCACTACATACCATCGAGAGGGATCAAGCCTTATGTAGTTATCACAAGATATAATGGGTATAACACATAATTCAAATCTTTTTGTATCAAGGAAAATGTTTAGTGACTGCAAAGCTCCATTACTTGTGTTAGGTATTAGCGGCCGCTAAGATATTCCTTTCAACAACAATTAATGAACAACAATGCATGTTTTATGTTGTCTATTTATTTTTTGACAAGAATCTTAGCGGAAAATAGCCTCTATATTTTCTAGGATTCCATTCCAAGAATTTTAAAATGATCTGTATGTCTTTGGATCACTATAATTTTTTATTGTTTACAATTTTATCAAATTAGCTAGACTATCCTTGGTGGAGCCAAGTGTTGCACTACATACCCTCGAGAGGGATCAATCCTTATGTAGTTCTCATAATATATAATGTGTATAATACATAATTCACATTGGTTTGTATCAAGGAAAATGCTTAGTGACTGCTAACCTCCATTACATATTGAAAGAAAGAACTTTTTGAAATTTTAAATTTTAAGATTTTAAATTTCATTTTTTGCATTAATGCTACCATCTATAACAAGGGATTCAAGTTTTATATCCTAGCATGTATTAGTTATCTAAACATCTGTAACCAAATATCCATTAACTCTTGCATAGGAGATTCAAGCCAAATTTTACAATGGATACTTATTGAAATTGTTGGGTGCAACACATAACACAAACTTCCAGAGGTGATTCCATCTTGAAGACTATTATTCAAAAAGGTTAGATAATAGTAATATAAGTTCAACATTTGATCCTAAAGGAGAATCACGTGTATCTTGGCCTTGCATTTTTGGTAAATTGTGTCTGTCTATTTTATTTGATGGATTATTTTCATAACAATATGCTTTATTCCCACAACAATAATTTGGAGTTGGTTCTGATGCTTATTTATAATAGACATCAAAGCATCAAAGTTAACTCCAAAGTTTTGTTTTGTGTGTAGAGAAAATTATTCTAAAAGTAATCCATTAAAGTGAATAGACACACATGATTTATCAAATATGTATGGCCAATATGCACATGATTCTCCTTCAGGATTAAATGATGAACTTTTATTACTATGATATAACCTTAGTGAATAATTATCTTAAACAAGGAATCACCATTGAAAGTCTATGATATAGGTTACACCAAGAAATTTCAATATTTATTCACCCAGAAATTGGGCACACCTCTCCCATACATTTAGTCACTAAATATTCAAGAAAATCATTACTAATTGTCTTTTCTAGAATTTAATGACTAGCCTTATGGTCGCTTATCTCAAATGGCCTCTAGGATGCACCACATAACCTCGAGAGGGATCAAGATTTATGTACTTATCATAAGATATAATGTGTATAAAAAATTACTCACATCAATTCGTATCAAGGAAAATTCTTAGAGACCGCTAAAATACATTATTTAAGTTATATCTTTCAGACCAATAAGTTATTCCTTTCAAGAGGTGTTAATGAAAAACTATGCATGTTTTATGTTATCCATTTATTTTTTGATGAGAAGTCTAGTGGCCGCTACCATCTATATTTTCTTATATTTCATTCAAGGAATGCAAAAACTATCTATACAACTTTGGATCGCTAATAATTTTTAATTATTTAAAATTGTATCATATTTGTTGAACTATCCCTGAAGGAGCCAAGTGTTGCACTACATACCCTAAAAAGGGATCAATCCTTATATAGTTCTTATAGGATATATTATGTATATCACATAATTCATAAAAGTTTGTATCGAGGAAAATGCTTAGCGACCGCTAAGCTCCATTCCTTATTGAAAGTATTAGATAGACGGTCACTAGGCTCAACAGTTTTGAGTTATCAAAATAGCAACTGAATAAACATTTATGGTTAACCTTAGTGGTCTAGTTAATCAAGGTTAGATCATAGTAATAAAATTTCATAATTTAAACCTAAATAAGTATCCTTTCCATTTTTTCCTTTCATATTTTTGAAAAATCACCCTTCAAATAAAATAGATCAAAATGATTTACCAAATATGTAGAGTGAAGATGAACAAGATTCTCACTTAGGATTAAATGATGAACTTATATTATTATGATATATTCTCGTTGAACAATGGTCTTCAACAAGGAATCACCACCAGAATTATTTGTTATGTGTTGCACAACACAATTTCAACAAGTAGTTGCTGCTAAATTTGGCACACCTCTCCCATTAAAAGAAGTCACTAAGTATTCATGAAAATAATTACTAATTTTCTTGTCTAGAATGTAATGAATAGAGTAAAGGCCGCTTATCTCAAATTGTTGTTAGGTTGCACTACATACCCTTGAGAGGGATCATGTCTTATGTAGTTCTCATAAGATATATTTTGTATAACACATAATTCAAGTTGGTTTGTTTCAAGGAAAATGCTTAGCGACCTCTAAGTTCCATTCCTTGCATTAGTTCTTAGTGGTCGCTGAGCTATTATATTCAATAGGAGTTAATGAACATTAATTCATGTTTTATGTTTTCCATATTTTTGTAATTAAGAATCCTAATGGCTGCTATCCTCTATATATTCTAGGATTCCTTTCCTGTAATGTAAAAACTATCTGTATAGCTTTAGATTGCTAGTATTTTTCATTACTTATAATTAAATCATATTGGTTGGACTATCCCTGGTTGAGCCAAGTGTTGCACTACATACCATTGAGGGGGATCAAGCCTTATGTAGTTCTCATAGGATATATTTTGTATAACACAAATTTCATATCAGTTCATATCAAAGAAAATTATTAGCGACCACTAGTCTCCATTACTTATTGAAATTAACGGCTTTGTGACCGCTAGGCTAAAACATTTCTTGTTTTCAAAATAATGATCAAATAAAAAATCATGGTCTACCTTAGTGTCTACTAGGATCCTACCATTATATATTTTCATCATTTTCATTTGCGAAATGAAAAAACTAGACTAGTGGACACTAATGTCGAATGTTCATTTCCTTGAATTAATGCAAATTAACAAACTCCAATCTTAGCAATTGTTAGGCTTAAAATATCATGTTAAAAAATATAACCATAATAATGGATCTTAGCTAAATTTACAGGTAAACCATTACTAATTTTCTTGTATGAAAGACAATACATATCCTAGCAGCTACTAATATCAATTCATTGTAATGTTGTACTAACACAATCTAATAATATTTGGACTTAGCAGTCGTTAGGATTTGAATATCATGTGATACACTTCAAATATAATATTGAACTTAGAGGCTTCTATTGGTGTTTGGGATCCTATGTGTCCTCCACTCACATATGGAGGGTCATCTCACATGGGCTAGGTTTAGGGTTAGGTTTATTGTTTTCTTATGTGTCATGCACTAGGGTTACTTAGCACCCTATATGTACCCTTTCATTTATGATTTATGAGTATGCCAAGATACTCCGTTGTCTTTCCTCTATGTGCAAGCTTTATTTATGTTAAGCAAGTTCTTCCATTGTTGATCAATCCTTGTGATTACGTTGGAGCTATCACGATTCCATTTGAGTGCAACTACTTCATGGTGCATCGTTTCCGATTCAATTCTTGCAAAATATTTCATGGTATCAGAGATGAGATCGGGTAAATGTGCATTTGTCATCTAATTTTTGATTACTCTTGGTCTCCTTTTTGTACTCCTCATGCAAGTTTTTTGATCATTATATTCTGGAAAATTATTGCTAATTATTTAACAAGTTATTCTTGGAAAGTTATTTCGGTTTTGTTGTGTCCTTCATGCATGTGTAGGTATATCCTTGAGTTTATTAGGGATTTTACAGCTACATTTAGCTAACTGCAGCTAAATTTGTAGATCAATTAAAATAGAGGTTATTTTCTGGTTTTTTAATTTTTTATTAAACTAAATTTTTTTTAGATCTTTGTTTTTCTAGTCTCTCTATGTTTTTTGCATGGTGGTTTTATAGAATATAGGTTTAAATATTCAGCTGAAGGTTTTGTGGTGTTCTTCTCCACCAAGCTTATTCATTCAGCTCTCCATGAGCTCTCTCCAAACTGAGCTCCTACCATTCCTTTTTCAACCTCTTTTAAACAACAGGTGAGTTTGTTTTGGTGCGTTTTTTACAGTGTGTCCAAGCTCTTCCAAACCCTCAAATCATGCTCAAACAAATGATTTGTTGTGTTTTATTTTGCCTTTGTTCAACTCATTGTGTTTGGCCCTAAACTGATCCATTCCTTCTTCCCTTGATGTGTTTTAGCTCATGCATTTTTTACCTGGCCCATGTGTTCAGTTTTTACTTGAGGCCAAGTCATTTTTTTTTCATCCTCTATGTGATTTCCTTCCCTCGGCTCTAGTTCATGCTCCTGCTCCTTTAGTGACCTTCTCCTGACCTTCTCATGCCCATGCTCGCTTAGACTGTAAACTCACCTTTGGCTTCCTTACCTCATTCACCCCCATGATCCTCCACTCCCACCTCAGGATTCATCCCCGACCACGTGCCAGGTCACCTACTCCCTGCGCCTACTCCTGAGCTCCTCCTCATGTGTCAAGCCTTCCTCTAATGGCCTCCACTCAACTCGGGATCCTCCCGCACCTGAACGTTCCTTTAACCCCCTAACGTGGGATCCTCCTCTCAACTCGGGATCCACTCGATCAGTCTCCACCTCCAATGGCTTCCACCGAGCCACTTTTTTTGGTAAGTTTGTAAGTTGGTAAGTTTAGTAAGTTTTTTTTTTTTTTTTTCATTTTTGGTGGGAGATTTTTTTTCAGGGTGTTTTTTTTTTAAGTGGGATTTTTTTTTTCAAAAGGGAAATAGATCTAAATAGTTAATTAGGATTTAATTTTAATTAGATCTTAATTAGTATTTCTTTATTAATTGTAATTAATTATATTTAATTATATTAAATATAGTTTTATTAATTACAAATCTAATTTATTTATCTTTCACAATTAGTAATAATTTAAATTGTATTTCAAATTAACGTTAATTATCATTTTTTTAACTCCCATAGCTTTAAAATTAGCTAAATTGGAGTTTCAAAATGGTAATTTTTAGGTGTTATTGTTGATTTTTTATTAATCATGTGCTCAAGTGTGAAGTGACACTCTAAGCACCTATTTACCTTCCGAGCACTTTTCTGGCATTCTGCAGATCATCGGGACTCATCTTGAGTTCATGTAAAAAAATTATTTACCCTTATTATTTCTTACAAGTAGTGAGCACATCCACCACAGTTTACAAGGGGGTATCCTTTGTGACATGAGACACTCTTTCTCACAACTAGGATTTGATTCCACCTCCTTAGTTTTTTTACAAGTTGTGCTTGTACACAGTGTCACTTTTATGCGCTCCACGAAACATGATTGTGGTATCCTCTCTTGTGTGTTATTAAGTTGATTGCAAGGTGAGTTACCAACTATTTCAAGATGCACGCTTGGACCTGATTGTATTCAACACACTAAAATATAAAGTGCCAAAAGAAGGGGGGGTTTCTATATTGTCCTAGGTGGTTATGATTCTTTTCTGCATTCCTTCTCTCTCTCTTCACAACGGATGCTTATTCACTTCTTTTGCTTACATTGTTCAAATTTTTCAAGTGGAGATCAAAAATAATTATGAAACTAAGAGGTAAAGGGTTATTCCACATCACCATGGGAACTGAGACTAAACTAGATGATGACCCTAAAAATCTAAGTGGTTAAACTGTAGTGATGAAGTTTTAGGTCTTCTTTGCATGTCTATTTCTCCTGACTTGCTCTTCCACATTGATTCGTCCAAAACACCTAATTTTTTGTGGACAATGTTGGATAAAATGTTTGGAAAAAAACATGACATGAGAGTGCATGAGTTGGAAAATGAACTAATAGGGTTAAATCCTAGTGATTTTGGAAACCTACAAGCCTTCTTCTCAAAGTTTGTCCACACTAGATTGTTGCTAAAGGAATGTCAAGTACAGAAGAAATATTCCCAATTGATCTTGTCAATTCTATCTAAGTTAGGTCCCGAATACTCCTTCTTCACGTCAAATTTTTATGCTACAAAATTTTCCTTGGGAAAGGATTGGAATATGCCCTCCTTTGACTATTTTTCATCCCAACTCATTCGAGAACAGGAAAAACTCATTCAAATGGGGTCTCTCAAGTCCAAGTCACATGCCCTTGTAGCAAGTCCTAGTAAGGAAAAGAAGACCAATAATGAGATAGAAAAAAAGGATCAACCTAAGAAGGAAGCCAAGACCAAAACTAAATTTAACATGAACGCTTTGACTTCTGAGCCTAGAGCAAAGAAAGACAAGTTTTTTTGTTCATGTTGTAAGAAATCTAGTCATAAAGAGCATATATGTATGAGAAAAAAATTTGATCACCTTACTCATTTACTTGAGAAAAATCAAATAGGTGTTCCTAAGTCTATAAAAAAATGCTCCAAAGGCCGAGTCTTCTACTGTAAGAGAGTCTAAATCTGATAAGAAGGAAGGAAAGGCCCTCGTGTCTCAAGTTACTCCTTCATTGACGTGGATTATATATTTTGGTGCATCACACCACATGGATTCTTTATATGTTGAGTTTTCCTACATCAAACCTTGTGATATGTCCCAAATCATATTGGGTGATAACATGAAAGTGTCGGTTTCTAGTAGTGGATCGGTAGAGATAGATGGGGGAATATTTAACCAAGTTTTGAGTGTTCTTGATCTCTCTACTAATCTCCTATCATTTTACCAAATTACTCACATTGGTGAATGAATGCGAGTGGAATTTGGTCCTAACTCGGTGATTATTTGTGATCTTAACAATGATACTACAGTGGCTTAGGGAAAGTCCGATCACCATTCACGGTTGTATACATTTTCCCACTTTAATTCTAATTTGAAACCCACCTCATTGCTTGATATTGAGAGAAGCGTCAACTCCTATTCAACTTCTACTTCTCTACCTACTAAGGTTCTTCAGCTCTCTGATTCAGATTTTGACTCCTCTGATGATGATGTTGTTGAGTGTGATCCTCTTCTTGACCCTCATAATTTTGAGTCTTCTGATTCTAATAGTAGTGATGATGAGGAATATGTCCCTTCTAATTCGATTGAATAATCTTTTGACTATGAGTTTGATCATCCAAGTCCTCTTTGGGCTAGAAAAACATTGCAAAGTGCTGGAGATTTAGTTGGAGATACTTCAGATATGAGATTTACTCACTCAGATTTTATTGGACCACACTCTTTCTTCACATATACTTCTGATTTTGTTTTCTCCTCTATTTCTTCGTGTGATGATAGTTCCACTGACACAGAATCACTTGGTTCTACTTCTGATGATAAGGATTGTGCACCCAATTCTGATGTCGAGATTACTATAGAGGACTCTTCTCCTAATTCTCTCACTATTACAGAGAGTTTTGACAAATCCCACATCTCATCAGATATTGAGAAGTCTCCTATACAATATCATATAGTCATCACACCCACCTCTTTTCCACCTTCAGTGTGTGAGGGCCCTTTCACTTCTATACCTTCATTGGATGACTCTTACCAATCTGACATCGCTCTTCTGTTTCTTGAACCCCTTCATTAGGACAATTATTTTCCTGACCTTATTCATCTTTTCACAAAGTACACTTGTGATGTACTACAGGTTTCTCATCCATCTACAACTATTTCAGAGGATTTCATCATCTCCATTATTAGGAGTGCCCCCTCTGGGACTCTTACCACTTCCACTTTTCTGGAGACTTTCATTGATCCACCCTTGTTTGTGGATCCATTTTCTATCATAAAGGGATATTTTGTTGCCTTCAAATCAGTTGGAAATCCTTTCTATAGGTGTTCACCCTTCATACTCTAACATTTCTACACTCATGACATTACCTTTGGTTCCTTCGCACTCACTTGCTAGACCTATGTCAAACTTTTCTGGACTAGACTCATAGTTCTTCGTTCTACTACCTTCGGTTTCCTTCGTGGAGTGGGAAAATTTCTAGCACATCTTTTCTATCCTTCCTAAGGTTAGACACATAGTTTGTTTTGGATGGATCTTCTTTAGTCCATAGGCAGAGGATCTCATAATCGACATTCTTTTGGGAGACTTCTTATAGTTACAGAGTTCAGATCTGTCCATGGCATCTTCCGCATCCATCTTGTCTCCCTCTTCTTCTCTCTTTTTCATCTTTCTGATAGATTTCACTTTTTTACATGGGTACCTTTACAGGCTATTCTATGGCTAGGACCTATCTTTGGCATCTTTCTTAGATTAGAGAGTATTTTTTTCTCTTGTGGTGGATGTTTTTCCCTTTGGGTTTTCCTTCACTGCTTGCGACTTCTTTTTGTGCATGGGTATCTCATCAGGATTTATGCCAGGACCCATTTCTCTTCTTATTCTTCTTATTCTTCTAGGAATATGTTGTTTTTATATGGGCACCTTATCAGGCCTTTAGTTTATGGGCCCCATTGACACATATTTCTTAGTTTTTTAGGAGTGTCTTCTTGTTGTCTGACTCATCATAGCCGTTACCCCAGTTTTGATGAAGGGGGGATGTTGGTGTGTGGGATCCTATGTATCCTCCACTCACATATGGAGGGTCATCTCACATGGGTTAGGTTTAGGGTTTTCTTGTGTGTCATGCACTAGGGTTACTTAGCACCCTATATGTACCATTTTATTTCTTATTTATAAGTATGCCAAGACACTTCATTGTCTTTCCTCTATTTGTAAGATTTATTTCTCTTGAGAAATTTATTCCATTGTTGATTGATTATTGTGATTACACTGGAGCTATCATGATTTTGTTTGAGTGCAACTACTTCGTGTGCGTTGTTTCCGATTCGATTATTACAAACTCTCTCAGCTTCTAGGATTAAATTTTTGTGTTGGAATATCTTACCAGAGTGCTTATATCATGTTTATAGTGAATTTTCTTTATAAATCTAAATTTATAGGCTTTGAATATCATGCAATTGTTAGGTCCAAGCAATAGTTAGTTGCCAATAGGAAACAATAAACAACTGAGCGACATGACCGCTAAGTTGTACAAATGTTTTCACCAAAGAAGAATTATAGCTCGACGGCCACTATGCTAGACAACATTTTTCACTATTGATTTTACATATAGATACATACATATAAGTGTACAATTGTGCATTAATATATTTATCAAAAATCTATATCTCGTCAATGATATGTAGCATATTAAAAATTAAATTTTATATAAAATATATTATTATTTGGGTTCACATTTAATTATAAATAAACCCCTGCTTTTGTAAAATGGTCTTCGAAATAAAGAATTATGTCATGGAGGGAACAAAGCTGTGTGATTTTGTGGTGTAGCATAAGGTGTGAAAAAGGAAATATATATTTAAAAATAGAATGATAAAAATTTACATTTCTACATGGTAAAACGTAAATAATAAAATATATATATCATACAATTAGATACTTAACATGGTTCTATGATTTTAAAGTAATTTGTTAACATGAATTTTTTTTCCCGCATATCAATGTGACAACCATATATACAATGTACATTGAAATCATTATCCATGTTTATTTCTTTCATCTTAATAAATAACATTAAAGGAACTCATAATGAATACCTAAACTATAAATTGATTCTATCAAAACATTACAATTTTTTAAAACTGTTATTATGTAACACTTATTTTTCAATTGAGGATATAGTCCATCACTATCAGGAAAAATAATCACAAGAATGAGAACAAAAAAATCCACAAAAAAAAAATATAGATTGAAAGGGAACTTATTTAACAGATACGAATACAAGAGCTAGCATAGAACAAAAATTATAAAGGGGATTACATTTTATTTCATTAGGGAAGAACAAAAATTGTGTTTTTAGAAAGAACAATGCGGTTTGATAAGGTGATGAAAAGGAACTGCAAAGGTAATGGAGGGAAAGGAAGGGCTAAACTATCTTGCAAAACAGAAAAACTAGGTAAAGACAGAGCAACTGGAAGTTCCCATAATAAAAAAGGTACACATATACTATAATAGATTCTATTTTTATTAGAGGTAAAAAAGGGTTGAGGGGACCCTACCCTGAACATCAAACACTCTCCATAAGAGCATAAAACAACATTACAATAACATCAAAAATCTATAATATAACTGTTCATAGTAATAAGAGCTCTCCAGAGCCCATAAAGTGAAACTAACAGCATAGATGAAAGTAATAGCCAGTAGCAGAGACAGTGAAAAAAAAAAAACTACCCATCCCAGGTCATTTGTAGGATTTTTCAAACCCCTCCAACACCTTATCCCATTCTTTCGCCAAAGCTTCGATATTAACCTCTAAGGATCCCATGTCGAAACCATCTTGGGTAGCCTTTCACTTCCTTCCCTGACTATCCATGGCACAATAGGTGTTAGCAAGCTGCCCCAGATTCTGATGGTGTTGTAGGGTTGATTTCACCATCACAATGCTCTATTCCATATAACTATGGAGAATAGCCTTAACCTGATCCATCTCTTTAGTTATAACACCAAAGTTGGCCTTTAAAACCTCAATCTCTCTACCCTACCCAAAGCTGACCACAACCTCCACCTGCTCTTTCATCTTATGTCAGTCATTAAATAAAAACTAGACCGAGCTCTTCATGAGCCACATATCACCCTTGAGTTCCTCTATATCAGCCTCCATCCTTGCTAAGTGGTTTTCCCCTTTGATCGGACCAACGTGACCCATTGCTTCAAAGTGTTTTTCTAGTTGAGCGTTAATAGGGGTTGAGACATCTTGTTTTCTAGACTCCCCCTTGGTGTTTGACGGGGAGCAAGGGGTCTACTTTGATTTTAGGTCCTTAAGATTTTGGGCCACTACCACCTCCACCTCATCCTGGTCTTCATTTGAGTCTCAATCCTAGGAGTCAAAATCATCACTCGATTCCTTCTCCTTCGAGTCCAAAATAGTGCCATCCGTATAAGCTTCCAGAGCCAACTTAAGGGAGCCATTTTTATCAATGTCCACTACCACCCTTTTGACCAGAGAAAGGATAAAGCCCTTAATGGAGAGGGACAAAAATTCTTCTTGTTTTGAACTGTGAAATAAAGGCACACATGGAATGATACAGGAAGTAGGGGAAACTAAAATCCTAGCCACGCCTAAAATGATTTAGCATAGGGAGGTGGTAGGCATAATTACACTTGTGACGGCCCTCGAGGGTTAAAAATTGAATGAGAGAGAGAGCCACTTCATCATATGGATTAGGTAAATAAAATCTAAGGTAACCAAAAAAATGGGAGGTGAGATTCTCATTACCTTTGAGAAAAAGATTCAATTCTTCAAATGCTTCCTTTGTGGGTTTTTATACCTCCCTCCCCATTGTTGGAATGCCCATCACTTTTTCCAACAAATCCATCATAATATCCATCCTGATCCCCTTCATTTCCACCATAGCACCGTTTTTGGTCACTTTCCAAGCACTAGAAAAATCCTTGCTAAGATTTTCATAATGCCCTTCAGATATTTTCAGAAAGGGGGTAAAGCCCTTGCTATCAAACAGAGCCATAGCTTCAGGAATGACCCCTTCAAGATTAGTAGGTTCAGTTCTGACAAGATTACCCCCATTTGTCTTAACAAAAAAAACCCTTCACAGACAGACCCAAAATCTAGAATTCCAAAAGATTACTCGCATGCCAAGAACTGAAGTTTCTACAGGCACAGGAGATAATAAGAGCTCTCCAAGAATACGTGCAAATCTAATTCCCGATCTTCTCATTACTAAGAGATAAATTCAAAATCATCATACATCCAATGATCTTAATGAGATGGAAACCCCATGAAAGGATCTTATATGTGTACATTGGTGTCTTTTAATAAGTGTGCCCACACCTTGGGATCGAGAATTTCCATTTCCTTCAAAAGTGTCAACTCAAGCCCATTAACCCCCATATTAGCAAAGAAGTTAGCCACATCATTAGCCTCCCTATACACATGTTTGAAAGTGATGAAATTAAAATATATATCCATTTTCTTAATACTCTTATATGGTTGGAGATAGAGATGGAGTCTTTCCCATTTATGCTATTAATTATGTTCAGGGAGTCCCCTTCCACTTCCAGATTGGGAAAATTGTGTTACAAAGCTATAGGTAGACCCCAAAAAACCCCAACAGCTTCAGTGAAATTATTAGTTTGAGTTCCCAAATTGTGATAGAACCGAAGGATAAATCTACCTTCAGAATCTCAAAAAAAACCCCATAGCCTTCCCAACCAGAGTTTCCCTTGGAAGCGCCATCGATTTTTAATTTTAAACAGTCCTTGCTAGGTTTCACCTAGCCTTTGAGTCAAGGGTTAAGACCAAGGGGGCTAATGGTAGTGGGTCCCAGACCCCACTTCATAGAAAACCTGGATTCATTCTAAAGGAAGAATTTTTTTTGGAAGTTTAGATTAGAGAAGTTAGATAGGATAGAATCAACACAGCGGGCTCTAATTTTGATAGGGGTTTCTTTTTTTCCTTTAAATATTCTTCTATTTATTTCCTTCCATATCTCCCAAGCTAAATGCATAATAAAGAAGGTCCTTAAAAAAATTAATCCTTGGCACTTAAAAGGACTTGACCATTAAATCCACAATAGTTTTATGGAATCCAAAAAAAACCAATTAACTTCAAAAAGATTGAGGATGGTTTTCCTGATGGAGATAAGAAAGGGGTAGTTGAGGAATAGGTGTGAGGCATCTTCACAATAAAATTCAAACAAAACAAATCTATTAATCATGTGGAAATTTATCTTGTTCAGGTTGTCAATCGTAAGAATCTTTTCATGGATAACCAGCCACCAAAACATATTAATCTTGGGTATTAATTCTTTAACTTAAACACTTCTCCAGTTAAAATTATCATCTCCTCCCCCCTCTTGAAAAAAGGAGTAGTAGGCACTTTTGACCAAGAAAAAACCATTATCTTCCTTAGTCTAGAATATACTATCCTCTTAAGGATTCTCTTTGTTAATAATAACTCCTCTTAATCTATTATTAATAGAAGAGATATCCATGCTGTTAGAATGATCCAAAGCTATGGTTTTCCATTGTCCAAAAGGGTCATCCAAATTGAAGAAGTCTCGGACCTTGGTCCCATATTTTGTCAAATAATTTCTATAGAATGTTGGGTAAATGATCTTAAGAGGAAGGTCCTCTAGCCATTTTTCCTCCCAAAATTTAATGGTTCACCCATTTCCAACAAGCCATTTGTAGCCCTCAGAGACCACATGTTTAGCCCGGTTTAAAGATTTCCATAAACATAGAGAAGCATTAGAGTTATGGGTGCACAAGCACCATTCGTTAGCAAACATATTAGGCTAGTATTTCCTTCTTATAATACTAGTCCAAACACTCTCTTCCTTTAACAGTCTCCAACTCATTGTTGCCAACATAGCTTTATTTATTTTGGTCCAATCTCTGATACCAAGGCCATCAAGTTTTTTAGGGGTACAGACCTTATCCCAGGTGATTAGAGGAATTTTGTCTTTTGATTCAGTACCACTCCATAGAAATATGTTTTGTATGCTCTCCAGCTTACAAGCAACTTTATAGGGTAATCTATAGATAGAGATCGTATAAATCGGTAAATTTTGAATAGAGCATTTGAGAACAACAACTTTTCTAGATTGAGATAGAAATGACCCTTTCCACCCTTATAGTTTCTTTAGAAATGTATCAATTAGAAAATTCCAAACAACATTCTTTGGTTTTTCCACCCCAATAAGCATACCAAGATACCGAGTTGGGAGATTTTTAGAAGGACAACCAAGAATACCAAAAATTTTGATGCTTCTTTTTTTAGGGGTATTGATAAAGAAGATAGATATTTTCCCATAGTTGATCAATTAATCCAAAGACTCCTCATAATCCTTCATTAACTGTTTGAATTCTCTGGCTTCTGGGATAGGTTCCACACCAATCAACATAGTGTCATCAATAAAATGCTAATGAGAAACCCTCTGACAGTTGACAACTATATAAATACCACTGATTCTACCCTCCATGGTAGCTTTATTAAGAGATATACTAAGGGTCTCAACCATAATAATGAAAATAAAAGGTGAGATAGGATCACCTTGTCTTAAACCTAGCATGTTGTTAAAAAACCCATAAAGGGTCCCATTAATTAGTTCCGAGAACTTGGCTATGGAAATACATGAGAGAATAAACTCCTTAAATTCCTCTCTAAAGTTGAACCTTGAAATAATATTTAGAAGGAAAGACCAAGAGACTCTTTCATAGGCATTTTCCATATCAATCTTAATAAACATGGAATATATGCTTTTGATAAATACATGTTTTAGTAGTATCTGAAATTATTTTGTGCTTGATGATGTATATGAAACCTCTGTCCCCTCTCGCAAATAAAATATCTACATTATTCTATACGCAACCTATTTTTCTTGTCTCTTTTGAGTTCTTCCTTTGTGTGTCTCTTACTATGCAATTGATATTTATAAAAATGGTCAGGATTCATGAACTCAGACCTATAATATATCTACAATCTCTTTTTCTTGCATCCTTTATGTGCTTTCTATGCAAATGAGATTATAATCTCTGCCTCATTGTTCCCTTAAAAAAAACAGATGGGATTCGTACACTGGGACATGTAATATACTTCCTGCGTATATTGTATTTTGATTTCAAGAGTTTGTTTTCTGTGATTCAAAATAAAAAAATAAACCCTAATCATTATTTCTCCAGGGTATTTAATAATTTTTATTGATATATTCCACAAAATACATTTCGAAAATGGAAAAAGAGCAGGATATGAAAATTTTAATTCCCCCCTCATTAAGAAAAAGTGCAGGATATTGAAATTTAAAATATTCACAAATTTAGGGGATTTTGCAATTTGCAATTTGAACTTTTCCCTCCCTAAGAAAAGGTGTGGGAAAGATGGAAAACAATTTTTTTAATTTTTCTTTTATAATGAACGAGACAATGAAAAATATTCTTTTGAAACATGCGGGACATCGACACATATTAATATAAGCATAATAAAAATATATATTGTAAGAAAATAGAAGTAAAAAATTCTAAAAATAGTTTTATATAGTGATATAGTGTATGCTAATTTAAAATTCAATATTGAGATTGTTATATATAGTGCACACTAATTTAAAATAATTATTCAAATAAAATGTGTCACGTGGCAAGTTTGAGATAGATGGTCTGGAAACAATATAATTAACACATTTATTAAGAAATTTATATTTAAATAAACACCTAAAAACTATTTTTAACCTATAAAAATCTGCAATATTATTATGTAAATAACACCCACTAGAATTATGACACGTGGCATGAAATTTATAACATCTCCTTTGTTTTTCAATATTTTTGTTTTATTTACATTTGACACTAGTAAAACTAATACATAAGTTTATGCTTCACACATATTTTACATCGTCTTATATATATGAATGAAATTAGCGAGCACTAAACACCATTACTATGATTTGTTATTCCAACATCGGATTTAAAATAATAAATCCTTAGGTCTTAGCAGCCGCTAAGTTATTCCTTACAATAGGTGTTAATGAACAACTATGCATGTTTTATGTTGTCCATTTATTTGTTGAGGAGACGCCTAGTAGCCGCTAGACTCTATAATTCCTAGGATTCCTTTCGAAAAATGTAAAAAACTATCTGTACAACTTTGGATCACTAGTATTTTTCATTATTTATAATTGTATATTATTGGCTATACAATCCCTATAGGAGCCAAGTGTTGCACTACATACCCTCGAGAGGGATCATGCCTTATGTAATTGTCATAAGATATATTGTGTAGAATGCATAATTCATAGCGTTTTGTATCAAATATAATTCTTAGTGACTGCTAAGATTCATTACTACCATTAGGTCATAGTGGTAGCTAAGCTATTCCTTTTAATAGGTGTTACTGAACAACTATGCATGTTTTATGTTTTCCATTTATTTATCAAGGAGAATCCTAGTTGCCGCTAGATTTTATATTTGCTAGTCTTTCTTTCCATCAATGTAAACAACTGTCTTTACAATTTTGGATTGCTATTATTTTTCATTATTTATAATTATATCATATTGGCTATACAATCCCTGGTGGAGCCAAGTGTTGCACTACATCTCCTCGAGAAGGATCATGTCTTATATATTTCACATTCAATTTGTATCAAGGAAAATTCTTAGCAACCACTAAGCTCCATTACTTGCATTAGATCAAACATTGGTTCGTATCAAAGAAATGTTTAGTGACCGCTAATCTCTAATACTTATTAAAAGGAATCATTTGGAGGTTTCTAGTCTTAATAGATTCTTATTTTGAAAATAGCGATCGAATAAAAAATCATAATAATAGATATTAGCAGTCATTAGGCATTTTCCTTTATATATTTTGATGATAAATATGTATGTAATGGACATTTTTTACTCTTGAAGGCTATAGAGGGATTTTCCTACTTAAGAAAAAAGATGTTTATTATAAAAAAATTGCAAGGTGCTCATACAACATCATGGTGTAGAAATATGTCATCTTAAATGTTGCTAAGGAAAAATAGATTGGGTATAATAAAATTGTATCCAATAGGATGGATTTAAAGTTCAGTTATGTTTTTGTTATTGTAAAAATTCTTTTCTCATATTAGCGACCGCTAGACTCACACATTTGCATCTTTTCTTCGTAATACACATCAGTCTATATCAAATAAAATTCTTAGCAACTGCTAAGGTCTGTATGAAAGAAAATAATAGGAGACAACTAAGCTCCATTTTTTACTATCAAAGGCTATCATTTTCAAAGTGCAAGTCTCCCACTTTCAAAGTGTGAGGCTTGCACTTTCAAAGTTTGAGTATCCCACTTTCAAAGTGTTAGGCTCGTACTTTGAAAGTGCGAGAAAATTCCTTGCACATTGAAATTTCATTTACATGAATTTATTATTAGTTTTTTATTTTTATTTTAATCTAAGTGGCTCATTCCTTATAATATTTAGTTTCCACTAACCTTACATCAAGGCTTGCATTTTCAAAGTGCGAGGAAAGTGCGAGGCTCACACTTTCAACTTGCTTTTGCATGGATTTATTATTATTTTTTTAATTTTTTATACAACATGCTCATGTCTTTTAATAGTTCACAACCACTAACCTTACATACTCCTAACATGGTTTTTCTCAATTGATGAAAATCATAAAATAGTGAAATTGGAATCTAATAATAGTAACACTGGAATCCAATACTAGTGAAATTAGATTCCAATAATAGCGACACTGGAATCCAATATTAGTGAAATTGGAATCCAATAATAGAAAAATTGGAATTCAATAATGGCGAAATTGGAACTCCTATGAGTCCAATAATGACAATATTGAAATCTAATATTACTACTATTGGAATCCAACAATAGTAATAATGGAATCTAGTATAAATAAAAATGAAATATAATATACACAAAAAAAGGTGATATATTTCTTCGGAAACCTGTAATATTAGAGTCCATATTCACTATAATATGTCCACATTGAGTGAAATAAGCATTAGAATTTATTTAACACCTTGATTAGGTATTTGGGATTAAAATTATTATTAAGAAACAAGGAACCTGATTAATTTTCACAGTTTAAAATTGAATGAGTTTTTGAGAAGGAAGTTCTCTCTTCGTAGGGACACCTAATGAAGAAATATTGGTGAATGTTATTTGATGAAACCATAGGATTTAATACTGTTAGAAGTAAGAAATTTATATATTGTCCACGGTCAAGTAAACATGATAATAGAGTTAGTGAACAAACTACAAAAATATGGCAAGAGAAGAAAAAATACAATTAAACTATATTTCCTTTTATCCATAGTACTCTAAGATATTTACAACAAGGTGTATAAAGAGTTATCTCATTTTCTAGACATCATTCAATGGTGAGATATCATATTCATTAGTGGATAAGTGAGTAAATAATGAGAAGAGAGTGATAATATAGTGTGAGGAGGTAAAGGAATATATTAGGACAATTAGGGGTATCATTTACCAAGAATTTCAACGAGTTCAACAAAAGAGCATAGAAGTGTGGGTGAAGAATATTAGGGTGCATGTGGGAAAGATTAGAGTACATGAGTCTTAGGATCATTAAAGGACGGTGATAAGAAGTCCAAGATATTTTCAAATTACTATAAAAGAGAATTAATTATTGATAAGGCTAATTGTCTAATGTTAAACTGTATGTTTCCTAATCTAACTTATGAGTTGCATTGAACATATTTGACACAAGGGAGAAAAAAAATTGGATGAGAAAGTTTGGAAACACTAACCAAAGGTGATGAATGAGTCATTAATCTTATAAACCCAAGAACATAAGAAGGGTATGTGTTGCATAGATAAGCTCACATTAGATAGAAAATAGTAAAATCTTGTCCACCTTTACATAATTATCCCTAATAGGACATATCCCCTAGGTACATCCACATTTAGGTATTCTATTTCACGCACTCTTCCTATTTGGTCACATATTACCTCGCGCATGACACCTTATCCTTGTATTTTTACCAGGTCATCTAAAACACATACTAATTATCACATGAAACCTTCTCTTTGGTATTAATTAGGTCACCTTCTACCCATAATACTCATGATGGGTCCTCCTACCCTGACTATCCTATGTCACATTCCATGAATTCTATGCAGATCATACATGAGTGTCCTTTATCTCTTTTAATACTTGTGAGAAATTGCACCTACTCAAACTATTGCGTTTGATATGCCTCTTTAATGAGTACCCTTATTGGGTAGATCTTGTGTTATCCCCTTTATTGTGGCATATATATTTTAAAAACATTTCAAAAACATTCAAATAATCACATAATATAAAAAACATGCAAAATATGTTCAAAAATATAATATCAAGACCTATTTATGGTTTACTTTACTAACTTGGTTACTTTAATACATGTTTTTTTAGCAGGTCAAATTGATAGATAACATATGTATCCTTTACACATTGCCTTCACGAGGCATATTGGTATTTATGTGGGACATACATAGGTTAATACATGATGATATGGGTTTATTTTGGTTCCTTACAACTACCTCTGTATGGTAATCCCCTCATACTATATAATTTTTTTAATTCATTATATACATTTTGCACCTTAACTCATCATAACTTGATTCAAATACATAAGTGCTTATTTCTAATAATTTGAGCTACCTAGAATCAAAATGTAATATTACACATGCTTACTTATCCTATATTTTTATTTTCTATACTTTTTTTCTATACTATACTTTTTATTCATTCTATTGCCCTATACACTTAATTATATGGATTACTTCTGATTTATTTCTTGCACCATTTGACCTCATTTTTTTTTATTTTTATTACATAATTACAATAACTTTTCCCTTTACTTTAACATGAGTTCCATTGACTCTCTATGACCTATGCTTGTCCCATGTTTCTTTTCTAGATCATGTCTATTTATGTATATACACCTTATTTCTTTACTATGGCACTTGTACATTTTATTGTGACCATGTTCAGTGTCCCTTTTTGTGGCTACATGCCTACAAATAACTAATGTTTATACATGTTATTTTGTGCTTGAATTTAACTTTTTATTTTAACTGATACTATTCAGCTTTATGACACCTTGGATTCACTTAATTATTACAAGATTGTATTTACTATGGTTTCACATACTGTTTATTTTTTAGAATTTTATTTCCCTCTTATTCACTCTCTATCTTATGACACACTTATTTACACATGGATGGTTACACTATTAATTTTCAAGTTTAAATTGAATGAGTTTTTGAGAAGGAAGTTCTCTCTTCGTAGGGACACCTAATGAAGAAATATTGGTGAATGTTATTGATGAAACCATAGGATTTAATACTGTTAGAAGTAAGAAATTTATATATTGTCCACGGTCAAGTAAACATGATAATAGAGTTAGTGAACAAACTACAAAAATATGGCAAGAGAAGAAAAATACAATTAAACTATATTTCCTTTTATCCATAGTACTCTAAGATATTTACAACAAGGTGTATAAAGAGTTTATCTCATTTTCTAGACATCATTCAATGGTGAGATATCATATTCATTAGTGGATAAGTGAGTAAATAATGAGAAGAGAGTGATAATATAGTGTGAGGAGGGTAAAGGAATATTAGGACAATTAGGGGTATCATTTACCAAGAATTTCAACGAGTTCAACAAAAGAGCATAGAAGTGTGGGTGAAGAATATTAGGGTGCATGTGGGAAAGATTAGAGTACATGAGTCTTAGGATCATTAAAGGACGGTGATAAGAAGTCCAAGATATTTTCAAATTACTATAAAGAGAATTAATTATTGATAAGGCTAATTGTCTAATGTTAAACTGTATGTTTCCTAATCTAACTTATGAGTTGCATTGAACATATTTGACACAAGGGAGAAAAAAAATTGGATGAGAAAGTTTGGAAACACTAACCAAAGGTGATGAATGAGTCATTAATCTTATAAACCCAAGAACATAAGAAGGTATGTGTTGCATAGATAAGCTCACATTAGATAGAAAATAGTAAAATCTTGTCCACCTTTACATAATTATCCCTAATAGGACATATCCCCTAGGTACATCCACATTTAGGTATTCTATTTCACGCACTCTTCCTATTTGGTCACATATTACCTCTCGCATGACACCTTATCCTTGTATTTTTACCAGGTCATCTAAAACACATACTAATTATCACATGAAACCTTCTCTTTGGTATTAAATTAGGTCACCTTCTACCCATAATACTCATGATGGGTCCTCCTACCCTGACTATCCTATGTCACATTCCATGAATTCTATGCAGATCATACATGAGTGTCCTTTATCTCTTTTAATACTTGTGAGAATTGCACCTACTCAAACTATTGCGTTTGATATGCCTCTTTATGAGTACCTTATTGGGTAGATCTTGTGTTATCCCCTTTATTGTGCATATATATTTTAAAAACATTTCAAAAACATTCAAATAATCACATAATATAAAAAACATGCAAAATATGTTCAAAAATATAATATCAAGACCTATTTATGGTTTACTTTACTAACTTGTTACTTTATACATGTTTTTTAGCATGTCAAATTGATAGATAACATATGTATCCTTTACACATATGCCTTCACGAGGCATATTGGTATTTATGTGGGACATACATAGGTTAATACATGATGATATGGGTTATTTTGGTTCCTTACACTACTCTGTATGGTAATCCCCTCATACTATATAATTTTTTTAATTTCATTATATACTATTTTACACCTTACTCATCATACTTGATTTCATACATAGTTCTTATTTCTATAATTTGAGCTAACTAGAATAAAAAATGTATATTACACAGTGCTTACTTATCCTATTATTTTTATTTTTCTATTACTTTTTTCTATACTTTATTCATTCATATTGCTATTACCACTTAATTATATGGATTACTTCCTTGATTTATTTCTTGCACCATTTGACTCATTTTTTATTTTATTACAATATTACAATAATTTTCTTTATTTAAACATGAGTTCATTGACTATCTTATGACACTATGCTTGTCCCATGTTTCTAGATCCATGTCTATTTATGTATATACACTTATTTCTATTACTATGGCACATTGTACATTTTATTGTGACAATGTCAGTGTCCCTTTTTGTGGCTACATGCCTACAAATAACTATGTTTATATATGTTATTTTGTGCTTGAATTTATACTTTTATTTTTACTATGATACTATTCTAGCTTATGACACACTTGGATTACACTCTAATTATTACAATATTGTATTTACTATGGTTTCATACATGTTTATTTTTTAGAATTTTATTTCCACTATTATTCTCTTCTATCTTATGACACACTTAATTTACACATGGATGGTTACACTACTATATATTCTTACATGTTTTATACTTACTATGTTGTTTATATACATGTACTACTATGGATTAGGACATGATTATAACTTTCCTCTATTGTTTCTATTTATATACACATGTATTCTTACTTTTTTTATGTTGCATGTTGCTTTATCTTTGTGCACCATTGTATGTACCATGCACAATCCCTATTGTAGGTACAAGTTATCAATGATGTCCAACATTTGATTTTTTATGTGATCCTACATAGATTATCAGACTTATTACAAATGAGTACACATCTATTATTTTGATTCAAGTTCTCAAATTATTTATCACATGTGCCTCAAAATCATCAGGATATTCCCACATCTACATATGTAATACAGACTACAGGAACTGTTGGCGAGAAAATTTGTCGGGGGGAAATTTTGTAGGTTTATAGCCAAAGCTCTAAGAATCTAGTTCCCTTTGATTGGGTGGTGCAGCTCCATTTTATTGTGAATGACATAAATGGGAAATATGTGGTTATCCAAGAGGTTGGGGATCCAATAGGTACACTCCACTATACCTGCGGAAAATGCTTACAAGGAATTGCAAGGGAAGGATTTGTTGAAATTTGGGGAAAGGGGAGTGGGAAATTAGACAAGGAAAACCAACTCTATGAATATAAAATTAGATTCTCACCAGGGTTGATTAGAAATTTCACATTCATAATTAATTAGAAAGAAACAATAAGTTATTATGTCAACAACCAAAGGCAACCATGCACACAAAGTTTCACACATTCATAAGTCATGAAAAGAAATAATACCTTTCTTGATTGACATTTTTATCAAGTTGTACATTGTTAGGAATGGAGGAAAAATGGTGAAGGAAAGTGGAAGAATGTTATCTCTCTTGTATTTCTCAATATATCTCTCTCTTGAGTAAATAATTGAAAACCCTTAAGCAAGAGTATGTCATTGCATTATATAGAACAAGAAAATACTCTTCATATACCCCCATCTGACCTTTCATTTTTCCTCACAAAATGTGACTCTTGAAATTGCTAGGAATGAAATTAATTTCCATTTTATATTAATCAAGGGAAACGTATTACATTGTTTTCTAAAGCCATATTTAAATCAATAAGACAAATGTCATGATTGCTCATAAAAAAAAATAGAAAGGGGGTAAAAGAGAGGAGGAAGAATGGAGAGAGAATGGAATAATGATCTAAAGCATGAGTAGGGATACCTCCACCTTCGATGAATATATTTCCAATGATGATCACAACCTCTACATGATGCACAGACACCTTGGACCACAAAATGAGTGTTCAAAAACAATGTTTTGATATTTCCCAATGTGATTGAGGGATGAACGCATACAATTCCCATGATGATCCTCCTTGAAACTTGGTTGATGAACTCCTTGACTCATTGAAATTTCCTTGACCAACTCACTTTGAGTCACCCAACTCCCTGAGTGATGAAGATGAGCTCACTTTCTGTGCCTTGCAATGCTCTGTTTCACCTCTGAATACAATTAAATTTAGGATGAAGCTTCAATTTCCTCTATGAAGTTATTGTTCCTCTGTTGTAGCTATAAAATGATGGCGTTATCCCGTAGAGTGCCCAAAAATTAGAAATATGAGTGAAATTGAAGCCATCTACAATTTTTTGATCTCAAAATGATGACTTTCTATTTTTAGCAGGTTACTTTTTGGGGACCTGTTATTTTGGGAAAGTTCACATTTTTACCTTACTTTCTATTTTCTATCTTTCTTGATTGTCTTGATTGATCAAACTTGCAATTTTGGGGAAATTAACATTTATAGCATCTAAAGGAGCATAAAATATGCTATTTTTAGAAAGTGGAAAAAATACTCTGTGTTTGCGATGGGCGTGAAATTTTTGGATTTGGCTCATCATCACAATCTCGTACTCCAATTTTCACTTTGATTCTCTCTTTGGGAAGTCTAGAAATTAAAAATCATTTTTTTTCCTGGCAAGATCTTTGGGCACAGAGATATCAAGGTATCCATAAATAGAGTCACCAAGATTATATTAAGGTTTTCTTCCCCACATCTGATTGATTAAAAATCAAATTATCTGTGATGGGTTTTTTCTCTAGATGCTCCGTACAAAGTTTTAGCTCTACTTGCTTATCAAATCAACAGAAAACTAAGGAAAAGGAAGCTAGGGAACAAAATTTGATTTTTCTGCCATTAATGGTCTGAGGAACCTTTGAATTTTATGTTTTTTTAAGAATGAACTTGTTTGGGACATGAGGATTTTTTGCAAAGTTTCATGGAGTTTTGATAAATGGTTTGGGAGATATAGGCATTTTCTCATTTTCGGACCTTAGGGTTTCTGACAGCTCACGCTCATGGTTTTGATTTAAAATCCTCTCTTTATTCATTATAGTAATTATGTAATATTATTAAAATATGATGGAGGTGCTGTATAAGTTTTGGAAGAAGCAACAATGGAGGATTGGAGGGAGAAAGTGGCAGTTGAAGAAAAATTGTGGTGTGTGGAGGAAGTAGCACGATAGTTAAAAAAAATTCATATGTTGAATATTGGGAAGGATTCATACTTTTTTGAACCAAGTGCACCAAGGTTTTGGTGCATTTTGTGAAAAAAAATGTACCGTATCCTCATTATGCCACATGACAGAGCATGATTTTCCCTTGAGGATGAGAGAGGGGCTTGAAAAAACAGTTTAAAGCAACCTCTTGGGGCATATGGGTGACCAAGGGATTAAATGGAAGGGATGGAGAGTTTTATTTCCAAACCATCCCAAATATTTAGTTTACATGGGACCCAAAAATTCACCCTTACCCTGGCTTGAAAAGTGGCAGAGTGTGATTGCATGGAGCGGTGGCTGGGAAATGGAGCTTGGGGGGCTTAACCTTGTGAAAAGAGATGAAAATGTGGTCATGTGGAGGGTCCAGGGGCCCAAATGGAAGAGTGTTTAATTTTATTTCACCTTTTTCATAATATATTTGGTTAAATTGGCTCAAAAAAGTGCACCACATTCTGATTGGTTGGATTTTCAACCCATAAAATGACTAACTGCTGAAGCTTGTGCCTTGGAGAGTGACTTGTTGAGACCATAACTTGAGTTCCCATAGGAGGTTTTTGATAAAATTTTATATGATTCCACCTGGAAATGACCTTATTAATCCAATTGTGGTGGTATAATGCTATTATTTTTCCTAAAACGCAATGAAAATAGGATTTTGTTTCTGTCTTGAAGGATGTGTCTGCTAAAAACTGGTTGTAGACACAATGTGCCTGTGTTGTGAAAAATATGAATTTACCATACTATAGGGATCTAAATTAATTTTTTGAAAATATATATTTTTACTTTTAACTCCTTATGGAACTCTCGGAATCGCTTCCTGAAGCTCAGGGGTTGTTTTTGCACTATGCACTACCTTGGCCTCCAAGACTCACTTTTCTTGAAATTGCTCCAAAACTTGTGCAGTCTTCCAAAACTAATTACACAATGTTCCTAGCTCTCTGATACACCTATATGATGATTTTTTTCCCTTTTTATACTTCAAAGGGTGTGCACGAGCTACGATAAGATAAGAAAATGAACTTTCCCAAGCTTGTCAAAAAGTCTATTTTAATGGATCTAACTTGGGAAGCACTTAAAATGACTGGGTTCCCCTAAATAACCTATGGGAACATTTAATCAAGGATCGGGATTACATTTGAGTAAATTTTTTGGGTAGGGTATTGTTGTCATGTTCGAAAATTGAGAATTTTCTTGTTGTACATTTGCATGACAACTGGAACATATTTCCAAAAATTTCAAATCTTCAAAAAAGGTCACAAATACTAAAATGTGGTAGAATTCAAATTTGGTAAAAATTGTATAGTATAATTAAGATTGTGGTACAATCTGGACTGTGAAGGATATTCCTAGATTGGAAGAAAATTATCTTTAGGGTAAGTGCATGAAATTAGGGGGCCAAAAAGTAGACAAGAATGTGAAAAAAGCCAAACACGTACGTGTTTTGTTAAAACGTGCTCGCATTTTAGTTTGTTTGGCTCAAGAATCACCAAAGAATAATGCGTATCTGCTATATAACGTGTAACACACACGCTTTATTTTTACTATAAAAAAAAAAGAGGACCGAGCCTTTATCATTTTCCTCCCTCAAACGCGAGTTTCAGAGCTTGTTCGTGCCCTCACATTTTTCCATTCAATTGGATCTCAAGATAAAAGGATTTTTTCTGGATCACTAGGAAGATCTGAATTAATGATGGTGCCATAGAGAAGAGGTAAGCACATTTCTTTTCTCAAAATTGCATTGAAATATGATAATTATATATTAAAATTTGAATTGAGTACATATTTTTTATTATTACAGTTAGAGGTCAAGCGAATCAACCACAACCAAACCTTTTTATTCTTAACATACCTCCTGACACTCCCATAATTGCTCAACATCCCTCGGGTAGTCAAGAAGATTTAGCAGCCCAAATAGTTGAAAAAAAATTTAAATTGAGGATTTAATCAAAACAATGAGGGATGCACAATCTACAAACCCCCACCATGCCTCTCTTGTAAACACATTGGAGGCATTACTTGTTCAAATTGACATGGAAACGGGAAAAATTGATCTTTGGACAACTTACATAGAGGGTTGTAGGGTTTATTATTCCAAAAAATTGTCATATGTGGATGTAAAGAAAAAATAAATTTCAAAAGAATTCATATGCGCCTTATTCACGGACCCCCGCACTAATCTTACTATTTCGTTGACATGTAAACAATTTCCCATCCATTGGTGCAATAATAATTTGATTAGAAATAATTTTTGGGACCAATGGTGGATGGTGTTTGATTTTCCACCTTTTAATAACAACGAGATGCCACTATACTTTATGAGGAAACTCTATTGTGAGTTTATCTTCAACGAGATCCCAAATTATTTTGATTTCTGAGATTTTCAGGGCCGAGGAAAAGGATCTACACATGATTGACTAGGTGCACAATGTGCTCCTATTCAGCAGAGTAGATTCCCTACACAGAAGCCCCCTCACCCTTAGATTTTCCATCAAGTAGTGAAGGAGATAGGAGAGATTGATACACTCCATGCACTTCAGGGGCTATCTGTGACCCTTTTCGACATACGAGGGATATTTCTGATCCAAATGCTCATGGAGGTACACAGAGTATTCCCTCAAGGAGTACTAGCATGAGGCCACATTTTTTATCATCATGTGGTAGCATATGTTTGGGGCCCGAGGAGGATGATACTTTCATGTGTATTGATTTTGGTGCACCTAGTGCTAAGGATGAACATGATAATATCACTATGTCAAATGTACTTTTGAGTGATACATTTGGATTACATTCATCGACATTACCTTCGTAGGTAAATTTGTTATGTTTTGTTATGTGTGTTACAAAAAAATTGGAGTACCTGATTTACTTATATATGTTAAATTTTTGAAATAATTATATTTGTACATGTACATGCATTTATATTACAGTGCGCGAGAGGCACATCTTCACCCCAACCACAGGTGGTGAGCACCATGCATACACAAACATTCACAGAGGTAATATAGAATGTTAATTATGTAAAATTTTCATATACATGTGTGTGTGTATTAGTTTTTAAGTCAAATATATGTACGTTCTTGTATGTCCATCTAACTCACGTGATATACATGTTTGATAAAGATGTTGACTTCACTAGACACCCCACCATCTTTGTGACAAGTAGATAAAGGCATTGCCATTGTGATTTCATCTGCGTAGCAACTCACTGAGGTATTCAAACAACATGTAAATTTTGTTAAATTTCTCATGTAATTCATATTGTGTTAAATTACATGTTAGTTATGTATTTCATTATAGAATTATTAAATGATGTTAATAATGTCCTTCATTGTGTGTATACAGGAGTTACCTGCGACAGGGTGTAGCCCTGTTCATTTGATTCACATGCGTG
Organism: Taxus chinensis; assembly: GCA_019776745.2. NCBI lineage: Eukaryota > Viridiplantae > Streptophyta > Pinopsida > Cupressales > Taxaceae > Taxus > Taxus chinensis. Next base: position 493,281,860 of record CM034154.1, read on the forward strand.
GAGGGGTAAAAACAATAGTTCTATATTGATAAAATTAGTTAAAATGTTGTCATTATGTAGATACATGTACTTAGCTCTATTTTCTCTAATTCTGATGTTATATTTTCTGATCTTATGTGTATGTAGGGAACTTCAACCCCCTCCATTTTGACTTCAAGGGCACAGACTCCTCCATCTTGTCTTCGTACCCCCATTCGTACTGCAGGAGCTACTGATGAATCATCTGAGCATGAGATGCAAATTTGGCGTGATCAAAAACTTGCGGTAAGTTTGTGTATTTATGTAAATACTTTCATTCTAGCATGGTCTTAAATACATGTTGAAAACATATATAAATTAAGTTTTGACAAAAAAACATTGTTTTCATTTATAGGCTTATCTACAAGTGAGTATTCAACAAAAGAGGACTCAAAGCATGGGCTCAAACAATCCTAATTCATCTCATGGATCTCCATCTTCACCTAAGGGAGGGCCTTCTTTGAGCAAGGCCAAGAGGGATAGATTTTGATGAGTAAGAAATATATATGTCTTACATGAAATTGTTTTTGTATGCCTATGTGCATGGCATTATATGTAAGCCTATATCACATTTGAACTTGATGGTAAATGAACTATTTGGGAATTTTTGTATTTATTATGCACATTGAAATACTATTTGAAACTTGATAATTTTGTATGAGACCTTACATTTCTGAGATTATTTTCACATGAATCTAATATGATGTGCACTTGACAATATTTAAGACATTATGGATTATTTTTTCATTTATTGGTGATGTACATGTACTAGCATTTTAAATGTATAATATGCATCAAAATTTGGAAATTAATATTTATATAATGTTTGTATATAAAGAGTTACCTAATATGAGTAATTGTTCATTGAATTTATCAATGTGTATATGTGTATTTACCTTACTTGTGCTTCTTCTTGCTCATGGTCTCTTTGTATTGGTTCATATCTTATCATGCACTTACTACATTCTTCTATCCTTTGTAGTCTTCTCCCCTATTAAAACACTTGAAAATCGTCACAATTTAATGCCTTTCATCTGTTTATATTTTGATAATTTCTCTCCATATACATTACTCCAATGCTTGAGAATGTCTCCAGATGTAATGACATTTTGATTCAGACACTCAATGATTCTTGATTGTCTAATCCTGTCCAATTCATGTTAGTACCTTTAAATCTATAGGAATTTCAAGTTATTTGGAAATCACATCACACCCTTCACTAGGCTTGATGACTACCCATATCCTTTTTAAGGCACTTTTGAAAGCATCCATGGGTTTATCATAACATAAACTATCAATGAATGGAAGATCACTAAGCCGTAGGCTAGCTGACTCCCATCCAGAACTAAACAAGAAAGATTTACTAGGTGATTGATAACTCCTGTGTGTTATTAGACATACCCCTATAAAATTCATTCTTAAGCCAATCTATTCATTCAGGGCTCTTAAGCAACTACGCCCAGACAGGGTAGCCCTACACTGACTCAGACTGCAATATTTCTCGCGTTTACAAACAATAGCACAACAAGAGAACTAGATGGAGATGAATAAAACCATGAAAGAATTTTTTAGAGGGCCCTGACATGGAGGTCTTGGATTTGATGAGATCTCTCTAGGTGCCATGGAGTCTGATAAATCACTCATCAAAGATATGGTGTGTTTGGGCATCAGGGTTCTTAAGCGACTACGCTCGGATGAGGTAGCCCAAAAGCACGGGGAGTTTAGGGGAAAAAAATGAAGCCAAAAAATGCATTCAACAGGCCACCCCGACGTGTTGGCATAGTTGGTTCTATCCCACGAGCTTCCATTTGCAAACTATAGCCTCTGGCAGCCTTACACTGACTCAGATTGCACTATTTCTTGCATTTGCAAACAATAGGACAGCGAGAGAACCAGATGAAGAGGGAGAAAACCACAAGAGGATTTCATATAGGGATCTGACATGGAGGTCTTAGATCTTACAAGACATCTCTAGGTGCCACGGAGTCTTAGAAATCACCCTTTGAAGATATGTCGTGTTTGGGCCTCAGAGCTTTTAAGCGACTACGCCTAGACGGGGTATCCCGAAAGCACAGGGAGCATAGGGAACCAAAATGAAGCCTACACTAGCATTCACCAACCTACCCTAACATGTTGGCATAGTTTTTTTGGTCCCATGAGCTTCCGTTTGCAAACTACAGCATCTAGCAGCCCTTCACTGACCTAGACTGCACTATTTCTCACATTTACAAACAATAGGACAGCGAGAGAACCAGATGAAGACGGAGAAAACCGCAAGATAATTTCATATAGGGCCCCGAAATGGAGCTCTCAGATCTGACAAGACGTCTCTAGGTGCCATGGAGTCTGAGAAATCACCCGTCAAAGATATGGTGTGTTTGGGCCTCAGGGCTCTTAAGCGACTACGCCTGAACAGGGTAGCCCGAAAGCACAGGGAGCGTAGGGAACAAAAAATAAGCCTCCAATAGAATTCACTAGGCCACCCAAATTTGTTTACGTATTTGGTTTGGTCCCATGAGCTTCCGTTTGCAAACTACAGCATCTGGCAGCCCTACACTGACTTAGATTGCACTATTTCTCGTGTTTACAAACAATAGGACAATGAGAGAACTATATGGAGATAGAGAAAACTGTGAGAGGATTTTTTAGAGGTCCCTGACATGGAGGTATTAGATCTAATGAGACATATCTAGGTGCCATAGAGTCTGAGAAATCACCATCGAAGATATGGCGTGTTTGGGCCTCAAGGCTCTTAAGCGACTACGCCTAGACAGGGTAGCTTGAAAGCACGGGGAGCGTAGGGAACCAAAATGAAGCCTCAACTAGTATTCACCATGCCACACCAATGTGTTTGTGTAGTTCATTCAATCATATGAGCTTTTTTTTGTAAACTACAGCCTCTGGCAGCCTTACACTGACTCAAACTCCACTATCTCTCGTGGTTACAAACAATATCACAACGAGAGAACTAAATGGAGACGGAGAAAACCATAATATAATTTTATAGAGGGACCCAACATCAAGGTATCGGATCTGATGAGATGTCTCTAGGTTCCATGGAGTCTAAGAAATCACCCGTCGAAGATATGGTGTGTTTCGGTCTCAGGGCTCTTAAGTGACAACGCCCAGATGGGGTAGCCTGAAAGCAAGGGGAGCGTAGGGAACAAAAATGAAGCCTCCAATAGTGTTCACCAGGCCACCCCAATGTGTTTGCATAGTTGGTTATATCCCATGAGCTTTTTTTTGTAAACTACAACATTTATCAGCCCTATACTGACTCAGATTGCACTATTTCGAGTGTTTACAAACAATTACACATCGAGAGAACCAGATGGAGACATAGAAAACCGCAAGCTTATTTCATACATGGCCTTGATGTGGAGGTATTGAATATGATGAGACATCTGTAGGTTCCATAGAGTCCGAGAAATCACTCGTTGAAGATATGGTATGTTTGGGCATCAGGGCTCTTAAGCGACTACACCCAGACGGGGTAGCTCGAGAGCACGGGGAGCGTAGGGAACTAAAAAAATCCTCCACTAGCATTCACCAGGCCACCCTAATGTGTTGGTGTATTTGGTTTGGTCCCACAAGCTTCCTTTTGTAAACTATACTATAGCATCTGGCATCCCTACACTGACTTAGACTGCACTATTTCTCACGTTTACAAATAATAGGACATCGAGAGAACCAAATGGAGATACAGAAAACCATGAGATGATTTCATAGAGGGCCCCAACATGGAGGTCTCGAGTCTAACGAGACATCTCTAGGTGCCACGGAGTCTGAGAAATCACCCGTTGAAGATATGACATGTTTGGGCCTCGGGGCTCTTAAGCGACTACGCCTGAACGGGGTAGCCCAAGAGCACGGGTAGCATAGGGAACCAAAAAATATCCATCAAATGCATTCACCAGGCCACCCTGATGTGTTGACGTAGTTGTTTTGGTGCCATGAGCATCTATTTTCAAACTATAACATCTGGCAGCCCTACACTAACTTAGACTACACTATTTCTTACGTTTACAAACAATAGAACAACGAGAGAACCGGATGGAGATGGAGAAAATTGAGAGAGGATTTCGTAGAGGGCCCTGACATGGAGGTCTCATATCTGATACATACCACAGAGTCTGACAAATCACATGTTGAATATATGACGTGTTTGTGCCTCAAGGATCTTAAGCGACTACACCTAGACGGGGAATCCCGAGAGCACGGGGAGCATAGGGAATAGAAACAAAGCCTCCAATAGCATTGACTAGGCCACCCTGATGTGTTGGTGTAGTTGGTTTGGTCCCACAAGCTTCCATTTGCAAACTACAGCCTCTGGCATCCCTACACTGACTCAGACTGCACTATTTCTCATTTTTACAAACAATATGACAATAAGAAAACAAGATGGAGACAGAGAAAACCATGAGATACTTTCATATAGGGCCTTGAATTGGAGCTCACGAATCTGAAGAGACATCTCTAGGTGCCACGGAATCTGAGAAATCACATGTCGAAGATATGGCGTGTTTGGGCCTCAGGGCTCTTAAGCATGTAATCTTGGACATGTGATTTCTCAGACTCTGTGGCACCTAGAGATGTCTCCTTAGATCTAAGAGCTCCATGTCAGGGCCCTCTAGGAAATTCTCTCATGTTTTTCTCCGTCTCCATCTAGTTTTCTTGCTGTCCTATTGTTTGTAAACATGAGAAATAGTGCAATCTGAGTCATTGTAGGGCTTCCAGAGGTTGTAGTTTGCATACAGAAGCTCGTGGGACTGAACCAACTATGCCAACATGCTGGGGTGGCTTAGTGAACACTATTGGAGGCTTCATTTTGGTTCCCTATTCTCCCCGTGCTTTCAAGCTACCCTGTCCGGGCGTTGTCACTTAAGAGCCCTGAGGCCCAAACACGCCATATCTTTGATGGGTGATTTCTCAGACTCCATGGCACCTAGAGACATCTCGTTAGATCCGAGACCTCCATGTTGGGGCCCTCTAAAAAATCCTCTTGTGGTTTTCTCTGTCTCCATCTGGTTCTCTCGTTGTGCTATTGTTTGTAAATGTGAAAAATAGTGTAGTCTAAGTCAGTGTAGGGTTGGTTGCCAGAGGCTGTAGTTTACAAATAGAAGCTCGTGCGACTAAACCAACTATGCCAACACATCAGGTTGTCCTGGTGAACACTATTTGAGGCTTTTTTTTGGTTCCCTATGCTCCTCGTGCTTTTGGGCTACCCCGTCTGGGTGTAGTCACTTGAGATCCTTAAGGCCTAAACATGCCATATCTTCGACAAGTGATTTATCAGACTCTGTGGCACCTAGAGACATATTGTTAGATATGATACCTCCAAGTTGGGGCCCTCTATGAAATTCTCTCATGGTTTTCTCCATATCCATCCAGTTCTCTTGTTTTCCTATTGTTTGCAAACATGAGAAATAATGCAGTCAGAGTCAGTGTAGAGGTGCCAGAGGTTGTAGTTTGCAAACAGAAACTTGTGGGACCTAACCAACTACCTCAACACATCAGGGTGTCTTGGTGAATGCTAGTGGAGGATTTGTTTTGATTCCCTATGCTCCCCGTGCTTTTGGGCTACCTCATCCAGGCGTAGTTGCTTAAAATCCCTGAGGCCCAAACACGCCATATCTTTGACATGTGATTTCTCAGACTCTGTGGCACCTAGAGAAATCTTGTCAAATATGAGACCTCCATGTCAAGGCCCTCTACAAAATTTCTCTCGCTGTGCTATTTTTTACAAATATGAGAAATAGTGGAGTCTAAGTCAGTGTAGGGCTTCCAAAGGCTGTATTTTTCAAATGGAAGCTCGTGGGACCGAACCAACTACACTAACACGTCAGGGTGGCCTGGTGAACACTAGTGGAGGCTTCATTTTTTTTCCTACACTCCCCGTGCTTTCGGGATACCTCTTCTAGGTTATGAAAGCCTCTCATAGTTTTCTCCATCTCCATTCAGATTGAGTCCTCCAATCACCTTAATAATATAGGTGGTTCATACAATATAGGTGGTGAAATGAGAATTTTAATAAGATATTTTTACAATATAGGTGGTGAAATGAGAATTTTTGTTTGTTGTTCCTTTCTAATATTTAATTTTTCTTAGCTTCACTTAGCTTCAAGAATAATAAATTCTCTATTGATAGTGCCAACCACGTGAAGGTGGAAGATTTTTTGGCACCACTTACCTAAATAAACATGTTAGTAAGCAATTAAATAGAATTTTAAATCATACAAAATTTTAAAAAAATCATTTATGTAAATATTCAAATTAAATTCATGAAGAACATACCTTTGCAAATTCAATCCAATGAACCATAAGGATCAACTCTATTCTTGACAGTAGAAATAATTGCTTCATGATCTAATTCACGAACCTTCCACATATTTTTGTTTGATGGCCAACCTCGATATTTGATCATTTTAATATTTTTTGCAAGGACCAAATGTAAATAGTGAAGTATCTTCTGATGTACTTCATAGTCTTTAAACAACCAAATGTTTGATTTTTTCATAGGATATCATTGAAGCCAAGTTCCAATGACTACCACTGATCCAATGGGATACTCAAGGTCTTCACCATCGATGAGTGTGGAAGTCAATTTTTTTCCCCTCTACACAACGAGATAAGAAGTAGTTTGTTCCCTCTTCGTTAAATTCTGTCGCAATAACTGCAAAAACATGCCCTATGTATCACAAAGTAAAATTGTTTAGTCAATTTATAAATACATTAAGAGTTGACCATCTAATAATTTATAAATCTAAAACATGACATGTACATATATGTATGTACCTTGTTGCACTAAATCAAAGACTTGGTCAAAGTCAAGTGATGTTTTCATTTGATTTGAAGACCCTACAAGTTGTAATGTTTATGGAACTTGATGTGTGTCGAGTGGAATTAGAGGTCTACAAGTCCACTCATCCACCCACTGTTGTGACTCACATTCATTCCACATAAAATCAATGCATGATATACAAAAACATGTCATGCACCTCGTATAAATAGTCTAAGAATTTACATCTGAACTACATAATGAGTGCATATCACTTGATCCTGCACTGTCATACAATCTTCAAAGTTTGTTAGATGTTGTTGCTCTATCAACCAAAAATATCTACAAACCATTGATCTCTCTTGAGATTTATGGCCCATATTCTTGACACACCAATCAATAATGCTTTTTACATCTGCAAATTTAGCACCATCCTTGAACTTTAACTCTTCTCTTGCAAGTGCTCTTTTCACACATGCTCCTGCACCATCATGCTCTCCTTTTCCATGCCCTACCTCAGTAAAACTCTAAATATGTTGTACATTTGTTTCTTTATGCATCCTACTTAGCCAATAAAACATTTGTGCATTCTTGAATTGTGATGTGCAGTTGTCCGACCAAATGTAATGTTGATGGAAACTAATGTTCCTCTCATTCAAGTTCACATAAAACACCTAGAAACACCCTTGTACATATTCTGTAGAATGTGTCCAATCACCACTGATGTAGAAATGATACTCTCTCAATATTTTTTGATCTTTCTCAGTGCTTTCAGGAGAGTGCATGAATGTTATATGCACGAAAATAGAAACTTGCACTGAGTTATAATATTGAGACTGAACCTCCATTTGTGGTTGCAATGTGTAATTCTCTAAAAAGTCAAATACTGAAACAATAGTACTAAGTGGGAATGTTTCCTTGCTTAACTTGAATTTTTCATCCAACCATCAAGCTCTATGTGTGTGCCTTGCATACTCATAAAAAATTTCCTCTCTGAATTTGACCATATATTATGATACAGGTAATTATTTTCTAACAAGATCACACCTCTTAGATTATTTTCCATCTTTTAATTTATATGCCACCGATTTATATTTGGTGAAATCAACTAATTCTTTTCCTATTGAAGATGTAATCTCCTCATGGATACAACTTTTCAGATTTGGAAAGCCACTGCATACATTGCATGTTCCATCCAAACATGCTTTTTTATTAAAAAAAATTATCTTGTTGATTTTTCACAAAATATTGTCAAAATAAATTCCCTTGAAGATTTTTGTGGAACATTTATTCCATACTCTTGCAACATGATGTCAGTATGCAAAACACTACGTATTTGACCAAAAAAACATCATAATGCATTGAAAATTTGACATGATGCCTGCAACAACAAGTGGTACGTGAGTGATTGATTTTCACATAAAAGGGTTTGTTCATTTTAAATAATCTTTGGCTAATGTTAATTTGTGGATTTTCATTTTTAAACTTGGAGAATATTTTTGTTTGAGTCATATCTAAGAAATGTTTTGCACAAAATTCACGATTATGAGAACCTATTCTTCTTTTTACTATATCTCTTCTATTCGGTGACACCCTTGTGTTCTCATTCCAAAATTTTACTATTAATTCTCTTAGAATATCAGATGTATTCTTGTCTTTTTGTGGAAGTCTGCTAGAGAAAGCCCAATAGTCAATGTTATTGACTGACTCAAGATGTTTACATCTCTCTATTGCTTTCATTAGTGTTGTTCTATTTAACTTCAAAGCACTACTTTTTTTTCTAATCAAGCATTTATTAACTATTTTATCACTTACTATACAATTAGTTAGTGCACGTCATGTAGCATTACTATCTTTGGTGTGTCTTTTACCACCTACAGCTTGGTATGATTTATGTATGTTTTCAACAATTGACGCATTTTGATCAACAACATTAGATGTTCTTAACCCCAAGGTCTTCATTATAGGTCTCATATTAATTAACTTCATCAATGAAACAAATAATTGATATCTTTGTGCGTCATTTAAATTCTCAAAGTAATTATCCCGAATTCCACTAGATTTTCTTCTCACATTTCTTTCAAACATTTTTTTAGGCATTGGTTTTATAATTTTTTCATCAATTTCAATTAAGTGAATTGGTTTTCTTCGTGAAATGGAAGTATTTGTTCTTAGAGGTGAAGATTCATTTATAAGGTTACTTTCTTCATTCAGTGTTTTCATACAAATTTTGGGGTTAACATTTGGATTCTCAAGTAAGGGTTCAACAATTGGATTCATATCAATTTCTTCATCCATGCCAACATTATCATTCAATTCAATATCATTATTCATTGCAAAATCATTATTCTCTACATTTTCACTATGTATTTCATCCCAATTTTCTAATACATTAGCTACATTTGATATAGCAGATGTACCTTTCCCTGCTCAAATTTTTTACATACTATTCAATTTCTTTGTTCTCTTCTCTTCCAATTGCTCTGGTGTCTTATTATTGACTTTCCTCTTGTCTTTATCTCAACGTTTATCACCCATGATTATAAAAAATAAACTAGTGGGGTAGGGGACAACATGAAATACTAAAAAATCATGCAAGAATGCAGAGAATATTACAGATAATAGAATGTTTGTAGAATTCCCGTGAAAGAGATGAAAGGGATGTTGGAGGGCCACAAGATAAAAAACAAAGCAAAATACATACGTATTTTTTTTTCTCTTTTCTCAAGCCATGCCTCAAGGCTTGGGATCTGGTTTGGATCCCCAAGCCTGAGGCATGGACATGTACAAACACAACAAACAACGATTTTTTATAAGAAAATGTAAAAATGACACTTCCTTTATAAGAAATAAACATAAAACAATCGATCCATTTTAAAACAATTAAACCACGACGTAGAGCAGAGTCTCTTCTTTCCTAAAATATAATTTTCCAAATTTTCTGACTAATATAAGGTATCCATATTATTTATTTTCTAACTGTGCCTTTTTATATCTATTTTTTAAAGAGTAAGTATGTCTATCTTTCATGGTGTATCTTTTATTTTTGGGTGATCAAAATTTAAAAAAATTATACTAGCCCAAACTAGGCATAATTCTATACATATTAAAAAAAAATCTAAATTTTGATATGTTTTGAGGTAGTTAGGGTGGGGGGGGGGGTACGGTCAGAGCTCCGTTATTTTTCAAAACATAAAAATTTTGGACTAGAAAAATCATAAATAAAAAAATATTTGCTAAAAAAATCTTTTAAAATGGAGCCCAAACTAGATGCTCCTAGCTATCTTTCTACAAAAGGGTTTTCAAAAATACTAAATGGTGCTCAAAAAATGGTGGGGGGGCACACAAATCACTCTATTATTTTTTTTAACAAAAACAGGAGCATCTGTTGGTATTTTAGTTGTTTGACCCACTTAAAATTATCCGTTTTCAATCAAATTTAGTAGCTTAGAAACTAGACTCAAAATGCTATGATTCATATTTCTACAATATCTTTCAATTTTGAGTGTAACTATTTTGAAAAACTCGTACAAGTTGAAGTTTTTTTTTTAAGAAAAATACGTCCACTTAAGACCCCTTTTTGGCCCCCCAACTTGGTGCACTTATCGTTTATTGTTTAATTTCTCCAAATTCTATCAAATATTTATAGGATTTTCATATAATTTAAGAAATAAATTACATGGTAAAAATAATTATACAGGGGGAATGAGTACTTCATTCCTTATTCACTATACTATTTAGATGCAATTGTAGGAATAGGTTCAAGCGGCATGGGATCCCTTCTCCTCTATGATTTTTTGCAATCTATATGATCAATTTTAGTGGCATAACACCTTATGGTGGAATGGAAATTTTAAATCCTTTTACAGTTCAATATTATTCAATTTAGTAAAAAATGGACCTCAATCCTTCTATAGTGGTGTGGTCCATTGGTTTAGTGGAAAGTTTCAAAGAAACTAATTTATTCATAGGCTAATATTTCTTCTTCTCTCACCAGATTCCCAAAAAATTGGAAGGCATCAAAGTAGATAACTTCTTCACGGTATATACCTTGTTCTCTACATAGATCCAAAAAAAGGGGTGATTTGGCTCCTATTTGCACTCTCTCTAGTGTTTGGGTGTACTCAATACTCTAGTCTATCCCATTGAAAAAAATTAGGGATTGATTAACCCAAATCCTCTAGCATCTCCAAACTAATTCCAAGTATATAAGGCACAAAACAAATGGGATCTCCTCCATCCAAAAAATGAATAGGTGTATTTCTTCCATTTTTTTACTGCTATTCACTTTTTTTCAAAGTTTAAAGTTACATACATTAGCTATATTTTGAGTTAAAGTATTGTTTCTATAATAGACATTAAATACATTCCATGTTGTAGGTTTCATCATGGACCTTGCCAACACCAGCACATTGTACAAAACACTATCGAGTGAAGATAAATTGTGTATATGTAAAATGAGATACATTTTTTCTCTAAACATGCACTTGTCAATACACACTTAAAGGGGGGAAAATGCAGATAGAAAAATATGTTAATTTTTCCTTGCACAATGAAATTTTTTATCATGCTCCCTTGCTAAGATAAATTCTAACATTTAGAATGCAATAAATTCATCTCTTTATCTCTCTTATGACTTACTTATCATTACACTTTGATTTATTATAATTTTTGGAATATTATTTGATAAAATTAGTAAAAACATATATGATTTGTGTCCAAATTTTTTTTATTTTTCTCCTTATCTTTCTAAAACTATATGCAGCAACCCCCTAGTGGGATATGACAAAAATAAACTCTATATTTTTTAAATGGAACCCCAAACCACACAACATAATTAGAAGTGGATATTAATGCCTCTCAATTTTATATCACTACACTTAATCTCACACGACAAACAAAAATAAATATATAAGTGGTACAAGTAAAACAAATAATCTATCATACTAGCTTAATTTTTGTTATTTATTCAATGTGTACATTTTTATTCCATAATAATATATATGTGAATTAACTATGTGTAAAATTATAACTAAAATTACCTATTAGTTTATGCATATAACTATTTGTCCAATTATCTAATCCATTGTAGTTAATTTATTAACATATGTATTCTATTATAATTTGTTCCAACAATGTTTAATAAAAACATGAAAAGTAATAATTCCATCCATTGAGTCACTTCATAAGCTATTTCATAATAAATTCATGATGTTAACATTTATATTTCATAATAGTTATAAGTCCACGATAAGTGATACAAAAATAAATTATTCCATTCATTCAAAATCTCATGCATAACAACCATACATAGGTTTACATTTAAAGTATCATGTTATAATTCATTAAAAAAACATGTGTGATCTAATATACATGATTTTCAAGTTCCCCTTCCCTCCAGAGGGCCATCCATACAATGAGAGGCATGTGCCTCCTCCTACCATAGTACATGGTGGTTTTCATGTATTCAAGATACAATGTTACTTTTCCTTTGTCTCAATATACATAACTCTCTATTTCTTAATCACTTATAATTAATATCATACTCATAATTATTTAAACCTTAAAAAGGGTACAAGTTTATAATAGATTGCATCCATATGTTTCACATAATACAATAGGTGTCAACATATATAAAATACATCAATCTATATTTGTGACACAATTTTTTCTTGTCATTTGATATCCATCTTATTCTTAAACTATGTTGCGAGAAAAAATATTATCATTAGTGTATTTCACCTCTAACCATGAGCCTTATGGTTTCCCTTACAGGTATCATAGCCTAAGAGTGTCAAATCCATCATGAGAAGGAAAGATGTGATAAATCAATAAGGTAAGAGAGGAATACCATGTGTAGTACATTCACCTAAAAACTAATAGACTTAGGATAGCTAGGAATATATAACATCCTAATAATCATATATAAGTAATGATCATTCTTTTTCTAAAGATAGGATAATATGAGGAATACCTTACTAAATTTCAAAATTGTGTTAGGACATGAAATAATCCTAACTAGATAATCATGAAGGTAGTCTTGAATCTATCTGATACCTAATACCCCTCAAAACCATGTTTCATGTGTGATCCAGTATGCCTAGGTTACCTAACCTCTGTACAGGTCACTCCCTAGTATAATAACATGTTTCTCAAATCATACCCCTTTTCCCCACTAGCAATTCAAAACAAGACATATATATCTCCATGTTAACAATTTGGGAAAATGAGATGCCAGAACACAATAAAAACCACCTTCCCAAATATCCCATACCACTCATTCACATTTATTCTATAGAAATCCTAATCCTAATTTTTTATTACCTAAACAATACAAATCAAACTATGAATAGAATTAATAAATATAATCACTAGATTTTCCTCTACAAGAACTTGAAAAATAGGCCATATACACGGTCATGTCATCAAGTAGATTCCAAATTATACCAAAAATATAATCAAGATAAATGGATTTATTTTTCATACTTAATGATTCCACTTAATCACAACTGAGAATATATTTCCCATCCTAAAAATGACCTATGGGTTATAAAATCCACTGATTTATAACCAAGCCATATAGATTTTCATTTCATAATTATCCAATTATCTTCAATACTAATCAAGATATAATTAGCATTATAATTACTAGTTTCCAAGTTGTTCAATTACAACATATCCCTTTTCCTCCATCAATAATTTAAGTTGTAGTATCATCTCTACAAAGAACAAATGTATTCATAAATTGTTCATAAAACTTATTCATTTAATATTTTAATCCAAATAATCTCATATTCTCATATTTTTTAATTCATTTTACTTTCATCATAATCATCATTTGATGGATTATACCCTTTTCCTATTAGGTCAAACCAAATCATGGAGATTAATCTCATTCATATAATATCATACATCTTACATAATCAATTCAAATTTCTATGAAAAATATATTCCATTTTCCAAACACATTCCAAGTGTAGATCATGTGGTCTATATAGTCACAAAACCCTATTTGGTTTCACATAATTGTCATTGAGTTAGGGAGGCGTATATAACCCCTCATATGATTCACATATTTCATTGTCTCTTTTTTATAATACTATTTTTAACGTATAAATATATACTCTCAATTTCCTAATATTTCAAGTCCTTTAGACTAAGGTACTTTTATTAATTAATGCAATGATATTATTCCTCAATTAGAACATATAGTTCTCATTTATAATCTATGGTTATAGGTTTTCTTCCTCTCATACCAATCATTCTCAAGATTATTTTTATTAAAATGTTACATTCTTATTTCTTGGTTTATCCATCATAATAGTCCTCTAAGAGTTAATTTGACATAAAATCATAGTATCCTTTAGTGTTTTCAATAAGGTTAAGTTCAAAACATACGTTTATTATTCCTGTGTTAATAGGTTAATGATACCCTTTCTGGAATCTCGTGATATTCAATATGATTTTATAGCAATTATTCCTTTTCTTACATTTTATCATGTTTCCAATATATTATAGGAATGTGTTATAGTTTCTGGGTTGTCAATAATTCTTATAAGTTTCAAAAAACACATAATTATTATCTTATCTTCAAAAATAATATAAGCATAAAAAATCATATTACTTTGTAATCCACATGGTTATATGTTAATTTAATGTGATGATAACTTATCTTGAATATGAAAAATAATGTTTAAAAACATATTTAATGTCTCATTGTGATGCTATCATAAGTACAAAAACATGTTACTCCATGCTCTTCATGGTTAACATTGTCATAGATCTAATAAGAGAATTCGTAGTTCACATGATCCATCTATTTATTCTATGGTTAGGAACCACTATATCCTTCTCCTTAATAAGTATTTGAGGTCATGTTTCATGTTTAGTTTTTACCATGAAGCTATGTGCATTTTATTAATTTCCACAAACATTTAAGGTTATGTTAGATTTCTCCTCAAGTTACATCACATGGGTTATAAGATTATCATATGGTTTTTGAACCATTTGGTTCTATGATGGATAACATGATTATATCTATATATAAATAATTTCAACCCAATTAAATATTTATAATTTAAAATGCATAGGGAGGGAAATTAAAACCAAAACCATTCCCTTCCATTCTGTTGTCTTATAGATTCATCCATATAGTTTATATTAGTTCCTAATGTAATTAGTTTCCTTATCAAGTGGTTTATTAATCTCTTTAAAACTATATTGAGGTTTTAATAAAATATAAGTGGTTTGGTGTTGAACCTATGACCATATGCTTTTGAGCTTAGTGTCTTGTCCATTTGGTCGCATTACTTTTATTTTAATGCAACTGTCACCTTTATATTTTAAGTGTTTAATATTAGGTTTTTGATCATTTTTTCAAAGGGTCTAGGTTCAAAATCAAGACCTTGATCCAAAATTATAAAGGACTTGACCATCTCAAAAAAGTATAGAATCATTTATTCAAATTTCTAAACCAATTTATAAATTAAAAAGAATAAAACTTGGTTTGTTTGTTATAGGTTTTCCATTATTTATGCACCATTCCTCCCTTACATCATATAATTCACATATTGAATATATTTTGACTCCATTATCTTACATACTTGAATCTCACTACCATGTGTGTCATCTCTTATATGTTTTCTGTATATCATGTGTGTTTTTTGGGATTTCTTTGCCTTTTCTTTTATAAGATTGATCAAGCTAAAATTACCTTTATCAATTTTATTTTCATGCATATAATTATAAATATGATTCTCTATTTTTATCATGGAACTTCTCTATTAAATCTTGTCTATCGACTACCACCTTTACATGTCTATTAATGGATTTAACTTAACTACTTCTATTATAACTAGTTTATCTCCAAGCATATTGTTCAACTCTAATTATCTTTTCATTCTATATCTATCAAAAATATTAACTTTTTATCACCACATCTCTATTTAACCATAGCAAAATTTAACTTATTACTGATTCATTATATTTCGAGACAAATTTAGAGGTGGTTTAAGCTTTAAGGGAAACCCTATGATCAATTCCACATGGGGCCATCAGATTCTTTGCTATCTTTTCTTCTAAGTGGCTTTTGATATACCAAGGGGCCCCTGATTAGTGTCACATTACACATTAGTGCATCCCTTATATGTTCTTATACCTAAAAAAACTTGGGTGCGTAGGGCTCCCAATTGGTTCCCCAATGAACCAATTAGTGTACCTCATATAGTCTCTCTCACAACAACCTTGGGGTATAAGGGAATCCCAATTAGTTCCACCTAGAAAAAATTGGCGCTCCCTCATCATGTACTCCTCTTAACCTCAAAAATCCTCAGTTATGGTGTCTATGTGTGACATGTCACAATAATCAAGTTTTCTTTAGAACAATCTTGTCTATGGTTCATATGAATAGTCTTTTCTGACATGTGCCAAGTGGTACCCATCAGTGTCTTTACAATATGTTTTTCCATCATTAGTATCAAAAAACAACAATGTGTCACTCCTGTAAATATGAAAAGTGATTTTATGCTCCTTGCCACCACAATATTGTACAACACTAACTTGTCGCACAAATTGATATATAAAAACATGGTAGAATTACAAAAGGCAGTCTATGGCCTCAACTTATTATTTTGACAAATTTTCATATGTATTGAGTCACACATGCCTAATATCTCTATCCATAACCATTTTTGCATCTTTTTGTATCTCCCTAATGATACCATTTCTCACTCTAAAGAACAACTACACACATGTAGACAAAAGTACCTAGTGCATTATCCATTTCATAAAATAAAATAAAATAAAATAAAATGAATTCAAACATCATATATATAGTAATAAACATGTAATGTAATTCCACAATATTTGTTACTAATATCAAACCAACTAATAAGAATTATTCATTCAAAAAATGGTATAATGTTAATTAAAGAAATCAAAGCAATATAATATGTAATATTAGATGTTGCAACAACATCCTATTTATATGAATGTCTCCAAAACATAGGTTCAATAATTTAGGGATGTGACATCATTTCCCTCTAAGATAAATCATATCCATATGATTATTATAAACCATTTAAGTAATCAAACTACTAAAGTGATACATATAATATGCATAGACTACTTCCTAGTCTTTATAGGAAGTCATTCTCCTATAATTAATATGGATCCCACTAGACCTTACTTTCAGAGACTTGTTGTTATTTAAGTGGAAATTTTGAACCTCAAAATCTAAATAATTAGACCATAATCACTCATGGATAAATCACCCATAACCTCTATAGTGAAGTCTAGAATCCATTCTTCATGGTCATTAACCACCATTAGAAGTAATTTAAAGGAAAATATTATCCTAAAACAACAAAGGTAATCCTCTAAATTTGTTTTTGTTCAACTTTAAGGACAATGGTTAGCATAGTATTTATCATTATATGTGAAAAACATATCATTAGTCTTAGTTTCTCATGAAAATTCTCACCTTTGTTCTCTTATTCTTTCAATTTACAACTCATTTTTCCTTTTTGATAGTCTGTAGGTGCTTTACTTTATTTTTCATAATAGAAATTTCCACAAATAATCATGTTTTTTCTTCTCAAAATTTTTATGCAAATAATAAAAAAAATAGTTAATTGATTAAACTGTGCTCCTCAAAGATGAAATTCATGACTCCAACATAGCAATCTATCATGCGTATCCAAAAATATTATGCATAACCAAAAATATTTCCAATCCAAAAACATGATATATATCAACACATCAATGTTAATGTAAAAACATCACTATATAATATACACATGAGAGAGTGTTTGGGGTTAGTACAAGTCCTTCTGCAACAAAATTAATAACTTTAAATGGTTATAAAGTGATTATGATCTGGTTTGGTTTCCTTTCCAAACTATAAATATCTTGTCATAGGTTTTTCTTTCAGAAAAATAAATACCTTACTTTAAACTCTTTAGGAATCCCCTTCCTATTTTCATAACTCCTTATATAAATCTAAAACCTAAATAATCACTTCTTGTTCACACTTTAACTATTTTTCCATGTCTTTTAAGCATATTAAGTCCAAAAACAAATGTATCCTCTATTAATCCCCAACTGATATATATGTGATATTTTTCTTCCAAATAATACCTCAAATAGGACCATGCTTAATATTGAGTAATGCCAATTATCATATATAACTCAACTAGTGCTAACATTTCCTCTGATTATACTATTAATTCTTATAGTACATGACAAAAAAACATAGTTTTCGCAATGTAGAGAACAAAAAATGCCAAAGCATTAAACCTCAATCAAATACCAAGGCGTAGTGACCCCACGGTGGGAGACCAGAAAAACACACTAAAAGCTTTATTGAAATTGAAATCTAATTCATCAAACACAAATAGGAATGGAAATTAATTCCTCTCAATTTCCAATTCTTACACCTAATCACATAAAACATGAAATAAACAATATATAATTGATAAAAGTAATCAAATTCATCTATCATTATAGTTTAGTTTGTGTTATTTATTTAACTTTATAGTTTTCTTCCATAATTGTTTTTGTGTGTGTGTGTGTTTTTTTTTTTTTTTTTTTTGTGTGTGAATTAATTGTGTGTAAAACAAAAAGTAAAAGTACCTACTAGTTTCTTCATATAACTATTCATCCAATTATCTAAGATAATTGAGTTAATTTTTAACATGTTTTTTCCATTCTAATCCATTTCAATTAAAAAAACATGACAAGTAAATGTTCCGTTCATTGAATCACTTTATAACATAGTTCATAGTACATACATGAAGTTTGGTTGTGTGAGTGACATTTTATTCACCTTTTATTTATTTATTAGGTGTATTTCCACCTCACCAAGTGAGTCATCTCACTTAGGTGGGAGCATGGATCATAGTTGTCATGATAGTTATGATGTATTCCATCATGGAATCTGTCATATGTGTATGTGTGAGTCATGAGTGTTACAATCCCCTTTCAAAAAGTAACTCCTCTTCTCCATCATGGAAGCATCATTAGTTTCATGGGAGTTACTCATCACTCCCCTATATGTACACCTTTCCTACTTGATCTATGAGCATGGGGATTGAGCCCTTTTTCCTTTAATGCATGCACATTGTCTCTATGGTTGAGTTCTTGCTTGAATATTGAAGCTGCACCATTCTGTAGTTAAGTGCAACTCCTTGATGCACATAGACTCCCTCTGGGTCTTCGTCCTTCCTCCCTCCACTATGGTATCAAATCTCGAGGACTGAAATCTGGTTGCTCGCTTTAGTTGCTTACTACTCATTGCCTCGTAGTTTCATGTGCAAGCTTTCATCTTGCTTTGTATGCTCCATGCATTGATTTCCTAGTTTCAAACTTGTTTTTGGGTGTTTGTTCATGGTTTTCTAGGGTTTAGTGGATTTCCAAGTTATGCATGTAATTGTGGATGGTTTTTACTGACTCAGGTTGCAGTTCAGAGTGTTTTTGTAGGTTTAAACAGTGTCAGTTTCAACTTTTTTCAAAATGTTGGGAGTTATTTTTAGTACCAGCTCAGCCCCAGCTCACCGAGATGGGAACCAAGTTGTCCAAATAGCTTTCCCTAATTTCCTTGGCTACTCGTCTATCCACCAATGACCCTTTTACTTTGGTATTCAATTTGTATTTTGATTCGATGATTCCTGTGTGAATGTTTTTTTCTGCACTGGTTTTTTTGGACCTTTGCATTGTCTTCAAATCACATATGTGGGCTCAATGCATTGGTTGCATTAAAAAACTCTTGCTCATGCTTGTTCAACACTCTTTCTTCTTCTTCTTCAGCCTCCACAACTCCTAATTTTTTAGGCTCATGGTTTGGCATGTTCCTTTTACTACTCACATAGTTGTTCATTACGTTGGCTTTGACGTTATGTGATTAGACTGGTTCTTAAGCTGCTCCACTAATTCTTGGTGTTTCCCGTGGATCTACCAGAGGATCCCTGCACTTGCTCAAATATATTCCCACTAGATGGTTTCTAATGCAACCCACTGCCATGAGGACCACTCTATTCATTATCCATTTACACTTTACACGTGGAAAACACTCGACACACTTAGACCTAGCTTGGATCTCGGTAGTTACTACCACCCACCGACACATGTCTCAGTCATTCCTACTTTGCAGCATTGGACCTTTTGGCACCACAAACCTCGATTCGATGCATTACACATGGTATATTAGAGGATAACCTTACATAGCTTGGTAGTCCTTCCTGACAAAACTCGCTTGTGGACTTTTTGCAACTCAGGCTCAACTCACCCATTAACTCAGCGAGCTATTTCCAACTCGATCATCGCTATAAAAGCTCCACATGGCTTGAAACCTCTCACTAGACCATCCATTTTAGTATTTATTGGAGGTAAAATCAATCCCTTTTTATTTTTTTAAGATAAAACACATTCATTTCTTGGCATTGTATAATTTCCAGATTCATTTTTCTTGTTAATGTATGCCCTTCCTATAAGTGTCAAAGATGGAGGGTGAGGTTTGAGTTCGAAAGGAGGCCAATCCCCCCTCACAATAAAAAAAAACCCCATCTGAAATTTGATTATGTTTCAAACAAGTACATATACTACCCTCTTTTCATGTGTTTTGGGCATTTTTTAAATCCGTTTGCAGGGTTTATTGAATTTTTCCATCAGTTGCGGGAATCATTTTTTGTTATAAATTTTGACCACTTGCTCAATTTTGAGTGCTTATTTAGTCAAAATTGCGTGAATTTTTACACACTATATGATGGGATTTTCATTTTTTCTAAACACGCTACTTTATAAAGTGCCACATTCTAGGGGGCTCATTAAACTGCTTGTTTTGGGATTGTACTTTTCGCACTAAGTTATAAAGTGCCATCTAAGATATTTTGGGGGTTTATCCACACTATGTATTTCCATCCTTCTATTGTAATGTTCAATTCTGAGAACTATTTAACATGGAAGGAAGGCATAATCAGATATGGTAATCTGCATGGTTTTCTTCCCTACCTCCATGGTCTCGTTCCCAAGGCTCTTGAGCCTGTCTAGAAGGATGAGTTGTTTAATTTCACTTATGAGGTATATGGACTTCTCGGTCTTATTGTTTATAAGGATATCCAATGTTTTTTCGAGAACACTAATTTCCCTTTCACTACATGTTCCATTATCTAATAGTTTTATGGCGATACTGCTTCACCATCTGATAGTGACACTTCCCTATACCACTCTTGTGCCACCATGGATTCTTCCCCTACTCACATCCCTTCCACTATTGAATATTCCTTTGTTCTTGTTTCTTCTCAGGAGTCCCTTATTGACTGTCCACATCAGGGCATTGTTTTTTAGACCACTCATACTATTTTTGCCATTACATAACTCATTGTTGACCATGTTCATGCTTCCATTCACTCTTCGCACTCATGTTCCATCAAATACCATTTCTCTGAGACAAATGTGACCATTTCCCTTTGAGCTCCCTTGCATCTTGATTTCTCATTTAACGAAACTCTCCCTACACTTGTTGCTTCCATTAAGTGCCATGTTGCTTTATCTTGGACTTCCAGCAGCACTCCACAATAGTCTTCTCATCCTACTTAATGTGTTGCATTACATGCTCTATTTGATCCATCACACATCTTGGAGGACCTAGCTATCTCTTACGTTGAGAGTGCTTCCCTTGGGACACTTGTCACTTCCACCATTTCTTGGATTCTTAATGATCCAACTCTTCTTGGGAATCCATTTCTTAGGGTCATTAGGCCCCCACTTTCTTCTTTCTCTGACATGCACACTATTGTGGCATTACATTTGTCTCATGTGCACTCTTCTTCCAAACCTATGTCACCTACCAGTTGTATATCAGAGTCATATTTCAGTGTACTACAAGCTTCTTCTTCATTTGTGGTGTGGTTCAGATTCCAAGTCTCTATTTCTGCCCTTCCTAAGGGTAGGAACATTATTTAATGCAGGAGGATTATCTTCATTCTTGGCACATAGGACCACATCATCGACACACTTCTTGGAGGACCTTATTTCTCTCTCTTTTTTCTCTCTATACTCTGGAGTATGATTGTATTTGGGTACCTTATCAGGCCATGTTTCCGGGACCCATTTCATCTCCTTCTTCTATAGTCTTCTTGAGTGAGTTTATCTCTTTTGGGGAGAGTTTTTTCCACTGGATTTTCTCCTTTCACTCCACATTTTGAGATTTTATTTTACATGGGTACCTCATTAGGATTAGTTTTTGGGACCCATTTTTCATTTTCTATGTGTTTTTTTATTTTCCTTGCCTCATCCTAAGTTACGATGAAGGGGTTGTGTTGGTGTGAGTGGTATTTTCTTTACCTCTTATTTATTTAGTAGGTGTATTTCCACCTCACTAGGTGATTCATCTCACTTATGTGGGAGCATAGATAATAGGTGTCATGATATTTATGAAATATTTGATCATGTAATCTATCATATGTGTAAGTGTGTGTCATAGGAGTTACATTTCCCTTTCAAAAATTAACTCCTCTTCTCCATTATGGAGGCATCATTAGTTACATAAGAGTTACTCATCACTCCCCTTTTGTGCACATTTCCTAATTGATCTATGAGCATGGGGATTGAGCCCTTTTTCCTTTAATGCATGCACATTATCTCCATGGTTTAGTTATTTCTTGAATCTTGAAGCTACACCATTTCGTTGTTGAGTGTAACTCCTTGATGTACATGGATTCCATTTAGGTATTCATCCTTCTTCCCTATGTCATTGTTAACATATATATTTCATCATAGTTAAAATTTCACAATAAGTGATAAAAATTATTGTGTTCCATTCATTCACAATTTCAGGTATTAAAACCATACATAGATTTAGGTTTCAAGTATCATGTTACAATTCATTACACAAACATATATGATCTTATCTACATAATATATGATACATAGTGGTTTTCATGTATTCAATCTAAAACGTTACATTTTCTTTATCTCAATATACATAATTTTCTATTTCTTAATCACTTAAATTCAATTTCATCATTATAATCGTTTCAACCTTAGAAAGGTTACATGTTTATAGTATGATGCAGTTCCTATTTTCATATTCCATGCATTCAACAAGATATGAATAGTTTCATACAAATAAAAACTCTGTTTAGACGATCTTGTAATTAGTCCATATGACTCAAATAAGAAAATATTGATCTTAAAATTATCTACAATATATACTCACCCTATCTTATACTCTTCCTCAAGGACCTATCCACATTTTCAATGATTTCCCTCAAGGAAAGAAATCACAACTTCTCTGTTTTTCTCAAAACTATCCTATATGGCTTCAACTCGTTCTTTCCTTCAAGATACGAATCTTCAAATCAAGTAAATTTATGATATTATGACTTTATTATGTTTATCCAATCATTTCTTCATGTTATTGTACCTCAAACCAAGCCAACTCATCCATAAAATTGCACCAAATCAATCAATAGTTTTCAATCTAACCTATCTTCACTTCAACTACCCTTTAGTGCTTCTTAAGCAAACACTCTTGGTAGACTCATGGATATAACAATTTGTGAGGGAGTTCATCAAGGTTAAACTTGTTTCAAGTACCTATTAGGATTCTTGAGATGTGGCTTAACTTTCATGTCTTAACTCATATGATAGATCAATTTTCCACCTTTACTCTCTCTTTTCTTTCAAAGGCTCCTACTAGCCCTTTCTAACATGTTTTCTTGATGTAACTCTTGAACCCATGGATCATTTTCCAAACCAAGACCAAATTGGAATACCATTTTGACTCACTCTCCTCTATGTTAAGTTTTAGTATGAGGTTCTTTAAAAACTCATCTCCAAAATCAATGTTCCAATATATAATTAGGTCTCTTTAATCTGTGTCAACACTGTGAACCCAAATTTCCAAGAATTGCGGAAGCTCTAAGATAAATTAAGCTATGCAACCACATCAAACAAGTAGAAGGATATATAAAGGTTATATGTTACAATTTTCATGACCAAATTTAATCATTAAATCCTTCTACTAGTAAACCCTCAACATGGTTTCCTACAAACCCGGTATGAGGTTTTTGATGATAAAATAAATAAAACATCATTTCAAGACCTAAAATATTTACCTGAGATCTGTATGGAACTCCTCAATGTGTATAAATTACTAGTAGGCTCATGATATCTCCAAATTGTGAGATTGATCACAAAACTCTCTATTCTTCTCTAAGAAACAAGGGTTTTGTTAGTGCTCATTTTGATCTTGCCCTTTTATCTTGAGTGTGCCTTCAAATATTTTCCTTGACTAGTTTTTCAATGTTAGAAAACACATACACTTGAATAACACAATCATGTTCAATACAAATGAAATCCTATGTTTGAGTCGTAAATCCGATGTGAGTCCTCTTTTTCAGTTGAGGAATGTGGTAACCATGCAATTTTTGTAAAATATTTGTGAAAACATTGTTGAATGATCATGGTTATCCTTGTAAATTGTGCATATATATATATATATATATCATCCCTTAGACCTTCACTACAAATTACATTTGTTCCTCCACCTTCTGAAGACACTTGGTGTATTTCAATTGGCTACACTACAACATGATTTATTTACAAAGTTCATAAATTTGCATAATAACTGCAGAATTCAAACTTGGCCCCGAATCCTGATGAATATTCCCATGAATATTCAAGTCAAATAGTGCAAAAAGATAATTTGACCCTACTCCCAAGGAGAATACATGTCAGAATAGGATTGGAGTGGGGAATCGGGTTGATAATTCACTTTCACAACAATGAGCCAATGGAGTAAAAAATGAAAAGAAACCTCTAAGACCCGCTAGGTACACGTGTTAGTGCTTCATGCAAAGTCAATAGGTAGATACTCGAGTCAAATTTTTAGTTTTACACCTAGTCAAAAAAACAAACAAAAGTGCAAATGAACCTTGTGACTCTACCACTCTTAAAATTGAGACACGTGTCAGCTCCTTAACAAAAGTCAAGAGGTGGTGTTTCGGGCCAGATATACAAATTTGCACTCATTTGACAGGTAATGTAAAAAGACTCCCTAAGCCTGTAAAGAATCAAATCAAGCCACATGGATGGTCCACATTCAAATAAAGGATACAAGTTGGATGGCCGAGATGTGGCACATTTATGGCTACTGCCATTAATGCATTTTTTCACGAGTCAAGGTATATATTTTTAGAAGCTTTCAAACATTTGAATTACTACCATTTTTTGTAAAGAACTAGATGCCCTAGCCTCAATAATTTTCAAAGAAAAGAAATAAAATCTGAATGTAAGGTGGTGACATTGAGTTAGAGAATTCAAAATTTAAGAAGCGGGAGAGGATTGCACAACGTTTACACAAGAAATGGGTAATTATTGTTTTGCGTTCATGTTCTTATTGTTTGATTTATGATTTTTAAGAGAGTAAGGGTGGAAATTAAAGAATATAAAATGAATCCCATGACGTTAGGATTTCATGTCACCTCCAGTATTACCAGTAATTTGAATAAAATCATGGACACAAACTTGTTAATTGTCAACTTAGATGATTTTGTGGAAAGGGTTTGCAATCCCAACAAGAGTGAATTTATGGCATCTATTGAGGATAGCCATATTTACCTAGCCATTTCTTTTCCTCCTTCTTTGCATTTTCCTGAGTTGGTAAAACTCTGTGCTGAAAATTATGATTATGTAAAAGGTAAGTATTGGACGGGAGTGGTAAAGAAATGTTGACCCTAACACCCAAAGCATTTAAATTGATGTTAGGGCTACCAAAAATTATGAAACCAGTAACCATAAGTATCAAATCAACCCTTGAGGATTATGATACTAAAAACAAATATTATGCCAAAGTCATGAATACAAAATGGTTGTTGACAGATAGGAAGGATACCACAAGAATTCCTAAGAAGTTGGTCAGGTCACAATTTGTGGAGGAAGTGGAAGAAATAATTGTGTTATTGAGTAGAATGGTTGGCATGGACAAGGATTATGAATTCAAGGAATAGATGTGCCCATTCATATGGGTTATCTTGGATAATAAAGGAAGTATTTGCTAAGAAACACTTATAGCTACATCAATCCATACACAGATCTTTGAATTAGCTGTAAAAATTAATATGGATATTGCCACTGATCTTGAATTCTATATGATGTCATACTTCATCTATAATATCGCAGGTCATAATCTTTTCCCTGGCCTCCCACAAAGGTACACTTCAAATATAGAAAAGTGTATGAATTTTATCCCCAATTATTTTTGAACAACTGGAAAAGAAATGTGAGGAAAATAAATGATGCATTTTTGCATCCATCATATGTCTTTTCAAGCCTGAATGGGAGCAATATAGAATATCTGAAGGGGATAAAAATGCAATATTAGAGTATGGTTTCTTATTTATTCAACACAGGTTTTTAACTTAAATTAGAGCCAGTGGATTTAGTGGGAAACCATGTAAATTACCTATATATGTAGATGATAAGTGGGTCTTATGTGAGCTTGCAAGGAAATTAGAACCAGTGCATGAATTAATTGCAAGAAGGCATAAGACCAATGTTAAATTTCCTATCAGGATTAGGAGATATTCCTACCACTCCACTGGAAAAGCTATATTACTAGGAGAAGACATGGAAAGGTTTGAAATGGAAAAATTTGAACCAAGATCCCAATATGACATCAGATGGATTGTTATCTCAGCTTTGGGGAGTTCATATGAACATGAACTGCAGAGATGAAGAAGAAGTCAGGCTTAGAGACTTCTCAAGGATGAATCTTAAGTAGATTATTGACTTCAAGATTGTTGTATTACCTCAAGGAGTAGAGGATGATAAAAAAAAAATGATTCAATACTATATTGATCAAAAAATTGAGGCACAACCAATTTCTCCTATATCCTGGGATGAAAAAGAATCAAACAATCCATATAAATGAATTGCTAATGTGATGAGAAGGACCTTGAATTGGTTGCAAAAGAAGGGTATGTATTTATCCATACAAAATACAAAGGTATTGAATAATTTCATAGATTTGAAAATATTGAAGGAATATCTTTCTCTTTTAAAGGAAGGAGCAAATAAGATTGGTCCATAAAGAGGAATATCTCCTCGAATACCTACCAAGAAACTCACTTCAGGTACTATTGATGAATGGAATATTTCTACTAGTAGCACTTGGACTTATATGTTTGCCTTGAAACAAAAGATAAAAGAAATTCTTTTGAAATCTATGAAGAATGATCTTATTACCCAAGTAGTGACCATACATTCGAAAGGGGCAGGTTTAACCAAACTTGGATTTCCCATAGAAATATTTCCAAGATCATCTAGCACTAGAAAGATGATGAGGGTATCCTTAGCAGGTGCTTATTTTCAATCTAAATCATAGAGTGCCAAAAAAAGAGGCACCAGATCTCAAGCACTTTGAGAGATCTAAGAATGAAATTAAGATAATATAACCTTTGGTAACGGACACTGGTATTTCAATGAAGGAAAGTGGCCATGTATCAAAAAATCATAGACATAGAGAGCCTAAAGTTATAGATCCAATTCCACTCACCAAGGATCAAGATAAATTGGTTGCCTCATTTACAATGTAGGAAATGTCATCACCAAATCAAGGAGTAACTCATGTTGATCCACCTGTACAACCAAAAGTTGAAGCTACTATTTTGAATCCAAAGGAGATAGTGAAAAAAATAGTTCAAGAATCAGTAACTTATAGTATTCCCATGCCCAATCAGCCTGTTATCCAAAATGAGCCCTTACTCATTTTGTGGCCAAATCCCTTCATTCTTCCCTCTCTTGTGCCTTAGTCATAATTTTTTTCTTTTGAGGCACTCAAGACCTTCTGGAAATGGCACCATTGGATAGATATTTTTCTCAACTTTCCAAAAAGGTAAAGTTTTCCTCCTAACTCCATGTATTTTTGAAGTTATGGCTCGGCGAAATTTTTTTGGGAAATTTTCCCCTGAAAGACCCACAGCCAGTAATATGCATACCACGTGTCCTCGACAGTGGCAGAGGGCGGAGGTAAAATTGGAAATTTTACTAAGTGATTTGGAAAGTTTTCAAAAGAAATATTTCACCCCGCAGGCCCGCCGATGAATGAGATGCTGCCACATGTCTAAGGAAAGAAATTAGGAAAATTTTCTAAGGGTTGATCCAACACAAAAAAATTTCGATGCTAAGGCCCACATCCAATCATATTGTGCCATGTGTCCTTGAGCCCAAGAAAAGTGGTGGAGGGTGGAGTTAAAATGGAAAATTTGACTAAGTGTTGGCGCAGGGCGTAAAAAATTTCTCCCGCAGGGCCTGCAACCAATGGCCTCATGCCACGTGTCCAAGACCCAGAAGCGGACCGTGGTAGGGAGATTTTAAAATTTTGGTGAAAGTATTTTGGTAAAGGGTCAAAGGAGAAATTTTGGCCCGTAGACCCACCGACATCCAATCGCTGACCAGTCATGCCATGTGTCCCTGGGAGTTAGATCAGTGGAGTGCCAGGGAGAGATTGGGATTTTTCCCCAAGGTTTAAGCGGCAATAAAGGAGATGTTTGCTCCCCAAGGCCCGTGCCCAATGGGAGCGTCGCCACATGGCGCCAGAGCGTCTGGAATGCGGGGAAAAAATTGGAAATTTTCCCAAAGAAAAATGAAGAAAAATTTCAAAGGAAAAGTCCGCCCCCCAAACGCGAGCCAATGGAATCTTGCCACGTGTCCATGTGGCGGAAAAAAATGCAAGACAGGCCCGCAGGGAAAAATGGAAAAGAAATCCCATAGCCAATGGGGTTTCGCCACATGTCCGAGTATAGAAAATGGTCAAAAGCGATAGAAAATTTAAGGGGCAAAGGCCCATGGTGAATCACATCTTGCCACATGTCCTCAGATCATCGGCCTCGGTGGAGATTTTTGGAAAATTTTCCAATGGTCAAAACGATGGAAAATGAAGCACAGAAGGTCCCACATCCAATCATAACATGCCACGTGGCACTTGGAACGGTGGAGCGTGGGGATTTTTTGGGAAATTTTCCCAAATGCAAAAAGTGGGAAAATTTCAATTTTTTTGCCTGCCAATCCGTTTTGGCCCTATTTTGCCCTAAATTTTCAAATGGCCATAACTTTCGATCCAGAGCTCGATTTTTCAAATTCTTTATATCAACGGAAAGTTGGTGAAATTATATACAATATTCTAGGCTAAATTTTATATTTTGATGTATTTTAGAGAGAGAAAATTGAAAAACACCTTGGGCACGTGCTAATGAACAGAAATGATGTTTCAACCACCATTTTTAATGAAGAATGGCTCACATTCTCTCCCAACATGGTGGACAATGTCAGGGAATGGACCTATAAGGATGCCCATGCCATTTTATTGCATTTTTGGTTAGTGGTTGAAGCTCTCCCATGTTTTCCCACGTTTCTCTCTACTGGGGTCGTTTCTTGCATGGTAAAAGCCAGATTTGGCTCATTTTTGAAGGGTTGAACATTTTTCATGTATTACAGGCTCCCTCTTTCACATTAAAAGTGATTTTGTGGAAAAATCAGACCTCTTCCAAGACTGTAACCTGTTTTCTTCCTCTCAGATGTTGTAATGCATGTGTTTTGATAGTGGAAATGACAATGCAAGCTCTGTGAATGAGTTTTAAATCCTCTGTTTGTTTTGTTTGATTCATTTCTAACCTTTCATTACAGTTTATCAATTTATGCATGAAGTTTTGTTACATTTCTATGATCTGTGTCAATCTACAGAAGTAAAAAATGCTCACCACTCCTTTGGTGCATCACCTTATTAGCATTAGTTTCAGTTTTTTGCATTCTCTATCTCTGTCCCCTTGGAATTTAGAGTAGGATCTTGAATTCAAAACATCTGTAACTTGCAAGTAATACACTTGATCAGAGGAGTTGAGGAACCAGCCTCTAACCTGGAGATTATTTTCCCATTTTTACAAGTCCCACACTTGGGGAAAAGATTCAATGTTGTGCAATCACACTGGATGTCCAAAGTGTCAAACTAGAAATCTGATCAACATCCAGGGGTGCTGCTGATTTGCACCAATAGTTTTGGCATGCCGGGTGGGACCTTAGAGGTCTTCATCTTCATTGCAAAAAAATTGATGTGCATTTGTTGCAAGTTTCTTGCTTAAAAGAGCCCTAAATTGCACATCTGGCGACTCCAAGGAAGAAGAATTAGCTGGTTTTAGCAGTGCAGACCTGAAAACTCATGAGAAGAATCACCACAAGGTCAAGAGTTGGAGAAGAAGAGGTGTTGTTTGAATATCTACAATTATCTCCAAGAAGAAGGAAAAGAGGGAGGAGAATTCAAAGGTCTCCATCTCCACCAAATAGAACTCTATCAACTCCTCCACCTGGTAGGCCTTTCATTCAATCAACAAGGGTTCTAAGGCCAATCAGAATGGCACAACACAACCCCCTATGTCAATTTCAATGGCAGCAGCCCACTTGCTCTCAATGCACAAAATCCAATCCCAGTTGCAGCATTGAAGAACATTCCATACTTTACTGGAGAGAATCAGACCACTCCCGGTGATCATGTCAAGGATATTGCTAATATTTGTGCAATCCATGAGATTAATGAGATGCAAGTTGCTATCAAAATGCTGGCATCTTCCAAAGGGAAAGCTTTGCAATGGTTTAGGAGTCTTGCCTCAGGTTCTATTCAAAATTGGAACCAGCTATGTATAGCCCTCCATGAGCAGTTTGGAGAAAAGGGAGATAACTTGTCCCTTTTGGAACAGCTGACAACCATCAAGAGAGCTCCCAATGAGCAGCTGACTGACTTCAAATTCAGGTTTCAAATGACTTGGGAGAGAATTCCAGTGGCAGTAAGGCCAACAGTAGAAGGTGCTTTTCTATATTACCTTAAAGCTTTAAATTCTGATATTTCTATGTTAATTCAATCCATGGGAGGCACAACTATCCCTGTTGCTTATAGCATTGCCATTAGAGCTGAAAATTGTTTGATTCAAGCTGGAAAGCTAGCTCCTAGGCCTCCAATGCCATTATACCCAAGTTTAGAGAGCCCAAGTACTAGTCAAGTGCCTATTTTAGCTCCTATTCCCACTCCTAGAAATCAGAATTCAAGTGAAGCTTCTACTTCATCTTCTAGTGCCTCAAATGAACTTCAAGAAGTCATGAAGCAATTGCAAAATTTAGGTAATGAGCTGGTTACACTCAAGAGGCAAGCAAGCCCAAGGTTTTAGACCTTCTTTCCAGCCTCAAGCTCAGCCTAACAGGTAGCCATACCAGCCTCAAAGACCACCCAATCCAGTTGCAAATCAAAATCAAGAAAGACCTCTTGCCAACAAACCATTTCATCCCTATAATCCCAATGCTACATCTTCCTCTAAGGCATTAGTGCCAGTGCAAAACAACATAGCTCAAGAGTATGATTGGTGTTTCCCATGCAATGAACCTCACAACTAGTCTATGTGTTTCAACGGTGCCTTAAATCAAGCATTAATGGTGACTAAAACTGGTGTGGAGGGTGAAGGGAGTCAAGGAAATAACGAACAGCCAAGAAACATTCCAGCAGCAATCAGCTCAAAATGATACCACACTTGTAAACTGGCAAGCAAAAGATTTTTTTGGCATGAATCAAATAATTCCCCAAAGTGTTACAGCCAACACAAGGTCAAAAAGGAGAAATTTGGGTGAAGAAAAGCCATTGGCTCCAAGTAATCCACAATATTCTATCACTCCACAAATTATTGGCAAACAAAATGCAGTTCCAAACGTGCAAGGACTACCTAAAACAGCTCCTAGGCTAACTCAAATGCCAGTTGCTTCTACCCATGTGCAAGGAATGAATGTGTAGGCTAAGGGATAGCAGAGAGATGCTTCATCTCCATTCAACATCATTGATCAGATGAAGAAGACAAATGTAAACATATCAATGTGGGAATCACTATCCATCCCAGGCCAAAGAGATTTTCTACAAGCTGCCATGAAGGACTGGTCAACTTCAAATCAGCAAGTCCAAATGCAAGAGAAGGTACTCACAAATGCTGCCCAGCCTGAGGGGAATCATGGAGGACAACAGGGTAAAATGTTGAATCCCCCTCCATTTTATGTTTCATTGATCATTGGAAACCAATTAGTACACAATTACATGATTGATTCTGGAGCAAGTAGTTCAGTAATGCCCAAGAAAATAGCTGATCAGTTGGGAATTCAATATGAAGTCATATCCAAAGGGGTAGTGCAATTGGATGGGACAGCAATAACAACAGTTGGAGTGATAAAAAACTTGAGTCTTACTTTGCATGCATGCCCCAACGTTGTTGTTTTGCAAGATGTCTCAGTAATAGATCTTCCACCACTCTTTTCCCTATGTCTGTCAAGGGATTTCACAGCCAAGATTGGAGGTTACTTATCTGATGATTGGTCACACATGTTGTTCAGAACAAGATATGGAACTAAAGCCACAATCAGATCTGAGCCTATTGCAAACTTTCACATTGAGCCTTACACTCCAAGCCAAATCAATACCAATTGTTTAGCGTTTGATCAAGAGGATTATCCAAGAACTGATGAAGCTAACACCAAGGTTAGAAGTATCCTAGATCTGACTCTTTATGAATGGGAAAGCAAGGTGCATGCTTTTGATCCTTATCAAGAAATAGAAGAATCTGAGCTAGGAGTCTATTGCATGCATGAAGAAAATCAGCCTATTCCTAGCATCACCAAGCCAGACCACAAGGATGACAATGAGGTATGGCAGTTATTTTTTGATGGATCAAGGAGTAGACAAGGTGTAGGAGGGGGAGATATGCTTGTTTCACCTCAAGGAGTTAAGTATTATTCAGCTTTTATATTTTAGTTTGCATGCTCTAATAACACTGCTGAATATGAAGCTTTGATACAAGGATTGCATTGGTCAATCAAGAGAGGAATAAATAACTTGAAAGTCTTTGGTGGTAGTGAGTTGATTGTCAACCAAGTTAAGGGGCAGCATGCTGTCAAGAATTATCTGCTCAGGTGCTACAAAAATAGGGTGTGGGACCTCATTGAATATTTTGAGGGATTTGGCATCAAATCCATTCCTAGAAAAGAGAACCAAGCTGCTGATAGGCTTGCAGCAGTTGGAGAAGCCTTTGATGTTGTTGAAAGCATCCAAAAAGACAAGGTACAACCAAACATCCATGTGATTGTAAGGCCTTCAGTGCTAGACAACAATGTAATTTGGCAAGTGTTTGAAAATGATCAACAAATCATCCATTTCTTGCAAGAAGAGGCTGAGTTCTCAGCTAAAAATTAGGAAAAGTTGGAGCAACAGTTTGGTAACCAAGTGGTACAGCTGAGAACCAACAAACTACCAAAGGGACTTATTACTTTGGAGTCCATTTTCAATCCTAATGATCAGTTTAGGAAGGAGAAAGAAAACATCCAAGTCAAGGGAGAAGATTCAGTGTCCATCTTGGTGGAAGAAGGAAAATCACTCCAAGTTGGTAAAGTGACAACTAAGCAAGAAAGGTATGAGTTCATACAACTTTGTCAAGAATTCCCTGATGTGTTTTCTTGGAGCTATGAAGATTTGAAAGGTTTCAATCCCGAGTTAGCTCAACACACCATTGAATTGGATCCAAGTGCTAAACCCATCAGGCAAAAAACAAAGGCCATTCAATCCACACATGGAGCCTCTCATGAGAAAAGAATTGAATAAGTCGATAGAGTCAAGAATCATATTCCCTATCAAGCATTCTAGTTGGGTGGCCAACTTGGTTCTAGTTAGAAAGAAGAGTGGGGAAATCAGATTGTGTGTTGACTTCAGAGATTTGAATAGAGCATCTCTCAAGGATCATTATCCACTTCCTTCTATGGAGCAGATTTTACAAGTTGTTTCCAGCTCTGAGAGGTTTTCATTACTTGATGGCTATTCAGGGTACAATCAAATTATGGTGAAAGAAGAGGATCAGTTCAAGACAGCCTTTACAACCAAATGGGGAACTTATGCATACAAGAAAATGCCATTTAAGCTGTCCAACGCTAGAGCTACTTTCCAAAGAGAAATGGAGATGGTGTTCAAGGATTTGATTAACAATGTGGTGCTGATATATCTTGATGATATCATTGTTTTTTTCAAAAAATGTAGCAGACCATCTCTTTCATTTGAGATAAGTGTTCCAAAGGTGCAGAAGATTTGGAGTATCCTTGAATCCTAAAAAGTGTATTTTTCTAGCCCATGAAGGAAATCTCCTTGGCCATATTGTCTCCAAAGAAGGATTAGCAATTGATCTAGAAAGAGTTGAAGCCATAAGAGCACTACCATTGCCAAGCCACAAGAAGGCCCTTCAAATTTTCTTGGGGAGAATAAATTTTGTGTAGAGGTTTGTCCCAAATTTTTCAGCCCTAGTCAAGCCTATCACCAAGATGTTAAAGAAAAGCATAGCTTTCAAATGGATAGCAGAAGGCAAGGAAATTTTTGAAGCAATCAAATAAGCCATCTCTCAAGCCCCAACTCTCATTAACCCAGATTTCTCCAAGGATTTCATCCTCTATGCATTTGGGGGTGATGATACTATTTCTGCAATTTTAGTACAGCAGAACAAAGACAATGATGAGAAGCCAATTGCTTTCTTCAGCCAAAACCTGGAGGACTATGAGGTGAGGTATTCCTTCATTGAGAAGCATATTCTTGCAGTAATCAGGAGCTTGAAGAAATTCAAGCATCTAGTTTCAAACAACAAGGTTCAATTGCTGGTTTCTCATGTGGGAGTTAAGGACTTCCTCCTCAACAAAGACCTGAATGAAAAGAGAGCAGGTTGGATTACTCATGTCATGGAGTATGACATTGAGATCAAAGTCACCAAGTTGGTTAGAGGAAAAGGGTTGTGTGAGCAGCTGGTCCTGAACAAACACAAGGAAGCATGCAATGAGAAGGAGGCTATTTTGGCATTGTAAGACAGCCATGAGAAAGGAAGCACTCAAAAGGAAAATGATGGTGTCCTCACTCCTTGCTGAACCCAAGACATAATGCACTTCCTAAGCATAGGTCTATGCCCTCCAGAGATGAACAAAACCAAAAGAAGACACTTTAGATTGTAGGCTGTCCCATATGCCCTTGTTGATGGTGTTTTATTCAGAAAGGATGTGAATGGAGTGCTACTGAGATGCATTGGTACAAATCAGATTCATAGGGTGTTGGAAGAGTTCCATGGTGGATCAGCTGGTGGTCATTTTGCACCAAGAGTGAAAGCTCTAAAGATCATGAGGGCTGGCTATTATTGGCCCAAGATTTTCAGTGATTGTTATGCATGGATCAAGAGGTGCAAGAATTGTGCATTCTTCACAGGTAAAGAGAGGCTAGCTGCCCTTCCATTGCATCCAATTTCAGTTGACCAGCCATTCATGCAATGGGGTTTGGACTTCATTGGGGTCATTAATCCCAATTCAAGCCAAGGGCACAAATGGATTTTAACAACAATAGATTACTTCACCAAGTGGACTAAAGCAGTAGCACTCAAGGAAGAAAATGAATCTAGCATCCTAGACTTCTATGAGGGAATAGCAACCAGATTTGGCATACCTACTACAATAATATCAGATAATGCATTGGCATTCATTGGGTCCAAGGTAACTGAATGGGCTGTCAAGAATGGGATCTACCTAAGTACTTCATCAAATTATTACCCTCAGGGTAATGGCCAGGCTGAATCTACAAACAAGAACTTGTTAAGGATCATTAGGAGGACTCTTGATGAAAATCAGAGGTCTTGGCATACTAAGTTGAAATCAGCCTTATGGGCTGATAGGATAACTCCTAAAAGATCTACAGGTAACTCCCCATTCAAGCTTGTTTATGGAAGAGAGGAAATTTTTCCCATGTCACTTGAGTTGCCAACATTGGAACTCATGAAATAGTTGGAGTTGTTGGAGTTTGAGCCCATGGAGGTTAGATATGCAGAATTGATGGAGCTCCAAGAAATCAGAAATCAGGCATCCCAAGCAATGGAGAAGGATCAAGCTTTGATCAAGAAGACCTTTGATAGGAAGGCCAAGAATAGATATTTCCAAGTTGGAGATCTAGTGTTAAAATGGGATGCAGACAGAGAAAAAATGGGAAGGCATTCAAAATTTGATGCCATTTGGAGTGGCCCATACATGGTCACAAAGTGTAAGGACAGCAATGCTTTCCAATTGTCTTCATTAGATGGCAAAGAATTGTAGATTCCAGTCAATGGAATCCATCTAAAGCATTGCTACTGAAGGGAATTCTCCACCTTGTACATATTAGCTTAGGTTTTCATTCCTCTAAGTGCTTGTGCACATTGTTTTGTTGTAGATTAGCTTTGCTTTCCCTAAGTGCTTTGGCACAGGCTTGCTATCCCAGGAAATGTGTTTTGTAGGCCTTGCTCCATCAGATGATGTTCCACCCTCCACCTTCCTCCTTGTAGTGTTCTAGCCAGTTGGGGTACCAAGCAGAGAATTTAATGACTCCATACCCAATGGATTGTTTCAGGTAACTGGTAACTTCATCTAGTAGGCAGATGACCCCTCTGAGTCACCAAAATTGTTATCCAAAATGAGCCCTTGCTCATTTTGTGGCTAACTCCCTTCATTCTTCCCTCTCTTGTGCCTCAGTCATAATTTTTTTCTTTTCAGGAACTCAAGACCTTCTGGAAATGGCACCATTGGATAGAGCTTTTTCTCATCTTTCCATAAAGGTAAAGTTTTCCTCCTAACTCCATGTATTTTTGAAGTTATGGCTTAGCAGAGTTTTTGTGGGAAATTTTCCCCTGAAAGGCCTACCACTAGTAATAACATGACATGTGTCCTTGGGATTTTTGGAGGGTGGAGGTAAACTTGGAATATTTACTAAGTGATTCAACAAGTTTTCAAAAGGAATATTTCAGCCCCGAAGGCCCACCGATGAATGAGATGCTGCCACATGTCCAAGAAAAGGAAATTGGAAAATTTTCTAAGGGTTGATCCAAGCAAAAAATTTGATGCTAGGCCCGCATCCAATCAGAACATGCCATGTGGCACCAGGAGTGGCAGAGGGTGGAGTTAAAATGGAAAATTTGACTAAGTGTTGGCGTAACTAAAAATTTTCGGCCCTAAGGCCCACACCCAACCACACTGTGCCACGTGTCCTTAGTCCCCAGAAGTGGCACGCGATGGAGATGGAGTTAAAATTTTGGAAAAATATTTTGTGAGGGCGCAAAGTCAAATTTTTCCCACAAGGTTCGCATCCAATGGCCTCATGCCACGTGTCTCAAGACCAGCGGGCCGCGGAGAGAAACTTAAAATTTTGGCAAAGTGTTTGGGCGAGAGGAAAGGAGATGTTTTCTCCCAAGGCTCGCACCCAATGGGAGCCCACCACATGGCACCAAAACTTTGGAACATGGGGAAAAATTTGGAAATTTTCCCAAAGAAAAATGAAAGAAATTTCAAAAGGAAAAGTCCGGCCCCCAAATGCGAGCCAATGAGATCTTGCCACATGTCCATGTGGCAGAAAAAAATGCAAGGCAGGCCCGCAGGGAAAAATGGTAGAGAAATCCCATAGTCAATAGGGTTTTGCCACGTGTCTGAGTCAGAAAATGGTCAAAAGTGACAGAAAATTTAAGAGGAAATGCCTGTGGCAAATCACATCTTGCCACGTGTCCTCAGGTCATCGGCCCGACAGAGAATTTTTGGAAAATTTTTTAATGGCCAAAACAGTGGAAAATGAAGCGCAGAAGGCCCGCGTCCAATCAGAACATGCCACATGGCACCAGGAGTGGTGGGGTTTTGGGATTTTTTGGGAAATTTTCCCAAATGCAAAAAGTGGGAAAATTTCAATTTTTTGGCCCACCAACCCATTTTGGCCCTGTTTTTCCCTAAATTTTCAAATGGCCATAACTTTCGATCCAGAGCTCAGTTTTTCACGTTCTTTATATAAATGGAAAGATGGTGAAATTCTATACAAGATTCTTGGATCAATTTTTTATTTTTTATTTAGTTTGGAGAGATAACATTGAAAAATGCCTCGGGCACGTGATAATGAACAGAAATGACGTTTCAACCACCTTTTTTAATGAAAAATGGCTCGCATTCTCTCCCAACATGGTGGAAAATGTCAGTGAATGGACCTGTAAGGATACCCATGCCATTTTATTGCATTTTTGGGTGGTTGAATATCTCCCATGTTTTCCCACGTTTCTCTCTCCTGGGGTCGTTTCTTGCATGGTAAAAGCCAGATTTGGCTCATTTTTTGAGCGTGGAACATTTTTCAAACATTACAGGCTCCCTTTTCACCTTGGAAAGTGATTTTGTGGAATATCAGACCTCTTCAAAGATTGTAACCTATTTTCTACCTTTCAAATGTTGTAATTCATGTGTTTTGATAATGGAAATGACAATGCATGCTCTGTGAATGAGTTTTAATCCTCTGTTTGTGTTGTTTGATTCATTTCTAACCTTTCATTATAGTTTATAGTTTGTGCATGAAGTTTTATTACATTTCTATGATTTGTGTCAATCTGCAGAAGTAAAAATGCTCACCACTCCTTTGGTGCATCACCTTATTAGCATTAGTTTCAGTTTTTTGCATTCTCTCTCTCTATCCCCTTTGGAATTTAGAGTAGGATTTTGAGTTTAAAACCTCTGTAACTTGCAAGTAACGCACTTGATCAGAGGAGTTGAGGAACCAGCCTCTAACTTGGAGATTCTTTTCCCATTTTTACAAGTCCCAGACTTGGGGAGAAGATTCAATATTGTGTAATCACACTGGATGTCCAAAATGTCAAGCTAGAAGTCTGATCAACATCCAGGGGGTGCTGCTGATTTGCACCAACAAAGCCTATGAAAAAATAGGGGCCAAAGAAACTGAGTGCAGTGTAATCCAAGGGCCAGGATTTACCTCAGTACAGTCAATCACATGAGCAAGTGAAGAGCCCAATCGAGGCAACATATAAAAATGTACTTAGGGAGATGCCCTTATTTTAACCTTTTGATGTAACAATTGAAAAACATGCAGTAAAAGGTGAGAATGTTTCTCAAGTAGATGAAAAAATGAAGGATGTTTCCTAGCTATCAACTGATTGAGAAGAGGTTCAAGTAAAAAAGGACCATACTAAAATCTCAAAAACTATAGGATTAGATGAATCAATGACTCAGGGAATCACAGGTGGAACATCTTCAAAAAATATTGTCTTTGTTAAGAGTCACTCCCCAAGGGAAGTAGAGAATATAAAGGGTGATGAGTCACTTCAGGATATAGAACCTGTTAATAAGTCTATAGTGGGTACTACATAAGAATCCATTAAAATAGTGGGGACTGATGAAAAAAAAAATGTGCAAATTTATGAAAAAGGTAAAAAATTAATTGACGAATCCAGGTCTACTAAACAACAAGAGGAATAATTGTTGAAACAATAGTTCACCAATGTTCCAATTCAGGAAGATATATCTACTGAACATCATCCTTTAAAGTAGGTAGATAGTAAAAAGAAAGAGGAACTACCCAAGATAACAATTCTAACTTGAGAAACCCCAAGATAAATTACAGAAATGATTGTTACTGTAGTATAGGGTAAAGATAAGGGAAAGGCACCAGTTGATAGTGTGACTCAAGAAACAACTAGTCAGTCCCCAGATCAAGGACATGAAAATAAGTAATTGGAAATGGTAACACTACATGATGAATATGAAGATCCAACCTTATAAGGGAGTAAGATGCAAGAAGTATAATTATTGTAAGATCCTCAAGAATCATCTAAACAGTTTGTAGTTATCTCTGAAAATTCCTCACCTGTATCACAAGGAGTGAAAGTGGGAAACATTCTCACAACTAGTTGGCTGGGAGGATTGATGTGAGATGTGGAAAAAAATTCTCTAGAAGAGGCTATAGATATCACAAGTATAGATTTTACAAA
This sequence comes from Taxus chinensis, assembly GCA_019776745.2. Lineage (NCBI taxonomy): Eukaryota > Viridiplantae > Streptophyta > Pinopsida > Cupressales > Taxaceae > Taxus > Taxus chinensis. The sequence continues at coordinate 493,321,523 of CM034154.1, forward strand.
TCCCAAGAAAACCTTAAAAAGGGAAAATATCCTTGCTAAGACCCGTGTAGACCGACAAGGATTCAGAACTCTAGAAATTGCAACCCCTCACCATGGTAAATCAAAGAATGAAATTACAATGAATGATTATGATGTTCAACACATTCATTTAGGGAAACTTGGTAGAGAATCATTAAAATAAGATGTTACATTAGTTGTTGAGAGTTTTTTTCACAAAAATTGATGATGGTATGGCATCTAAGAGAATATTAAAGGAACAAGTCAGAACATTATCCTCATACATACAGAAACGGGTACATCCTGTTGAAGAAGGGAAAGAAGATGTTACCAATATAACACCTCATATTCTAGAAGAGACTGATAGGGATAGAGAAACAACTAGTGTCGTAGATAAATGGAAAGAGGAGTTGATTGAAAGAGGAAGTAATATTATGGAAGAGGTGGTAGAATGTTATGAACAACTGACTGAATTGTCTAAAAATTCCAAGGATCGGCTTAATGAATGTGGAGATTATTTATACTTATGGGAAGGAATCCTTCCTAAAATAAAATTAATAGCTCAATTATATGATCATAGTGGAAGATGAATAGATTTTCCCCCCTGAAGAAAGGGGAATACAACATACTTATGAAGAAGCTACCAAGTTAAGGGTGAAAACTCTCAAGAAGATAAAGGAAAGTATTTTGTCTGGAAGGGAAAAAATAATAGAGCACATGGATACACTTTATGGGTGGTTAGGAAAACTTGTGATAGAGAATAGAATCATATATGGTGATTGGGGCATTGAGAATCTGGTATAATCCTTTGATCACAATGTTAATGGAAAACATGATGCAGTGAATCCAAATTTTATCTATGATACTATCCAAAATTTTATTGATTTGGAGAAGCACATGACTAAGTTGTCAAAGAAAATAAGAAAAGGTAATGTTGCAAGGCCAAAGTTTGAGGGATTACTCAGAGAGGAAACATTGATTTTCAAGTTCTATGTCAGAATTGATGAAGAATCTCTCATCCCAATATTTTAGAGGTTTGATGAATATAATGAAATATTATAAGAAACACAACCGAAAAGAATCAAGGAAATTGAATTTGGCCCCAGTAAACCATGAGAAAACTTATGCTTATATTTTCTATAAGACTTTCTACTAAGAGAACAAACATTGATGTTCATGTTCCAGGTCATAATTGATGAAGAATCCCTCATCCCAATATTTCAAAGGTTTGATGCATATAATGAAATATTATCAGAAACATAGTAGAATAGTGTCAAGGAACTTGAATTTGGCCCTAGTGAACCATGAGAAAACTTATTCTTATCTTTTCTATAATACTTTATTTCTTTTAGTCGATACTTTCATAATGACAAGTTGATTAGTGTTTTTTAAATTGTGATTTTCAAATATGTATGAATTATGGAACTATGTAGTAGGATTTCATTTTTTTAATAGAATTATATGTCTATTATTAACATGAAATTCATCGTAACATTTTGAATATTTGGTACTTGAAAATGAAAGAAAAATGGGGTTCTATAGGGGCCCTAGCCCATGGAAAAAACTACATACATTTTGTAAATTAAATCAAAAGGAAACTAGAAAAAGAGACACCTAATCATCTTCCACCACCACAAAATCCTCACTAAAGGAGGAATTTTATCCAAAATCTTGTTCTTCCTTGGAACAAACTCCTTGGACCCAACAACCATATGTGAAAATAGAACTTCCCTTACCAAGGTGTGAGACATCCCCATAGCCATGAGTTCATCAATATTCATTCTATGGCTGCCCAACATATTCATCAATTTCCTCTTCTTATGATAAGAAGAGACCCAATTTAGGAGATCCAGGCCACCTGTGGGAAATTCTTTTCTCCCTTTTTCATTATAGATAGAAGTCTTGGTAGGAAAAATTGATGTGGCTAGAAGAGAAAGCACAATGGTCCTTGAGGGTGTTCAGGCATGATCTTTGGAGCTGGATTCACCCTTTCACTTCTCCACAAATGGTGACACTTTAGGAGGTTGAGAAAGAAGATATTTTGTGGGATTGTTCTCCAAGGAGGAAACATGTTGTTCCAGTTCACTCACCCTGAGAATAAGAGTGGGAATTTTGTCTATGCAGAATCCTTCCCCAAGCTCATAAGATTATGAAGGAACCTCCTTCTTGGTAAACTCTTAATTGTAGATAAAAGGGCATATGTTGTCATTCTTACCTTTCACAAATTTCCTTCTCTTGAGCTAGAATTGTTTCAATACCTTAGGATTCTTCTATGCTCCCACCTTAAGAGATGAAAGTATATCATCTGGAAGGTGGAAAAAATAGGACTGATTCTGACAAGCCTTCTAATCAATGCTACATGGAAAACTTGGGAAGTCAATGTCCCATTGTAATCTTTTGGGTCTATAATGTCAAATAACATTCTCACAAATGCCTCATCAAGGATTTCCAAGTCGAAGATCTGATTTAAATATTCAGAGGATACCTCCTTCAAGATAAGTGTTAATTTCATTCCCACTATGTTGAAAATAGATAAATCCACTAATATTTTTCACACTCAGAAGAAGGGATGTAAATTTACAAAGGAAATGGGTCGAAATCATAACAGAGATGGACCTAGTGAGTTAAAATGAACACAATCATGATGAATTGATCATTGAGATTATCTGTGATGCTCGCACGAAGGAGATAAATATGAAATAGACTAATATCATACAAAAAGGAGGAAATTGTCTTGATATGATACAACACATACAAAAACACTTAGCTCTTAAAGATATGATAATGAGTGTGTGTGTTTTTAGAAATATTCTCAAAATGGTTAACACATCAAATCAAACCATTTGGGGGCACTCAGAAATCATTAAAAAATTCTCTCGACCTGCCTTAAAAATAAATAATTAAAAAAATGATACTAAAGGATGACATGACATCCCAGTCATTCTAAGATAGTGAAAAAATACAAATCATTTGTAATCTCTCCACATGGCATCACAAAAGGAAATTATTTTTGAAAGGAATAATAAATAGATCAAATTGTGTGCCAAAAGGAATAATATTCTCTTAAAGATTCACATTTTTGGGGGGGAAAATTAGAGACAAGTGAGAGCGAAAGTTGTATATATATGAGAGGAATGTTCTCATATCAAGAATGGGGTTTTAAAATTTTCTAATTTTTTAGAGAAAATAGAGAAAAACCTATTGTACTTTTCCTGAGAAACCTAAATCAAACCAAGAGAATAGTGAGTTATTTTACTTTGTCCAAACCTTCTCATGTCAAGATGATTGTGAGTGTATAGTCATTGGAAAACATTGAGGCTATAGGCTTTATGTTCCTTTGCTGAGAAATTTATATTTCTTGAAATTAATTGTGTTTTATCTCTTGCAAAATGTTATCATTGTTCTTAAGGTAGAATACTTTGAATCAACTACTTGCCTCCCTTTTGTAATCTTATGATGATGGTTCCTTTGAATTACACTAGATATTGTCTTAATTAGTGGCATTTTGGCAACTGAAATTGCACTATAAATAGAGATTTCTTTCTGTGGTGTGATAAATAGTTTTAAATTCATGTTGCCTTTGTTTAGTTGAGAAGATTTTAGTAATATTTTTTGTGTATCTTTAACATAGTTGAATAAAATTTGTTAATGTTTTGTTGAGAGTTTAAAATGAGCTTTTGTGTTTAAGTTCTCAAAGGTTGTGTGAAATCTTGTACTCTTGGGCTTCCACGAGTGCATACCTTCTGGTTAAAGGGTTTTTGTTAGTTTTGTGATGCACTTTTATTACCTTGGGGAAATTTCCAATCATTTTTAAGGTTTTCTTGTGAGATTTATATAATCAAATTTATCCTACTTTAATCTCCCATTCATACACAACAAGGTATGATTTACAATTTTTAAATCCTTTTAAATTGCCCATGTTTTCCCTACTTATCAACTCATGTCAAGGGACTTTTCCATTTCTATCCTCCATTTCCATAAATATGAAAAAGCAAGCTAAAATCTACAGTATCTAGAGCAACCTGAGTCATATTTTGAAAGACATATAGATTATTTAGTGTGACAACTCATGAAAGTTAAATAATTCTTACATTGACTATGTCTATTCAATATTATCCTTCATATTTCCAATAAATAGCATAGAGACTTCAATTTTATAAACTTTTCTCACAATAACTAGCTACAAATTGGGTCCTCTCACACTGGTTAAAATCAAAACCTAAAGTAGTAGGGAAGGTCATCCCGTTTGTGAGTGCAATCCAATGTCTCCCAAGTCATGTCCCAAAGAGTCTTTCAGATATGTCCTCGGCTACAAATGACTAAATCTTTGGTTTGTATTTCTCTAAGCATTGAATTCAGATTGTAAATGTTGTTTGGCTCTCAAGGTGGTGTAGATTTTGGTACCAATAGGTTTCTAACTTTATATAAGTTTTCTCAAGCACTAACCCTTCACCTTTTTCTGTAATATCTCAGTTGGAAGGAGATGGTCTATTTATGTTGAATTTATCTCCCCTTAACCGCTACTTCAACCTTTTTGAAAAATTCCACTCACCAATGCACCAAACTTACATGCATAACCTAAAAATATGCTACTACATATTTGTAAAGTCTTATTCAAGCACATATATCACACTCTTAAGAAATTGAATCAATAAAATACATGTAAAAATGCATGACTAAAACTCTTACCATTCATAATTTACTTCACAAATTCATGCACAAAGTTTAATGATCATCAACACCATAAGAATACACGTAAAACTATCACAACAAGAATGTATATACACAATAAAATTTACAAAAAAATCTTGAAGATTTATTTTATTATTATTCAAATGAATGAGTGCAATTAGTTACATTTTTGAATTTATAGTCCTCCATTCAGTTTCCAACTGAATACAATCCTTTAGACCTATTGGTCACACACTTGGCTCTCAACGAGCCACAAGGATATCTAATTAGAACTCTAAGAAGTTAAAAATTAAACATTTGTTATGAATCCTAACCCTTTGTAGGTCTTTTTACAATATTAACACTCCATGAAGGAGTCATAGAGTAGGCTAAAACTCCTAAACATGCCAAAAATGGCATTCTAGATTTAAACTTACACTTTTCGAGAGAAAGTGCATAATTCAAATTTTAAAAATCCAAGAGTCAAAATAACACATCTAGGTGACTCCATATAACATCTTAAATATACAAACACGATATCAAGCAAAACATTTATGTTTCTATCCTTATTTACATGCTAGAGATGATGCTCCTGCATCATACTCCCAGGGGAAAGAAAATTTGTGAACGCTAGAGTTTTTGATTTTATTCTTCTTCTTCCAATTTATTTGTATCTTCATATTTATTTTTATTTTCTCCCCCTTTTCATTTTACTCACTCTACATTTCTTCAATCATATGTTTTCTCTGGTTCTCATTCTTCACCTTATCTTTATAGTTGTGGTATTCATCTAATGGAGCTTCTTCATTAACTTCTTCTACTTCATCATTATCTTCTTAAACTATCAATTCTTCTTCCTAGACCTTATGCTCACCTCTAATTGTATCTTCTTTAACATATACCTCCTTCTCTACCGGTACACACTTAGTACTTTTCTCTTCTTTCTCTGTCTCTTTTACCTTTTCTTCCATCTTCTTGCAATGAACTTATAGGAGTTTCTCTGCCTTTGTCCTTGAAATTATTTTTGTATCCCTTTCACATGATTCCAATTTAATTATATCATGCTCCAAGGTTGTTATCTCCATCTACAACTGCTCCAAACTCTCATAAACAAACACAATATCTTTTAGTAAATCGTATTCACTTGTCATTTGTTGTTCTTGGTTCTTTGTCCTCTTATTTTTGTCATCCATGTCAAGTTCTAATGCCTCTAATTTGGAACATTATTATTCATTATTCATACCTCCAAACAGACACGTGCACAAAATTTTAGACTCAAAAAATGGAGGCTTAGTTTCCCCTCTAGATACTTCCTTCCATGACACCAATTCATCTTGTATCTTTTTGAACTCTTTTTCTTCTATCACTGTATAAGAAATACCATCAACATGTTCCTATATCGCAAGAGAATACAAAAATTCTTCTATCACTTCTTCATCATCATTCTTTTCTTTAACCAATATCAATTCCTTGATGACCTCTTCTTTTTGCTTATTTACCCTTTTTTCATCTGCTTCTATATTTTTCATCTTTTTTGGAAGAAAAATGTACTAATAGGGGGGTGAATTAGTCCTACAATAATTTTAATTCATTTACCAAACCATACATTCAAAAATTAGGTTGTCCATTCATCATTCATAACCATACATGTGCATATTAGATTTATAGTAACCATTCAAGATAACATAACATAAGAGAGAGTAAACAAGACACAAAATATAAATGGGAAAACCTAAAAGGGAATAAAACAAACTGAAACTCTACTTCCATTACACAAATAAAATATATTTAGTGAATCACCAACTTCACAAGGAGCACCAACCCCTAGTTTAGAAAATCACCAACCCCTAATTTAGTGAAGCACCCACTAAAAAAGGAGGATACAACCCCCTAAGATAATAAAGAACCAACTAAACCATATGAATAATAATATATCTAATTTTTTTGCTTCCACAACTAATGGATATAACAAATTCAGCTCACACACACACCTTCAAACCCTCAATCCTTCAACTCGCTCAAACTTGGATTTTCATGCCTTGATTTGGATTCAAAAATTTTAAATAATAATATCTAACCTTCCTCATATTTTTGACAACATCCTCATCTCTTATTTAATTCCTTATAATCCCCTTCACCCTCTCAATCATGTCATATTTTTCCCTCATGCACAACTAGTTCATAAATGAACCAAGCAAGCACTTAAATATGCATCTCAACTAATAAAATCATCATAGGTAAGTCCTATATGTTTATGTCAACTAATAAATATTAAAAAAATCCCAATAAATTCATAAAAACATTCATAATGAACCCATGTATGCCGTCCATGCTAAAATGCACCAAACAAGCTCAAAAATAGTTAAGAATCCCATCACCTAGATGACCAAAAACAATAAAAATAATTACCATGATTATTAAAGCTCCCAAATTCATAAAAAATGAAAAATATGACATAAATAAACTATCCATGGTCTTATATTATCTTTCACTAATCAAATTCCTCATAACTCACTCAAGAAGGCTCATATGCTTCTAAAAATAGTTGTCTCCAGGAACCAGTATTCACCTTTGGGCCTCAAGAACACCCAAGAACATCTCAAATATGGAATGTAAAAACTAAATGGAATCCCCATGACTTTTATATAATATATATTCTTTCTATATCTCATGAAACATCCATATGTGCAAACCACACTCACTTTATGCTTCACCAAATTGAGCTTCCCAGAAAGTAGCTTTAGGAACTCAATTAGTTTGCACTCTTTCTACCACTTTTAAGACATAAAAACTCATTTAATAGGAACAAAATTCATCCTTATTCCCTTTAAAACTAATATAAAGCATCAAATAATCTATATCATGCCTTTTCTACTTCAATTTTATAGCCAGAGCAATTTTTTCATGAGAAACAAACAACATTCTTCTTCAGAAACTAATGTGGATGACCTATCAAATATCATAATTATGAGATAAACCATATACCATTTGAAATATCTCTAAATAATATTTACATAACATCTTACATTTCATTCTAACTCCAATTTGAAGGTCTTCAACTAGGTCCATCTCTGAAACTGCTCCTTTAGCCTTCTAGGACTCAAGAACTAGTCTTGAGGTCAACTTACTCCATCACCTCAAAAATCACTTATAATCTTTAAAAAATCATGGAAAACCCTTTGACATGTTTTCTTAGAACTTAGAAACCTTCAAAAAGCATGAAGAATCTCAAAAAAATCACCAAACTAATGAAGCTACTCAAGACCCTTCTTAACTAGGCATTTTCCAGATTTGGCCTTCAAAGATCAAATCATAACATGATAATACCTTACTAAAAATATAATTGGAAATATTTCTAAATTATGATCACAAGAAAACTTGAACTAAGTATTAACTCCTCTTATAGCTCCTATAAATTAACTTTTACTAGAGATTACTCCAAACTGCCTCAAAAACCAGTCATCATATATAGGGCACACTTTTCCATTTAGGACCTCAACCATGATCTTAAACTATAATGGAAATATAGAAAAAAAACCCTAAATAAAATAAATTTCAATTTATTTATCATCTTCTTTAGATAACGTTTCCACAAACTAAACTCCTTCATAAAAAAGCATTTTTAAGTGGGGCCCACATATAGTCAAGAGCTTTATATTACCTTTATAGATATATGGAGGAGTCATATACAACCTCTAATAATAAATTTTTAAAAAGGAAACAAAAGAAACTAAGTATACTCCTTTTTCTCCAAGTCACTTTGAGCTAGGGTTTCAA